>JAUMJJ010000156.1:6590064-7220908 GCA_033556795.1 Tapera naevia
ATCAAGAAATCAAGCACTTCTGTCCTCGCACACCTGTCATTCTGGTGGGCTGCCAACTCGATCTCCGCTACGCAGATCTTGAGGCAGTTAACAAAGCCAGAAGGCCTCTGGCAAGGTAAAGTTTAAACGAAAATAAGAATTAAAAAAAATCACCTTGGTAATCGGGTACAATACTTTAAAAGGAGGAATGTTAAAGCCTAGTTTCCTTTTTCTGTAAAATAAGAATGTATGTATGTGTTTTCTTCTTTTTAATTCTGCTCTCTGAGTTGGTTAGTTCTTTAACATACACGGTTACTACGTGTTTCCCACAGTGTTCTTGCACATTGGACATCTAAACTTATATGGGTACCGTAATGCTATGAAAATATAGAGATAATAATGGTTACTGGTGGTTTTCATACACATCTTTCTCCATCTGAACATGTGTATCATGTCCTACCTTGTTGCTACTGTGACGTACTGGTTTAAACTGACAGATTCTACTGCAGTTTTCTTAACTGTCTTTTTTTTTATAATCCTAGATCATAGCAGAAAATAAAGTGGTTGCAAATTAAATTTTTTAAAGTAATGATAAAAGAGAGTTTGGGGTCATTCTGGAGAAGTTTTTTTTTTCCCAGATTCGAAAGACAAGCGTTCACATGTTTGGGCAAAACAGTCCCACAGTTACCTGCTCACTTCTAATTTCATCCTTGTGTGTGAGTTTGAATGAGACCAGATTCATGGTCTCATGGAAATAATATCCATGATCTTGTAATTAAAGAGTGTATTGTAAAACATTTCCGTAAAGGGATTGAATTAATATTTCATGGGCTCTTAGAAGACTTTGCGTTGCACTCAATTTCTTGACTCAGCAATACAATTTTCTTAGGTTTGTTTGTTTTATGAAATATTTCTTCGTTGTGTGGGTTGGGTGGGCTTTTTGGTCGACTCTTTACAAGGGAATATTTTTTCAAAACTCAGAATTCTTCTTCTGTCCTAATTGTCCTTTCTGATTTCACCATTAATAAGGTTTTAATCAGTACTCTGCGTGTGTAGCACAGACTTCTGCCACCTGAGCTGATTATTAGCTGGGAACTAAAGCAAGCTGTTGTCTGGAATGTGTTACGTCTGTGCCAGCTTGTGTCTGCCCAATATGGTGTGCTCAGAGAGTGCACTGTTGGGTCATGTCTTCTGGTGAGATGATTTTTTTGTTGGAAAAATGGATCCTATCCCAGACTTTTTTTTCTGTTTTCTTTACCCTAAGCCAGGTGTTAGAGCTGCTCTGGAAATTCATGAGTTCCCACATAATGCTTCTACAGTAATGCTACAGTAACCAGTGTTTTTAGAAACACTGCAAAGACACCACCAAACTTAAAAAAAATTACAAGTATGTGCTAATCTAAAACTCTGGAGTAATGGCTGTAGATATCCAAAGAGTTCTGTGGGCTCAATTTTGTATTTTATTTCATTTGAATGATATTTATTTCAAAATTGGTACTAAGACACTTTGTAAAATCCCATGTCTTCTGGAGCAACTTTGTGATGATCAGTGTGTGTAAGAAGGTTTATTTTTTGTTTAACTCTAGGCCGATAAAAAGAGGAGACATTTTACCACCAGAAAGAGGCAGAGAGGTTGCCAAGGAACTTGGGATACCATACTATGAAACCAGTGTATTTGACCAGTTTGGGATTAAAGATGTGTTTGACAATGCAATTAGAGCTGCCCTGATCTCCAGAAGACACCTGCAGTTCTGGAAATCTCACTTGAAGAAGGTCCAAAAACCTTTGCTTCAGGCTCCATTCCTACCTCCGAAAGCCCCTCCTCCGGTTATCAAAATTCCTGACTGTCCCATACCGAGCATGAATGAAGCTGGATATTTATTGGACAGACCACTGTGTGCAGATGTTATGTTTGTTCTCCAGGAGCAGGACTACATTTTTGCTCACAAGATTTACCTAGCTACCTCCTCTTCAAAGTTTTATGACCTTTTCTTAATGGAATGTGAGGAAAGTCCAGACTTGCATGAAACACCATGTAATAAAGAAAATACAAATAAAGATGCTCTGACCAGTCACCTTGAGACAAGTGGTGATGGTGATGAGACATCCTCGAAATCTGCTGATGTTAAAACTCTGCCACCAGAAAGCACTGACTCTTTAAACGTGCTAGAACCTGAACCTGCTGAAACAAATTCTGCAGCAAGATCTCTGTCATCCTGGGGTAAGGGGTTTGTTAGTGTGCATAAGGAAATGCAAGTGAATCCTGTCTCTAATAGGACATGTCCTGTAACGGTGGTAAAAATGGATTCATCTGTGCAGGCTGGACCTTTTAAAACTGTTTTGCAGTTTTTATACACAGGGCAACTGGACGAAAATGAAAAAGATCTCACAAGACTGGCTCAGATTGCTGAGATCTTGGAAGTATTTGATTTGCGAATGATGGTGGAGAATATTATGAATAAAGAAGCCTTCATGAATCAAGAGATTACTAAAGCATTTCATGTCAGAAAAGCTAATCGGATAAAAGAGTGCCTTTGCAAAGGGACGTTTTCGGGTAAGTAAATACATGCTTTAACAGGAGAAGCAGTAATTCTTTTTTTCATTCATGTTACTGTTGCTTCACAGACTTCAAAAACTATGACAGCTTATATCGTTTGAAGAAGAGGAATGAGCCCAAATTATAGTGTTACTCAGGGCCAACTGTTCCAACCTGGGATCCAGCAGTTTGAGTTCTCAAAATCTACACACAAAATTTTAAATAAGTGACCGAATTTTCCATTACGCTTCAAAGTGAGACTTTTTATTTACCTATATAGAAAGCTAGAGTCGTCTTCAGGGTGGGGGTCATTGGAAGTGAAAGATGTGCTTGGTTAACAATGTGCAAGAGAAACATACATCCTGGAGACACAGTTTCACTTTAAACATGGAGTTGCAGCATGCCTGTTTCTTTGTTCCAATGGCAGATGTGACATTTAAATTGGATGATGGAACCATAAATGCCCACAAGCCACTACTGATCTGTAGCTGTGAATGGATGTCTGCTATGTTTGGAGGATCATTTATTGAAAGCTTGAACAGTGAGGTATGTGTCCCTTTTTGTCCATTTTGTTTGTAATATCTGATGGATTTAGGATGATGGAAGCATCATTTTGTATCTGTTTGAAGGGTTGCAATAATCCCTGGACTGATTATTCTTCCCTTGCAGTCCTAGGATACTTTTTCTTCTCATGCAAGGCATGAGACTTTCTCCAATACTGAAATGTGTTTAAGGACGAGATTCTTTAAAATATTAAATATGGGGAGAAAAATTAAATATGGACTTGTGAATTTAAGTTTTAAAGTTGTGTGAATATATATTTCTACAGTCAGAAGCATTTCGAAGAATACACGGAGCAGGGGCACTGAGGAAGGAATTAAAGAGAAAAGGTCAAAAAACATGGAGTGTTAAACTAGAGAAGGGGTCTGGGTTCACAATACTTCAGTAGAAACAGGCTCAGATTTTGTAGTGCATCAGCTTGTCCTCTTGAGTAAAGAAGATATAAAATGCAATATAAGCTATCTCAATGCTTTGACTTAAGATTTTGCAGCAGAAGCTTTGTATTTTCAGGTGCCTTCATGGTGTGTTTTTTGAATTCTAAACACTGCTGATATTTTTTTCTTGCATCTGATCCATACCCAGGTTTTGATTTTTGTTTCTATTTTCTTGTTCCTTTCCATACATATGGGTCTTGTTTATATGAAAAGTTGAGGGGTTTTGTGTTTAATATTCTGGAAGATGGTGTTCTGCTTAGATTTTTCTCATTTCTTCTGATACAGCTGTAATCATAATTCCTTTCCCAGAGGCGTGCTCGACAAGTGGTTCATTAAAAATACATAGTTTAATTCTAGTAAGCAACATTTGGCAATGAAGAATACATCTTTTTTTTCTACCAGCCTATTTTTAATGATTAACTTAACAGTCTTTGCTCATCTTTCCAATTTAAAATGCTTAGCTTCCATTTTGTAGCATTAAAGCATTCAGTAATGCTTTTGAAAGTTTTAAATTATAGGTGGATATGAATTGAATGGTTTCCTTTGACTAGTTTACAAAAAATTAAACTATTGCTTTTTCTGTATTTGAGACACAACATTTTATAAACTCATTCACTGAATTTACTGCTCTCTGCACTAACAAAAATATATTAATAATGAATGAGTTTCACAACTAGCTCTTTTTACTTGGAGAACTAAGCTGCTTCCCAGAGTGGCTGATATGCATAAGAGGTTCATGTTTAGCCCTAAACATGAATCCTACCCAGACAGAGCTGAAAGAAAAATTCACAATGCCTTGAAGGTTAACAACCAGCTACATGACAACAATTAACACCTTCTAGCAGAAAGTGTGTGCTGGCTGCTTCCAAGCAGCCAGATTAAGTTGCATGTATATTTAATTCCTCATCATGGTTTTTCATTATTTTTCTGCTCTGCTATTGTTTTTACTGCAAGTTCTTCAGAATACCACCATTCATTCCCCAGTGCCAGCATCTCTTGAGTTATGAGGATGTGCATTACAAACTGTTGATTAATGGGATCAGCTAGCTTGGGTACTGGGAGCAGGCTTACCTGCTGCAAGAATCGATTTACCCTGTTCTTTGGAGAGGTGACTGTATGTGCAAACTGTAGTTGAAATGCTGCAGTGGTCAACGAGGCTTTCTAGCTCTCCTGCCTCGCAGTAAAGCAGAGTTACAGTTGTGCTGGGGAGAAATTAGATAGCTTTTGTCCTAGACTTAGTAGTTTCATTACACAGTGGTTACACTTAATTACATGCGTGTGGCAGAAATAGTTTACATTTTCTTTGCTCTTCAGTTCTCAGTCGCTTCCAGAACCATCATTTACTTGGATGATTTTGATATTTATAAACAGACTGAGAAGGGTGGGGTTTTTTGTTATCCTTTGGTTTCTGTTATTTTCAGAATCCCCAGAATATCCTTTGCCAGAAGGAGATAGATTGCACTCCTCAAGAAATCCACCAAGGGAGGTTTGGCTCAGTGGCTTTATGTATCCCACAAAGCTGTCCACTCGCAGACTAGAAAGCATTGAACAGATTCACTGTTTGATGTGGATCCAATTACAGTAACTTTATGGAATTGCTTGTATGTAAACTGGCAGAGGATCAGACTCAGTGGTGTGCTTGCCTCTTGGCAACTTCTTGAAGCTTTTAAAAAGTGTTTTCTCTGCATTTCTGAAAAAATGACAGTCCAGCAAAGTGGCAGAAATGAAATATGGCCTCTGTATGAAAATTTCTTAATTATTAGAGACTCTCTTCTTAATATCTTTTCTAGGTAGTTCTTCCCAACATAAACAAGACTTCCATGCAAGCTGTATTAGATTACTTGTACACCAAGCAATTGTCGTCCAGTCAGGAACTGGACACACTTGAGTTAATCGCTTTGGCAAATAGGTTTTGCCTTCCTCACCTGGTTGCGCTGGCAGGTAAGAATTTGTGGTCTTGTCCAGTGCAGTGTTTTCTGCAATGGCTGAAACATGTTTTAATAGTTTTGGAATGCACAGGATTGTCTCAGGTGTTAGGGAAAATATTGGATTTTTTTTTCCTGAAATGGGTATTGTAATACAAATTGATATTTTCACTTAGAAAAATGTATTTGCCTTTTTTTTCATTTTGCACTAAACCATCTCAGAACACTGAAGTATTCCATGCTTTGAAAATAGAGTAAACCTTCTCTTTAGCATTGCTATGATGTCTGTGGCTTGTAGTATCCGCTCTGTTGTTGTTAATTTATCTGAAAACAGGATGAACCCCTAGCTTTCCACTACGAAATGAATGAAGTACTCCTTTATACATTACTATTCGGAGAGAATTAACTGAGCTGATCTAGATGATTGTGGTTTTTAGCAAAGCCATATGGATCCCTTTTCACTGCCTAGATGAGAGTTGAATATTTTGGGATATACATGGGGATTCAACCCTCATTTCAGGAAGAGAAACTTTCCAAGCACATATTTAGTGAAAAATTACAGGATAGGATACTATTTAATCTTAAAATTAAATCCATACACCCCCGACCTCCAGGGTTTTTTTGTTGTTGTTTCTCGCTATGTATATAGCAATATTGGCATCATTCTGAAGAGATGGCCAAGGCCAAAACTCATAGATAGATGAAGCAAAGCTACAGGACATTTAGGCAAAATTTAATCACATACTAAATCCTAGCTCTCCTTCAGTTGTACATACTGATTTTGACAGACCAGATTTTTATTGCCTGATTTATACGCATATTTTAACTGAAATCTTTGTTATTTTCTAAGTAGTTGCAGCATAAACATACATATAGTATTAAGACTATTTCATTCCATTTAATTTGTGATGAAATAATTTTGAGTCCAAAGGCGATTGCCAACAACTGAACCCAGCAGAATTAAATCAGCTAACGACCTTTTCCAGAAACCACTGAAACCTCTAAGATTTTAGGAAATGGTTCTAAGTAAGGGTTAGGGAGACTCATGAAGTGAAGTGACTTTTGGGGGAGCTGGTTAGCATTCACTTGGATCCCTAGGAATGAGTAATTGGAGAATCTGAGGAAGGTCTGAAGTGGACCTTTGTTCATCAGTGCTGTGGGTATACTCATTAATAAATGCACAATGCAAGGCCTAAAAACTTGGCTGTTGGTTTTGTATTTCCTAAAAGAGACAGCTGATCCATATTCATAACTTATGTTCAATATTGCACCCATTCATTTTGCCAGGAAGAGACCAATGGCTGCTGAACTTTGTTCTCCTGTGAGTGGTTATTAATTGTAGGCTCACTTTCTGTAAGAAAGGGATAAGAATTGTGTGAAACCAGAAGTAGTTTGGGTTGAGGCAGAGGGGCAAATCCTCATATGAACTGGGCTCCACTGGTGCAAGACAGTTTATACCTGTGATGCAGAATCTCCAGCCTCAACTCTAAAGGCCAGAATTTGGGTTCCCCCAGATCTGAAGTTGCATAGAATATCTAAGTGAATGTGCCACTTGCATAATGCTCAAGTCAGGAGGACGGAGAACATGCCTTCTTGGTTCTTTGTTACTTGTGGATGATCTGACCTTGAAATGTGACTGTTGCCCATGTGAGTGATGACTTTTCTCCTCTAACAGAACAGCATGCAGTACAAGAGCTAACGAAAGCCTCCATGAGTGGCATTGCAATAGATGGAGAAGTACTATCCTATTTGGAATTGGCACAGGTCAGTCTGCAGTGGTTTTTAAAGGTGTTCTGCAAACTGCAGGACTTGCTTTTAGCTCCTTACTGGTTCTGAGCATTGCTTCTAAGTGGCTAAAATTCTGCAGTTCTGAAAGTGACTGATGATAAAACAGTTTTATCTTCTGTTTTAAAGAAGACATTTCCATTGGTTCAAAGGTGAAACTTCTGTTTAAGTAATCCCCTGGAGGAGTTTTCTTTCAAATTTTTTTTTTAGGTTTTTTTGATTGTGGAGCTTGCAAGTTCACGTTCTCATGGTCGTGTCAGTAACATGAAATGCTGTGTAATGAAACTGTTCAGCTTTGTAATGGTGACTGATTCTTGGGTTCCTTTCAATTCAGTTCTTGTAGATATATTTAGACCTGTATTGCAAAGGCAACGTTTTTGTGTTCTTAGTCTTGACACTTAGAAGGGCTGCTCAGAGCCAGTTGTCTGGTTCAGAACGAGTGCAAATCCTACTGCTTTGTGTTCAAACACATTTCAGTGTTTCTTGAGGCCTAAAACCCATGAAAAGAGAGAGCCTCCAGCTCACAGTTAAACTGCACACCTCAGTTTTCCAAAAGGAGCCATACAAAAGCAGTCTCACAAGTACAAGCTAAAATATTTTTTAAAATTTTATGGTCTTGATTTCACACTAATGATGAGTCTGGCTGCAGCTTGGCTTTGAAGTCTAGGGGTTAAGTAGCACTGAAATACAACACAAGCTGGCCATGATGAAGCATTTCCTGCAGCTGCTTTCAGGTGCCTGTAATGCCATTGCAAAATGAGGACCGAGGCCTTTCCAAGAAAAGGCAACTCACTTTACTAAGTTTTGATTTTATGAAGGGTGTTTTGTGTTATTTTGTTTTTCCTCTTAGTTGAAGGCAGGAAAAAATAGGTTTAACTGCTGGTAGAATATCATTTGTGCCCAGTACCTACATCGATATGATGTGTTTATAACCTGAGAAGATCATAGTAGACAGTCAGAACACCAAAATAGAGACACACACTATACAATTTGACTTGCATTATAGCTATACTGCCTTACAACCATGGGAACCGTGTACAAGATTTAGTATTGAGCTTTCAGTAATGCTTGAATTCTGTCAAGAAGCATGGTTTTCTAGGGAGTTACTTCAGAATGGGGTTTGCAGTAACTAATAGGGATAGATGGCCCGGTACAATCATACCAGAAAATTCAGGTCCCACATGCCTTGGGCTCAGATCTTATGTAGGACCGAATGCTGTTTGCCAGATGCTGTGCACACCAAACACTTATTCCTGAGCCTTTTGGGCCACTGGTTGTTCCAGCAGAACTGTGTGACAAGGCCTAGGGCATCTAGAAGCTCATGAAGGCATCTAGAGCCTCAAAAGTTCCCCTGCATGCTTGGGAGAGCGCTACCAGGTAACAATCTGCTGAGGACCATTCTGGCTTTAGTTGTTAAGTGAGGCTGCAAAATGAATGAAAACCTCAGGAAGTGCAATAAGCTCTTTGTTTTTCTTTACAGTTTCACAATGCTAACCAGCTGGCAGCTTGGTGCTTGCACTATATCTGCACCAATTACAACAGTGTTTGCTCCAAATTCCGCAAGGAAATCAAAGCTAAATCTTCAGGTATGCAGCAACTTTCCTCCCTTGTTTTCATGAGTTTTCTTCTTCTTTCTCCCCACCCAGTAGATCAATCATGAAGACAGAAATGAGCTCAGATAGCTAAGCCATGAAACTCAGCCTCTGCACTATCTTGAGTAGCATTCATAAACTCTTCTTATCTGTGAAGAAAGGTCATAATCATTAGATTTCTGGCCAAGTATTGTGTTCTTTACCTATTTTCAGTGATGCTAAAAGGAACAGAGCTATTTTCAGGCTCCACAGTGAAAAATACTCTCTGTAAAAGGATTGCTTTTTGAAACACTTTGGTGGACTGAGGCCTCTTGAGTATAACCACTTTGAGAATCTTTTCACACTGCAAGTAAGGCATGTGAGGAAACTGAGGGAATCCCCAAAAAGCCAGCTAGTGCAGAGGCTGGATGGATGATCAGCTGCATAGCTTTTTGTAGACACTCGGGACATTTCTGAGATCTGTGTATTTTACTGGCTTCTTTGGGGGCTTTTTGATTGTTTCTTTTTAATCAGATAATCAAGAATATTTTGAAAGGCATCGGTGGCCACCTGTGTGGTACTTAAAGGAAGAAGATCACTACCAGCGAGTTAAGAAAGAAAGAGAAAAGGAAGACGTTGCACTGAACAAACAGCATTCAAAGCGGAAGTGGTGCTTCTGGAATTCCTCTGCTGTAGTTGCCTGAACAGAGCAAATAAGTGGAAACCCATAGCCAGTGTCAGAAATTAGTCTTATTGTTAGAAATCAGATGTAGTTCAGGTTTTCAGGAAACTTTGTTCCACATGTGCATTTATTATTGCTAGGGTCAAAAGCACAAGCTCACTGGAAGTGAGCCTGGAACGGTTCCTCAAAGTCATATGTCTATTTTTGGCTAGCAAGCAAATAAACGTCTACCATTATTACATTTCTTTTTATACAAAACAAAAAAAATCCAGTGTTAATGTTTTGATCTCCAATTGGGAAATATTTTTATACTGTCTGGTGCATTTTGTTCAGAAAAAATTCTGGATACCGTTTTATTTTACAGACCACAAAATAACCATGTAGCAGCTTTGTAATTAGATTTTAACTATTTTTACTATGCGAGTACAGTGAAATAGACAATCTTTAGTCATAAGAGACCACTTTTAGAGTATCTCATAAAAAATCATGTTAGGAAAAAATCTAGTTGCCTACTGTAGGTTGTCTTTTTTAAACTAAGTACTGTGCACTGGTAATATAATTAGATGGTTATTTCCTCTTTCTAAAGTAAAGGGTTAGAATAAGATCCAATAACTGCAAGATATAGAGTGCTTGATCTTTGCTCAGCTGAATAATAGGTAGTATAATTACCTGTTCAACTGCAGGCAAATGTATTACTAATATTTGCCATGTAAGTGCAAATAATTACGACTCTGTGGGCCATGTGAAATCTGGAGATTCTAAGTATTCAGTGGTTTTATATGTCTAGATCAAAGAGGATATTTCTAAAATCATTTAGAAGGGCTTATTAATTTATATCCTTATACAAGTATGAATCTGAATGCAAAAAGCAGTTACACTGCTTGCATTTGAATTACTGCATGGCAGTTACCTTGTTCTGTGGGATCTTAACCACGCAGCCATTCCTTATGCCGAATTCCTTTTTGCTTCAGTGCAAGCAAATGAAAGGGCTGCAAAACCAAGTAGGACTTATTTAGTGTTACAGGATTTTTTAAATGATACATGAGGAAGGGTCTTCATACACAAGATCACTTCAGTTTGATCCAAATTCTTCAATTGCTTTTCCCAGTTAGAACTCAAAATGTTAGAGTATTTTTAAGTAGATTATATATTTCCCCTGTAAGTAGACAGACCCAGAAAGCTGGGGCCCAAATGATGACAGAAAGGCAGGAATTCTGCATAAGTGATGCAAGAAAAGAAAAAACCTCCAGTGTTTTCAAATAGCCTGTGTATTTATGACTTTTTATCAACCACTACTCTAAAGCCACAGTGTTACACTAGATTGCATAAGGATGAGAGCCTTTTTTAAAAGACCAAAACTAAAATACGTAGACTGTAGAACATACATGTGCAATCTGTACAGTGTCTCAGGCACAACTCTGTAACCAAGGTAGTATTGTGTGTTAGGTTCCTTAATATTGTTTTGTGCTGGCAGCCCAGCACACCAGTGTGAAAAGCTGTTTGTTTGTGGTTCTTCCCCTGTTCAAAGGCAAGGCAGTGCAGGCAGATCCCAGGAGTGTAGGGCAGGAAAGGCTTTGAACTGAAAGCCATACACACCTCTATTTACATGCTGAATGGGGTAATTCTCAGCAGATGCTGCCACAGGATGGTAGAAGCCACCCAGCATGGAAAGAGATGTTGCTCTACAGACTTTTATAAAGAAAGGAAGTGACAAATTCCTACCCTTATGAGATTCATCACTCTGCAGTGATAAAGAAGGGCTACAAAGGATGGTTGCAAATATGTGTCCTTCATTCTTGGACAATGATAATGTATATTGTGGAGGAGAATGAATGCGAGAAGACATGTCCAGACTAAAATGAGATAAATATCTGTTGTCATAAATTGTTAAACAGTCACCTTTTAAGTAAGTATATTGCTACTAGTTTTTACACAACCAAAGCTACTGTATGATTGTAATCTTGCCAAACTGTAATGGATATATAAATGAACCTGAGGTATATGCAATAATATCCAGTTGTGCTAGTTATCAGCTACTATAACCAAGTGGCTGGTTCATTTGGTTAATGCTGTCTATGGCCTTTAATCTTGGTGGTTATTTTGTGTTTTTTATTTTGAAAAAAAGTTAATAAAACTGTTTAGTTACAAATTGTCTCCCAGCTCTTTGAAGAAGCTTCCTAAATTTTGCGTTCGGTGTCACCCTTTTTTAGTGCTGCTCGTCAGCATTCGGTTGTGGTGCCATTCAGTGGATTTTACTGAACTCATACTTGCATAGCATATAGGATTTGTGGCTGGGAGTGTCACAGGGAAACCCTACAGTGTTTGTAATGTGATGGTGGAAGGTGTCTGCTTGTTACTTACTGTTAAACCACATCGCAAAAAAATCTCTTGCCACTTTCTCTGTGGCTTGTGGTATTTAATTAGCCTGGTATTACCCAAGGGACATGAAGCTAATTAGTCATGACAGACACAGGGCAGAAAATGCAGGTAACAGCAGGAAGATCAGAAGGTTTTCAGTATGCTCTAAACTTTGTACAAACACTGTTTTCCCTTCTTTCTTGCTGCCTTAATTGTCAGCCATTATACAGAATCCTCCATTACTGTACTCTCAGCAACTGCCTCCCTGAATAAAGGAGGTTTACTTGATAGAGGTAGAAAGTTGGTGATTTTCTAGAGAATTTTGCAAGATGTCATGCAAAGAATACCATGTTTCAGCTATTTTTAAAGCTCTAAAGCAATGCCAAGGACATTGAAAGTAAGCACATCCAACACAAGTGTACATTTATTTTTCAAGTGCTAATTTATGAGAATGTTACATATACCAGTGATTTATTTTTGGAAGCAAAATTTTACTTATTTGACCTTAGCATTAGAAAAGGCAATGGGTTCAACAAAAAAAATTAGATGTAAAAATGTTTCTTCTGATTATGATAAAAGGAAGGAGCAGATCAAAAGTGTTGCTCTTCAGGGCATTCTTTTTTTGAATAATGACCATTTAGAAGAAGTTGCATGTCCTTTGTTCCTGGGGAATCTCATTCAGCGTATTTCTTAGAAATGATGCTTTTCTATTGGTTCTTTAAGAATTTCTATGAGTGTCTTCCTCTGTATCACAACACAAACCACTTTCTGTGGCTTCCCACCCACAAATAGCACACCAAAGCCAGAAATAGAAGTCATTTGTGAGTAAGATGGGATTGGCCAGACCTCAGCCACAACTCACTGATTTCATTCACTGTGTTTTAGTCAGATCAGCCCTCCAAGTGTGCAAGGATAAGCTCGATAGTACTAAATATGTGGGTCCATTAAGAAGAGTTGCCTGGTGTAAGAAACTAATCTGGACATCCCTTCTGAGCACTGAAAGCCAAATTGTACCAGAGGGAAAAATGGAAAAGCAGCAAAGTGCTTTATTGCTCTAATTCTTCAGCAACTTACCCACAGATATCACTCAAGAATAGCTTATGCCTGTAAGTGTTGGATTTGCAAAATCGGGTTTTTTTTCTATGTTCCAGTACCAAGCACTGGGAGACCAGCATCCTGGAAATCCAAGACCAAGGCATCTTGGAAATACTTCTCTGAGGGCAAAGTCTTTCATCTTCTGTACAAAAAAAGTTTAGATATAGGTCTAATATGCTAAATAGAATTAATTTTGGTACCTAAACTCCAGGGTGGTGAAATGTTTCAGTTCTTCCAGACTTTATAACATTACAGTCTGGTGAAGAGATCTGCTTTCTCAGATGAAACTACAGTTTTGTCCCTATTCTGTCCCTTTTTTTCCTAGATTTGAGTCTTTATACTCTTGTCACTGGACAAGCCAGCATTTATTTACTCTGGGTTGAAATCCAAGGTATGAACTGTGTGGTGAGGTGTCTTTAAAGTGGTTGCTTGCCAGTCCTGAATCCCCTTAGATTTTTGGTCTGATAAAAATGATGTAACAGTATTTGCATGAACCTACTTCTGCAGACAAAATTCCTATTGAAGTGGATGAGATACCACACACAGACACACTTTGGACTTCAAGATGCCACCTAATGAATGTACACATTATTGCTTGCTTGTGTTCTAAATCTGTGCACAGAAGCTCTGTGTACTGCCTGCAGGATGAGGCAGTCTGTTAGCAGCAGTAATCCCCATCCTGCAGGCTCTGCAATAGGAAAACTCATTGTTAGTTTACTTATGCCTTTGCATTTAGCTAAGAGAATATAATCTGTGTCATGGATTCACTTTCCACCAGCAGCCAGGGTAGTGAGACTATTGTATACTTACACGTGCAAACTAAACCCCTCACTGCTGCTTACATAAAAGCCTTGATTTCTGGTAGAAATATGAAAAGCTTTTGGATCAAGACTGCAGGAGTCTAAGAAGGAAATTTGAACATCAGAAGATGCAAGAGTGATTATGCTAATATATCCCAGCTCTGGAGAAAATCAAACCAAGATGATAAAGATGTGATTCAGAGAAAACAGTCAGCTTGGGACAATAGAACTGCAGCTCTTTTCAGGTCCTTGTTCAGCCTTATTGTTTCCTTTGTAAGCAGGCCATATAGCTACAGCATCACACTGGGCTGTTCTGCATCAACAAATGTTCCCAGATGCAGGTCCTGCATCCCACCCCCGTGGCACGGGGCAGGCACAGGTTACAGTGAAAACATGGTATTCTATTGTTGATCCATCTCAAGTGCTTTCCTGTACAGCACTGGTACCCCTCAGTCTGTCCCTTGGCCTGCAGAGGAGCCCAGTACCACCTGCTGAACATGGTGTATCTATTTTTATCTCATGTTGAAGGATGATGCAGAACACCAAGAACTTTACCCCAACATATGAAGGATCTCCAGCCAGTGTCCTTTGCTGGGACAGCACATAGTGGAAGAACAAAGCTCTGTGGCAGCCAGGTCTTGGCCTGTTTAGGGACTTCAAGATAAAAGACAAAATCAGTGAGTTTCACAAAACACTCAGAAAGTCAAAGACTGAGTCACGGAACAGAGGGACCAGCTGCATGGCAGCCTGGACAGCAGTGTTTCAGCAGTGTTTCAGGTGCCATTTAAAGGTGCTGAACTGGGGAGGGGGAGATTCCCTGTAGACAGCAGCTCTGGTTTTCACCTTGAAGAGAAGCAGCCTTCAGCATTAGATAAAACAAGCACGCTGGGCACCTTCCCTCTGTATTGCACAGGGTGACAGCCCCACTGGAGGACTGTCTCTTCCTCCCACCCCATTCTGGCTGCTCTGAAGTTCTATACAAGCAGCCACGTGTTGACACTTCACATGGAGAATTTTCTTAAGAATTTTTTTTGCCTTTAACATTTAAAAAAAAAGGATTCTTTATTCTCCATGGGTTTTAATATTTTCTTAGGTTATGGCTGTGTAATGAGCATTACTTGGCATCCAGGTATTAGTGCTGAGTAGTCAAATCATCCTCACAGACTGAAAAAAACCAACTACAATTAGCAGTTTAAGAGTATACGATTGCATTTGCATCGTAGTCATTAACTATAAGCTGGTCATTCTGACTCAGTGATCAGATGTGATTGCTCCTGCCTCCCAGCTATTATAAAGATTGGTTGCATATTATGTGTTATGTAGAAATTTCTTTAGATTCCTGGGTCCTCAATTTGACTTCCAGCCTGCTTGCAAAGTTTCGTGGATCCCTGTGCTGCTTACATCACATCTACATTTTCAGTTGTGGAGTGTCTGTGGTTAGTTTTTAAATAATTAATGTATCTCATCATGTGGTTGATGATGCCTTTTCCCACGAGCAGAATAAAGAAAGAGGGTATCTGAGGAGCCCTGGGCTCTCCAAGGCCAGGGAAGCTCTGTGAATGCTCCCCATTGCTGCACAGCAGAGTCCAAGCATTGGCTTGAAGAGGATGTGATCAAGTGTCGCCAGTCCTGCAGTCTGTAGGACCTCACTCAAGTGTAAGTACACACACACTTACTACTTATATTCAAAGATTAAGATTTGTCTCTACTTCGTAGCTGTTCAAGGGGTACACAGAGCTTTTTCTGCCTCTCTCAAGCTGTTCTGCCAAGGCAGGTCCTCCCCAGCTTTGTTCCCCTTCATTTCAGCTGGCCAAGGGCAGCAAAGTCTGAATAAACTGAGGAGATTTCTAGCCTGCAGGAGAAGGTGTATCTCTGGCAGGTGCTGCAGTCAGTGGAGGACTCTGGTTCCCACAGCTGCACATCCTTTCCTTGCTCAGGTTTCCAAGGGTGGAAAAAGAACAGTGGTTAATGAGCTGTAAATACTGATGTCTGCACTTAATGGGGTTTGTTTGCTATAGGAGGTTTGTTTGTTTGTTTGCTATAGTCACAGCAAGGTTTGTTTTGTGGAAGCTAATTTGTTAAGAAGATAGGAGGCATAAGAAAAATAACTGCATCAAAAGATAATTGGGTGATTAAGTTAAAGGCTTGCTTTTCTTTCTTCTTAGGTCTCTGCACTACATCTGAAGGTGAGGAGGGGACTAAAGGTCAGTGCTGGGCAGAATTTTTCTAACTGTTAATACAGCTGATTGTTTCTCTATGGCTGAAAAGAGGGGCAAGGAGGCTGCTCCCTCAGACTTGTTAGAAGTCATAAAATTATTAATCTTCAATATTGAATTTTCTGCTACCTATTGGCTAGACACTACAAAAAAAATAGGTATTTTTGGTCTGATCTTGCTGTAGGCCTCCAGGAAGGGTTCTGTGACCTGCATGGTCGTTCATGGAGCACACACGCCATGCACCTGTAAAAGGCAGGCACTGGCTGCATAAGCTGTAACTATAGGACAGCATTTGGTGACCTCACTGTTCTCTTCTAGCTCCATAGCTTTTGTTTTTCTCTGTGAAAAGACACCAAGGAGACATTCCTGACCCTCTGAGCCCAGAAACACAGGATGAGACTTGAACCAGGGAGGAAATGTCTTAGACAAAACTACAAATCTTGTTCCATTAGACCTGGGTAGACAGATACCAAAGAGAAATCCAGCAGTTCTGCCTATTGTATTTCCATTCCTTCTGAGCTGTTTCTCAGTCCTTGTCAGCCACCCAGCTCACACAGAGCAGCCAAACTTGGCACACAACCCCGGGGATGTGAAAACCTTGCACGAGTTCCCAGCTCCTGGGAGTAAGGTAGGCTGGCCTGCCCCATGTCTTTCTTAGTGAAATGTGGCCTCATGGTCTACAGCAAATGCTGGTCATTGTTCTGGATGGTGCTAAATCACGTGAGAATACACAGCATGAATACAGGTTTGCCAGGGATTTTAAAGCATCTTGAATCATTTTGCCTTAACCACGTACCTATGTAACATGTTGGATTCAGCTCTTTATGTTGTGATTCTCAGTCACCTCCTCTTTGCTTTAAGAGGTCCTTTTGCTATTGGGAGTTAGGCAGTTCCCAGTTCTGGAGTTGCACAGTAGCATATTAAAAACAAAAGGTCACTCTGATGTAGTGATAGTAGGGAGATACGGAGATGTGCCTTGGCTGATGTGTAGCCTGATGCCTATTCTGACTGCAGGGATCCGAGGTAAATACTGTGTCCAGCCACCATTCTGCCTACCCTCTTTGTCTTGCTTCTTACTCACTTGGTTTATTTTCACACAAAGCACTATCATTTGGTGTGATACACGTCTCTTCTATTGCACTGGGAGTAGTCTTTCATTATTATAAGCTTTTTCAATTTTCTTAAGGCCTTCTACCACTTTGCCAGTGTAGCATAATTTATTTTGTTGAGTGGTTTACACATTAAAGTGTATGAAGTTGTATTTATATGTCTCGGGTGAGTTCTTTGCTGGCTAGTGGATCAGTCTTGGGTGCTTTTTTTCCTTGCAGCTCTCTGCTTTTGCAGTGCAATTTTTCAAACCTGCTGACTTCTGCCACCTCACACCAGTTCAATCACCAGTTCAATTCTCAGCTCCAGATAGACAGTATAGAGCCTGGCATCCTCCCTGCAGCAGGAGTTTCTCATTTCTGTCCAGAGCAGATGAGGACCCTTCAAACAGCAAGCTGCAACTCTCCCTCTGAGTTGCTGTCCTTTCCCTGGCTCCATGCCCTCAGTTTAAGTTGTGTATTTTTATCTATGTATTTTATTTTATATATAGTTTAAGAAGTTTAGGCTCTGTCTACCATTGCCTTTAAAATTGAAATTGTTCTTTGCTCCCCATACATCCTCCTTTTTGCAGCTTAAGCTTTTCTTAAGCTATATAGCAAAGTGTGGGCACTAAGTGTGATTAAAGGTGACTGTGGGTACACTCACATCAGAGTACAGGGAAAAGTTAACTCTGGTTGGTGCAAGTGCCATTAGTGATAGAGAGTTTGTGCAGCAACTTCAGGTAGGACAGAACAAGGCCCAGTCAGAGCCATCAGACCAGATCTCAGTATTTCTCATGAAAGGAAAAAAGGGGCAACACGCTCCTCCCACATGTGCTAATACCAGCTTGCAGTCACAACACATCACTTGATACCATAAATGCCTTTTGGGAAGTGCCCAGGTTCAGCTGAGAACTATGTTTATGTAAGGCTTAGTGCCAGGGGCTTTTTTACTAGAGACCCAAAACTTAGACACAACACTTATATTGGTCAGTAGAGTAAACATTGAGTCTATTAGCATTAAGGTGGTTAATAAGAAACACAGTTTTGCCTAAAAATAGGTTCACAGGAATTAAAGTTCACGGAGAGCAGTGTCTTTTGACCTTGCCCTGCATCAATGGCATCCTGTTTTGCAGGCTGGGCCCTTGGAAATACTGTGCATACTTCACTGCCTTTTGGGCTGAAGAGAGGAAAGAGGAAAAAGGAAAATAATCTTTAGAGGTCGCCTCAGGAGGAAACAAGGCTCCTTATTACACAATCATCATCACAAGTGGATTCACCTGCATTCACCTTAGCTCAGAAGGGTGTTTGCAAGCCTCCTGCATGCACACAGCCCCTAATCCTTTCTCTCGCACCATCACCCTCTGACCTCGAGCTGCAGGAAAGCGCTGGAGCAGCACCTTAGGCAGTACCACAGGTGAGCTGTTAGGACAACATTTATGCCATTCTCTTTGGGTGTGTGCCAGCTACACAGATGGCTTCTTTTTGCCTCTGCTTTCTGCTGAGTTGTGCTTATTAAATCCTGCCTCAGATAAAACCTGATTTTGCATCGCTAGCTAGAACATAGCTGTGTGTATCGTTCTGAAAGAGCATCACATTCCCTCATAAATATGAGGCTCAGTTCCTCTATTTTCAGATATTTTATCCACCTGATGAGGGTTTTGAAGGTTACCAGGAGCAAAGAAAAATGTATCAAACAAAAAAAAATGCATTAGGACATCAAAAGAGGGTAAATCAATAGCTGAATGGGCTGTTGAAAGCCTGATTCAAGCAATAGGAGTGGCTGATCATTAACTTTTCTGTAGTAAATGAGGCAGTGCTATTGAAATCATATTACTAAGATTAATTAATTTAGGACCATAACACCACTTTTAAGTAGGTGGATTACCCCATTGAATAGGAAAACGTAGTAGTAAAAATGCTCATGGAAACTATTTGTAAGCACATCAGCTGCACAGAGATCCCCACATCTATTTGTCCTCATCATTGTACAAAGCTATAACAACACCCTCTGTAACATTGAGCAAGGCAATTTCCCTGCTATTAGTGATCAGTTAGGATTCATGGTCAAGATATCCCACGTGGCAAATCATCCCTATGGTTGTTAGATGTTTTACCACACATTCCTTAATTAAACACCTCTTTCTTTAGCACAGCCGTGCAGTGTAGCAGCAGGGAGCAGAGACTGAAGTATAAAGTTGACAGGAGCTTAGACTTGTTTCCTTAAAAGAGGCATCCTACCATGCTTCAAACCAACACAAGGCCAGGCCCAGTGAAACCAGGAACAGAAGATTTCTAGCAGAACAAAGCCTTGGATGCCAAAGCAGGACAGAGGAAGCTGTAAAGAACCCTTAGCTCAATCTCTGGGCAAACACGCAGGTGAAACAAACATGGACCTAAACCACTGACAGCAGGTAACTGCTGCCTTGGCACGGGGGTGGAAGATGGGAGGCAAAGGAGGGAAGCTTCCAATAGATCTGGAAGATAAAGAACTCATTTTCTAGCTTAACCTTCTTACACAACAGAAGAAGAATATCAGTTTAAGCCAGGTAAGCGTGAAGCTTCCTTTAGCTGCAAGTACTACTTTTTGCCTCCTTCAACAGGCTCTGAGCTGGTCAGCTCTGTTGCTTCAGATTTTGCAGCCTTCCCGTCCCACAGAAGCCTCTACAGCCTCTCCTCCTCCTCAGCCTCTGGTATTTATTTCAGTAGGCTTCAACCTACTAGGAGAGTGGATTTATTTCAGATACAGCATAGAGTTTAGTTCCCGTTTCTTTCCATCTTTTTCTCCTGAAATGTTGTCCTGTTAAGCAGAGGAATGTCTTCTGACTTTTGTTGTGCAAGACAAAATAATTTACACGGGAAAAAAAGAAAGAGCTTATTTTTTAGTGGAGAGATATTCATGAACTTTGAGATGCTCTTCTGTAAGGAATCATCTACAACAGCCCAATGTGAAATTTGGAGCTTGGCTCTCAAAGAGGGCCTCAAACAGGATCCTGAGGAAAAAAAGGGTAAAAGAATTCTGCTGACCAGAAAAGAAAGAGATAGTGGTGTTTAATCCTTTTCCATGTGCTCCTGCTTCTCCTTCAGTTTCCCATTCAAGTTTTTCTCAAATTGGTCAAGTATAACGTTTTTTTCTTGGTTCCATTAGGCAGCAAAATTTGAGGAAAAAAGTGTTTCAGTGTTGTCCTTTGCACGTTAAAAGGAGAACAATACTTCACAGCTGTTCTGTGACCCCCTCAGCAGGTGGCACGTTCACCTCTCCCCTGGCTAAGCCTTTCCTTCGATGCTCTCTCTGCCCTCATCATACACACTGCATTTGCCAATAGCCCCTGGTTCTGTGGGGAATATGTGCCTGTGACTAAACACATGAAGAAAATATTAGGGACATTCCTGCCAGTTGATCCGGGCTGACAAGCCAGAATCCAGTACAGTTGGTTACTATGATGGTGGAGCTTTTTGCCTTCCCGTCACTCTGTGAGGCCTCAAGACTTTAAAATGAAACAAGAAGCTTTTTAAATGAGAACAAAGACCCTGATAATCCCATGTAGCCATAGGACATTAAACCTACAGTATTTATGTCTCGGTTTGGCTCTTGTAACTGGTCAGAAAGTCTTATGGGGCCGATAGAGATCACATAGCTTATAATTTTATAGCCAGAAATTATTAAAATAATTGTAATAGAGTAATAATAATAAACCTTCACTTACTTTAATGTCAAATATTTCTGAAACTGGCTGATACCTTTGGCTTGCATATAACTCCCATAGCCTGAAGCTCTTCTGAATGAGTTGCATGGTCTCATTCCACAATCTCATGGGTAAAATCTAAAACACTGATTTTAACTTGTCAATAGCTGAAAGGTTTTTTGGGCCCTTATGAGATCTTTCACTGAACAGGAAAATCTTTCCTTTGGAAGCCAACTTATTAAAATGGTAAAGTCAAGCACTGTCAAAATCATGGCAAATGCTGTGAGACTGTTACTTTGAAATTGTAGGGGCAGATGGTGAGAAACTTTCCTGCTGGTCAGGGAACTTTCTGAAGGCTCCTTTACTTAGGCCAGACTGATTTTTTTTAATTTTTTTTTTTTTTGGTGAGAACTAAACTTGGATTACTTGCCATGTGTCATAGGTTAAAAGCACATAACACCTAGTGTAAGCCAGCTGCTTCATGGTAACGTCATGGCCCAGAATAACCTTTTCTTTTGATTGTGCCTTTGGTAAAGCAAGGAAGCCTGTGAGTTCATCCCTTGTTCTGTGGTCCTTCTCAGTCTTAGCAAGCCAGAACTGAAATGTGCTGCGTTGGTTTTGTTTTGTTTGGTTGTTTGTTTTTTCTTTTCCTAAGAGGCTTGAAGTAACAGGATATTTTCAGGACAGGGTTGAATAGCCAGGCAGCAAGGCAGTCCCTCTTCACACACAAAGAACGACTGGAAGAATAAGCACTGCTGAGTGTGGGCCAGCCACGACACCGGCAGCTGCCCTCAACCTCCTGTTAACACACT
This sequence comes from Tapera naevia, assembly GCA_033556795.1. NCBI lineage: Eukaryota > Metazoa > Chordata > Aves > Cuculiformes > Neomorphidae > Tapera > Tapera naevia. The sequence goes on from JAUMJJ010000156.1 coordinate 6,611,590, forward strand.
TTGAGGATGCTCAGAATATTGGGGTTGTCATAGAATCATAGAATGGTTTGGTTTGGGAGGAACCTTAAAGATCATCCAGTTCCAGTCACACTGCCACAGGTGGGGACAACTCCCACTGGATCAGGCTGCTCAAAGCCTCATCCAACCTGGCCTTGAACAGCTCTAGGCATGGGGTTTCCCCAGTTTCTTTGGGTAACCTGTGCCATTGTCTCACCACCCTCATAGTAAAAAAGTTCTCCCTAATATCTAATTTAAAACTTCCCTCTTCCAGCTTAAAACCATTACCCCTCGTGCTATCACTGCAGTCCCAGACAAAGAGCCCCTCCCCAGCTTTCCTGTAGTCCCCTTTTGGTACAGGAAGGCTGCTATAAGGTCTCCCTGGAGCCTTCTGTCCTCTTATGGGAGGTGTTCCAGCCCTCGGATCATCTTCGTGGCCTCCTCTGGACTCGATTCTGGTTTCTGCTGAAGTTTTCCTTTCCCTGGTATTTTAAAGGCCTGTGTTGTGACTGCCACTTGTGAGATTGGTTTGATAGGACATTTGAGTCTGGAATGTGTTTGTTCAGTTTTGTTGACGTTTCACTTCAGATTTGAGTTGTAAATGTAATAATCACATTTCAGGAGGAAAATTGGCATATGGGATCCAGAAACAGAAGGCCCAGAGCCTAGAACTTTGCTTTAGCTTCCCCCAGACTGCAGCTTTCCCCAGGCAAACAGCCACATTCACATGAAGCTCATTGCAGAAGTGGTGCTAGAAACACCTAAGCCCAAATTCACAGGTAATGTAGGTCTTCCCTAGACACTAAGGGGCTTCTCTAAATCACATCTACTAAGACTGTTGACTTTGTCAGCTGATGGATACTCTCTAGATTTCAAAATACCAAATGGATTTTAAATCCATTTACTGCTACCCTAAGAATATTATCCATAAACTTTGCCTTTTTCTATGCCATGGCTATTCTTAACTAAGGAAGTATTTTCTAACTGGCACATGCATTACACGAGAAAATTATACGCAGCAATCTACTCTTCAATAAAAAAACATTTCATATAGCAGCAGACCATAATGTCAGAGCTAGAATTTCTTCTTACTGACATGAAGGCAAATTAAATCCCACTTATTTCTCTATTTTTTTGCTTTGAAGAGACCACCCTAGTTGTTCCTGTACATGGCAGGAGCAGTTGGAGGACTCTTAACTTAATTAGGATGCATCTAAGCATTTCCTAAAAAAAAAAAAGCATCTTCCATACACTTCTTTCCTGTTGCCTTTCAGTAAGAAGCTAAGAGGTATCTCAAGCTTCCCCGACCCAGGGCCATTCCCATCTGAAGTTCTTGCTAGTGGCTCTCCTGCATCTGAGTTTGTGTGAGATGGTCAATGCATTGCAAGGTATGGTGACTGCTACCACCTCTCTCAAATTCAGTATGCAAAGCTGTGAGGATTAGCATTCCTATTGGAAAGGAGCACAGCCTGGCTTATCGTCTGAGGTTTTGAAGATGAGCTAAAATCAGATCTAAATCATACAGTCAATCGTTGGCTGGGTTTCCCTGAGCTGATGTATGGTGACTCTGAATTAAGCCAATGACAGACTTTACTAAAGACTGTCCTTGTATGCAATCTCTGTCGTTAGGATTGATGTTACTTGTGAAGATGGGGACCTTACATGGCATTTCACATCACTTTCAGTGAAAAATGCCCCATTACAAAGAAGAAGCATCAGTATTTTTCCCCACTTACCAGAACAAGTACTTCAACAGGGCCACATCATGAGAGGACATCTACTGTATATTTACATTTATCTGTGCTCTTTGACTATGTGTAAAATGCACTTTTACCCAGACCATATTACAAGCACTTGAATGAGAACTGGGAAATTATTAGTGTATTTTTCCATTCCCAAGGGTAACTATCAAAGTACATCTCCTACACATTAGCACCTCTATTTCTGCCTCAAGCAGCCCAGTGAGCAGACTTATTAGTGTAAATGTGTTAGTGATGTATCTGTATGTGGCTCTGTGCATGGAAAGAGGTGAGAAAACAAACCCTAATGCTCTGCACACGAGCACGGGGATGAATTTTACCAGGCATGTGACTGTATAATCCCCTGCCTCTGCGAGCAGATCGAGTCATCTGGGAAGTATTTTGCACAGTTCTGCTTTTAGCCAAAAAGCTTTTGCAGTTAGGAGAACACCACTTCAGCAAATGAAAACAAGACCTTATATTTAAGGTCAGTGGGTTTTGTGTTTTTTGGGGGGGATTTGGGGTTTTGTTTTAACGAGCAAAAAATCTAGTCAAGTTTATGAGAGAGACTTAGAAAAAGACTGCGAAACAGAAACAGAGGGACAATTCTGCACACACAGATCAAGTCCAGCATGGGAAATCTGGAGAGTAAGTGTGAAGACCTCAGAAAAAATCCACTGCAGAACTGGCCACTGTGGACAATTGACAGGGATTTGAGAGACTGATTATGAGCCTGGTGTAGTTGAACTATATTGACTGGCACTTCTGAAATACTTGCTTTATTAAGCATAGTCATTTTGATCATTAATTTCAGCATGAAATAGTTCTATAGAGGCTTTATTGTGTTAGCGTTAAGTGATTCTTCACTAAGGAAAGAAATCAGTAAGCCGGTACGGTACTGGACATCTTTGAAGTTAGCAAAATTTAACTGCCCAGATGTTCCATGAAAGGCTTTCAATTCAGATAGTATTTTCAGCCTGGCTGCCTACTAGAGAATAAATACCCTTCAATTTTTCATGGAGCCAGTAAAGTCTGATAGTTTTTCTCCTCTTCCCTGCCCCCCCTGCTGCGGTTGTCAGAACCGAGGTACCAGAGTGACACCTCGTGGTGAAGAGGGAAGCAAAACAGAGCAACGTTAGCAAGAGTAAGAGAATATAAATGATATATTTAAATACACGCCAGGACTTTACAATGCCTTTCCATAGTTCAGCTAAAATTTAAAATTATTCTTCCCGCAGATCCATTGCTTCTATTTGCCTACCTTTATGTATTAAACCCCAAATACTAAAATGTAATTACTCATCCAGGAAAAAGTACCAGAATTCTGCTACGTGATTTTGAAAAAAAACCCCACACTTCCCCAAAGCCTTTTAAATTATATTTTACTATTAAAATTATTATTATTTCTCAGACAACTTTTAAGAAATGTTATCTCCATAAAGTCTTTTTTTTTCTTTTTTACCACTTACAGGAACATAAAGTAGTTCAAGGTTTATCAGCCATCTATGAATTTTATATGGTCTACGCTGTTTCACTTCTGCCTTTTTAACCTTTTGCCTGTCACAAGAGTACTGAATAACTATCAACTTCTCAGCAAGTCAGTAGTACTGGTACATCTCTGAAAGAGATTCTGAGATGAGTAAGGTAATTCATAGAAGCTGCAATTCCTCATCCTCAGATTATAGTTTTAAGATCAAGACAAATAGAGGAGAACTCCTCCTCCTTTTTGTAGCCGGTGAGTTACAGATATTTTGGAAACATGTTCCATAATTGAGGGGAAAAAATTGGCACTTGTCAGGCACATTTGTAGTATAAATACTAAATATTCAGAGCCCAGAGCAAACACAGTCCAGCAAACAGCTGTGAAGTATTTACCCTACTGTCCAGTTTACACAACTAAGGGTTGAAAAGGAGCACACAAGCTCAGGGACTTGCTCACCCTGAGTAATGAGTGGCTGTTCTATCACAAAAAAGGTCAAGATCCTGCGGGAAGCACCCAAAGATGACCCGTGAAGGGGGACACTAAGAGACTTAGTCTTCCCTGCCTCCCTTCAACTAATCAAATCCTTTCTGATCCCCACAGGGGTCTGAAGACCTGCTGGGTCATAGCAGTAAGCTATTCAATCTGATCCATTAAGAGAGCCTACAGGGTGAAGAGGATCGACCTTTCCTTCATTCCCCTTCTCCCCCAGTTGGAAGCATTTTAGGGGTTGAGCCCTCTTCTGACATTAGAGAATGAAGATGCTCACAGAAAACCTTAGGTACTACATAACCCTCCTCATTTTCTTTAGTCCCTGTTGAAAGCAAGATGGGCAGAGCCATCCCTTGGTTTGGATATGATGTTCTCACTTGTCAAAGTGAATAGCCTTGAAAAAGGTCTGTTTCTGGTGTTTCTTAAGTCAAGAAACTCAGAGGGGAAGAAAAATAGCACTGAATGGCAATTGGGGATGGAGGGAATAGCAGTGAGGTCTTTTAATGATGCAGGTGCAATATCTCTCATACTTAAGACAAAAACAACTCTTCCAAAAGGCCAATAGTTGGCAGGAAAAGCGATAGTTTATGGGTCTCATACAAAGAAAAGTAGTAGGTGCAAAGCAAACAAAAAACAGGAAAGATCCTAGTCCCACCTGGATTAGAGAGGCACGCAGGGTGTAGCTTGCTAAACAAGTCTAAATTGTCACGGGAAAAGCATCTTCCTCCAGGTCTCAGGATCTGTGCTAGAAATTATAGGATTTTACTGTCACAAACACATTGCCTTGCACGTATTAGATATTTTGTGAGTTGCAGGCAGGATCTTTTTAAAATTCAATAACTTACCACTTCAAAAAGTTTGAGAAAATACTTTCTGAAACAACTCCCTCCAACAGTCCAATCTCAGCCCTACAGAGGTCAGCAGAAAGGCTTTTACTAAATTAAAAAAACGAATCTAACTAATCCTGTAAAACCATTAATTGTCCCCAAAGGCACAATACCTGTCATTTTAGCAACTGCCAACTACTACTTCCAATTCCTGCATTAAAGGCAGCCACCCACCTATACTGGATACATGTGTTTGAGATCAGTCAATTAATCAGTTTGCAGCAGCATCAACAGAGGCTGTTATCGATTCAAACACAATGAGAATATATTGAAATAGCCAGGCGACCGTGCTGAAGTAAAATATGCCCAACAACAGAGGTTAACACCCAGCATCCTGCTGACATTTACGTATGAGAACACTTTATTCAGGAATACACAGTGGGAATAAAACCAAGAGTCATTACCTGAAATCAGCCATTGACGCAGCAGATATAAACCAGAGCAGCTGGTGGTAACGAAACAGGGAATTTTTACATTACCCTATAAATTGATGCAGCTTGTCAGAAAATCAGGCAGGAAGCCTGGTTGAGAATGAATAGTGAGGCTTAATGAAATATGGCCTGCACATCAGTGTTTCCTCATTCTCACTCAATCTCTACAAAAGTTATGTAAAATAAAATCAGAGCCACTAGCAGTGCTGTGTCTGCATGCAGACCTGTAGACACCAAGCAGGAAACAATGGTGTTCTAAACTGGCTATTCAGAAGTAACCCCAAGATACCAACACGGAAATGCTACTAAGTTCTCAGTCATTTCCTGCAGAAGAGTTTTATTTGCTGCTTAAAAGTAATTTTAATTGTAGCCAATGTAGCTGCAATCTCGCTGAGTAGGTATTTTCTTACAAGTGGTTTATGACTCCAGCAGGTATGATTCCCCTCTGGGCAAATATAAATCTTGCACCTACCCCATGCGCTTCATCAGACAAAGCAGTAAAGGAGCACCTCATAGTGCATGTTCCAGGACAAACAGGAGGTTCCTTAGGTAATTAATAGAGAGGGAGATTCTTTACAAAATCCTTTCTAGCAATGTCGCAATTACTTGACATCCCCTCCCTCCTGGAAAAGAGACATTATACTGATGCTGAAAACAGATCTACAGACTGCAGTGAAAAGCTGCAGTCTTCTTTTAGCACCATGGGAATTAGAACAAACATGCATTTACCAGCTGCTGCAGGACTGTCCCAAAGCTGTGCCTATTCAGTCCCTAAAAGCCTGGCATCTCATTGAGCTGCTCTGTTGATTTTAGTTAACAGCAGCTTTAGTCCTCAGTCACAAACCAAATTATGTATAAGGGGCATTTTCCAACTTTCATTGTGCAGAGGTGTGTGGTTCTGTCATTTAATAAGATTTTTTTTAATCATTAGCCTCCTTCCTTTTGTCACACACATCAGTACCATAGCTTTATTCCCTTTGGCATTAACTGCACACATTCTCATTTCCAGGCAAACTGCATGGCGCTCCAGTGGACTCTGCTTTGTCAGTCACAGCACACCCACTCTGCTGGTTCTGGTAACTGCAGTGGTGTGTTTAAGTTTTCCTTCAGTAGCTCAAACTGAGAATAGCCTTTTGCTCATACTGACAAATTACCACTAGTTGTAACTTAGGTTAGGACAGGTGTTTAACATGTTTCTACAGCACCAACGGCTGATAGTACCTGATCCTCTGGGTGCAGTTATAATCCACTAGTGAAGGATGTGGGGAAGTATTATGAGATACCATGCTTAGCCTCACTCTGTCAGAGATGAGTAGGTGGGTAGGTAAATTGTGTGTGATGTTAGGGTTTTTTATTTCCCTCCTCACTAAATCAAATATTACCAGATGGCCTGGTAGAGCCAACTGAGCAGGTTACAAGTCAGGCAGCTGCAACTTGCTGACCAGGCCAAGACCAGTGTCAGCAAACCAAGCCTTAAACAGGCACTGCCTTGAGAACCAGAAGATAGCTGGTTAGAGCAGAGGTCAGCCCCCTGCAGCACAGGTGCCAAAGGCTGCACACAGTCCCATTGGGACAAGGAAAGCACAAAGGGGAGAAGTTCCAGACTCAGCTCTGAGGAGTTTCTGCTTTCCAGAGTTAAAAAGTCTTACTCCCTGGGAGGTGCTTCCAGGCTCCAACTGAGAAGTTTGTAAATAGGACTTTGAAACAGGTTAGGTCTGCAGTAGATCATGCCTATCAGCTAACCCTGCTCTACCTGCTCCAATTAAAGATGCATTCATTGAACACTGCAGCAAAAAGGCATTGATAGAAGTACTGGCCCAGGAAGGACCACTTCTGACCTTGATCTCTGCACCAGCACACGAAGAGATACAGGTTTCTTCTTACATCAGCTTTTTTTAAATTTATTTACCCCACCCAGGGATTTAGAAAGTAAAGTTCCTATTCTTTGTTCCCTGCAAAATCTCTGGGCTTGAGTCATTTATTTTAACAGCAGCAGATGGTAACACCATATTCTCACCAAAATTATATCTGAGTAGAATAAAAGCAGCTGAGCTCTGTTTACAAGTACCTAGTAGGTGGTTGGCTATTTCAAAAAGAACAAGGTTTACTGTCACTTGAAAGCTTAAGAAACACCAAAACCTTAATTAGATCATGTGTAAAATCCTATTGTTATATACATCAAACTTTTTTATTTGCACTACTTTTTAATGGGATGGAAGACGAGGAAGTTAATTAAAACAGCAAGTTAAGTTTGTCATTCCCTGCTGGGCTTTGCTTGTGCTCTAAGAGAAAACATGTTACTGAGCAGCAGCCATAGCACCAGACATAATATTGATGCAATATTATGGAGCTAGATTTAAAATAAGAGCAGACTGCTTTTAAATAAAGTAATTCTTCCCCCAGTTCTTCAACATTAAAAAGCTACTGTGAACTTGTGGAGCTTTTACAGATGCTCAGTACCACTGTAAAAGCCCATAACAGTAATTTAAATCCAACATAGTGATGTTATTTACTAGTAATAACAGTAAGCGGCCACTTAATTACTAAATAACTTAATACTAAATCTATTGGGAGGGGGAACCCACTTCATATATTTACTTCTGGCCACTTCAGAAGAGGTACAAGGTTTCCTCCTTTAAGCGAATCATTCTTGATGTGCAGCTATGAAAAATACTCTCACTATTGCCTAGTGGACCCATACCCAATTGTTAGTTTAGCATGACTCAGTTGCCTAATAAAAATTATGAACCAGTGAAACCCTGCCAAGCACTACAATGCAAAGTAATGATATACTACAGCAATTCAATTCTCTCAATATCCAGGCAAGGCACTATCCATAAACAGGGCTGCCAATTATTACCCACAGCAAGGTGAACACAAGGGGTCAAGGCACCTCAAGCTTTCACCAGTATAAAGAGGAGTTTCATATGGCCAAAACTTTAGTATGTGGAAGGTTTGTGATGCTAAGTCCAGACAGCGGGGCAGTTAGGAAGAATACGTGATATATTTTTCTTTAAAGTTATTTGCATCATTGATCACTTCGATAACTCCATTCTGAAATACAGTACAAAGTTAGTTATGTCTTTGGGTATGATATTCACCACTTTATCTGCATCTGAGGTCAGATAGATGTTGTTATGCTCTTTTCTGTTCCATTCGCTAGAAGTACTATAATGGTTCATTTAAAGCTACAACTGCAGCTGTATTACACCACCAGTCATAACGGTGCCTGAGTAGTCAAGAATGATTGAAGACCTGTAGCAAATCTTTGTTTAAAAAGCAGCTTTCTTTAGAAATTTCAGCACTGAAATCTTCTAGTTAAGAACGGCTAAAAGTTTTCACTGTAACACATGAAACAGAGACACACACTGGTAGTTACGTGACAAAAAAAAAATAAGGCTTTATCAGTATTGTAAGCAACAAAAACCTGAGTCTGCCTAGCTGAAGTAGTCTTCTCTGCACAAAGAACTTAAATAAAAGTCTGTCCACAACAAGAACACAAACTGAAGATCCCCAGTATTTGCTTGAACAAATTCACTTTTGCTTTTCAGAGTGGGTTCCCCCCATTTTTCTATGATGATGTAACCAGCTAGCACTAGCGATACCATCCTTTGGCCTATAAGCTCATATCATTTCTGCATTCAAAAGCAAATAAATTAGTTTCATGGTTTAATTTGTCTTGAAATTACATCTTATCACTGGTTTTAATAGAAAGGAGTCAGCCATAGCAATCTTCTTCCCCTCTGCCTTCAATTAAGAATTAACTTTCTGTACAAGCAGTTTCAAAAACATCTCTCCTCCATGGATCTCCACTGCTAAATGATTTCCTTCTCATGACAGCATCCAGATACTTCTAGAGATTAAGAACCACCCTGCAGAGAACAATGCACACCACAACTGATATATACATGTTAAAACACTAGTTAACAAAAACTAGGTCTGACACTAATACTTTCAACTACTCATCAATAGATGCAATAAGCAGGTGAGGGACAAGATGCCATCTCCCCTACTTGCTCTCGGTTTGAAGGCTCACTCTTCAGCAGTTGCAGGACAGGGTTCTTATAAACCTTGCTCCTTATGAACCACTCATTTTATTCCTTTCACATACCTGATTTAGAAATTTAAATACCTTCATTACTATTCCACACTTTGCTGCAAGCTGTGGTTCCTAACCAAAAGTAAAAGAACCATGGTGCTCAGATACAATAAAATTTAGGACAGACTTGCAGCACCTTGTTGCTGTGTCTGAAAGACAAGATTAGCAGTAGCAATTGGAAACTTAACACACAATCAGTTATTAGTATATACCTTTGTGAATTTCATTTGAACTTTTTACATTAGTCTCACCTACAAAATTAGATGCTGGGTAGCTTTAGAAAGCTCCTGCTTTAGTCGTGGGCAAGTCTAGAAACACGTATTATATCATCTCAGTCTGATTACAATTCCTAGCAGTCAGGTTAAGCCAACATTTACTTGACTATTCCCAGATAAAGATAGACTAGTTTTCAAACTCGAGCATCATCCAGGAGATTCTATCTTTAATAAGAATCAGAGATCTGTATTACTATTAGCAGTTGGAAAGGGGCCTGTTAAGCCCCATTGGTATATGGAGTTCATGTAAGATACCATACCTTAACTGATCCAGGAAGTCGAACTACATTAATTCATAAGTTAACATGCCAATGTCTAGGTAACTTCTTTGGCCTTCAGGAAAACAGAAATACAGACACAGCAAGGACTTTTCCAAAAACTGGATTTGCAAATGCCTTCCAAAACTCAAAACCTAAAATTATTTTGGCCATCTACTTGGTGTTAGTAATCTGCAACGCTTCAGTTCAAAATCTCATCTACACATCCTTTGGCACACTGACTGCCACGCTCAAGTAAAAATTTTAAACTGACATTATAGTGAAACAGCTCAAGCTTCAGCAGAATTTTGTATTGTGTCAAGAACAACAATTTAGGTTACCTGTTCTTTTCAAACAATTGGTATTTTGCCAGCATAGCCCAAAGAGAGTCCTTTCATAGAGCACCCATACTGAAATAAGTGCAGCAGTCCTTCACTGGATTTAAAGCTTTATTTATAGAAAACTCACTGCATTTATAGCAGCAATATTTGCATTGTATTTGAACTCAGCACTAACAGGTTAATATTTACATTTAGATAACACTTAAACCAAAAGAAACTAAAAACAGTCACATTTTTAGAGCAGACAGACAGACAAGTTACAGACAGACTTCATAGTAAAAGCAATTACAACTATATCACTCTGGTTGATGTAGTCCAAAGGTCTATTACTTCTTAATCAGATTAGCAGGAAGAGTGGATTTGTCCAAGTCATCAAAATATGGATGGTTCAAGGCCACTTTCCCAGAAATTCTTTTTGCAGGATCATAAATTAACATTTTCTGGAAGAAAGAGGAAACACATTTACTTCCTCATGAAATGGCAACTAAGTCATGTTAAATAAGCAGACATTTAACCACAGCAATAGTCAATTAACCATAAAGACCCCATGTTCTATGATTTCTCACAGAGGGAGGTCATTTCTACGTGCTAATGACTAGTAGGTCAGTAGTCATGCGTAACATCTCAGAAAGTGAAGAAACACTTATTCTCCCATTCAACAACTGAGCCCACACATGTATCAGGGTACCACATCCACTGCACTAAATCCAGAACCAGGCATCAAGTGGCAAACATCATTAGTCTCAGATTCTCTACTAAGAGAAATTAATAGGCATTAGGCTTTTAAAGCCCAAAAAGCATAAAAGCAGAAGTGGTCCTATACTTATTTTGTTAAGCTGATATTGAAGGAGTTGATGGCAAATTGTTTCTACTCAGGTTGGTGCAGTGGTTTACAGTTAAAGTGTAGGAGCGATCACTCACTTTCACAATCCAAAGAGGAAAGCAGCGTACAAAGCACGTAGAACTGAAGAAACAGTTTTAAAACTTGAGTTTCATTGCAGTAAGTTCCTTCAGTTGAAGACCTCAATAATAAAGTTGATGAGAACAAATAAAGGGGAAAATGTAGCCACTAAAATAACCCCCAGAACTTCCTAGAAAAGGGTAGAGATGTGTTTTGCTAGCATTTTAAAAGAGCATCTACAATTTATATCATACAAGGGACCAAAAAGGAGGAATGAAATGTAGTTTTCTAGTAGAGCTAAAACCAGCAAAGTCTCTGCAAAGTATCTTTGCTTTTCTCTCTCTCACCTTAAAGTACACTTCAAATTCAAGTAACTGGGATTCTAACAGCTGCTTCTCCCCTCATCCCCACAACAAATTTGCCTTCAGTAAAAAAAAAAAAAATCTAGTATTACTCCGCCTAGTACTCAGTCTTTACATTTAACTATCTTTAGATTTCATCCTATAGGGAGTCTTCCAAGTTGCTTTAAACCACTGAATTTGCATTTATATTCTCTGAACTCCTGGCAAATGCAACACTGTCTCTAGCGTTAACCTTGCATGTCCAGTTTTACCTTGTGACAATTCCCATTAGCTATACTCCAGAACAACAGTACCCTATAGCTATTACCAATAGCAAAGGTTCTCTTAAAATTGACTCAGACAAGAAGGAACAAATCTCTCTGAAAAAGCAATAGAGCACTTCAACTGATAAATTAAGTGACTGTTCCCTCTCTAAGCAGCCTGGAACATGTTTTTTCCTGAAATTTAGTGTCTGATAAACCAAAACTTTCGATGACAGTAATTAAGTGCTTTGAAATGCTATCCACTGAAGTAATTTAGCTTTTGAAGGTCTTAAGTTTGAAACCTCACTCAAGAAATTAGTCTTAAAACAAAAATGCATAACCCATTTTCAGAGATAGCCATTTTACACACTATTCCCATTTGCAGCAGTCTACAGAAGGAGAAATTAACATTTTCATTGACACATTTGACCTCGCACTCTGGAATGACACGTTCAGTTTTGTTGCCTTTAAAGTTATATTACTGCTTCAGGCATAGAAGCACTATAGGAAACTTCAATGGATCCCAGATGCCTAAGAATTCAGCCATACCACTGTCACCAGGCATTATTAGGAAGCTAGAATTTCAACATTTAATTATTTAAGGCAAACTATACAAGATTTTACAGAATTTAGTATGCTTTGAGATTAGCATTGTGTTAACACCTTTTAAGGATCTAATAAGTTTTTGCCTTTGTTAGTCGCAGCCCAAAATATTGGTTTTACACAATGAAGCCACAGCTAAGCTCAGATAAATACTTAGCAGGCCGGTTACATGACACTATGAATAAGATTCACATGCCTGTTTGATTTTAATTCATAGATACAATCTGTAATAATTCAGCTTCAAACTGATTTAATAATGCTGCTGACGTTGGACACAAAGGAATCATTCCCAGCTTAAGCCAGTTAGCTCCATAAAATCATACTGCTTCTAGGTTCAGAGAGCTATCAAAACCAACCATTTTTAACAAGTGTTGTCAGTCTAAACAGTGGCTTTGTTCTCATAAAGAAAAAAAGTGAGAAATTTTGGTCATTTGAGCTTCTTGGGCAACATTGCTTCATTCAGAGTATTTTGCCATAGCCATATACCAATATGGGTAATAAACTACTTTATTTGTGACTGCTTAAAACCATCAGCCAGCTACGCAAGTAAATGCTGTACAAGGTTGCACCAAGATGGTTCTGAAGTTTCAGCTCATCATAAGACATTTAGAACACTCAACCCACACCCCCAACGTGCAAATCTGTATTGCATAAATGCAGCTTTAGGAAAGCCAAAGGATAAGTCACCAAGGTACATTGTACTTTGGAGCATCTAAGATCACACCTAAGATGTGATTTAAATTAGTCTGCAGTGGCAGCACATGAGCTGGAAGAGCACTAAATGGAAAAGCCTGATGAACAACTTGTCAAATATGTGCTTAGTGTGGTAGATCAACTGCATGGCCACAGAACTAAAGTGAACTCACACTAAACACCAAATATACCAATTAAAACTCAATTCACCACAGCTGAAAATACTTAACTCAAAATTTAAAGGCAATTGAAACAGACATGACTGACCTAAACTAAGCCCCTGATTTCACAGCTAATCGATAAATTCAGCTCTTTGCATCACTGTTTATTTAGTTAAGACCACCATGAAAGATTAATCAAGATGAGCCCACCCAGATTCATCTACATGCTACCATTGAAACATTTCCAATTGGATCAGCAGGCAAGAAGGTGATAACTACAGTTTGTGAGCAGAAGCCTTCGCTTAGACCTGTTTGTAAAAGCTCATCGTCATTTTCAAGTTGTACCTGGTTTACTAGTATAGAAAAAGCTGAGGCATAATCTCTTAACAAGAAATAGTCTAGTCATCTATTATATGAGAAAGAGGTGAGTGAATGTCACACAAGGCATCAGTTCTACAAGAACAACAGCCCACACCACTGCTGACAGTCTGAAGATCTCCTTATCTTCATTCCAGCCAAGGCTGATTAGTATAGCTTTATGTATTCTACAGTGCTTGAAACTACCTGCTCAGTTTCCTAATCAAGCAGTTTAGAAAAGGGTACTTACAGACAGAAGATCAAGTCCATCTTCATCTAAGTTTTTGACATGTGTTTTCAGGCTGCCAGGTTTCCATTTTGGGAATGTGTTTTTATAGTCTTGCAGGGATTCCACTTCAGGCCATACCTCATTGTTGGGGGTACCTAAAGCTCTATGCAAACATAAGCAAAATACAGAGCAGTTTAGCCTGAAATCTGTGTACGCTACTATGATTTTAACAAGTACAAAGTCCTGTTGTGCAATGCTGCACAAGTACTAAGAAAAGGTGCAGCATGACCTACCTGAAGATTTTGAAGAGCTGATCAATCTCTGAGTCCCCTTGGAAAAGAGGCTTTTTATTTGCTAGCTCAGCAAATATGGTACCTATGCTCCATATATCTACCGGAGTAGAGTAACGAGCAGATCCTAGCAACACCTCTGGAGACCGGTACCACAGCGTCACTACCTATTGAACAGTCAAATTTTTTTATAAGTTTTTATAATCAGGTCCTCTGATAGCAAGCACAAGGGCTCATTTGTTACTAAGCAGCATTCACAGTTTTTTGGTTGAAATAAGAGTTGGTGTTAGAAGTTTTAGTGAAAATACTAGTTTCATACTTCATTTATAGACAAGTGTAACAAACTCCATTGCAGTGGAAAGTACTACAAGCCAAGCAGTTGTCTACACTACTTCCCAAAAAGCAGGAAGCCTTTAGCACCTAGCCACCAAGACCCTCAGTAAACCCAAGTACTTTGTGAAGTAAAAGTGCCATCATGAGACAGTAAGCAATAAGTTCTGATCCATCTGATGCACTGCCAAAGTAGTTAGTGCGACTCATGAGATGCTTTGGAACCTTAGAGTAAAACCACAGTCGGGGAGATGGAAAGTCACTGAATAAAACAAAACCAGAAATATAACTTTTTGATAGTCTTAGTTGATAACTTCAACAGTTTCAGTGATTCTTTAACTGTTTCATATTCAGTTAGTATCGGGAAGCTAGTAAGCGCTGTCCAAATCACCAAGAGGATGTTCCAACTCACTCACTTCATGAGTATACACCCGCACTGGAATTCCAAAGGCTCGAGCCAATCCAAAATCCGCCAGTTTAATCACTCCCTTGTCATCTATCAAGAGATTCTGAGGTTTTAAGTCTCTGTGCAGCACTCTTCTTGAATGGCAGAAGACAATACCTTGCAAGATTTGATACAAGTAACTCTGTAGAAAGAATGAAGTGGAAGGAAAAAAGGGAATAATCTTTAGTACAAGTTAGAGTTCTGCAACATAAAGCTGTTCCCTTACATTAGCTCTCCCCATAAACATAGGAAATGGAAATCCAAAGCATTACATATATTGAGCTAATATCAGTCATAAAGCCACAAATTCTTTACTTAAACTTAGTTTAAAGCAGTTTAGTTTCAATAATTAAAAGAATTCATTTTATCCACAGCTGCTTCTTTAATTTTCTCCTCAAGGAGTTAATTATACTAAAAATTAGTGCTGCTAACTAACAGCTTTATAAGTCATCTTTAGATTAATTTCTTATATTAAGAAATTGCCTTCATTACCTTAACACGCGAAGGTTCCAGATATTGGCCAGATGGAATATTATCCAAATATTTCTTGAGATCCATGGAAAGGAATTCAAAGACAAGGTACAGTCTTGCGTCCTGCATAAGAACATCCTGAAGACTAAAAATTGAGTTTACAATCAACTCCATTGCAAAATGTAAGGACTCTGTCATCCTTCCCCTCCCAACAGGGATAGAGTCTGACATTTCCAGGTTCCTATTAGGAAGCCTTAAAAAGCTTTCAGTCTTCAGACACTAGCAGACGTAGTGAGTTACACTGTCATCTGAAAAATCAAGTATACCTGAAATACTGTCATAAATGTGCTTCTTCTTAAACTTATATTCCCTATGGCTGGTATCATATGCAGGAAGTCTGAGGAAAAATACTGTTGCCTTTAAAGAAGGCTGGGTGTTGATGCCTCACTTCCAACTGAAGCTGGTTTATTACAGCAGAGTCAAAATTACTAGGAAAGTTTAAGGAATATTATGATAGGACCCTAGCAGACACAGCAGATTTGCACAGATGTTTAAGTATCTCCTTGATCCTTAATAGATTATAAAGGTTCCTAAACCCAAGTACACACAGACACCATGTGGTTGGAACTTGGCCAGTTTTAAGGCACATTAGAGTATTTTGCTGCATCAGAGAGCAAGTAAATGTTTTGTGGGGGAGACAAAAGCTGTAATCAATTCTACGTGACAAGTCAGCGATGGAAGTATCACTCATAGCTCAGATGTGGCAGCTATGCCAGCATCATAACGCAACATGTGAATCTCCATTACAAAACAGTGAGGAAGTGACTGATGACAGAGGCTCACATACGAACACTGAAGTCAAGTGGTCTATTCCAAGGGGGCAAATAAAGTTGTGAGACTAATTAAAGTAACAGCTTCAACCAGTTTTCATGAGGTATGCTGTCTCCATTCTGACAATAACTCTGAAGATAATTTACATAAATTACAAAATCAACACAAATTTGTTAGATTCGTAGAGTGAGAAGAGGCTGCATAAGGGAATCTTAATTAGAAAACTGGCATTAACATAGAATTTGGAACTATAGCTGTTTGTGGCAAAGCAGACACAGTATTAAGCAGAGTAGCTGTCACGTCACTAGAATGGTGGAAAAATAATTTATTATCTGAAGTGACCAAGTGCCCTTCAAAGAGTTTAGCTTTACACCAGTATATGCATACCACACTATATTGGGATGATGCAGCTCTTTTAATAAAGAAATTTCTCGGATAGCAGTACATGGAACACCTTCCTCCTCACTTTCTAGACGTATTTTCTTCATGGCAACCACTTGGCCTGTGATTTTGTGCCGACCTTTATATACAACACCATAGGTACCTGAACAAAAAGACAGTGAAACACATATAGGAAATACCAGTTTCAGGTACAGATAAGTCATTGCAAATAAGAATTGCTAACATAAGCAAAAGTCCCTGCAATCAAGTATTTTTCATTTAAGTATTTGGCTTGATTATGAATTAGTACTTACTTTTGGGCAGTTTAACCACACAACAATTGGGTGTTTAAAGTATGCCACCCATTAACAGTATCTTTTCTTTGGACAGGGTATTTTCTAGCTTAAGTGTGAAATGAGTATTTGGAAGATGTAGTTGTAAAATCAGATACTATTTGAGTTTCAGGTGAACTTCCAGGCAAGATCACTATACTACTTCATTCCCAAGGAGTTATGATTGTGCCATTGATAAATATTATTAAAATGTTAAAGGTTTAGCTGCAAAAAAGTCATGCTCCCTCCACAATCAGAGGACTATCCATCCATTGGTCAGATGTATAGCAATACCTCTAGAGGGTAGCATCGTAGCTATCAGCAGAAGCTAAAATTGGAACCACTAGATAATCTCAAATTAATAATCTATTTCAATCCATGTTCACAGACGTAGCAGATCAAGAAACCAAGATGGCCTTTTCACCCTTCTTGAAACATTAATACCTCAGATTAAGCTCAAACTAGTTTCTTTGAGGAAGAAAGATTCATGCACAAGGCTTCAGTAACAAAGCTTTGTTGCGAGATCCACGCCTGTACGTTTTGCAATTACCTTACAGGGTGCCTTCTCTGAGAAAGATACTGCAAATTCTCAAGCCCAGATAAGGCTAAAGCATTAAAAAACCACATTAACTTCCACATTTAACATAGGCTGGGTTTCCAGTGAAATGGGAATTGTGACTAACATCTGCAGTGAAACAATCCTCCTATAGTGCCTTATAGTTATAACTCATTTCTCCAGAGTTTCACAATCTGCTCTTTTCCTTGACAAGCACAGTGACTGAACACAATCTGAGCAGAGCAATCCACAAACCACTACTCACTACCAGTGGCTCCAAGTAAAGTATACCATGCAGGACATCTTCAGGAACAATTGGTAAATAAGTTCTTACACAAGAAACAGAAGAGCTTCCTAAATTGAACAGCTGGTTTCAGGCCTCAAAACATTTTTTTCTTTCTACTCTTTTAGGAAAACTACACCATTAGCCATGAGTATGAAGGCAGATGCTTCTCAAGACCGACGAGTTGTTTTAAATGTACCATATCATCTTCAAAAGAAGGGTAGCATGAAAGCTTTTATGTATAGAGATAACTACCGCTGTAGACCACAGGCTTATTTTGCCAGTTGGTTGAATCTTAGTAGTTCTTCTAATAGCCAGAACGCACAGAGGTCCTATAACTCTTGATAACTCAGACTGTGGAGTATTGCAAGGCTCACAGCTCTCCATACTTACCTTCCCCGATTTTCTCTATTTTCGTGTAATCATCCATTGCTATGGTTAACCCTGAAACGAAAAAGATTAGGGTGAACCGTTTGCTGTCCTGAACACAGCCAACTCACTGAAATCATGCCAGGTCTTTAGAAGCTAGTTTTATCTTAAGCAATTAGAATGCGACATGGAACAGCTACCCTTCTCAACGACAGCACCAGTTTTTATTCAGAGTTCCAACTAGAAAAACTACATTCTGAGGGATGAGCGGGTACTAAGTCAAGGGAGAAAGGTGCTTTTGCGAAGAAAGCTTTCCCAAACTACTGAAAAAACACACCCTACTCATTGCTTTCACATAGTTTATCATTAGCAGGAGCCTTGCAGTCTAAAATTAGGGTGTTTGATGTTCACAGAGTAAGGGAACAGCAGCAAAATTATTATTTGAGCAGTACCCAGCTCAGAGCTACAGACCTGCACCACATTAACGGGCACAGGATACCAGGGGGCATTAACCCCCGGCAGACTGGCAGCTCCGGCGCTGCTCCTGACCGGCTCCACTGAGCCGAGCTTTAACTCCCGGTAGGCAACGAGGGGTCTGTAGCTACCTGCAGCTCCAGAAACGGTTTCCGGGCTCAGGCGCTCACCGCAGCCCTTGACGGCGCGGCCGAGGCCAGGACCGCGCCCCTGCCCTGCTGCCACCGCTCGCCCCCCCCCGAACGCGGGGCCTGGCGCGGGACGGAACTGCGGGTACCGGCTCACAGAGCTGCCCGCCTCCTCCCCTCGCCACGTCTCACGCCAAGGGAGCCTTTACCCCGCTCAGCAGGGGAGCGGGGACCCCTCCGCCGCTCGGACAAGGAGGGACCCCTCGCCTCACGGCTCAGCGCGCGACCCTGCGGCCCGAGCCCCACCGCCCCCCCCTCCCCGGCAGCCGCGCGGGCCCCCGCGCCCCCTCACCTCAGGAGCCGCCGCCGAGCCCGCTGCCGCCGCGAGGACGCCGCGCGCTCGCTCAGGGCGGTTGGGCACGGCGCGTTCGAACTGGCCGCGCGCTGCCGCGCTCCGCCAATAGCGCCGCGCCGGGATGATTCAAAGCGGCCAATCAGCGCGCGCCGGCTCCGGCGGCGCCAACGCGAGGCCGAAAGGCGGCTTCTGCCTCCCCAAATAGAACCGGCGCGGCCGGGCGCGGCAACCTTGAGGATGTCTCTGGGCGTCTGTTTGGTTCGCGGGCAGAGGCAGAACTCGTCGTGCGGGCAGGTGGTTCCCTATAGCTTAAAGCCTTTTTTTTTTTCCCAAATGGTGGGATGCAGGGGCACTGACGGGATGGGTTCCGCTGAGACGGCGCTAATGGGCAAAATGGTCGCTGCTCGAATAGCACGTTAGCCTATTTGCATGGTATGGGGAATAGAACATGGTTCTATTCATATATCATGTTCATACGTCAAATACAGTTGGACTCAATGATCTCAAAGGTCTTTTCCAACCAAGAGATTCTATGTCTGGACAAAGCTAGACTTTTGGCTGCAGCTGCTCCTTTTAATCAAGCAAGTCCTTTAGATTTAGATGCCTTGGCCAACCAAATCATAAATTCATTATTTCTAGTTGCAAGGGTACTGATCTGTGAAGTACTGATACTGTGACTTTTGAAGCCAGTTTTAAAGTACACCCATTGATAAAAGGTTATTGGGTAACTTAATTGCCTCAAAGATGGGACATATGTCTGTAGGAAAATTGAAGTTCTGTATCATTGCTTCTAGATTAAGAACAATTAGTCCTTATGTTATCGTGATTCCCCAAAGAAGAGTCTGGAATGTAACTACAGACGTACATGCAGGCTTTGCTCAGGGAGTGCTCTGGCAGTTGCTACCTCACTCAGTACCCGCGGACGTAATAATGCAATGCACTTATATATATGTAAAAAAAGCCTGGGAAAATACTATTCCAAACATTGCAAAATTGTATTACTTAGAAACCTCAATGCTAAATAGATTCGCAAAGGAATTAAGCTTCTAATTTTATACGTCTTTTCTTTGAAGGATACCTTCACTGGGGATTCTGTGATGCTGCTGATCGACCCACTCTGACACACATTTCTCATCAGCACCAAAGTCCTGGGCCAACTAGCTCGTGTGGAAACATACAGTCCCTGCAGGACCGAGATACAAGCATCACTCCATGCTGTTGAAGTAACTGCATTTTTTCCATTGCTTCATTGCACTGGTTTACAGCATTGCTGCTCCTCTTAAATGCAAGCAGGACAGGCTGCTGTATACAAGAAGGCACAGCTTCTCCCCTGAAAGTATTTCCTCAGGAGGGTGATTCCAGCAGGCAGGACTGTTCTTCCTTCTTCGTAACCCTGGCCCACGGCAAAGGCGAGAGGCCACTCATCCAGCTCCTCCTCCCAACACTTGTATATTTCAGGTGTAAAAAACTTCCACTTTGCCTCCCTCCAGGGAAATTCTGGCAGCATACACTGTGCATGCTCACAGGTTTCTGTTTACCTTGAATCAAGTGCTCCCAACACTTGCTAGAGATTTACCTGCCTGGAAGAAGGTTTTCATACCTCTGGGAAATCCCAGATGGAAATACAGCCTCACATGTTGTGCAGTTCATAGGAAAATAGTTTGACATGGTCTGCGCTGCATGGCCACGGAGAAGCCCTTCCCTATGTGTGTAACAAGTCCAGCATGGCCAGGACAGCCCAAGCTTAGTGATGCACATGACCTGCCGTACAGCTCCAGCCAAGTGCATGTCACGTCCCTTGGGCCTGACTCAGCACGGGCAGTACCATCACACTGGGCAGCTTGGGGGGATTGTTTTCTGTAGCCAGCACAGGAAAGGAGCTGCTGCTGCTGACTCTATGGGACAAATCCTTGTCCAGAGATCTTAGGAAGGTGATCAAAGTCCACCTTTTGCTTCAGATAAAAATAAAACCTGCCTGGGAAATCTCGACATGTGGTAACCTTAGTTAACTTGGGGGTGGTGGTGGTATAGCAGTATCATGAACATTTAGTACTATAAATTCATATATTTTATTTTAAAATACATATAGATTATATTTGCATGTATAATGTATTGTGTCTGAAAGTACTGAATACATTGATCTGAATTTTCTTGAGAGCAACATTTTCTTTTTTATCTGGTTTTAACCAGCTTTACTTTAAAGATATGCAAATATTCAGCTTGTCCCTGTCACTTCATAGCACAGTTGTGCACAGCATAACGTCACGTACACTGACAGAGGTGCTACGAGCTCCATGCCCCCGCTCTCCATGCTCACCTTCTCTGTCCCATTCTATAGAAAAGTAAGCCCTGGCTGGCATGCTTATAAGACAGAGTACATGTAAGTATAGACCTGTCATGGCATTAATTTGCCAAATATCAGTCTGACAGTTGTGCTTACCCAGCGTTTTCCTCTCTCTCACTGTTGTCTGCATATGCTTAGGATATAAATCATGCCTTCTTTCTGACTAGATAGTGCTTACCTCAAGTTGATCGTTACTTTAGAGATGGCAATAGCTAATGATAATGCTTGAGACAACAGATACATTTGTATTGACTTTTGTGTTTGAGGAGATTTACTGTTCTTCTTGAAGGAATAGTAGCCTGCTGATGGACAGAGAGGTACAGATTTGGGAATCCCTAGGATTGTTGCTCTCTTTTACAGCAAAACAAGGATCTAAGTGCAAATCCAAGGGAAAACTCAAAGGCAAATAGCAAAGGAATCTAGGTCTATCTAGACAATGTGACATCAACTACCATTTTACTTATATAAATAGGCAAAGGGCATGCTTATTAAAACCTCTTTGGCATCCAAAAGTTCCACTTGCTTGAACTGCAATGTAATTTGTACAAGGCATATAGGATCAGACATACAATGTCAAGCGTGGGTTATAGTATTACAGTTGTATTTGTGGCTAAGAATCCAGTAATACTCTGAACAACTCCTTCTATGCTGGGTAGAGGGCAGCTGCAAGAGTCAATATCGTCTTGTCTTTTGTATATTAATCATATTCTTCTCAGCAATAGAATCACTGTAAGAAAAAGAGAAAGTACATTCTGTCTTTTACATAATGATGTAATTAAAAAAAGTCAACTGGTTTGTGAATACCAACAAGGGTAACTAAAATAGGTTGTGTTAACTGCACTCAGAAGCAGAAAAATACAAACACTGATTGGCTTCTTTTAACATTTATTAAACACAAAAGATCAGTTTGTGATTTTGACAATGCAAAAGTACAGTAGGAGAGATTTAGTAGCATTTAGGAAAGCAAGATATTATAGAGGGGTGATAACTCTACTGCATAGCTCAAGTGATGCCTTTAACCTGTTAAATGCCTCTTGTTATGCAGGACAGTTCCTTCTATCAAAAAAGAGTGAACTCCTCTCCACTCTTATCGTGTATCAGCATTTTCATAGGATGCCAGAAAACAAAAAGTTTCCAAAAACTGCTTGAAAATAAAGCGATGTGTTGGAAGCTGCTAAGAAAGAATAATAGAACTGTTACCATCTCCTTAAAGCATGAATATAAATATTTAAAATACATTTAAAGTACTTAAATTTAGGTTCAAATTATTTTTAAGGATCATTTTTGTAGCATGGCATGCACTAAACAATTTTACCTACCACCCAAACATTCATATGATTACAATAATGAAAACATCATAAACAATCTCTTACTAGTGAAATTGTAGATAGAAGGAAATTTCAATTTGTTGATTACTCACGGGCTTGTACCTACCTGGAGGAAACCTTGGCTGAAGATTTAGCATGAGCTTTACAGGAGCACATAAAGAGGAGTGAGCAGAGAGCATGGTGCACAGATAGATTGTGGGAGAGAGCAGAGTCCTTGGGGTTGGCTTCCAGAGGCTGAAACATGTGCAATCCCTGGATGTAAATTCTGAAACCTTTCCTCAGCTCTGTCTTTGCTGAACTCCTGTCTCACAGTAGGGAAAGCTTCACTGTCATTGGAGTTCTTCCTTTATTATGGGACACAGCTGGTTACATACAAACTTATAGAGAAACATGTACAAGCATCCAACCTGGGGTTTATTTTAATAATCGTAATATGAGAAAGGTGAGCAGGGCACATGTACCAAGCCAGGGAAGGAAACAAAAAAGAAAAAGGGGAAAAAAGAAGTGCCTTTTGTTTCTCTAGAGTATCTGGGCAAAAATCCAGGCTCCACTGAAGTAATTGGCAAAACTCACATTAACTTCAGTTGGGCAAAGGTTTCACTCCTGACCCTTGTAAAACCAATCTTAGGAAAACGTGGCTGCTTCCTGATTTTGGATTTTGCATTTCACATGGCTTACAAGCCAAGAAGAAAAATGGCAGAATCTGAACCAAGTAATGTGCTTTTCATCTGCTGTTTGGAGGCGTAAGAGCAGGAGAGGTGCATTCAAACTTACATTTGTAGTCCTGCTCCCAGCCCAGTGCAGGCGAGCAGTCCCCTGTGGTTTGAGGTGGCTGAGTTTGAAGTCGATGTGGAGGGCTGGTCAGCAAAGCCCTCCAGCTGAACAAGGCAATAGCAAGTCCCATTCCCTTAGGCTTTGTCCAAATTTAAGGCCCTGTCAGTACAGCCATAGCAATGTAACTCTATCAGCAACTTTCCTCAGATGAAGACAATTATGCAAGATAAAAATCTGTTTGCTGGTATAGCTGTATCAATTCGACAAATAATGTTTTTTCCAATTACCTCAGGTTTTTTGCTACGCTCCTTATCTGTTTATCCTTTTCCATCTTACAACAACCACTTATCAAATGCACTACAACAGCACATTTAAATTTCAAATCTCCGTCAGGGAAGCCTGACCTGATGTAGGGGAAGTTAACTTTTTCTTCCCTCTAGGTATCATTCCAGCTGCCAAATAAGAAGGTACACTCTTCCAGGTGAGATTGTAGATGAGACAAGCAAGGTATGTAAGCATATGGAAATGGACTCCGGGTTTATGTGTACACATCACACTTGAATTTATTTAAAAATGCCTTCTCCTATCTGTTGTGAGAATAGAATTACAAACCATTTTTCATTTCAAGTAAAATGTTTTTTTTTTTCCTTAAGCTGTTATTTTCTTCCACAATCTGCAAATTCCATCAAAGGCTTTATATGTAATTTTCCGTCCCAAAGAGTGATGGAAGACGGTATGCAGTGATGGCGTGGTACGTGAATCGTGTAAAAATAGCGTGTGGCCCAGCCACAGAGCTGCTGATTGCCACTGCCAGCAATAGTAAGACTCACCGGTAAACGTGACCAGCCTTGCTTCATGCTTCTTTTTAGCAAACGTGGAGGTTGTAATCCTTTTTTTTCCCCCATCTCCTCTGGCTCCTGGTTCCCTGAGTGGGCTGAGGAAATGAGTCACATCCAAAATAAGAGGGATAAAGACATTCTGGGGAACTATTATAAGTTGTCCATAGGAAACACAGCCAAGGTCTTTGGTTAAATATTTTTATTTGGCTCTATATACAGAGGAAATTTATAGAGGGAGAGACAAGCAATTAGTTACACAGTATCACAAAGATGTATAAACACCTATAGTCAGTTTAAACAGCTGGGTATCCACTTTGTAAATTGCACCTGCAGCCCACAGCAGTAATGGATGAAGCTGTTACCAAGCAACATTTCTAGGTAAATTAATGCTTAATAGCATTTGTTGTGTTTAACGACTACTAATTGGTAAATCAAATTTTGATGAAAACAGGAAAATAGTTTGATACACCTGACCAAGCTTTTGAGAGGGGAGGAAAAGTAAGGTGATAGGATGAAGTTATTTAAGTCAGAGCTAAAATAATCTTAATTGCTTTTACAGTACTTTCTAACTTCAAGTCCTGCGATAAAGCACACTTTAATAGGATCGATTAAAATATTTTTTAACACTAAGAAAAAGTAGAACCGGAACTGCTGGTGTGAACAACGCAGCAGAGCATCTCCACGGTTCGCAGAGCCTCCAGTTTGGCTGTGGGGAGGTGGAGGGGAACACCAGACTGACTCAGCCGGCCTGAAGCGCCTGCTGAGGGAGCTCAGCTCGGCGTTATCCGTGCGTTATCCCGGCTGCGCTTCGTGGGGGAGGCGTTTCTCGTCTTGCGGCTTTGAATTTGCATTATAGTAAACACACTACACACGTAGTACTCCTCATGGAGCACCCGGCAACCACGGTGAGGCGTTCACTGGTGGAGGATTTGCTTGGCTTTTTACTTTGTTTAACAAACTTCAGCTGGGCTGCATCCTCCGGCGCGGTCAGCGAGCAGGGCGGAGCAGCATCCACCCAGCCGGCGCAGGGAGGGAGCCGGGGCTCCCCTGCCCTCCGGAGCCCCCACCCGGATCCTCCGCCCTCCCGGCTTCCCCGCGGGAAAGACCTCGGGGTGCTCCCCCGGCTGCGGGCGCTGAGGAGGGCGGGGAGCGGCGGGACGGAACGGAACGGCTGCCCCAGGATCCGAGCGCGCCCGCCCCTCTCCCGCCCGGCCCCACCTGCGGGGGCGGTGAGGGGCAGCCCCGCCCGTAGGGAGCGAGCCCGGAGCGGCTCTGCCCCCGCGCTGGGCGAGGTGAGCGCTGCAGCATGGCCTCCTCCTCCGCCCGTGCCGCGGGTCGGGGCGGCAGGGACCAGGTGAGCGCGCAGCCCGCGGGCCCGCCGGCTCCCGATGCTTATCCCCCTCCCTCTCTCTTTTTCTCCCTCCCTCTCTCCCACCCTCCCTCCCTCTCTCCCACCCTCTCTCCCTTTCCTCCCTCCCTCTCTCTTTTCCTCCCTCCCTCTCTCTTTTCCTCCCTCCCTCTCTCTTTTCCTCCCTCCCTCTCTCTTTTCCTCCCTCCCTCTCTCTTTTCCTCCCTCCCTCTCTCTTTTCCTCCCTCCCTCTCTCTTTTTCTCCCTCCCTCTCTCTTTTTCTCCCTCCCTCTCTCTTTTTCTCCCTCCCTCTCTCTTTTTCTCCCTCCCTCTCTCTTTTTCTCCCTCCCTCTCTCTTTTTCTCCCTCCCTCTCTCTTTTTCTCCCTCCCTCTCTCTTTTTCTCCCTCCCTCTCTCTTTTTCTCCCTCCCTCTCTCTTTTTCTCCCTCCCTCTCTCCCACCCTCTCTCCCTTTCCTCCCTCCCTCCCTCTTTTTCTCCCTACCTCCCTCTTTTTCTCTCTCCCTCCCTCCCTCTTTTTCTCTCTCCCTCCCTCTCTCTTTTTCTCTCTCCCTCCCTCTCTCTTTTTCTCTCTCCCTCCCTCTCTCTTTTTCTCTCTCCCTCCCTCTCTCCCTCCCTCTCTCCCTCCCTCTCTCCCTTCCCTCTCTCCCTTCCCTCTCTCCCTTCCCTCTCTCCCTTCCCTCTCTCCCTTCCCTCTCTCCCTTCCCTCTCTCCCTTCCCTCTCTCCCTTCCCTCTCTCCCTTCCCTCTCTCCCTTCCCTCTCTCCCTTCCCTCTCTCCCTTCCCTCTCTCCCTTCCCTCTCTCCCTTCCCTCTCTCCCTTCCCTCTCTCCCTTCCCTCTCTCCCTTCCCTCTCTCCCTTCCCTCTCTCCCTTCCCTCTCTCCCTTCCCTCTCTCCCTTCCCTCTCTCCCTTCCCTCTCTCCCTTCCCTCTCTCCCTTCCCTCTCTCCCTTCCCTCTCTCCCTTCCCTCTCTCCCTTCCCTCTCTCCCTTCCCTCTCTCCCTTCCCTCTCTCCCTTCCCTCTCTCCCTTCCCTCTCTCCCTTCCCTCTCTCCCTTCCCTCTCTCCCTTCCCTCTCTCCCTTCCCTCTCTCCCTTCCCTCCCTCCCTTCCCTCCCTCCCTTCCCTCCCTCCCTTCCCTCCCTCCCTTCCCTCCCTCCCTTCCCTCCCTCCCTCTCTTCCCTCCCTCTCTTCCCTCCCTCTCTTCCCTCCCTCTCTTCCCTCCCTCTCTTCCCTCCCTCTCTTCCCTCCCTCTCTTCCCTCCCTCTCTTCCCTCCCTCTCTTCCCTCCCTCTCTTCCCTCCCTCTCTTCCCTCCCTCTCTTCCCTCCCTCTCTTCCCTCCCTCTCTTCCCTCCCTCTCTTCCCTCCCTCTCTTCCCTCCCTCTCTTCCCTCCCTCTCTTCCCTCCCTCTCTTCCCTCCCTCTCTTCCCTCCCTCTCTTCCCTCCCTCTCTTCCCTCCCTCTCTTCCCTCCCTCTCTTCCCTCCCTCTCTTCCCTCCCTCTCTTCCCTCCCTCTCTTCCCTCCCTCTCTTCCCTCCCTCTCTTCCCTCCCTCTCTTCCCTCCCTCTCTTCCCTCCCTCTCTTCCCTCCCTCTCTTCCCTCCCTCTCTTCCCTCCCTCTCTTCCCTCCCTCTCTTCCCTCCCTCTCTTCCCTCCCTCTCTTCCCTCCCTCTCTTCCCTCCCTCTCTTCCCTCCCTCTCTTCCCTCCCTCTCTTCCCTCCCTCCCTTTCCTCCCTCCCTTTCCTCCCTCCCTTTCCTCCCTCCCTTTCCTCCCTTCCTTTCCTCCCTTCCCTTCCCTTCCCTTCCCTTCCCTTCCCTTCCCTTCCCTTCCCTTCCCTTCCCTTCCCTTCCCTTCCCTTCCCTTCCCTTCCCTTCCCTCTCTTCCCTCCCTTCCCTCCCTTCCCTCCCTCTCCTTCCCTCCCTCTCCTCCCTCTCCTCCCTCCCTCTCTTCCCTCCCTCCCCCTCCCTCCCTCTCTTCCCTCCCTCTCTCCCTCCCTTTCCTCCCTCCCTCCCTCCCTCTTTTTCTCCCTCCCTGCCCGGGTAGGGGGAGGTCGCACCGCTCTGCGCCTTGGGGTGAAACATGACAAAATCCTCTTTTAAAACATCAGCACGACCCCCTGTTAATGCTGGTGCTGTTAGGAATGAGATGTTCCAAAGCGCTGGCGACGACTTAGCGTGTTGCATGTGCTTTGCTCGTCTGGCTTGCTTGGTTTTCACGCCTCAGTCGCGAAGCGGTGATGTGCTGGTGGGATGGAGGCTGAAAACCCTCTTTGGTAAGGGCTGGGGTCGCCTCCATCCTCACCTGGCTGCTGAGCCGAGACTGTGGGTTATTGCTGGGAAAGGTGGTGGCTGGGTCGCTCCCTGTCACTTGGGGGGCATCCATGGGGCATCTGCGGCAAGCTGACCCCAGCGTTGATTTTGCCAGCAGTGGGGCAGGTGGAAGCCTCCACCACAGTGCACTGGTAACAGCAAAAGAGAGAGAGCCAAAGGAGTTGGTTTTCTCCCCAGTCCTTCTCCACAGCAGTTAGACCGCAGCACAACCATCGGGTGACCTAGCCTTGTGTGTCAGTCGCTCTGTGTCCTGTTTTGCTCTAACATATGCTACCTTGTGTCACAAGTGAGACAACAGGTCCAGCGTTCTTCCAGCTGAACACAGATGGCATAACTGATTTTAGCTGCGAGGGCTTGTGTTCTCAGGGCAGGAAAAGGGCACGTTTTGGCTTTTACACAATGTCTCACCAGTAAAGTGACACTTCTCCCAGTAGAACTAAGTTTCAGGGGATTGGGAAAGTATGATAAATGTGAAGTACTTTTTTTTTTTCTTCTTTTGGGCTAGATGCCCAGAACTCCTGAAACTAAAACTGAAAACTGTAAGATTAAAGCTATAATTAATCAAGGGTGAATAGGCTTTATCCTTTGTTCCTTTTTTTTTTCTTGTTGAAGCTGGCATTTTTTGAATCATGAAACCTCCTTGCTTTTAATACCACTTTTGCTGCCTCTTGGAATGATTAGTATCGCATCTTCTCTGTCCAGTTATCACTGTCATTGTAGATTGCTATGGTTTCTCATGTTTCTCCCTCAAATCTATCCAGCATTCATACTTTAAAATGGAATGTAAATTAACACCCCGAGAGGACTAATCAGAAGTAAAGTACTGCTCTGGCAGTCACATCCTCTAAGTTCTGGCTCAGCAAGCTGCTGTTCCCCTTGCCCATCACTTCTTAATTTCATGAGATCTGTGTTTCAAGGAGAGCTCCTAGGATGAGGAGATGGTGTTTCTTACTGTGGTATTGGCACTCTGGGCATTTTTGCTTCCTTTCTTCCAACAGCTGGCTCAATGATAAATGGAGAAAATGCGGCTTCTTGTGTGTTCACAAAGTGGGCAACTTTCCGACTTATTCTGAAAGGTTTGTAACTTAGGCTATGTTGCAATTGTTGAAGCACTGAGTCCTCAAGGTGACTGTTCTCAGCCTCCAAGCTGCCTATGTTACATCTTGGGCTGTTGGGGATGCTCAGCTTTGTCCTCTGGAGTCTGATCTCTTCAAACCATCAAGGGAAGAAGATTACCCATTGGTTTGAGAAGACTATTCGATCAGGCTCTAAACTTTCAGGGTAGTGCTTATATCTAGTCAATTTACAATACTGAAAGTTTGGGCATTGTCTGTGGCTTGTAGGGGAACTGACTTTGAATTTTAGAAATGAGAAACTTTTATATGTTTTGTCACTTAAATTAAAACTGGAATGATGGTGGTAAAAGACAGGAGGCTGGTCATATGTGCAGGGGAAGAAAAAACCCAAACTGCTCAGATATGAAAGCCATGTTATTTTCACGTAACAAAAATAATTTACTGTTGAAATTGAAAACATTTTTCACGGAATAAGCTTTTGAGTGTGATCTGTAAGAAAAAAGTCCAACCATAGCTGCTCTGAAAAACAATAATAAACCTGAACTTTCTTCAGTCATTGAAAACTTTGGGGAAAAAGGTAGTTCTGCAGTTAAAAGAACAGACAACCCTGCCAAACCCTCTGTCTGTGTAGTATATTGACCAGACTACCTGAGTCTCAGTTCTAGATGAATGTTAAACATAGGCAATTTCTTGCCACTGCTGTCTATTCGTGTTTTATCCTATATTTTTATGCAGTTTAACTTTCTTCTTAAGTTCTGAGAGTTGTGTTCTTACATACTGTTTTGCAAAATTCACCACTCTTGACACCATCGAAAAACTGTTGACGTACTAATCCAGTGGTTTATTACCTGCAAAAAGTTATTTGTGCCGCTCTGTATTGTCTGAAATGTGAGTATTTCCCATCTATTTGGGTTTTGTGATAAGCTGTTGACAATGGTACTTTTACTCCTGTTGGCATGGCTCTCAGAATGACAAAATAAGACCTGGCATATTGCATTAGTTCTGAGAATAGTGTTATTTTGCAATCTTTAATCAGGGAACATTTCATTAGCTCTTTATGGAGTTTGACAGTGACTCGGCCCAAATTTTCTTTTCAACAGCTTGTGGCACTTCTTACCTTTTTTTCAGAGAAGCAGAGTGGCATAGAACCTGGGGAATGAGGACAATATGAAGTATTTATGTAGATTTTGTGCTTGAATTCTGAAATGCATAATGTTAAACAGCTATTTATTATGCTGATAAGTCTAAGAAGGAAAAGGAGAATTCTGAAGTTCGAGTTTTTCAAAATAAATCTGTCAAAATAGTTCTGTTATTTTTTTCTCTAATGATAATACTAGTGTGGATTCCATGGCTTGCTTCTCTGAAAAGTTGGAGGAATTAGGCAGAAATTGGAAAGAAACATTGCTTTCTCTTTTTAATAGAGGGAGGAGGGGGGAAAAGGAGGAAATCCAAACTGTTACTCTCATCTTTGGTATTTAAGAAATGCCAAAACTTTGCTACTCTTCTGATAACTTACATGTGTACTGCCTAATAGCTTGTGCTAGCAGCTTTTGCTCTGAATTGTGGAATTACATTAGCATTCACTTAATATATAGACAATATTACTCGCTTGTACTGTGTATTTCTGCTGTCCTTACCTTTGGAATGCAGTATGACTTTGTAGAGGAGATGTGTTACAGTTGAGAAAAATGGGATATAGAGGGCAGGAAAATTGCTTTTTTAAAATATTGACTAGTATGATGGTGAAATTCTGAGGAACCTTGCTCTGCTTATGTCAATCGTTGCCTCACTGTTCCCATATGATTGTGCACTCTTACAGTCTTGCTCGGTTTTAGTAGTGTCTTGAGCAAAAAACATCCTGCTTAGTTTTGGAGTAGTGCCTGCTGTTTCTTCTATGCTCTCCAGTGACATCCCACAGAAAATAATTTAATATTAGCTTCTTAATTATATTGTATTTTCTTTTATTAAATCAATTTAGAACTTCAATTCCCACTGACTTGTTGAATAGAAAATGGTATCGTATTTCCTTCAATCTGCTTTTAAAATTCTGAAAGTTATTCTCCAAGGGCAGACTTAGGTTGGTGCCCTTCAAAGGAGAAACTGTTCAAAGTTTCCATATAATATCTGGTGTATGCATCGTGACTTTATGAGTATGTGTTGTCGATTCTATCTGATAATGACTTAGAACTATGTTATAACCTAATGAAAGGAGTTCTGTAGAGCTGTAGTTTGGGAGCGTTCGTAGGCTGAAACTTTCTCATTCTCCCTGTTTACTGGTGCTAAAGCAAGAGTTGGCTAAGCTTCTGCGCAGATCTTCTCTATTATTTTAAACAGGTTGTGATGACAGCTCCTTTTAGTAGGAGAAACTTAATTCGCATTCTGCAATGACAGAATAGTTAATAGCATCCGGATGTCATAGGAGAGGTTGTTGCTCACTGAGAGTCTTCATAGAGATTTGATTTTAGGTTTTAAAATCTCCTGTGATATAGCATCTATTTTGGAAAGTATTTTTAAAGCAATCCCAATAGAGGTCATTCAGACCTTGGGTAGAACAGATATAAGTTTCATGATCTATGCGTGCTGCTGTTACTAGTGCTGTATTTTAAGTGTGTTGTTTTTATTTTTCTTGTAAAGAAAGGAATATGAATTCCCTCACTTCCATGATAGTTTGTTTGCTCTGTGAAAAGCAGACATTGGAAAGGTTATGCATGACCACACCCTGACCTAATAATCACTAGAAGTTCTTCTGCTTTAGTTTTTTGGGGTCAGATTTTCTCCCTGTTACTGTATTGAGGGTGCTGATTATGCAGCTGGTAAGGAATTACTTAACATTAGGAAGATGTTCATGCAGCTGTCTCTGTTTTTCTTCTGCATTTGGAAGTTAGAAATCTGAAGTCCTGTGTGGTGGTGGTACCTTAATTTTCTTAGATGCATATGCAAATGTTTTTGCTTCAGTTTACTCTTCTGTACGTTTTCATTGTGTGTTTCTTAAAAAAATATTTGCTTTTCTGTTTCTTGTCCTCACTTTTTGGAAGAGGAGATTTTATTTAATTTATCTTTTCTGCCCTGTAATCTCGGACTCATTTCTGTCACTTTAATAATTATTCAGTGTAGCCTCAGGCAGCAGAGCAATTTCTGTGAAGGTTCAGTTTCCTCAAAACACCTGTTCCGATTTAGGACTGGTTCAGAGAAAATTCATCTTGAAATTGATGGACTTATTGTAGAAAGAACTCCCAGTCACACCAGAGACTAGAACTGACAAAGCTGATAAACTAATGATTAGTCTTAGCCTTTCTTTTTGTTGCAGACATAAATCTGGTCTGTATGTGAACCCAACATAGATATTGAAAAGGACAAAAATCAGGCTCTTGTAATGGGAGAGGAAGGCACATGGAGGTGGGGATAAGCAGCAGTGTTGCCTATTGAGTACAGGTAATTTGAGTGATTAGAATCTTCCTTGTTTCTTCACTTATTTCCCCTTATTTTTGAGCTTTCTGTTTGTGCTGGGGAGGAATCCCAAGAAGCAGACTGCTTTGCTTTTGTACTGCAGGACTCGTCCTTTTGTGAAGGTGTTTGGGGGATTGATGCTTCAAGTTTGTTGAGGCAGTTGGGTGAGGAGGTAAAGGAGTCTTGTGAATGGGGAGGGGATAGTATACAAGTGATCCTAGTATGCTCCTTAAATTATATCCTCGGGGCATAATAAAATCTTAACATAAAAGGAGTCAGCTGACCTTCTGTTCTACATTGAGGGAAAGAAAAAAATACTGAAGATTCATCCAGTTATAAGTAGAAGTATTCTATAATATTAAAAATTAACAGTAGTAACATATAGTAATAATCATGTGATGACTATTAGCAGAGGGGTTAATTAACCTGGCAAAACCAGAGAGAGTAGTAGTGACTTTACAATAATCTTTGAAGGAAAAGCTATAGGGATGAATACATTTGGTAACGGTCAAAACTTAAAATTATTAATTGCTTACCCTCCAGTGACCTCAGTGCTTGTATGTAAAGGAAAACATTTTATTGACCGTCTTAAACATAAAGAGAGAGGCTCAGTATGAATTTAGAATTTACTTAAAAAAAATCTGCCTGTGTTTTATTTTGGTCATGGTTTTGGTTTTCTTTTGTTTTTGTTGATATGTTAGGCTATTTCTGTAAATGACTAACTCTAATCAGAGATTAGATTTAAGGTACAGTACTTATGTTATTGCCTCGTATCTCTACTCATGACTCCTTTCAGTAATCTATGAGGTACATAAACTGGTACATGTGTCACCTAGAACTGTGGAACAAGTCACCTTTAAGGTGCGGTAGGCGCTGTGGTAAAGGAAGACAAATATGAAAGATACCTTTAACAGCTGCTTACAGTGCTCCCGCCAAGAATATTACATGCACCTAGGCTTGCTTCTAAAGTTGTTGGAGACTTCAGGTACAATAGCTCTTAAGTGATTGTATTTTAAAGCTTTGTAGGGCTTGGAATTAGAAAAAGTTAAATATCCACATGACTTTTGAATATCTGGCCTTAAACTTTTTTGTTAATGTGTGTGTTGTTTTGTCTGCAGCAACATGTCCAGAGTTCTTGCTTTCAGTGTCCTTTCTAGTACAGCGTGGAGCAGTTGCCCTGTGATCTGACCAAGGTAGCATAGGCTGCTTGCTTTTTATAATATTTAACCTCAGCCTGTGTAACGGCATACGTTGCCTGATCACATTCACACTGTTGAAAAAGAAGCTGCCTCTCTCTTTTTCTACACAGCCTCATAAGCCTTCATTACTTATTTGGGGAATTCAGCTCAAGTTCTTGGAGTCCCATACCTGCAATCTGACAAAGATGGGAATAAGTCCAGCATTCAGGATGTGGACTTGATCCTTCAGTGACATTCATTTTTTGCAAGTAATGACTTGTTGTGCCACCGACATGACTCTCATTTTGTAGGTGAACATTATATATTTGTGATTCAGTGTTTTGAATCTCTGATGGAGAGCCAATTTCCTTTCTTCCTCTCTACACCTTGATTCTGCTTGCTCCTGTTCAAAGAATACTGCAGAGAGAGCAAATACACATGTGTCTGAGGAGGCAAATCATTTCACAGGTCGTGACTCTGCAAATGCACAAATCGGCCTTACTCTGGGATAGAAGCCTCTGGTCAGAACAAGTTATAGTGAATAGGGAAAAGGCAAGAACCTCCTAAATGGCCTCTGCAACCAGTGCTCGTGCTTATCTTTTATATTCAGGACAACTTGTTCAGAGCTCAGAATGCTCAACCCGAGGCTTGCTGTCTTAGACTTAGTGCTTGTATCCTTACTTGGGAACTTAACCTGTAGCTTCAACAACTCATTCCTGTGCCTGCCTTGGTTCCAAATTTACACAGCAGAGAATATTTTCTGTGGTTTTCCTGTTCCCATCCTTCCTTTGGTGCCTCAAATCTACTGTGCTTTGGTGATCCGTGTAATCCTTTGATTTAATCTTTGTCTGTTTACTATCTTCCATCCCTCTGATATCACTATGAAATTACTTTAATTCAGTAAGGTACTCTTGTTCTTGAAGTTATTGCTTTTCCTTACTATCTTGATACAGGTTAAACTTTTTCAGCCTTTAGTCATTTTGGTGATGTCGTTTCTGTAGCTGGGGAGAGAAGGACTGTAGCAATGTTGTGGCAGGGAGCATTCGGAGACTGCAGGTGTTTTGGTACCTAGTTTCATTGATTCTGATTTCTGTGGTGAAATGTTTCATAAATAAGCATGGGCTTGTTTAAAACTCAAGTGTCAGAGATAGCAAGCTAAATACATTCAGAAATAACAAGGCAAGTCCAAAGAGTAGTATACTTTTCCAGTGATTCTCATGTAGGAACTTATATTGCGTTCTAGGGGTACTCACTAGAAACAGTATCTTTCTGGAAGGATATAAAAAAAAATAGAGATGTATTTACCTGCATTTGGTTTAGTGTTTGGAAGAGGCTGGGACTAGTCAGTCAGTAAGTCTTAAATGAAGCTGTTTTATCAAGTCTTGTGAAAAACAGCAATAGTTTCAATACAAAGCTGAGATATACAGTCTGCAATTCTAATTGAGTCATAAATCAAACAAGCCCCGCCCCCTCCCCCAAAAAAGGAATAATGCACATGCATCAGTCTATGTCAGTTCAGCATAGTTTTCTGAGTGTGGCCTGTATTTCTTTTCACAGACTCCATCCCTGCAAAGCTGCTTTGTGATCTCGGTCTTGATATGGGTCAAAAGGGGAAGATTGTTAACATTCCTTCTGCCCTTCTCCATCACCATCAGTGGCTCTTGGTGGATGTCAGTCCTTCGGGCTTGCGTAGGAGAGGACAAGGGGAATTTTGTGCTGCTTGTAGTCACTCTTCCAAATATTTTGCTTTAATGGTCTCATTTGGACAGCTTTTTGTTATTGTGAATTGTGATTGATTTTGTAGTTGGAATGCTGATACTGCTGGCATACTAGTATTTTCATATTTTATGAACATTCATGTCCCATTAGGAAGACTGTGATACAGCTAAAGAAACAACTTTTCTCCAATGGAATCATAGTTCTAGGTAGTGTTTTATGTAACTGCCTTTTATAAGTTGCCTTGTCCCTGGTTGGCAGCTTCAATACTTTTTCTTATCTATGTGGCTCTCTCTCCCCACTTTAGTGGATGTGCTGTATTGGTTTTGATACTGTGTAGTTTCGCTGTGACATCTTTTGTTTCACGGGATAGAAACAACCATGCTCATTTGGCTGAATTTAACTGCTTTCAAAGTGAAGCGTGCTTTGTTCTGCAGAAGAATTACACTGGATTGCGATAAGCAGTTTAAAATTGCTTGTTACAGTGATGCAACTAGGTAGCAACATGCCTTTGAAGAGACTAAGCAGTCTTCATTCTATATTGCATGTTTTCCAATCATCATCATAAATAAATGCATGTCTCCTCTGCAGTCTCCTTCCCCCTTCCCTTGTCTTTAATGTGTCCATCTTCCTAATGAACTTGTTAGAGAACATGGTGTTGTCGAACAATAGTCCCTTGATCAAACTGGAACAAAAGAAAATGTAATATTCAGTAGTGACGTATGGCTTGAAAAACAAATGTACAAAGATTGTTAATCTCATACTGAGCTCTAATATATTCCTTATTGGGGAGGGACATATACCAAACATAGTTATTGCAAGGGTTAGATACTGGAGACAAAAAAAAGCTTATAAACCACCTGTTTTACATATCCACTACAGATGAAACTTACCAATTGAAATAATTTGTGCTTAAGAGGAATATGGGTTACACAGCAAATTCCCTGAAGCTTGTGCTTGCATTTTATGGCTGATGTTTCTTTTATGCCCTGCTTTTACTACAGTTAACAAAAACGAGTGTATTGTAATGGAAAAGTCTAAAGGATGACGATTTATTTAGTCAGCTACGTGGTATGTTGTTGTGGTTTAACCCCAGCCAGCAACTAAGCACCACATAGCTGCTTGTTCACTTTCCCCTGGTAAAAATGAGAAAACTCATGGGCTGAGATAAAAACAGGTGCTTAATATTAGGTTGGTGCAAAATTGCTGGTTTTGTCATTGTAATCTGTGGTGCTTATTTTGGATTAAACTTTTGTTTAATTGTGTTCCTATAGTTTATCACTTTAAAGGATAAAATCAGCTCTACTTATTTATGCTAATGTTTTGTTTTCACTGTATTCTTTCTTATATTATGCTATCAAATTGATGGGGAAAAAAAGCAATTTTGTGTATGAGTTCAAAATGGGACATAAAGCAGTGAAACTTCAAGCAGTATTAGCCAAGCATGTGGCTGGAGGACCATGAACAAATGTAAGGCTCCGTTTTGGTTCCAAAAATCTCATAATGGAAATGAGAGCCTTGAGATGAGGGGGATCATGAACATCTTTCTGTGATAGATGACAACTGAGTGAGGGCCAGTAATTGAAATGGACCCACACAAAGCAACTCAAGAGGTTGTAGATGAACTGAATGGTCAATGTTTAATAGTGGTTTGACATTTGCACCAAACTGTAGAATCAAAAAATCTCAACAAATGGGTACCACAGGAGCTGAATGAGAATTTTAAAATTTACCATTATGAAGTCTGCTCTTCGCTTCTTTCATACAACAAAATCCATTTCTTGATGGTGTTGTGATGTGATGAAAAACAGATTCTATACAACAACTGATGGCATTCCACGCAGTGACTAGACTGAGGTGAAGCACCAAAAAACTTCCCCAAACTGAAGCTGCATCAAAAGAAGGTGGTTATTGTCACTGTTTGGTGGTTGGCAAGTGGAATCATCTGCCACAATTTGTTGAATCCTTGTGAAACCATCACAGCAGTGAAGTATTGCCAGGAAATCAACAAAATGCACCAAGAACTGCAGCATTTATGTCCAACACTGGCCAATTGAAAAGGACCAATTCTTCTCCATGACAATGCCCAACTGCATGTCTTGTAAATGACTCTGCAGAAGCTGTGTGAACTGGGCTACTCAATTCTGTCTCACCCAGCTTACTCATCAGACGTGTCTCTCACCGATTACCACATTTTCAAGCCTCTCAACTTCCTGCAAGAGAAGGTTTTCCATAGCCAAGTAGCAGCTCTAAACACTTTTGAAGAATTCATCAGTTCCAGGACTCCAGAATTCTTTGCCACCAAAATACGGACTTGTTTCATGTTGGCAAACGTGTGAATTCTAATGGTTCTTATTTTGATTAGTATATTTTAGTCTAAGCTGAGATATACTGCTTTAAAGTTTATGGTTAGAAGTGAAAATTATTTTTTGCACCAACCTGCTAGGTAAAGTGAAAGGCATGCACACAAGCAGAGGAAAGGAAGGAATTCATTCACTACTTGCAATCGTCAGGCATGTGTTCAGTCCTCTGCAGGAAAGCAGGGCTCCATCACGTGTAATGATTACTTGGGGAGAGAAATGCCATCATTGCGAAGCTCTCCCCCTTCTCTCTGCTTCCCTCAACTTTATGTGCTGAGTGTGACATCATTTGGTCTGAGATATCCCTTTGGTCAGTTGGGGTCAGCTGTTGCAACTGTGTCCCCTCCCAGTTTCTGGTGCATTTCCAGCCTTCCCGCTGATGGGGTGGGGTGAGAAGCAGAAAAGGCCTTGACTCTGTGTATGGACTACCCAGCAATAACTAAAACATCTTTGCATTATCAGCACTGTTTCCAGTACAAATCAAGAACAGGGCTCCATACTGGCTACTATAAAGAAAATTAACTCTATCCTGGCCAAATCCAGCACATATGTTTAACTGCACTGTGTAGCAACACAAAGGAAGACCATTCAGAGAGCTCCACTGAAGGAAAAGTAATTGTCTTGGACACCTGTAATTTTATCATCTGCTTTATTTTTGTGCCAAAAGCACACACTGCAGATGGTTTAGGCAGTTTAGCATGATAAGCGTGTTAAGCTTTCTGCATGAAGGGCACTAATAACTGGAAAAACTTTCAATACTAGTGTAAATAAATGACTTGATTGTTTTGTGGTTTATTATGTAAAACCTTTTGTTCTTGTTCATGACTGTTGTGATGATGTCAGTATAGCAGATCCAGCTGTGCCACCCACTCAAAGCTCTTGCTAGGGTTTTGTTTTTTTTTCTGTTAGTTTCAATTATGCACAGTACTCCTTAATAGCCAGGAAACTTCAAACTTAAAGAACCTTGGAAAGCACTGATGTAAATTGTATATTTCTAAGTATAATGTACAAACAAGTTTGAGCTTCTGAAAGTGTTTCCACACATTATAGTGAGTTTCATATAGCAAATACTGTAGAGATAACAATTGCGTAACAGCTAAGAAGTAGTAATAAATTTTACTGTGACTGTCCCTAAACTAAAGGATGAAAAGAAAATGCTGTGTGAGTGCTGCTGTCTGTGATTTCTTCCACTGGCTGAACTAAAAAATGCAATCCTGTTATTTAGTAGCAATGCTTCTATAAAAAAAAAAAAAGATACACATTTGTATTTAGTGGAATCACAGGTTTTAGTTGTTTTCATCCATACATCACAGTCACTCACTAGTTTGCTTTTCTGTACTGTTTGTACTGTGGCAGAAGCTGTGCTGTTGAGGAATTGAACTGGGCTCTGTTCCTTGTCTGCGACTCCTCAGGCTTCTCATAGGTACTGAGTGGCACTGGCTCTCACCAGAGTTGGAACAAATGCAACTCGTCTTAATGACAGAACTTAAAACTATATATTCCTGTTATGGAATGCTCATTTAGGTGATATAATGACCAGGGAAAATAGTGTTGGCAGTATCCAGGATTAACAGTGATTCTGAGTATGCTCTCTGCTACCACTTTTGTCATGTCCTTGGTGCTCTGTTGCTGGTTTTGGCAAAGTCATTCCCTTGCAGGTGCTTTCTTCCATGGTTGCACGGAAGCTTTATTGTTCTTTCTTGCTGCTTGTAGTATGGATGTTACACTTCCTTCTCTATATGTAAATGCGTTTAGTTTTGAGTGCAACTAATCTGGAACAGAAAACTGTGTGTTAAGAAATAGCCTAGTATTTAATGAACCATGCCAAACAAAGCTTGGACTCAAAAACCT
The DNA here is from genome assembly GCA_033556795.1 of Tapera naevia. Classification (NCBI taxonomy): domain Eukaryota; kingdom Metazoa; phylum Chordata; class Aves; order Cuculiformes; family Neomorphidae; genus Tapera; species Tapera naevia. The sequence goes on from JAUMJJ010000156.1 coordinate 6,650,985, forward strand.
GCTGACAGTGGTAGAAATCTTGAAGCTGGTTATGGGTGCTGGAGTTGAGTCTCTTTGTAACTGGCATTACTGTAACCTTCTTTACTTTGACATCAAAACTTTTGGTTTTCTTTCATAGTGATTAGATGATAGAACTTGGACTGCTTGATGTTGTTGTTCTGTCTGTCCTTGAGTAAAGACACATTTAAATAGTAATTCTGTTGCGTTGGAATGTCTGTTCAGACAAAGCCTGTAAGAAAGAAGTCATTCTTGAATTTGTTTTACTAGGAATTCCCCAACTTCCAGTGAAATGCAAGACTTGAGTCCTAGTGAAGTAAGGTATAGTCTTACCTTCCAAAGCCCACTGAAGCTCCTTCCAAAAAAAAGAAAACAAACAAAACCAAAACCAAACCAAACAGTGGAAACTAATGTTTCCCTTCTCTGAGATCTTGACTCCTTTACCCATTAGTGTTATAGGGAGCTCCTGAATAGTACTGTGAGTGAGCTCTGTGCTTTCTGGGACTGCTGTATGCTCCGAAGTCTTGCTCTGACTGCCAAACCAGCGAGGACCATCCACAATACTGGTGCAAGATATGGAATGTATGCTTTTTGCCTGAAGATAAGAGGTGAAAAGCATTTTCTGCTCTGAGGTTTGCAGTAATGCTGTCAGGCACTCATCTGAAACTTATTTCTTCTTGTCTGTTTTAAACAGTGGCTATTTAACCCTTTGCACTCATCAACAAAAAAGATCTCTGTTTTGTGTTTAGCATTGTGTCCTGTGTAACCAGACAACCCAACGTGAAATGACAACATAGATCTTAAGACAGGGAAATGTGCACTGCCTCTCTCGGAGTGGTTAGAGTATGGGGCTGGCAGTGGAGGCTGAGTTTTTATTGCCAGTCACTGGCTGATCCATGCTTCTAAGACTGCAGTTCCTCCAGAAACCTCTGCCAATACTTAGGTGTCTTGCACTTCCTTCGACTGAAGGAATGTCCTTGCTGTTTTGCTCTGATTTGTCAGTCCCCCTCTGGCCCCTTGCCAGCCGCTTTGTTTGTGATCCCTCCTGCTTACAATGGTACGTATTTGTTGCTCTTGTCATAATGTTTCTGCTGCTTTGCTTTCCTGGCAGATTCTCATACCTTCCACTTAGCTGATTATTCTCCGGGTCAGAAAGCTTGTTGAATGCCGGGAGGGCTTTTGTCCATCTGAGCTAGTGATTCCCTCAAAGTGCTGACTGAAGCTTTGTGATATTCTGATCACACTAAATATAAAAGATGTGTTCTTTCCTATTTTTGGCAACTCTTCCAGTTAATGGTTAGTTTATTTTATAACAAGTATCAATGCTTGTATTGTTTCAGTCATGCTGAAAAAACAGATCTTTGTATTCAGCTATATAGTGGTTTTGAAGGGCAAACTCACTGGAGTATCTAATACAGAGCAAATGCTTTTATTAAAGATGAGAGACCTCTAGACTGCACACCTGCTAGTTCTAAAAAATGACTTTAATTAGAAAATGGATCCAGAGATTTGTTTCCTTTCTCTACCAGTTAAACCCATTAAAGGCAAAGAAATTAGATAGCAATATTACTTAATATTTTTTTGCGGTATAAGGATTTTAAAATATCTATTCAAACTCATAGGTTGTTATTCCTTATGAAAGAATGTAGTTTATATTTAAATTAGAATTACTATAAATAACAATAAATTTTAGTAACAATTACTAAAGAAAAGAATGTGCTGTGCTAATTTTTCTTGTTTCCTATCCCTTGCGACAGTTTGGAAAAAAACCAACCTCATATGAAAACTGATCTTGTTTTGGTGCTATTGAGCAGTAGAACTCCATTGATCCTTTTTCATTTCTCTGACATGGCTAACTTCTAATAAATGAGCCCCACGTTCTTCAATTGAGACTCAGTGACGTGTGTATTCTTGTTTCATAATCACATTTCAATGATTAACCAAGTAGAAAATTGCATACTCATTAGAAAAATAAATTGAAGAGGGTAACATTGTAATATTAATCTTCACTAAATTGTAGTAAAATGCTTTGAAATGGAAGAAATACGCATTTAATGATGTGTTTCACTGGTAGCATAAAATTCTCTAGTTTGCATTTGTATACAAATTTTTCTCCTGTGCTTAATCAGATAAACAAGTAAAAATAAGTCTTGAAACTCGGAACATATGTAGTATTTTGAGACTTGCACCCAGTTTCTTTTTTGGAAATCTTTTAACTGTAGAAACTTCAACTATCCTGGGCATTCTATCCTTTCTTATTGCTCAACCCCTCCCACCCCAGCACTTGCTAGCGAGTATCAGATTTAAACACGTTTTGGCCATATTATGCATTTTCCCAGTCCCTTCAGGATCTTTATAGTTTTGGTAGGAATTATAAACTATCCAGGACTGCATTAATTTTGGCAAATTTTCCAGTGCTTTTGCTGAACATCAGTCTTGTAAAGAAATGACTTCAGGGTGCTTTAGGTTACAAATTAGAGGAGCCTAAAGACAATGGTGTTTATGGCCACAAACCACTCAGGTGTATCCTCTAACCTTTATTCCCATGGTTACAGGGCAGTATGTACTTCTTGTCTCTCAGAACACTGGATGTTTATATTGCATATCTTGATTTTTATTCCTCAGAATTTTGATGATGAGTGCTGTTAATGCAGGCTTTATTCTCAGTGCTAAGTTCATCACATTGCTTGATCTGATAGCTGAAAGTGATCTTGAATGGGGTCTGCAAGCCATGAAACCCTGTGGTCAGAGTTTGTCTTAAAACAGAGGTATTGCCTTAAAGTGTAAAATATTTAGGAAGAAATTTGTTTTTGAATTGTCTTAATGATAGATATTTCACACTGTCACAGAAGTACCAACAATTCTGGGGCACTTTCACTTTCTTAGAATCTGCAAACATAACGGATGTGATGTTACTGAGGAACTTCCCAGGTAACTGCAACCCAAAAGAAGTAGGAAAAATCCCGGAGCTGGGGGATGGGGCTTGCTGGATTCCATCTCCCTCCCTCCCTCTGGCTCAACAGTCAGTTTGAATGCAGGCAGCCCAAAGTGAACAAACAGAGGGAAAAAAACTACTGTGTACTGAGAGCCCGGACATGAAGCAAAGAGAAAGCATGAACCTACAATTTTAGGTAAACCAGGTTATGGTGGGCTTCAGCCTTAAGATTTAGAAAATAAACAACATTAAGTGATAATTGGTGGTGAACTTTGAACTTAATCTCAGACAGATACCCAAGAGAATGCTGTCTTAAGCTGTTTGTTGTGCCTTGTAAGAGTTGGTTGCTGATCTTACCCCTATTTAATAGGTCAATAGGGAGAAAGACCAGAAGCCTACTTTGCAAGTTGACCTTCCCCTTCAAAGTGAATTTGGTCAAAGAAACACTTAAAGCCCTGGCAGGCAAACAGGAGACTTTAATGAATTACGTTTTTGAACCTGATTCCAGATTTCTAGAATAATTTTTTGAAAATTGTTTGTGATTCTTGGTATGTGACCAAAGCTTTGTCTAGACTGTTCTTTAGTAAGAGCTTGCTTTTTTTTTATTTTTATTTTTTTTTTTAATCAAAGTACAAATTTGCTAAGGGAGAGGAGAAGGAACTGTAGGACTGTACACTTCATGTAGTGCAGCACATAGGCTCAGTTTCTGTGATGGGAATTCCCTCCCTTCCCTTTTGGCCTTGTGGTTGTAGATGTGCCTGGATATGACTAAGTGAAAGTACATTTTCTTGCTGAAGAAATGGATGAGGAACGACTCTGGAAGGGAGGAAAGACTTACGTGTTTCTGCAGCGAATGGAGAGTATGATTGTTTGAACTAGTGATACAAAGAAACATGGCATGTTCACTGAGCTCCAACTTAAATAGTTAAAATATTTTAGTCATCTAAACTACCAAAGAGGAGGTTGTAATCCCTAAGTTTTGACGTAAACTGTTATACTCAATTCTGTAGTTTGTCTTGATTCGAGGGGAAAGTATGAGGCCTTATTTCTTTTGAACTTTTGTAGGATATTTTGGTTTGTTTTATCCTTCTGTGAGAGGGTTGTCCCCCTTCTAAAAATAATATAAAACCAGAAGCTGGCTTGCCTCAGAGGCCACAGAAGCTAAAAAGTGAGACATACTCATCACATATCAGTGAGAAAAGTTTCCTTAAATCAGAGATGGGAACTATTTTTGACACACATCTGTAAAAATGGCAACAGCTATTTTATCTTACATTTAAGATTTTGAGCTTAAGTGGTTCGACTCTGCGCCGAATTAAATCTGGTCTGTTTTTCATCTGATTTAATCTAATTCCAGAAAGCACTGAGAGTTCCCTCCAACAGCTGATGAAAAGGTGTTTTGGGAGCAAACAAGTGATACGAATGAATGCTGCATGTGCTTTTGTCAAGTCAGACTTCCAAGAATTAGCTTTTATGGGGGAAAAAGATAATATATATGTGTTTCTATACTTGCCAAGTGTTCTTACCTCCTATTAATTTATTTGAGCTAATCTGATTCCTTTTAGTCACAGGATTTTGGACCTTAATCTTTTGAGAAAGTGAACAAGCAAGAAGAAAATGTAGAGTGGGATTTGAAAAGGAAATTCTTGGGCATCTGTTGACTCTGTTCATAAAATGTAATCCAAAACAGTGACTTGCAAAACTAGGAGATCCACAAGGGTGAGGGACACAATAAGTTGTTTCAGGACTTTTGTGGACAGTTCTCTATGCAGAAGATCTTATGACCTAATAAAATTGTGTACATTATGTTTTTCTTTACAGCTTTATTTGTAAGCAATATTCATCTGGAGAGTTTATCTATATTTTATATGTAAATTTAATGAACACGGTCACTTGCCTATAAGAAGTCAAGCATGGATTATCAACTGCACAGCGTCAAGAATTCTTACAGGATTAATTCTTTAGGGGAAAACAAGATTTTTTTGGTTTTGAACCTGATTTTTGTGATCCAAGTTCATTATATTGCTTCCTGAATAACTATTCAGAGCTTGGAGTGGATGCTTAATTTTACACTGAATTTAGTGGGTTCTAGATAATTTTTTACTTTTCCCCTGTAGCATCCTTCAGTATAAAAATGTTTGTTTACTCGCTGACAAGAATAGCAGAGTAAAAGGATTGCTATCCTATTAATATCATACTGGTTTTCTTGCTTTTGTCTGTCTTTCAGAAAAGTACGAATATCTGTGCTTTCTGTTGGAGCATAGCACCTGATAAATCACTCTTGAGAACAGGGATATGTTCCTGAACTGGCGCCAGAAATTAGTAGCAGTGTTGTGACTGTGAATCGTTGTCTTCCTGGAACGTTAAGTGTAAGATGTAGAAAACTGAATTGAAGTCTTAAAGATGAAGCTAAAAGACAAATCTTATGCTGAGTTCACTTAATAAATAAAGGACTGTTAATCAGTTACCATAATGAAATTTGGTTCAACTAGGTATTGTGGGTGTGACAAATTCTATCCTATGTTTTTGCTATAAAATCTCTCCAGCAGAGAATGAAAGAACTTACCTTTTTTTTTTCCAAAGCATAAATGATTCCAGAGGTGGCAGCTTCAAAAGCTGCAAGGCTAGGAAATTAGAAGTTCCTTTTATTGTTGTTTGTTGCTGTGAGTTTTGTTGGTCATGGAAGATGTAAGAACTGTTTCATGTGAGCACTTTTGTAAGTTGTTGAATCAGAGTGCCAATATTCAGCCATTCAGCTAAATCACTGTTTAGCCTTGCAATTGTTTCTTTTTGGGAGGAACTGCAGGTGGGAGGTGGAAAGTTCAGGGTAATTATTTCTCTAGTGTGTTGAAAACAATCTCTATACCTATTGTATGCACTTGCCTCTGCAGTATAAACAGTTTATACTGTTGAAGTGTTTTGGAGAAAGCAGTGAAGGTATTGGAGGAAGGGTGTGATTTGTAGCTATTTAAACTTCCGTATTTAGTCAAAGAAAAATTATTGTTTCATTTCCACTTATACTTAATAGATTCAGCTGAAATTGATGCTAAACCAATGTGTGGATTGATATGGGATCTGACATGCAAACCTTATTTGCTTAGTGCCTCAGAGGCTGGAGCTGTGCAGGTCTGAGAGCTTTTGTGGCAACACAACTCTTCTGCGAGGGGTTGGTGAGGGAAAGCTGTGGACCTCGCTGGTAGTTGCTTCTGTTCCCATTGTCTGTGTCCAGCTGATTTGCTGATTCCCACAGTCCCTCCAGTTCATCTGGCTGCTGTCACCAGCTCCGTTGGGAAGGCAGCAGCCACAGCCAGAGGATCTTGTGAACGCTGGGGGAGAGAGCGGAGTGCACGGTACTGAATTACTATGACTTGCTCTCATATATTTCACTTTCATAGTGTCTGCTGGCTGGTAAGCACTCTGGTGGGAGCTGCCAGCTGCAAGGAGAAGTGAGATGGAAATAGTGAGCAGAGCCAAGTATGGGAAGAAGCCTGAATCCTAAAACTGCCTGTCGTGGCTCTACTAACAGAACGTAATCGTATGGAGTAACTAGCTGGGAAGACAAAGATCCCAGTCAAACCATTTACATATTTTCCTCTGTTGAGTGTGTTACTGTATGAGCTATTGAATATATAACCCTGCAATGAGCTGACAGAATGTTTTTATGAAAGAATGTACTTTTCAGCTGAATTTTCCTGCACAGTAATCCTTTCTGTCAGCCTCTCCCTACTGACATTCAAGATATTTTGAACTTCTTGGCTGCTTTTGATTAAATTTGACAGAGCAGAAACAGTTCAAAGTTAATTTTCCACAAGCTTCATGAAAATAGGTGGGCAGACAAATTCACATTCCCAGTTCATCCACTGTAATGTGAGCTTAGCCCATTACTACACAGCAAAGAATCTAAGCAGGGGTGGGGAGCATTCAGGATAAGTTTCCGTGTTCACAAATGGCTTGCTTAATTGTGTCACATGCTCATAAAACAGTTGTAGCACCAACCTTTGTTAAAGTTTACCAGAAAGAAAGTTGAGAGCCGACTCAGATGCTCTGTTCTAAGACATGAAGCACATTTAAGAATCAGAGGGTTTTTGTTCCCTTTGTGTTAGATAGTTACTAGGACCATGTGCCCAATGAGAATACATTTCTCATCTTCATAAAAATAGGGTCATGGCATAGGCAGGGACTCCTTTAAAGAGTTCAAAACCGGATCACGAGATCTTCACGGTTGTACCTGCCATTGCAGAACCTAAGACCATACTGCCCATGGTCCCCAGACCTCTTCCTCCTCTGGGGAGCTACAGGTGCTTCCCAACAATCAGCATTTTGTTTTGGTTTGGTTTTTGATGGGGCATTCCTTGCTTGTTGCTTCCTGCTCCCTCTTGTATGTGCTTTTGTTCCATGTTTTTCCACATCAATGGAAAGCGTGATTTGTGTTTCTTATCTTGATGTTTGAAGAGGATGGTAGTGGTTTTGTTTCGTTTTTTTTTCTCCCTTGGCTTATAGTTCAATTATCATCCGTGCAAATGTGCGGGTGGTTTTATGGTGGAGGCAGAGGGAAAAGCAAAGCTGTGATTGGTAACTGCTGGTACAAGTTTAGGGGTGTAAACAGAGTGACCACAGATTCTTTCAGAAAGCAGGCTGAGTCCTTGGGGTATATAGGAGGAATAATACACAGGCGGAGTAACCAGCACAGTGCTTCAGCTGTTGAGAATACCAAGTCCCCGAAGTTGTAATCCTTGCAAAGAAAACACGTATACAGTATGCTAGGAGGAGGGACGGGAATTTTTAGTTTATCTCTGGGTGAGAGGCCAATGATCAGCCTTCCACCCGGCAAACAACAGAAGAATTGGATTTTTGTTTAGAAAGAAAATAAGACTGGCATGAGGCTTTGCACATTTATTACTAGATATTTTGTTAAACAGTGGTTAATTATTAATGAGCTGGGAAGTCCGTCCAGTATGAGATTTCCTTTGGGCCTGCCGTAGGCTGTTGTGAAAACTTATTTGAAGGACCTGCTGTTTTCCACATTGTTTTTGTTTTTATCTGTAACGGGCTTTGTGACTTAGGAGTCACATGATGAACTACATAATCCTCTCCCATGGCAAAGGATCTAAGCATTTAATTTTCTGTAATTTGACTTGTCATTTTTTTAAGTAAAGCAAACCCCTAAGTTTTATTGTTTCTGTTTAAGAAAGCAATAATTGGGCTGTATGTTATCCTAGGATGTAGAAGTAAAGGCAACGTATATGTTGGACTTATGAGAACACTGGTACAAAATAATGCATTTTATGCTAAATGAGTAGGCTTAGAAGCATCCTACTGTACTCATTTCATCAGCTGAGATGCAGATGTGCTTACAACTGAGCCCTTCAAAAGCCAACTGTGTATATACATTGTTCATTGTAGAACCATGCAAATCAGAGATTAAGTTTAAAAAAATGCTTAAATGCATGGAAAGAACTGAAAGAAAAATGAGTGCTTTGTTTATTTTTCTTTTTAGACAAATGGCCATTAACTAAAAAGATCAATACTGCAGTTGCAATCCATTTTGCATGACGTTTTTGAATTCTGAAGGTGTTGCAAACATTCAAAAGGATGGATCTTTTAAGTACAAGAATGTTCAATGGTCAAGATTGTTTTCATAAAGTAAGAACAATTGCTGGGTTTTTTTTGTACACAGTTTTAGAAGGGACAAAAGTTTAATCTTGCCTTTTAAATTTACATTTTTGAAGTAACTTAAGAACAACTTATGGTAAAAGTTTTCTGCCTCTGGCAATTTTGGTTCAACTCATTCAGTGTCCCATCTGTTTGCTTTTTAAAAATTAAATGACTGATTTGAATAAGGCAAGTCCATTCTAGATCAATATCTGGTAGGTCAAGACAATCCCAAACCTTAGTTACTTGGTTAAATAATTGTTTAAATTGTATTTGTAACTTTTCTACTGAATGGACACTTCCAGAGATTTGTGGTTGAAATTCTTAAATCTATTTTCCTTATATTTAGATTCAGAAACCTAATTTAAATGCTATACTGCAAATGATCATTAAGGCACAAGGGTTTTATATAACATGTTAACATCAGTGTTGCTAAATGTGCTTATTTGTATCTTTATCTTATTTTATTTCCCTTTACTGGCCTGGAAGTCCTCTAGAAGCCTGAATTAAAATATTTTTCTTGTTCTTTATCGATAACTTGAATTTCATCTCTGCACAGCCTGTGAAACTTGCTAGGCATTGTCTTTGTTAAGATTACCTTTGCCATCTTTACAACCACTGGCAAAAATCGATATCGCATGAGCAAGGAAAGGGTTTATACTTCTGATTTTAGCTTTTATTTACAAATTCTACCAGTTCAGTCTTAAAAATGGATAATATATTTGTGCTGAACTAGTGTGTATGTGGTAGAATGCCTGATTTCGCTTGTGTCAAAACCTGAGCTCACTGTATAAGAGCATGGGGAGGAAGGTAGTTTTCCATTGAGCATGGAGAGTAAGGTAGTTTTCCATTATTTGTTCTTAAAACAAATGTATTATTTTGAAAGTTGATATACAAAGGTCATGCAACCCTTTCAGAAAAGAATGGGGAAGAAAAACACCTTCCTCTACACTTCCCTTTTACACTGAGTTATAAATAAAAGTGATGTATTAAAATAATGGCATTGCATCAAAACATTGCAGTCTTAATGATTGTGTCTCTGCGTAAGTAAGAATGTATGAAGATCATGGTTACAAGCAATGAGTTTAATTGTATGATCTGCTTCACAACATGTGTATTCATATATAAGTACCATTGAAAAATATTCTAGTCGTTGACTTTTTTAATACATGTAATATGAAAATAAATTAAAGTATAATTTTTCTGTGCCATTTTTGTGTCATAGGATTTGAACTGATAAATTTGATAAGATTACATTTTGTTTTGTACATTATTTTATAAACAGAAAGCTAATAAGTATTGTAGGTACTTATTTTGTATCACACATGTGAAACCTAACCTATAGATTTAGGATGTGTTTAGAGCTAAATTTTAGAGTATTTCCTAAACATCACTATTTAATAGAAATTCTTTTTGTTGTTCAAACATGCTAAGGAAATTGAGTGAAGAAGTGACCATGCATGAGTATTTGTAGTGGTGGAGGAAACTCTGGTGCTATGATAAAATAAAGAAAAACATCTACCGGAGTGCAATTGCTGCAGGGTTTACAAGAGGTTTATTCCCTAGGTATCAGTTTCAGGTATCTTCAGGTGCCTTTCACCTGAACCATTTAAGTCTAAATTCTGCAAAACTCATGTACATGCCTGTATCCCATTGGCTTAAAGTTCAGTGCATCCCTAGTGCTTTGCTGGATCACAGCTTTAGCTCTTTGTTGCTTCTAATTTTAAATGTTTGGTTTTGAAAGTATTTAGTGATTGACCTCATACATCTCCTGCTGTTGGGTTATCTTGGTGTGGCTGAGCACTGAGTGCTCTTGGAGCAGTGCACCTGGTTGGATTTTATGGGCTGGTGTGTGGTCTATTTGAATGTGCATGTCTTCCAGTGCAAAATAAACAGAGCTTGTGTTATGTCTTTGCTGGTGTCCAGTGGTGATGTAGGAGCTATGTGCTCCACTTTAGCCTGATATTAAATGAGTTAAGTTAAACAAACAAAAGGGCAGTGTGCAGCTGAAAGCTTCTCAAAAGGCAGTTGACCATGTGGAGGACACTGCTAAAGCAAGGATTTTGTGCTTCTGGCCCAGTACTGTTGTACCATCTCAGCACTTGCTAGTTGCTATAGCTCACAAAAAAGACAGAAAACAAGTTTAGCAGAAAATTGTGTTGTTTTGTTTTGGGAATGCAGGGTTGGTGTTTCAGTGGGTTAAAAAGCTTGCAGAAGATTTTAGTGCTGGGGTATGGCTGGAGTAACCCTGGAGGAAGGTGGAGGAGGACCTTACCTTTGTGATGGCAGTTCTGGATAGAAATGCATCTCTCTTCCAGCTTCCCAGAAATCCAAAAGCCACTTCTTGTGTGTGAAGAACAGATCTCTTTGCTTCAGTGGCTTGACTTTTAGCCTGGGGGTTAATAGTTGTTGTTTTGCAGTAGTATTGCAAAACAAATAAAACAATTTGTTGTTTTATTATAAGAAGGCCCTTAGAATTGTGAAATAAATAAGGAAAGATCACTTTTCATAATGGATGTAGTTGAATTTAATCCTGCTCTGTAAAGTATATGTCACTGGATATACCCAAAAGTATATTCTTGTCTTGTGAGGGCTGTGAGTTACATCAGTGATGTCATTATTCAGAAAACTTCATTTTGCTAAAAGTGGTATTTAATTCTCTAACTTTGAAATTCTTTTCCAGATACTCATAAGCATATATTTGAACATCATCACTACTGACTATAACACAGTTTTCCTCTGCAGGAAATTTGCCATTTGCGTTTGCCACAATTTTCTTACCAGGATACTCCAGGATCTGGCCCACTGATAACATATCAAGAAGATATGCAACTCAGTTAATGAAAAACTCTGGATTTCTAATAATTGTTACTAGTAGCAGTAGAAGTGTCATAGTAGTAAATGGTGACTGTCCTGATAAGCTTACATTGGCGTGCATTCCAACTAGGATTGCACAAAGCCAATAACCAATACAGTGTTCTCCCTGTGCAGTGTACAGTGCAGTAACATGATGTTTGTTTAATGAAACACGGAACATTAAGGCAGACAGTATTGTTTTTAAACTTCTTAAAATACATAATGTTGGTACTTGAAAGGTCATCTACACCAGTCTATGGTGTTCTGCAGAGAATGGGACTTGCAGTTTAAAAACATATTCGAGAGAATAATTATGTTGCAGAGCTTTGTCTTAAACTACTGACTTCAGGAAATGAGAATGTTCTTGGAGAATGGCAATCAGCAGAAACACTTTTACAGTAGTGGGAATTCGGAATTGATCCTAAGGTATTAGCATTAATCACTTGTTCTTGTGCCTTTAGGTATTCAGCTCTGTTCCACTGTCTGGTATGTGCCTGCACAATCACAGCAACAAAGCTTACTGCATAATGACCTGAGGTGTTGTATTTTTAACTTTCACTGAAAACAGTTAGTCCTCCTGAGCTGACCTGACTGAATTAGTAAAGTAAATTTACCTATTTAATCCATTTGTCAATGGTGATTTACTGTTGCCTTAACTAAGGGGGGGTGGAAACAAACAAACAACACACACTCCCCAACAACGAAGAAAATCAAGGAGAGAGTGTGTTTAGTTTGTTGTAGTTTTTTCACAGAATCACGAGTTGGAAGGGACCCGCAAGGATCACTGAGTCCAACTCCTATTGCTGCATAGGACAACCCCAGCATTCACATTGTATGCCTCAGGGCATTGTCCAAATGCTTCTTGAGTATTGTCAGGTTTGGCGTCCTGACTGCTTCTCTGGGAAGCTGTTCCAGTGCTCAACCACCCTCTGGGCGAAGAATCTTTTTTCTAACCTTTTAATGATGTAGTTAAAACCTGTTGACTTCAGTCTTTTGTGCCATTTTTCAATTGGAAGACATGTCTTCTCAAAAGTATGGAAAGGTCTACGATACGGTTACAAGACTTCTGCTGACAACCAAGAGCTTTAAATTGCTTAGCAGGCTGGACAGTCAGATTCCATGTCAAAACAGTGAACTGCCTTGTTGAATGAGATGGCTTCTGAGCCTTACATATGGCTTCCCCTCCAGCAGAGTATGTGTAGAGCTGTTTTCTACAGAGAAATACAAGTGTGTGTATTTATAGTTGCTTTTGTGTTAAGTTCAGTTCTTCCAGGAAGCAGCAAACTTGCTGTCCATATTTTACTTTACCTTTCTGCAAATGTGCATGCAGTAAGGTGTCTTACAAACCAATATTGCTGCACACGTGGAAAGCTTTCTTGGCATCTGCTCTAGGCCTGATGCTTTCCAAAAAGCACAAGACTATTGTATATGCACAGACCCGTGAGGGAGAATGCATGCAAAAGGGCATCTCTTAAAGCTTTGCATTTATTACGCAACCCTGAAGAGTTGACTGCGCTGCATTGCCGGCTCCAGTGTGTGATGACACAATATGCATACTGTGATTGCATTTAGGATTTTAGAATAATGCTTGGGTAAGGGTAATAATTTCCTCCTTATTTTTATTCTATATGTCTTTTTATGTAGAGATTCAAACATTATTTTGTGAATTACATGGGTAACTTCATCTTACTCACCAGAAACCAAACTGATTCCTTTTTTTTATTCCTTCATAACAATGTCACCTCTGTAGGCATCCTTCTCAACCTGCTGTCAGTATTGAAGCTCCTGTTACCATCTTTGCCTCTTCACTGCTTCCTCTCAGTTATGCTCCATGTACTAACGCCATTTTTGGGAGCGGAGGAGGGGAAGCTGCTTTAATTTCCTGCATATTTGCTAGAAGCAATCATCCATTCTATCCCTCTTTTCCAGCCATCAGTGTATGGTATTACTTTGCCATGTTTCACTGATTCAGGTCAAGCAGAATGACTACAAAGATGTATATCCATTTCCAGACAAGTACTGGAATATAGCCTAAGCACCATGTCCCTATTATTATTTGTACTATCGCTTTATTTCAAGCATTGCTGTTTTTTTTTCTGCAAGACATTTAGATTTCTGAGAATAGCTTACTGCTTTCAAAACAGCAAAGGAAAGATGTGCATGTCTGTCATCATCCTTGATCAGTATTTGACAGATCTGAAGAAAAAAACTAGAAGGAGGATAAATTTGAATTTTGTTGTTCTTGTTTATAAGCCCTCACTTCATTTTCTGCCGCTGCCTGGCTTATTTTACAACTTGTTCATCAAGTGCTATAAACATATTTGATTTTTAGTCATGTTAAAGAAAATCCACCTATGCACCTCCCTGCAAGGCTTGGAATCATACTTGTTGATACGTGCTTCCAACACTCCCTTGCCTCAATGTTTGTAGCAAAGTGCTGCTAATCACGTGGCATGTTTTTGTAGTGTCATGGGACAGTTGTAACTTTGCTAAATATTACTCTTCTGTGATGTTGCACAGCAGACTTTTCTCTGCGCGATGGCAATGCCTGATAGTCATCTCAAAACAAATATCCTGGAGCTGGGAGACACTGTACTAGGAAAACGCAAAAGAAAGCCGAGTCCTGAAGCTACTGGTGGGTGGGTGGTGTTTGTAATTCCAGTGGTAGTGTCTTAGTAGTAGTAGTTTGAAGATATAAATAGAAAAGATTTCATGCTAATTTGTACAGCCTTTGCCTTTTACGATTAATCAGAAACAGAGGAAACTGTACAAGTTTTTAGTTGTATGAAATGTCTCCTTTTCCCTTCTCCCACCAATATCAGTTAGTTTAATAGAAGGTAATACCTCTTTAGTTTGTTGTTGGAACTTATAACTACCTAATGGCTCTGAAGCTGACATTTTTTGGAAATGAATGAAAAGTGTAGGGGAAAGAATAATTCATTCATTGAATAATAAATGAAAGCTGTAGGAACAGAACTGAGTAATAAGTCATTGTCATTTCCACACTTCCAATGGAATTTTTGTACAACCAAAAGACTTGTTTTAAATACATAGTTATTAGGGACAAGGCGTGGCGTTTAACACCATCAAGTGTTTCCAGTCGTGCTATTTTTAATCAGAAGGTGCTTGCCCGCGTTCAGGCATTTTGAGGGTGCATCTTCCCACGACAACCCAGCACCTACTGGTGGCAGGCGGTGCAAGCGGCCGGTAGATGGCATCGAGTCCTCGCGGCTGCAGCAACCTCAGCTTGGCTCAGTCCCCTCTGTGCTGCTGGAGTGGGGGACTTGACTGATATTTTTCTACTTTGCTGGACACTTGCATGTTTAGATGCATATCTTCGTATAACACTTAAAATATGCTTCTTTAAACAAGTAGTTTATGATTCTAGTTCAGAGAGAGTGCAATTCTGTTCATAAAATCTACTGAATAACATCAGACCATTATACAGAAACAGGAAATTCCCTTTGGATAGGGACACATTTTGTTTGGGTTGGTGGTTTTTGGCTTTTTTTTTTTATTATTGTTGGCTTCTGGGTTCCTTTTTCATGCCACTTAAAAATGGGATGCTTTCTGTACTGGCTGTTGTCTTACAGAACATCTTGTCTACAAAGTAATGAAATTGCTGCTCTGCTTTAAAGCATATGCTTAGGAGGGCAATTCCCATGTATAATCTTTAAGTGCTTTGCTGTACTGGGTAACTCTACACTCTGAAGGGTTATAGCTTTGTGTTGTCTCTTATTCCTTTCTTTGCATGCATTTAAAGAGGGACATTTGCAAGTGAATGCCTTTTATCTGAAATGGATCGCTAATAGGCTTTTAATGTCCTAATGGATAGGTAGGTGTTGAATGGAACATTGGAAAGACCACAGCTCATCTGCTTCTGCCCAGACCTGCAGATGCTTTCCCTCTTCCTTCTGAGAAATTCAGTTTGCAATCATGTATTGCTCTTGCATTACTGTGGTTGAAAATGGATAACTTTACCTGCAACGAAGAAAGCATTTCTAAAGCATTTTTTTTTTTTTTGTGGTACAGATTGTATCTATATAGGGACAGTGCGAGCTCTTTGTTCTGTCTGCAGTGTTATGTATGACTCCCCTAGCTCGCCTCTTGCTGATGACAGATCGTTCCTTTCAGCTTTTAATCAGTTTAGCAGATTCAAGTACCATCGTTCACATTTATGACTGGTCTCTGAAGTAAGACAACTATTCAATACTTGTAGTATGGTGGCAGAGAAGTAAGAGGTCATCAGAAACTAAGTACATTAACTAAGTAAAAGGAGGGTTTTTTAAAAAAAATACACAGTTGCATCAGTTTTTCCATGAGGAAACATAAAATAAGTAATAGGATGGGAAAGATTAAGATTTAAACTTCTAGTAGTCCAAACCAACTTGGGCAGATCTTAATGCGTATTTCTTTGATGGAACACGTGTGACTTCCCACAGCTTCCAGGAGATGACACTTTTTTAAATTGTTATTAAAATTGTCTCAGTTACATAGAGAGGAATTACTTGGACACTCTCATTTGGTACATTTGGGAAGTAGCATCTTGTTTATTTTCTTAACTTGCTGTGCTTTTCTGACTACCATCCATAGCAGTGCTGCCAGTCCTTCTTGTATAAGACAGGTCCTTGAATTTTCTAGAGTAATGTAGGTAAGTCTACAGACCACTCAAACCAGTCGCATCATGTATGTGCATCCCACATATGTGAGGCTGCACTTCTTGCATGCACATCCTGCATGTACATGACCCAAGCAGATCTTCAAATGAGTTCCTAATATTCTCCACATGCAAGAGCTGAAATGAAAAGTATGTGGTGGTGTGTGGTTTGTCTATGTTGTGTACGCTCAGTACCATGCAGTGGAAGAGGGTCACAAGGTACCTGACAGAGGTGGTACCATATAGCAGGGCATCTGTGGAAAAGTGTCCTTGATCAGAGACCCTGTGCAAGATGCTTCAGTTTTAGTGGGGAAAAAAGGAGGTAATAGCATTCTCTGCTACTTAGCTGAAAAGTGGAGGGATTCTTCAGACTCCTAGCTGGAACAGGAACTGTGTAAGTTTGCTTTAAATACAACATAACTAATACTTGGTATTTATAAATGTGAAGAAATAGCCCAGAAACGCAACTAGACCTCCAGCCCCAGACATGCAGAAATTACTGGCTTCTCTTAGGACAGCTGTATCCATTGATAGAGTGTTCTGAGTTCATTACCTAGGGCCTATCCTTGGATGCCAGACCATTAATGTGAACAAAGGCTTTCAATGCTTTAGTTTAGGCAACCAGGAAAAGATGAGGAAATCTGCTGTAGAGAGCACTGATTGGATAAGATTTGTTCTTGCTTGTTGGTCTTGTGACTTTGTGTGTAGATTGTCTGTCCTGATAAACCTCAGGTTAAGGAGTGCTTTCAAGACTAATGATTTTCCTAGGTTAAGCAAAGAAGTTTGTTCTAATGTGGATTTTTGTAGGGTTTCTCTTTCATTGCTACTAGAGGGGAGCTGTCATTTTCTGCTCAAAGGCGGAGTCTGTTGGAAAAAAACCTACAAAACCCAAACACTAAACTACAACCCCAAACAAAAACATAGCTTCTTATAATTCACTAATAAATGACAAAGCATTCTATTGAACCAGTCTCTCTTATTTTTTGCTTAATTACCATTGCTGACCCTAAATCAATTAAATACTGTGTTTCTTTGTAGGAGCTAATGTTGAACTACCCATCATGTCCCCTTATGTAATACAAAGCAGTCTCAAATCCCAAAGATGAGTGCAAGAGAATGAGTGATAAATACCAGCTCCGTGGTCAGGATGACACGCCAATCCAAAATGTTCATTGAAAAATAGAGACTGGAATAAAAGAGTAGGCTCTGCCACACACAGGTGTGTGTACTATTGTGTAATCTTGAACTTTAATGCAAATGCATTTTCTTGTCTTGATAGTTAGTTCCTGCTAAAACTAAATCTCTAAGTGCTGACAGAAGAAAGGCTGAGTTGCACATTGGGCACAGTATTTAGTGGAATTAAAATAATTAAAAATTAATAACTAAATTCAGTCCTATGCAACTGCATAACACACAGCATTGCTCTGTAAATTTATCACAAAAATAATGCAAGCTCTGTTTTTCTGTGGAAAATTTTATTGTCTAAAGGTCCACCATGGGTTATGTTGTGATTCATTAATCTGCAGTGTGTTAAACTGCTTAAAAAGCATTTTGCCTTTTTTTCTGTATTGATTGACGCTTATGAAACAAAATATTAATTTAACTTGATTTTTTTTTTATCCTATGATACTATTGCAAGGAAATAGATCCTAAATTCAATACTGGGACTATGGCCTGCATTTTGTGTTGCTGTTTCATCCCACACCTCTTCCTCTGATCTCTCCAAATACGCGAATTAACACTCTGCAATTCACTGAAAACTCCTAATGTAATCATAACCAGTGCTTACACTAATCTGATAATACTGAATGTGATTACACTGATTTGATTTCATGTGTTTGTATGCATGTCTTCAATTGTTTGTGCCCACAGGCAGTGGTATTTGGAAGCAGAAGACAGATTTGCCAGAGATTAGTCCAGGTTAGTTGTAGGTTGTGCTGCTGCTGAGATACATCTATTCTGTGATACTTTGGCCCCATGTAAAGAATGGCTTTCCAGTGTACCCGTTTTTTACATTCTTGCAGCAAACTGGAGAATGGCTTGTGTTTGGGTTAGAGCTGTGAGAGAATTCTCTGTCAGTGAATGCACAGTTCTTTTGATACCCTGTCTTCTGGAGTGTGTGTACTTGTGGTTCCTTCTGGCCTCTACAAGCTGAAAGTCAATTAGAAGATGGGTGAGTGTAACTGATCCATCTGATCTAAGTCAGAAAAGTAACTTCTGTCAGGTGGGACTGCCTCTTCCAGGCTTGAAGAGATTTGCTGAAAGGACAGTGTTTTGGGTTTTTTTTGACTGGGATAGCATCAGTTGTTGCAGTCACTCAAAAGCAGCGAGAACGCAGTACCTGAGAAAATCTGCAACCATGAGACTGTTGTGAAATATCTTACATGAAGCACACTTTATCCTTTATTGAGGACCTTAGCGCTCTGTCATTTAGGAAATGCAATGATTGATCTATTTACACCTGGAGGGTGGCTAATAAAGAGACATCACAGATCATGTTTTCAATGCTTTTGAATGGATGCTGAGGAAGAGAAGAAAGTAAATCTGTCTAGTACTTGCCTGATTTTAATATTTTTGAGGAGGAGCTTATGCAAGGAGGCATGGGGAAAAATCTTAGATACAGTAACCTTTGTTTTCCCTACTGCTGGTGTGAGATGAATCCTGGCACTTGAGGTCCCTGGGAGGTCTTCTGTGACCTAAAAGTTTGTTGTCTCTTGATGTGTCGTTTTGCATGTAGTTCTTTTGGGACTAGGAGCACTGACTTTACAGCTGGGGCTGCCTGTTTTTTGAAATGGTAAGCAATTACTGACAGGATACCAGAAAATATCTTAGATTTTGATAATTTGTGTAAAATATCTAGAAAGTGCCCTGAAATTCATCTTTAGAGAGAGTATTGTTTTGATAAATTCACCAGATGTCACTTAACTGATAATTTTATCACTAATACCAACACTTTGTTCTGATATGTAACTTTCAACAGTGGCTCCTTTTCCTATAAACAAATAAATGAAAAACACTGCTCATACATTGAGTTGCTGGAACATTCCTATGAAGCAACAGAATCTCTTATCGTGAGCCTTTTCTGAAATAGCAAAGCAATGCTTTCTGTCCTTGCAGTGTGAATTGCAGCAGTTGCCATATGGAGAATAGATAGATGCTCAACACAAGATTCTTCACTGGGTAGGAACAGCACCTTTTTGCTGGACGTAGAATACCCCAAGCACTGTGTGCAGATAACTGTCGCATCGTGGGCTGACAATGGTGTTTATGTGCGAGATGATGCAGACTTCGGGTGTGTTGACTACAGATTTTGTGGAATTGAACTTCAGCCATGGCATTGCATTGAAATAAGATTTTCCATTTATACTACAGCCATATGATTTTTACTTTGCAATATTGCTGCATATGTAACATTTTGCAGGGTTCCCAAAACCGTCGAATCTCACACAGGAAATGTACAAATATATTTATAGTTTTTGTTATAAATGATACATGAAATATTTGGTCTCCAGACATCTTGTCTTTAGCTTTGCGCTGCCATGGGCACTCATTAGTATTCCAGGGAGGCCTGGTTGTCATGGCAAAGTGTGTAGCTGTACAGTGTTCCCATGGAAACCTCTACCATTATGTACCTTGAGCAGATCTGCTAGCAAATCTGTTTGGGTAAATCTAAGATTATCTTATGGTAGCATTAATGTTTTAAATACCATCTCCATCCTGTCCCCAGGTGATCAGCATTGCAAATGCATTTGGTGTGTTAATATAGACCATTGGGTCAGGATAACACAGTGCAGTTTTAAACTTCAGGAAAATTGTTTTCAAAAAGCAGCCTCAGGGGATAGCTCGACCTCTAAAGAGGTTAAAACAAAATTGTGATGTTGAGCTGTTTACAATTTTCACCTGTTCTTATATGTGCCTGGTTTTGCAACTGAAACATTTCTGAGCTTGAAGCTCCTGCCTTGAATGACCTTCAACAGTAACAACCTTTCTGGTGTACATCTAAGTGCATGTGAGAGAGTTTTGGTCTTTGAAACCTCTTTTTTTTTTTTTCAGAAAGAAAAAGCATATTACCTGCTCGTATACAGCTTGCTCTGGTTCGCCTAGGGAGCAAGATATTATTGCTGGTGGGGGACAGTACTGTAGATGATTATCTTTGCATTGGTAAAGTTTTTTATCCATTGGTGAAGAATTTGTTTTGATGTTGAAGATGTTTAGAAATGTGGTAGACAACATCTGTCAGCTCCTTACTAATGATGTGCTGTTTACTTGTCTTAAATTTCATTTTCCATTCATACTTTTTTTAGTTTACATAATGTACTCAGTGAAGGAGCTGATAAAAAGCTGTGGTTTTTTGAAATGCTCTAACAGATGTGGAGTGCTGTGCATTCAGAAGTGTAATACTCCTACATAGCCTGTTTAGAAGGGACAGCTTGATTGTCCCCTGTACAGATGCCTGTCCAGTGTTTGTTGTTCAGTCATGGAAATGAAATAGAAAAATACACAATTTCAAGGAATGTAGAAATCTGTCCAAATTTTAATATCAAATATCAAAAAATGATAATACGGTATTCCTGAGAAGAGGTGACTCGCATTCTGCTTAGCCGTAGTGTGCAAGGCTCTCTGCAGCCCTAGAGGGTATGTTCTGTTATGGCTCTGATTGTTTACGTGTTGTAGTTAGCAGGTAAAAGCAGTGTCTTAAACCAAACAAGAATTGTAATTCGAAACAAATTGTTTAAAGATTTAAACATTAGAAATCACTTTATCAGGTCATATCCCTATTCTTTTGCTCTAACTTGATAAAGTGGGTTTGCACAGATCCCTTGGCCTCTTTCCCAGACAGCCTTAGAATTTCAGATATTCCTTGGAGTCTTTTTCTGTAAGCTGTTTCACTTTTCAGATGTCTCTGCTGAAAGACTTTTTTTGATACCCTTGCTTAGAGAACACCATGAACCTAAATGTGAGTTGATAATCAAACAACTGAGTTATGTTTTCAAGCAACACTCTCTTTCAACATGCTGACAGGTGATAGCCAGGAAAGCTCATGCTTTTTGTCTCTTCTACATTTCTTCCAATCGGGTTTGCTTTCAAACTGAGTCAGACTGCTTGGCCTGAATCACATCAGTACTGCTGGAAATACCATCTCCCAGTACTCTTAAACCTGAATAAGAGCAGCATACTTTTAAGCACTTGGTTAAAAAAAATAAATTCACTGTGTGAGGGGAAGAGAAGGTTCTTTTGTTTTATGAATTTGTTAATGCATTTTAAAAATATATTTTTGTTTCAACAGCTGTGTTTTGCAGTGGCTTAAGAATATTTTCCGGTAATCAGCTGCTAGCTTTGTTTATAATTGTAATTTGTATGTAGGTGTAGCAACAATTAAAAGTGTGGCTCCTTTGAATGAGTGTGAAGTTGAGCATCTGCAATGGCTAGGATGGGCCTTTTAGTCCTGGTTACCATCGATTCTTCCTGGAGTCCTTTCTTATTCTAGGTAGGAATTTTTTAATAGAAGGAAAAGGATTTTTTGTAGCACTGATTTATAAAAAAAAAAGTAAAGGCAGGAAGTGCAGTATGATTAATCCACACAGTGAAGAGCTGTGCTAATGTGAGCAGACATTTAAACAGCTTTTTTACATAAATCTAGAACCGAGCAGTAAAAAGTGATGGGAAACTAACTTTCAGGTATTTTGTTTTCTATCACTTTTACCCCCATTGACTGGCAAACTAGTTTAGAGAAATTAAGAATAACTGAAGGAAAACTGGAAACAAACACTTATAAAGAAATTGAGACTGTGGAAAAACTTGCCAGAATTGCACTGGTATTGTGGGAGCTTTTAGCTGGTGTCACCTGCTGTAACACTTTTACCCTGTGGGCAATGTTGGATGTGGGGGAGTTTCTATTTGTTTCTTTCTATGCTTTATAATTAGTCACATTTACATTAGGAAGAGGGAGGCAGGGAAGGAGAGGATAAGACTTCTCAATCATCCTCATAGATAGAGAAACACATAAAAATCCCCTGAGACACTTGACTGTAGCCTGCAGTTTTGGAAGATGAAAACCCTACTCAAGCTTAGAGCTTTCCTGAAGAGAGTTCGGCAAGTTTCTTTGTTTTCTCTCAGAAATACCAAGGGCATGTTCAGGCTGTGCCCGTGGAGGGCCTTTCCCTGGAGCACTGGAACTAATGTACAAATGAGAACGAGAGTCCAAAATACCTGGCATGATACAACACCAGATTGCACTTCACAAGCATAGCTGATGTTTGGCTATTTGAAAATTTATTATCTGTGAATTGTTTACATAGAAATATAGCAGTTGCGTAACTGAATAGCCTGAGCAGTTGCTGAGTAACTTTAAATTGTGAGGTTTTTGGTTTTCTTCTTGTCAACTGGAACAATATATTGAAAGCAAAAATTAGTCTTGAAATAATTTTAGTCTGTAGGTGGTTCATAAGCAATTGATTTGAAGTGTTTGCTTATAGAATGATCCCATTCTCTACTAGGAAGAATATCACCCTTAAGCATTCACATGAAAAGTTAAATTTAAGTTGCATAACCTAAACTTGAATAAACTAACTTGAATAGCCTATCATAATGACTTTAATTGTCATTTCAGATAAATATTGTGTTAAACCTGATACAAGCATATTATCTGCTCTTTATCCTCTTTCAAAATTGGCAAGTATCCTATTGCTAAATGTATCGATGAAATTTCTTCATCAATGGTTTCTTCATCAATTAAATATTAATATAGCCCTAATGTAGTGACTGTTGGTAGTAGAATAATAGATGAGAGTAGTGACTCTATGTAGCAAATTTGGGGATAGTAGAGCACAAAGCATGTCTGTCCAGGTTACTGCTAAAGAGAGGGAAGTGACATGCTGTAACTTGCATGATTTGGACTTTGAAGTCTCTTTAGGTAGGTCCTGGATGTAGCTAAAAATTACATGTGGCCAGGACACGATCCAGATTATGGACAGAAGTGCTCCGCATTCAGCTGTGGCTTGTTTGCCAAACCATTTTCTGTTTTTTATTTAGGCTTTTTTTGCTGCTTTTTTCTTTTCCTTCCCCACAGCATTGAGTGAAGGCTCTGTTCCTCTCATGTCTAAATACAGAGATATCTGTTGATGCAAGTACAGGGTTAATTGCATTAAATTAGACATAGTCTGTTAACATGCTTTTAATATAACAAGATTTTATGCACAGGCAGGGAAGGAGGAGTTTGGTAGAATAAATCTTATGCAATGATACCCACTGAATTTCATATTTGCAACTATGTTTGCTGTCCTAATATTTATGATACTCTCATACAAGTGCATTTTGAGTAGAGGCTAATTATTCTTTTCTGAAAAATATTTGCAGTAAGTTGTGTGGCATGAGATGACTTTGATTTATTTTCACCATTTTATATGCTATAAGTAATTAGCTTTTAAAAATAGTGACTGTGAATCTAAGTAATGTCTGGTATACTTATTAGGAGTTTTCTGATTACCTACTAATTAGCATGTCAGTAGATTGCAATGAAATGTTAAACTGGATGCTGAGCCTACTTATAGGTCTTTAACTTAGCAAACATGTAGATTGTCTAATACACACAACTTGTGTACAAATTAGTACTGCATAGGAAGGCAGCAGCTTAAATCTTGAAAGAAATTTTTCTATTTTAGTTGAGCAATTAAATCCAAGCTAATAGTTTGTTCTCTTGTTGATGACATACTGGAGCCATAATGAATTAAAATGAGGAAAGAGAAAAGGCACAGAGCTTAAAACAAACCAACCCAGACAACTTAAACCACGTAAAGTGCTAGAAATGCAATCCTGTAGTATGTTAAATAAGGAGTACTATATGCATATATTATTATGAAGCTAGGAGAGAAGTTACTGTTTGTCTTCATAATTTTTTTATTTAAAAGGAAGCTATTTTTGTTAGTAAAGTGCTAATTAAGACAATAATGGCATTTCATCAATAGTCTTAAAATACTAATCATGTTTTAAAAAAAATCTTGCTACAATGCAAGTTAGAAGATAGATGTGCAAAACTGTAAGTACTGACTAGTGTGTGGGTGTCAATAGTGGCACTTCAAATGGTTTGGGTGTTCTCCCAGATGACCACTCCTGAGACAGCAAATTATTTTTCTTGAATGTATGACCCAAACAAACCAAGTTCTTATTAAGTCCTTGTTGGTATGAGATTAAAAGTGTGGTTTGGACATGGAGATGAAAAAAATTAAGTACTTTTGAAGACTCGGGCTTCAGGCTCTGACTTTTGTGGAAGTGTTCTACTCCAGAAGAAAGGACTGAGGGTGTCTGTCATTGATTAGCGTGCGTTTATCTAGAGAGCATTCAGAAAATGGGTGACTCATCTTCATAACTTTGATATATATCTCCAGCAACAGTTGTATGTTCAACAGTGGTGGCTGAGTGAAAATACTCTTCGTTCTGCCGTTGTGGCAGTACTTGCAGACTTGCATACTTGTGGCAGAGGAGCAATGCTTTGAAGCCAGTCTTCAGAATAGTGCCTGCATTAATAGGATGGGCACCTCCAATCGCAGCCAGTGGTGGAAAGGCAGTAAATGCCTTTCCGGCATTGTGGGTTTAACCCTTTCTTAAAGTGAAATATGGTTACAGAGATATACTGAGAGTGTTTATAATCTTGCAAGAGTCCTGCTTTGAAGCAGTGCTAAGCTGCATTGTGGAGGAGTCTCTATGTTTGTGAAAGAGTATAATCATCTGAGGGTTTTGGTTTTTTTGTTGCTGAGGGAACTCTGAAAACTGAGCAAGAATGTGACTTCTTCTGCCTGGTAGCGGACTACAGCATATGCTCACTTGGTTCTGGAGCTAGCATTGCTCCTTTCAACTATGTAGACAAGCTGGCATCTTTACTGCTTTGGCAGAAAGCTGGGTCAAAACTAGTGTTGGTCTGCTTATGTGTGCTGCAGCCCTCTGCCGAAAGCCTTGTGAGTGCCGCTGCATGTGGCACAGCCAACCACGGTGCACATGTACTGTACCAGCACCCTGGCACAGCTAGGAGGTAGTTGCACATCTTGAGGGGAACAGCTCAAAAAAAGATAATGTTTTCTGCTGTTTCTACGTAATCTTTAAGTGTATTTTCTTCCAGAAGAATGCTCTGAATAAAAGGCAGTTTTAAAATGGGAATAGGAGAGGACTGTATGTGGAAATGTGCGTAGCTGTAGGACTTGAGGTGTTGCATGTGACCTGCATAAATTAAATATTGCGCAATGCCTTTATCCTCTGTTAAGTGGGAACCTAGAAATAGATATATGAACATTGCCCCTATTTACCACTTGCAGAGAGTTCTCCTTTAGTCTTAAGCGTTGGACAGTAATGAGAGGAGTTTTTACCCTTTGGGAATCAAGCCCTTTTTTCAAAATGTGGTTCACAATTGAGCTAAAGAAGAATATCCATTAGCAACCAGTAATAGCACTTGTATCCCCTTTGCTGGATTCTAGCTACTAAATGGCAAGACGTTCAAATGCTACAAAAGCCTGTGTTGCACTGGGACTGGATGCATCTTCTAAATGTTTAAAAAGTACCCCTTTAAGTGATAAGGATCTCCTCAGAATTCATACATCAGCTGAAGGCACCACTACCAGTTTACAGGGGAAATAGTAATCTTATGTAGAATATGAAAATTTTTCAGAAAGAATGGCTACGAATAATCTATGCCTGTTTTCTGTATTTTGTTAACTGTGTTAAAGTGTGTGATGGGACAAACCTGAGCCCCTGAGACTCCCGTGTGATTTCAGCACAAAGAATGTGGTGTGCGAGAGGGATTATGTTGCTCAGGTGCATCCCTGAGAAATGGCATTCTCAGGAATATTAGAGGATCTCTCAATAATGTTAAGCTGTTGGCTTTTAGTATTTCTGAAATGTAGAAGCAAGAAATCAAGCAATTGTCTGGAACGTCTGCTCTAGCATAAAAATTCAGCACTTCTCCCAAGAATACAGCCAAATATTTTGTTTAATTTGCATCACTGTTGAAAGTGGATAATATTTTTCTTGTCTGTGGCTTAAAAAGATGAAGCTTTAGAAGACCATTATGAAATTGGTCTTCTCATTATTGGGTTGTCAAAGCTTTTATGCGTGGCTATGTGTATTCTATTTTGTCCAAGCTGTAAAACAACCTGTAGTGATGGATCCTTTATTCCCTTCTGTTTCATGAGAACCATTGGATGGAGTTCTTGGAGTTCAGCTTAGTGTTTTTCAAACAGTGTTTTCTCAGCTTAGAACACAGAAAATAAGTTTTTGCCTCATTGTGAGAGGCAGAATGGAGTCCTGTGACTGCTGAAAGTATTTATATGTTTGCATGTCTTTAGCTCGTACTTACATAGTTATCACATTGCTGATCACCCTGTGATAATGCCCTTTCTGCTGCTGCTGACATCTTGTGATTCTCTTTGGCAACTTATTTGGCCAAATAATTCTGTCTCATAAAAGATCTTTTGTATTGGCTGCTTGCTGTATTGCCAAGGCAGGTTTTGTTGATGAATGTATGAAAGTTTGGTAATCCCCAAATTTTTGTCCCTGAGCTCGTCTGATATTCAAGTTGAACTGGTAGTTACTGGCACATATACAAGTTGTAGCAACTCTTCCAGGTAATGGGAACACCTGATAGTTCCAATACCTTTTTGTCATGAAGCAAATGACAGTGTTGACCTTGTTGGTGTTACATAACCTGGAGCCAAATTCTCTAAAGCTGGAAAGTGATTAAAATAGTTTCCTCAAAAATGCTATTTGCACTATCTGAAAATGTCTCCCTGTGAGAGCTGTGATGTCTGTTATTCTAGACTTACAGGTGCCCTTTCATAAGGGCATATTTAAGATCAGTATTGCACAAAATAGCATACACAACCGTATGTATATCTGTGTGTACTTAGAAACATTTCAGACACATCCACATGCATGTATTAGAGCACCACTCAACAGAATAATAATGGCATAAACTTGTACTGTGATGCGTTCCCTTAACCATCTACTCTCAAGTATTTCCATGGAGGCCTGGATGCTGTATGTCTGTATTCTGTCAAACTCTCCTTGTGTATTAGACAAGGCACCTAAGCAGCTACAGGAAGAACTGAGTGTTGGAGCACTGTCATTTACAGAAACATCAATGTAACCTAAAAGTAAATAGATGAGAAAATGAATCAAGAATAAGAAGAGTCCAGGCTATTAAAAAGTACATTAGTCAGAGGACTCCTTGTACCTTACAAGTACTTTCCTCTTTATGGGAAGTACAGATATATTATATTCCTCCTCCCTGCTACCCCGCACTGCAAATCTACAACTCAAATCTCTCATAACTTGTCAGAAAAGGTTTTATAGATGTCTCCATGTGATAATGCCGGGAACCTTGATTGTAAAGTTCAAGAGTCATTGTTAAAGTAGCACTTATCTAATACAAATTCTGGGGAATATGAGACTGACGCTCCTGTGGAATTTAAGATGCATGGGGAAGAGCTAAGCAGCAAGGCATTTTTGTCCTTTTGGCCACTGCAGACATTCAGTGACTATTTGTTGCTCCAATACCAATGCTCGTAGGATTGTCTTACTTGGTTTTGTTGAGCCACAACTCTTGAGTAACCAGAATCTTGTCTAGTGGTAAAAGGATTTTCCATAAGCATTTCATTACCTCTTTGTATATCTTACCATGCAGCCTCTTGTTATCTTTTTTTATAAGGCTGCTGTCCTAATTCTTTAAAATCATTGGATTCCTTTTCCTATGTGTCAAATACGGAGAAAAGCTCCAGTGCTCCCATCACTGAGATGTTTGTACTAACTAGCTAAAGTCACGTTACGTATTCCCTAAATGCTGTGGGTGAATGTTTCTCCTCCCTCTATGGTAAATCCTCTTTACAACATCGTAGGCATTACAATATCACGCACAGATTGCACACTACAAAAATACTAATTACTGGACTCTTGTCTAGCTGTCTTGATTGTTCTCATGCTTTTCATCATGAAGATTGCCAAGGTACAGCAATTATCCTTTGTATCTTTCTAGTCTTTTGTAGTGTTTCTTCCAGTTCCATGGAAATCGGTCAAGTATGTAGTGCTTGTAGCTGGCCTGTAATTTGTTCTCAAATCTACTGTGCTGCTTAATTTACAAAAACCAGTAATAACTGCCAAAGCAACATATGCGAGTGACATGAACAGTATTGTAGTAAGCAGCCAGCTACATTAGCATCCTAATTCGTCACTCACTATGGGAGAGTGACAGTTTAGCATATGGCCAATCTCTTCAAATGCTGGTTTGTTATTTCAGATACAGTTAGGACTATTTATTACTCCGTTTGGGAGATAGATTTGGTTTGTAAAGCAAATTTCTCCTTGAGCTTTTTGACTGTTCTTTGGTGGTGCTCAGATCTCAGTCAGAGCCGTGACTGAATTAAAGTTGCTCCTTGTATGCTGTAGGAGAATGGCAAAATGGAAACATGAATTATTCACTAGAGATTCTAAAGACCTCTTTAGGTACATTAAGGATGGATTGTTGAGTGATATGTGTCATGTTTTGCATAACTTATGAATTAGAATTGGAACAGTATTTACAGAGGCAGAACCTATTATTTGTTTAGAATTATAGCCAAATAATTACTGAACTGGAAGGTGGTTTGTCTTTATGGTGAGAAAATTTAATGAATTGTTAACAATGCTATTTGCTATTTTTTTTATTAGTAAAGTGTTTTGTTTTGAAGTTAAATCTTGGACTAAGAACTTTAGAGACTTAGAATGTGAAAATATATTATTCATTACTGGAATTACTGGACAGAATGCATTTGGGAAAGAAAATGCTCTGAACTATTTGGATTTTCATAGGATATACAAAGAATTAGCTGAGCTTTGTACAGGTATTGTTAAAAATTCATTCTGAATTCCCATTGTTTAAAAGAAAAAAAAAAGACATTCCTACTGTGACAAAAGCTAAAAGCAAGTGTATGCATCTCTTGAGCTTAGTTTCTCACAGGAATTTTAAGTAACTTCTGTAAGAACAGTAGAAAAAGAGCAATTATAGACAGTGCTCTTTCAGTGGAACTGTTTCTATAATAAAGGTGGTGATTTTGCTTAGTTGATATTCAGTCTGGGCATTCAGTGACAGTTCAAGCATATAGTCATGCCAACTAAATTTTGTGATGTTACATCCTGTATTCACACACCAAAACCCTAAACAGCTTCTGAAATCAAAAAACTTTTGCTTTTCATGTTACCAGCTGGGCTCAATGCTTACAACTGAGTGCTTGCAAGTCTCTCTGCTGTAGCTGAATGTCACCTCACCTGTACTTGAAATCAAATACATCTCTTTACATTTCAAATAGATTTAAGAGAGCAAGTATTAACTTTCTTTACTGGATTTGTGCTGACATTAATTCTTACGTTTTGATTCTAACATTTTCTTGTCTTTTGAGCCAGAGAGTTGAGACAGATGGACTTCCAAAAAAAGCCAATGTTTCGTTAGATTGGCAGGTTCAACTTCCTTCTGTTTCACCTGAAGAACTGAACAGTTGGATAGCCCTAACTGTAGAGATCCAAGAAAGATTCTGGGGACTTGTGTCATAACTCAATGAAATCTGCTTGTCCTCTTTCCCAACCCCTGCCAAGAAGTCATTGTAGCCATATCTTTGAACTGTGTTCCTTGTTGAAAAACATTTAGTCAAACACTGGGTGGCACCTCTATGCAAAACCTCCAAGATGCTTAAAATGGAAGTGTGCTGAAGAACATGGTCTCTCTCTGCTGTGCTTGTTTTCCAAGTAGATGAAGAAGATCGCTCTGCTGTTTGGGAGGGGTTTTTTGATTTGTGTGGATTTTTTTCATAGGGTTAATCCTGTAGTTTCTTTGCCTGTCTGTAAGTTTTGGCAGAACTAGATTCATGTCATGCTCTCTTGGTGCTTTGCAGGCTTTCTGCTTGCATTTTCTTCTGCCTTTAATTTTTTTTTCCCTTTTTGAGGTATTTAATCTTTTGCTCCATGACAACACGTGGTTCTACTTAGAAAAGTTGTATAAACAGATTTTCAGGATGCGGAGGTGTTTTTTATGTAAGATTGAAACGACTGGTATATGTAATATACCTGTGAGATAGTGAGACATCATCTTTCTGTGGAATGTGCAACACTTACTGTGACATCTGCTTGCTGAGGGATGTGAAACACGTTGTGACATCAGCCAACTGTAAGACATGTTGTGAATTCATACTTCTGATGCTGATGCTCCACATTGTGTTTTTAGTAAGGTGTACTGTGTGTGTTCCTGACATCTTTGCTATAAAGTGATGATAGTCTTTGGATTGCTCCACAGTAGACCCTACTAATGTGATTGTTTAACTTTATTTTTTTTTTGCTACCATGGAGATTGTTTTGCCTACCAGTTTTAATTCCTTCCAATTTAATTTGTTTTGTTTTTAGATATACCACAAATTCTACCCTCCAGGAAGCCCTAGAAAGGTAAAACCTTAAAAATCCCATTTCTATTCATTCCCTAGGTTTACATGCCACTGTTTGCAGGTAGCACTATAATACTGAGCTTATCACTGGAAAGTAAAAAGAATGTCGGACTGTAAAATCTTCGGGACTCTCAGATGTTTTTGAACACTTGTAGAGACTATATTTATTTACTACCTGACATTTTTGTCTTCACTGCTTAAGAAGCTCTTCTAATTCATCTGGTTTTGTAAGCATCTGTGTTACTGTTGTGCACTTTTTTGGTGTTTCACGTCATAGATGTTGCTTTGTTTATGTGAGCAAATAAACAGTAACTCTTCACATGAAATCCCATGAAAGGCATTAGCACTTTGGATAGCTATTTAATACGTCTTTGAGGTGACAAGAACTTCTTGACTAAAGACAAGTGGCAACAGAATTTACTTGGAATCATAGAATGGTTTGGGTTGGAAGGGACCTTAAAGATCATCCAGTTCCAGTCCCCCTGCCATTGGCAGGGACACCTGGATCAGGTTGCTCAAAAACTCATCCAACCTGGCCTTGAACAGTTCCAGGGATGGGGCCATCCACAGCTTCTCTAGGCAACCTGTGCCAGTGCCTCACAACCCGTACAGTAAAAAAATTTTTTCCTAATATATAACATAAATCTCCCCTCTTTCAGCTTAAAACCATTAGCCCTCATGCTATCACTGCAGTCCCTGATAAAGAGCCACTCCCCAGCTTTCCTGTAGGCATTTTTTTTCCATGTAGATATTCTTGTCTGGGTAAGATTTATCTTAGGCATAGTCGTTGGAAAATTATAAGGCAAGATGCTGCACAGAGAATAATCCAGTTTGAGCTGAGTTTCTATGGTTTTGTGCTGCAACTGGACAGAAGTTGTTCCTTTGGGTTGTTGCTGTCATCTACAGAAGTAAATGTGTGCACTGGGGATATCTGAATCAGATGTTTAAAGACGTATGTTATCATCTAATCAGACACTTACACTGACTACATATCTTAGCTTTGTCTTTATACCCTTAAGGTGTGGAAATTCAACTTTGGGTTATACAAAGAGTTGCTTAGTATAACAAATACTTTTTATTGTTCACCTATCATATTTCTCTTTTCCAATAAAAGCATTTGACACAACTGTCTCCCACTGAAGTTTCAGATTTACTGAATATTGTGACACGTTTAAATTATCTAATAATGCAAAAAAGTTTCAGTGGACAATTCTGTCACCATGCTAGGTTTTTTGTTTTGTGTTTTAAATATCAATATTTAGTGATGCACTGAATTTTGCAGTTTTAAATGTTGTATGTTGCCATGAAAGCTACTGTGATTCAGCAGAGAAGGCAAAGACTGGTCCTGAAACTGCCATCATCTTGGTAGAAGAGAAACATTTTTGATCATGCTTACTTCCAGATCTCCCTGGTGGCTGAACAAAGCTCTCAGATTGACATTATGACCAGTTACTGAGGACATGAACTGGCACAAAGTCTCTTGGCAACGCTGTTAGAACTTTAAAAGTGTAATAAATGTAAATAAGGCAGAAATTTTACACTGAACTGGGGAAGAATAAGAAGGTAGCAGAGTAAATGGCTGAAATTGGCGCTACCTGCATTTAATCCCTTTTCCATGTGCAAATTGAGACATCCTTAGGTGCCCTCTGCTGAGCATAACACATTTAATGGAAGAAGCATTGTTCTTGTTTTTAATCTTCTCGGGACTGGAAGACCGTTTGGGTGCTCTGATAATCCCTTACCCATTAGAAGGGAGGGAGGGAGGGAAGAAAGAGGAAAACTTTATTCTGTTTTGCCAAGGTCAGCTGTCTAATTGATTCTATGGAGCAAACCTTTTGAATTAAGGAAACTAAATTTAGCTGTTAGTTTTGAACCTACTGGAGTGCTGTGTATTCAAGTTGCTCTACTGATTCTCTTGTGTTGTGCTCCTAACACCAACCTGACATCCATCAGCTGGCTGTGAAATCAAATCCTGCATTGCCCATGGTGAGGGGGAAAAGGAAGGACAGTGGGATTTTCCAGGAAACAGTGCAAATTGTTCCTGCTTGGCAGGCAGTTCCCTTCTTACCCTTCCTGTTTATCCCCTCTTAGCACTGAACAGTGGTGACAACTGACTAGTAACTACTTGTGATGGGAATGACCAAGCTCTACTGACCAATGATGATCATTTTCCTTTTCAGGTCTTGTACCCCACACCCTGTCACTATGCATTGGGCCTTCATGTTTGGTGCCTCCTGAGCTCTGTTGGAGTATTCAGTTCCTATTTTTTCCCTTAAAGGGTTAAAGAGTAGTGCATACTTAAAGATAAAATTACAACATTATATGAGTTACTGTTTGAAGTAATAGCTGAGGTGAATATGTTTTCCTTTAAATCTCACTGACAAAAATTTACACCAATAAATTTTTTTTTTTTGTGGTGAAAGAAAAAAGAAATATAAAAACCATTATAAATAAGATAAAGCTTATAAATACATGAAGAATCAAAGAAATCGTGAAATAGCTAAATGCAGTTTATTTCATTACATTGTATATTTTTAAAATGACAGTCCGTGTCTGAAAATGATTGCTCTCTCTTCTGCTTGACATTGGGATGTTCTTTTTATTGTTGTTCAGAAGGTTGTTTCTTACTGTTATAGCTTTAACTTGTCATGACTCAATCCAAATTCAAACATTTTACTTATTTCAAGAGCTTTGAACAAGCTGATGTTTGAGATGAAAGCTTTTTTTCATTACTTAGATTACATATTTGTGTGGGATGAGAATCAGATGGCAACGTTTTAAAAATCTAGTTCACCACTTCAGTCTTTTGTGCCAGTTATCTGTCTGGTCAGGACTTTGATATAAAGGCTTGGAAATTGGAGTTGGCATCTGCAGGCCTTTTTGTTTAAATTTAAATTGAGTTAATAGAAATAGCCAGAAGTAAGGACTGGAAGATACCCCAAACTCTGAGGCTGAGGCACCCTCAGTTGCAAGACAACGGCAGGATACTTGGGCAGTAATGCACAACATGGTAGGTGCAAAGTTGCTGGAGGATAAATGGTCCTTACAGAAATAACATAAAATCATTAAGTACTGTAAACTGCATCAGTTCTGTGGTATTGCTGATCCAGGTATATGCAATACCACATCCTGGAACTTGGGAGGTGCAAAACTTTTTTTAACCAGGTGATGGAGTAGTTGAGGATTCTGTTGATCTCTCTGAGCAGGAATTTGTGGCCCAATAAAAACATCAACCAAAATAATTTTCAGGAAAATACGTTGATTTTGAAAATGTTGTATTTGGTTTTTGTGTGTTTACAATATAGTGTCTTAAGGGCTAGGATCTGTGCCTGGGAAATAGTTGGTCTCACCTCCAGAATTTGATCTCCAGATGAGAATTAATTTTTATTGTCAACCGGAGGAAAAAATATCTGCACATTAGCTTTGGGTCTTCAGCCAATATGTAAAACTGCTTCTAGCAGTGTGCACATGGTATTGACTTCTTAGCTGAGTTCGTGCTTAGCCTTGATGTGCATCAAGATACGCATCAGAAGTCTTCTGAGCTCCTCTATGAAGATAAAAATATAATGTAACTGCATAGCAAATGGATGTGTCAAATGAACTCTTGTCTTTTTTTCTGCCCTTTTTCTGCTTATGCTTATTAGAAATCCCTGGAGGCTGTTTTTAACATAGAGGATGTTCGCTTGCTTCTATACTTAAAAACTGCAACCAAGTCTTTCAGTTGTGAAATAAACCTTTATCTTATAAAGCCTAAAGTTCTGTACAGAGCACTGCACTCGTAGAGGAAAGGTGTACTGACTGATAGGTAGTAGATGCAATGTCAAGGATGTTGGTTTAAACATCTAAGCTTTGCTTGATGTAAAAAAGACAATTTACCTATGCATTTTACAAAATTGTATGTAAATCAGATATGTTAGAATTGGGACAGATCAAGTAATTTAGATGCAATGTGCTAGGTGGTAGAGCAGGAGAATATTCTACAATTGTGGGTTTTTTTGAAAAAAAAAAAAAAGCTTGTCATAACTGGGCTTGCCAAGTTAAGTGTAGTCTTCAGTGTTAATTTTGAAAACTCATAACCATGGCCGAGGAGGAGTGGCTGTGGTAAGCTTTTTTTTTTTTCCCTTCTTCTGGAATACAAACCAGTCAGCCAGTACAGGTATTTTTGGCAGTAGAATATTGCTTTAGCTAGGAACCTATTGCACAGTATTCCTTTTAGAACACTTTCATAAATACATAAATCACAATAATTGTTCTTGGCAAGACAAGAACAATTGTTCTTCCAAGTTTTAGTTAGATCTGTTATTTTTTTGTCCATAAAAGTAGACAATAAAACACTAAACAGAAACAAAAATTACAAAGCCCCTTGATAATTAAGTCCCATAGAAATGGTAGCATTGGCTATCAATAACATCAGCAATCAATAAAATCCTACCTGTTTAATTTCTATTAGTACCAGTGGCCAATGTGTTTTGGATATTTTTAATTTTTCAGGTTTTTTTTTAAGTTAGCTGGTTCCTATTTGTTGTTGCTTTATTCACAGTATAAGAATGAAAAAGCTTATCTTTTGCTAGGTAGACTTCAGTCTAAGTGTATTCTTGTAAGATATTTTCCTCAGTAGAGAAAAAAGAAGTAATAGAGAGCGTTAAGTTGTTAACAGATTACAGTTTTGAATTTCTTCTCCCATAATTACAAGAAAAATTTTTACCAACATTATACTTTCCTGGCTTCTGAAGTAACAGGCCAAAATGATACCTCAGCAGAAGATGGCAAGGCTTCTGGGCTTATCTCCAAACTTACATTATGTGATCACTTTGTTATATCTGGACAGCACCTGTTGGAGGGGGAGTAATAAATGAAGCTTCACTTCAAGCAGTGGCTGCTTACAGAAACAATCAGCTAAGGGCAAGGACTCGGGCAACTCTTCAGCAACATTGAGAGATTACCCAACAGATGGAGTAAAGAAAACTAGTGAAGTGTGCCTGAAGTTTCCGGGGTGCCTGTCATTTTGAAACAGTGATGAGTTTGTACTTCTCGTATAGAAACTACCGTGTTTTCTAACATCATGTCAGTAGCAGAACTGCCTGACTTCCTCAGAGCAGGAGATAGGGAAGTCTTCTGCCAAAGCATAGAGAAGAAACGGTTGTGATGGGAGGCGTAACTTTTATTGGAATTTTTTTTCAGTTTGTGAAAGGATTTCATTCCTTCATACTACCATCGAGAAAAAGGTGGATGGTGAGAAAGACCTTGGAGGCAGAAAACATATGGGAAACAAGAAATTAGGGAAAACACTAAACTAGAAAATGAAAACACAAGTATAGAAAGATGCTATAAAAATTAAGGCAGATGCTAGCACTGTGAGAATGAATTAACTGTGATGTTACACGGGATGAGATTGAGAATGAAATGTCGGTTGTGAGTGAGCAGGTACTTGCTTGTGCCTAGAGAGGAATTAAATAGTAGAACTGAAAGGAAAGCCTTGAATCTCTCAAAACTGCAAGGAAGAGAGGGGGGAAGAAAGTGAAAAGTGGATAGGTGGAGAAATTAAGACAAAATCACGAGTTTCATGGTAGGGTGAATGACCACCACAGAGCCTGGTATGCACGCAAAAGGCAAATTGGGATGTGCGCACATAGCGCACACCCGAAGGCCAACCGGGTCCTGGGCTGCATCAAAAGCAGTGGGGCCAGCAGGGTGAGCGAGGTGATTCTCCCCTTCTACTCTGCTCTTGTGAGACCTCACCTGGAGTACTGTGACCAGTTCTGGAATCCCCAACATAAGAAGGGTATGGAACTGTTGGAATGGGTCCAGAAGAGGCTATGAGGATGATCAAGGGACTGGAGCACCTCTACTATTAGGACAGGCTGAGAGAGTTGGGATTGTTCAGCCTGGAGAAGAGAAGGCTCCAGGGGGACCTCATAGTGGCTTTCCAGCACCTGAAGGGGCTCCAGGAAAGCTGGGGAGGGACTGTTTACAAGGGCTTGTAGAGATAGGATGAGGGGCAATGGCTTTAAATTGGAATGGGGGAAATTTAGGTTAGATATTGGGAAGAAATTCTTCATGATGAGGGTGCTGAGGCACTGGAACAAGTTGCCCAGGGAAGCTGTGGATGTTCCCTCCCTGAAGATGTTCAGGGCCACGCTGGATGGGATCTTGAGCAGCCTGGTCTGGTGGAAGGTGTCCCAGTTGGAACTGGATGGGCTTTAAGGTCCCGTCCAACCCAAACCGTTCTAGCATTCTATTCTGTGATTCTCTGACAGTCAGATGTGTGACCAAGGTGGCACGTGGAGGGAGCTGACGTGGATATAGAAGGTATATATATGGAAGAGACAGATGAAAGCAGAGGGTTCATGTCAAAATTCACTGGCCAATATGAAGATTCAGTGTTTGTGCTGAGAGATGGAACATGGCACACAAAAATGAGGAAGAAGAAGATGAAGAAGTAGAAGAGAGTGGCAAGTGACGCTATTTCAAGGGAAAAATGAAGAAGAGTAAGTTGGAAGAAGGGCAAATGAAAAAAGTGACAGTTGCTTTTAAACTGCTTTTGCAAAGAATAACAAGTTCATTATACAACAGTAGAAATATGAGATGCCAACTCGTAACTCCTTTTTCATATAGTGTAATTGAGTAAGCTTGATAAAGTGAAAGATGGAATTGTACTTCAGAGTAATTCCTTTGTCCATGTTTGGCATGACAGAATTAATCAATCAGCTGATAAGCTGTTTTGGAACGTGAACAATGCTGTCCTTAATTTTTAAGTTATAAAAAATAATGAGATCTTGAAACAGTGTTTGCTAAATAATTCTTGCAGCTCCAAACTGAATTGTTATGTAAATTGGAGCTATTTCAGTGCTTAAAAAGTGTTACACACACTGCATATATTTCAGACTTTTACTTTTCTCTAAACACATATTAATAATAATGAAATCTCTATGGTGCATTTATGACATGTCCTGGAGTTTAATAGTTAGATGGGCCTATTCAGCTCACTTGGTCAGCCATTAAGAGCCTGAAAAGGGACTTCTTAAAGTGTAGTATTTCTAGCTAATGGTCATTTGGACTTACATGTTATGGTAATGAAAGTTAAACTGCTTTTCTGTCTATCAAAGTTGTATAAATAGAAGCTGAAATTTGCTCTGAGGAACAAGGCGACACGCAGGCAGTGGAATGTGAACCTTATTAATGCAGCATATGGAAAGCTGTTCCTGCTAATGCCTTCTGTTATCAGAACAAGTATTGCCATTATTGTTGAAGGTTCTTGTGGTCCTTCTTGCA
This sequence comes from Tapera naevia, assembly GCA_033556795.1. Classification (NCBI taxonomy): domain Eukaryota; kingdom Metazoa; phylum Chordata; class Aves; order Cuculiformes; family Neomorphidae; genus Tapera; species Tapera naevia. Next base: position 6,688,801 of record JAUMJJ010000156.1, read on the forward strand.
GCAAGTAGATGCTGTTAAGTGTTGCTATATAAATAATGTGGAAATGGCATGTGGATAATGTGCAAGGATTTGTCCTGAGAAAAAGCCAGAGGGCGTGATTGATGAGTTGGAAAGATTCCTTGAGCAGGAATGCTAGTTCACGTGGCACAACAAAGTATCAAGAAAGTGAGATTATTTTTCTTTCTGGTAATGATCCCCTGGAATTACCTTGAGGGCTTAACTAGTGAGCTAAGTGAAAAGTAACACTAAAATAAATTGTCTTAATGTCAAAGTCAGAGCTTTCAGTCTTTTCTTGCTGTTGTTTCTCCCGCTTAGAATAGGAATGTATATTTGAACTAAACCTCTTACTAAAAATTCATTTGACACCTCTACTTTTTGTAGTGAGATCAGAGCTACTATTGAGGGCCTGCTTCTCTTGAGGATTTTTGGATTAATGATAATACAGATGAATAAAGTAAAAGAAATGAGAAAAATAAGGAAACTAATTTAAGAACTTATTCGGTTCGTCCTTGTTCTCGTTAAAATGATGTCTGTAGGTCTCCATTTATGCTCTGTGGCAGTTGTTAATGAATGGAAAGGGAGCTTTTCTCTCTAAGATACTTTCATGGCTGTAATAATTCACCTATTTTGAGCTTGACAAGCTTCGTGCTAGTTTCCCGTATTTAAAGTTTTAGAAAATCACTGTTTTGAGGAAATTATACCTGAAACTGAAAGTTAGCCAGATGTGTTTTTAACTTGCAAAGCTAAACATCCCTAGAGAAGGAAGCCATTTCTAATGATAGAGGAGAGTGAGCGCATCAATTTGAATTAATAAGGAAAGATTAAGAAGCTCCTAAAGGTTAACAATTTAACTGTCTCTGTTCTGCAAACTCAATCTACGATGCTGATGTTGAAAACAATGGCAGTGGCTTTATTATTCCATCATATGTATAAGTGCACCTGTGAATTGCAAGTTTTTAACAGCTTTGACTAGAAAGCTGCAAATTATACTCACACTTTCTCTAGACACCCTTGTGACTTCTACTGACCATGGGAAATGATACTTAAATGTGTTGGGAAAATGCAGTTTGGAGGCTAGAGAAGCAGATATTTCAGAGTATTCCATATTTGAATCCTGCTTGGCACAACTAAGGAGGCGCAGGCAATGATGCATATGTTAGCAGCTCTCCATATAGAAACAAGATTGTGGAAAGTCCTTGGAGGTGGGGAAAGCTAAGGATCTTGAGACCGGGTGAAGGAAAGAACCTTTCAGTTTCTTTCTTCAGTCAGTTTCCTCATGTTATCTGGGAGCTAACGGCTGTTGTACTTTCTGTTGTGTACTTCTTTATCAGACCTTTGACTTCCATATTGAAGGATTTAGACAATGCATGTTGTCCTCATGTTGACTTTTCTTTTTTCTGCACCCTGGAAAAGTGTCTGTTTTTCCAGCAGATGCTCTTAGACCAGTATAATGATTGGGACTGCTAATGGGAGCCTGAAAAGAGTGGAAGTAACCATAAGCTAAAGAATAATTTGGATGAGCAAAAAATCCCAGCAACAACAGGAATCAAAAAAAAAAAAGGCTGAAATGTGTTTGACTAGTGCTTTATAAACACCAAAAGCCACCTTACAGGAGGCTAACAATGCTGCAAATATTGTGCAATAAAACAAATGTATGATGAAGAAATATATGGGCTAAAATAATGTACTCAGTGTTGCCAAATGCAGCAAAACTCTCACTGTAAGAGTACTTCTGTTTGATTTAGGACTGACACCGTGAAGAATTCCCAGGACAACTTCACATGCATATCCATTGGTTAAATGGTGAGCACTGAAGAGTATTTGAATAAACATTTTGGACTGTAAAGTAAAATACAGTTTAGAGAGCTTGGGAAAAGAATATGTTCAGTTGAATAAGATTGGAACAGTGGATTGGTGTTTGAGAAAATAAACAGTGCTTTTGAAAGGATACTTCTGACCAGAAAGGTTTTCCTTTAATATCTTTCTGTTCCTTGGTGGATGCAAAGCTTTTCTACATTCACTAAGTGTTGAGTTATTTGGCTTTTGCAGCAGAAATAGTTGTTTTCTTTAATCCTGGAAATCTTTTGAAACTGGAAGTAATTATCATTTAATAGGACAGTGAATTCTGGTTCTAATGATCTTTTCCTACCTCCCATTGTGGCTTAGGGTACTGTGCCCTTTCACGTATTTCCTGAAAGGAGTGCTGGAATCTTTTTGAGAGTCTGCAGAGAGTCGGGATTCCCAGCAGTGAGGCTTCTGGATGTGTAAACCAGTAATGCATCAATATTACTTGATGTCAGGTTTGAACACTGCTGCTTAAATAATACAATATCATGGAGAATATTAAAGATTTTTAAATGAACACTACCCTCTTCATCCCGCTTTCTTTGAGAGATCTGAATTACAACTACGGGACTTCATGATTCAGGGAATGTGTTATCATTTTTTTAATTCTCTGACATCATTTATGAGATTCTTTGAATCTTGTGGTACTCATTTATGTTTTTTAATTCTTCCTCCATATTCGAATGACTGTATTTTTCTCATTTGTAACCTTATAGATTAATCTGAAATTAAAGATAGCTTAAACAATTACAAAGAGCTGTTCAGCAGCAACAGGGGTTATTTGTTATGTGTAGGTAATGGGAGAGGAAACAGAACCCCTTTTACTCCAGGGACCTTACTCTGCAACCTCATGCTGTGTGGTTTGTGTTCCTGAATAGCTCTTCTAACTCTGTGTTTAGCAAGCTTTTGGAGTACTAAAAAGTGAGCATTTCTGGAAGAGGAGCAGGTTGTACATTAAAAGTGCAGCACAGGTAAGGTTCTTCTTTCCAACTGCTTGGCAAAACCATCATATTCAGTCGTGTGACTCATGTCATAGTTGCAACATCTGTGAGTTGTGAATCATTACAAATTGTTCTATTGAGTTCTATGCAGCCTGGTTCATGGCTTCAGAAAGACTTAAGATATTTTCCTTTTCTGCTATTTATGTTCAATTAAGATAAGCATTTCTGCAGTACTGCTGTAAAAATTGCAAACGCGGAACTCTAGGCCTTAAGTGCACATTAAGTATTGCTTTGCATATGTAAGCTTTGTATGTCATAATGACAAAGTGCATCTTACAGTTTAGCTGTTTAAATGGTGGCTTCTTTCTCCCACTCACCTTCCAGCTGATGAGAGGAACAGAAGAATATACTTGGGATAAAGAGAAAATTTTGGTGACAGTCATCTTTTACTGACTTTTTCCTTTAAATTTTTGGATTCTTCCAAATACAAATAGACTTTTTTGTTTTGTTTCCCTAGAATTTCCTAATTTACAAAATCTGAAATTTTCATCATGGGAATTAAATGTCAATCTTTCTTTCTCATGTGCACCTCTAAAGAACACAATATTGCAGCTTAGATAACTGTTTTTTTTATCATGACGTCTGTGCAGTGCTTCCAGACAGCAGTGATTCTTGAAGGTTGATGTTCTCTGACATGATGGGTTGTCTTTGACTGGCAGGCAGATGCCAACACAACCACTCTCTCACTCCCCTTCCTGAACAGGATGGCAGGCAAAACTAAGATGAAAAAGTTTGTGGATCATGATAAAAGCAGGAGGTTCATTTACCAATTACTATCATGAGCAAAATAGTCATGAGTTGGGGGAAAATTAATTTCTTGCCAGTTAAAATACAATTAGAAGGTGAGAATGAAAAAAAGAAGACTTCCTCCAGAATGGTTCTTTTCAATCTGGCATAATAGTAAAATAACAATACTCTCAAATTTCGGGGTTTTGAATATAAAGTATGAGAAAATCTGTTACAATGAAGTAAATTACTGTATTTTTGTCAATGTAACTTATCTAAATAATGAGGATCTTATGGATTTCTAGAATCGAGTTGACTTTTTGGGAAACATTTTCTTAATTCTCTCCTTTTTGTTTGCCTTTCCTTGGTAATTTCAATAAAGATGATCTTAAACTATATTAAATAGGAGAGGGGAGGTTTGGATCCTGCACCTTGAACGAAACTGGAGGTTTGATACTTTTAATACCTTCCTCTGTATCTGGTTGTGTTTTATATTTAATGCCAAGTACTGTTTCTATTTGCCATAACATCAGTTATACTTCATAAATTACTTAAATATGCAGTTTTTTCTGCTCATTTTATGAGAAGCTGAAAATCTCCTTTTCTTTTAAAGCTATTCTAACTTTATAACAACCCAGAAGCTCCAACTGGCCCTTGGCTAAAATCTAAAATCCATATTCTGCATGACAGATTACATCTATGATTACAGAAACTGGACAAGAATACAGTAAGGTGAGACCTCCCCTCTTCCTCCACGAGTACTTCACTGTTTGGTTTGGGGTTTTTTGGGGAGCCTTTTTTCCTCAGGAAAAGCAGTTTCAGCTGGTACTCCTTCATAGTATTGGGGTTTTTTTTTAATATATATTTTTTAATAGAGAATCTTTCTTGTAGTTCCAGGTTTGAAGATATTCTTGAACATTCTATATACATAGGAAAATCAAATTTACAGGTGGTGTGTTTTAAATCTTCATAATGTGTTTTAAGCATAGAGCTTGACATTATTATGGTGTTATAGATCAACAGATTGTAGAAACACTTCAATTTTGTTTCAGTGCTGTTGAAGCAAATATTTGACAGACCTTCATATATGAAATTTGTTACTTTTGAGTTGTATTTAGATTGCCTTCATTATTGGAAATTTTTAATCAATAGGCATTGCTGTAAATCAGCTTAAAATTATTCTGATTACGTTTGTTCTTAAAGTAGTGGTTTATATAAAGAAAAAGTCTTCTGGTAGTTGCCAAACATGTTGTCATGTTGAGAAGAGATGAAACTCCAAACTACTGCTGTTGCTTATGTGAGGTTTAAAACAAACAAACAGAAAACCCTAAACAACAACCAAAAAAACCTGCACCAGAGCAAAAATCATTTGTTACTATTAGATGCTGACAATTCAAATTATGGGCACAGTGAAAGACAGAAAACAAATTTAATGGTGTCTCTCTCTTTTTGTATTACCAAATGATTTGATTTAATGCATTTTCCTGTTTGACCTCGTGCACGCTCTCTCCAATATACTCTTCCTTGCCTCTCCATTATCTGTCAATTTATTCCCATCCACATATATTCTAATGAGAGAAATCTAATCATGGCCAGCATACAGGCCTGAATGTAAATAGGATATGGCTTATCATTTAGTGCTCTGTGAAATAATTATGGCCATTATTTCACCTATTTTGTGTGTGCTGGAGCTGCGCAGAAAAATTACTGCTTTCATTGCTGGAGATTTAAAAACAAAACAGAACCAAATTCACAAACAAACAAACAAAAGAAGCCCCTAAAGCAAACCATGAACCAATCATTTCTTTACTATGAAAAATAGGTTGTTTTTTTTCAACATGTTCTCCCTCATGAAACATGGATCAGGAGAAATATATTGTGTGAGAGAGAGAAGTGGGAACAGCTCTTTCCTTTTTCCCATATAACCCCAAATATTTTTGTCTTGATATTTCCATCAAGAGTTGCAAAAGAACTGAAACATTTCAAGGCAGATTTCCCCTCTGGAAGGGAAAAATTCTAATTTGTTATCTTATATAAAGTGATTAACCTCAGGCTATATTGTAGTATAGTTCTCTGTATGGAAATATAAACAGATTTATACAGATAATGTTACAGTAACTGTTACAGTATGGATTAGATCTTCTCTGGGTATCAAATTTAGGGTTTTTCTTCTTTAAAAGGCATTTGAGCAGATGACTCTTAAAAACCCAAATGTTAGCTGCTGTACACACTTAAAGCATTGTTGGGCATAATAGTGGTGAGACCAGAAGTAATTTTTGCTTTTATATTCTTTAGTGGAAACTAAATTTGAATGTTATGCGTTTTTCAGTTAGTGCTATGACTTAATGCTTTTCTTGCAGTTTTAAAATGGTGTTTATGGTGATTACATATGAAAGCATGGTTTAAAATAAGAGGTAAGAGGTGAAGAAATTGTCACATAACTAAAATATCATTAAGCCCATTTTTCTCCTTAATTAAGGAGAGCAGCTGCTAGACACTCTTACTGTCATGTTATGCTACAAACGTGGTCCCAAAGCAGAGTTGCTCCAACATAAGTTATTTTCTTATGTTTAAAAGAGCTGCTTTTCTTGCTGCTGTAATATCACCAGTAAAATTCAAATAAGTGTCTGGCTTAAAAAAACCTTGCAGCCTGAGGCCTTAGAAACAAAGCTAAATTGGGGTTGTTTTGCACTTAGTAGTTCAGTGAATATATAGGGATGTGAATGATCTGTCATGAAGGCTTGTGCTGGTTTGTGAAGCTGCTGTCCTTTTTTTCTCTGATTGTCAAAATAAGGATTAAACTGGGGGATAAAGAGGCTGCACATGCACCTATGTATAGATTTGCTTTATTTGTCTCTTACCTTCCATTGTCTCACACAACTTGTCTTCACAAAATTGATTGATGTTAGGGTGCACTTAGTATACACCAGCCTCAGAGATGTGCTCTTCTGGAGCACTGATAACCAAACTGGTGAACCCCTGTAATGACCTGGGACCTGACCAGTCTGCCTGCTGGCTCACTGTGATGGAAGCACCATGGGAAGGTGACACACACCTGCCCTGGCCATGGTGCGGCCACGCAGCCTGGTGAAAACCAGAGGCAGTGCCTTGGCTGGTTGTGTCCTCTTGTATCCTAAATGTAAACAGGGACAGACACTGCATGTTGGTAAGCACCTTGTAGTGGCAGCCAGGCTTCCAAATCCTGCCCTATTTTCTGACATAAAGGGACTGTAGAGTGAAATATGCCTTTGCAGGGCCAGGCTTCTTTGCCACACGCTCTGGTCCTGTGAAAGTTTGTCTGATGTGGGCTGTTCTCACTCCCATCTTTCCTCTTCAAGACAATAATATGTTTGCTTAGTATAATACTTGTCATCTTAGTTTAGTGAAGTGGTCTCTTTTTTTTAAGTTGAAACCTAAAAGAACTCCTATAAAATACCAGAAAAAAAAGTCTTTATCTCATTGCAGGTAAATAGGAATTTATAGAGCTTGAATATAATGTATGATCCTTTGTGCAACTATTTTTTAAGCACGGTTGGCAGAGAATTAACTTTGTATTAGTTAACAAATTTTGTAGGATTTTTCTGGTGTGACACTTTGTTCCTTACCTAATTTTTGTTTTAGTAACCCCTTGTTAATGAACTGGAATTCTTACAAATGTTGGTTGCTAGGGGATGTTTCAAGGCAAGCTAATTTCACCCCTTAAGGGAGTGAGGGAAGAAATTTGATCTCTTAGCTTTCAGTCTCACTCAGAGTAAATTCCCAGTCACTGTGGGCTTCACTCCCAGACTCCCTTCAGTTTCAACCTCAAGGGGTGTGTTTGTCCTTGAGGCTCCTAAATTCAGTTACCTAACATATGTTAAAGTAATTGTGAAGATGAGACAGCTTGGTTTTGATTCACTTTAGCATCTCATGTTCATCCCTGGTCTTTAATACAAAATTAATTTTAACTTGTTAACCTGACTTAAGACCTGGGTTGCCTTGCATCTTCTTCTGTTTTTTCTCAGTTAACCTTTCCAAGATTAGAATAATTTTTTTTTTTTTTAAATGTAGATATTAGTCCTCCTGAAGAGGTTAAAGTAATTTCTTTCCTGATAGTGCAGGAGAGTTTACAGCACTCTTTATTGAGGGTTTCATTAGAAGGCTCTTCTTTCTTACGGCTTTAGTTGACTTCTGCTTCTACCATAAAATATTGTTCCAAGTCTGAATTGATGATACAGCTCCTTTTAAAAGGAGGAAGAGGAGGTCAAATGGGGCAGTGTTAGCCTACAGGGTGTGATTTTAGGCCAAACAAATCTTCAGGTTGGCGGTTGAAACTGAAGTGAACTATGACAGTAACCAGGCGTGGTTACTAAGTGGTGACCACCACTCTGTTCTCATATTCTCTTATCCTGAAGATAACTGGGGTTTGGGTTGTTTTTTTGTTGGCATGAGATACTGGACCTTTACAAACCTGCAGCTTTGCAAACAAGAGCAGATGTGTTAGAAGCCTATTAGAAATTAATGAAGTCAGTAACGATGGTATTTGAAATGTCATTTTTCAAACTGGTATTTTGCGCAAATTATGGAATTTGAAAAGGAATTGAGACTCACCTCAAAATGATTTTTCTTAGCTTTTAATGTCCTCACAAAATGCTTCCTTTCATATTTGAAAGTAAAATATGCATTGCACTTTAAAGGGTATGACTTTTAGTTGGTTTTAATTTTGTAAGAGAGAGAGGATTAGAGTTGATTTTCTTTCCATCCTCAGCACAAATTCCATTTCAGTCTAGGTAGAAGTTGATTTAACCTTGATTTTTGTCTTATCATAGCATAGAATATTGCTTGAGGTGTAAGAGGAAGTATGAAGTGATCTGTCTGCAAAGTGATCTTAGAGTAAGCATTGAATGCCACAAGCTTTTTTTAAGTTAAGCTTGTGGATTTCTACGCATAGAGACCAGATCAGCTTTTTGCCTACCCTGCTTTCTCCACACTCTTACTCCTTTAGTTAGACTTCAAAGTTGTTTGACTGTTTGGATTTTGACTTTGTTTTGGGTAAATCAAGTCATTATCATAGCTGTTCTTTTTAAAACCTTTTGCACACAGTTACAAAACAAGTTGCCAATAACAAGTTGCATACCCCTTGCGTCTTGCATGTAAGTCACTCTATTTATAAATAGAAATGTACTGATAGACAGAACTTGGCCTATCCTCTAGTCCTCTTATGCGAGTTATTTTGATTTAAAAATAGAACTGTCCTAGAACTGATATGTATCAACGAGGTTGTGAAAGTTCACTTCTAGACACTACTGTAATTAAGCAGTAAGTTACAGGTAGCAGAGTGTGTGTTCTCATCAATAATCTAAAGATTTTAAAATACGGTAGTATTAATCTCAGTTTTTCAAGGAGCTACAGAAGTGCTAAGTTTTCCTCTTCTGCCTGGTGTTTCTTTGCTGTAGTTTATGAAAACATCTGAAATATACACATGCACTTCCCCAAGAAATACCTGTTGTGAGCATTATAAAAGGAAAGTGCTTTTGTGAGCAAGGACTATTTAGACAGTAGATTGTAACTTTAATTTGTAATTTATCAAACTGCTCTCTTGATCCATAGTATTGTTGCAGTATGTTTAAGCATAGATTCTTTCTGAATGCCAATGGTCCCTTAGAATATTTTAGGATAATTCTGCATTGATATTGCTTTGTCATAATTTTGTTTGCTTTTTAAACTTTTTTAAACTTGGAGCTCACTTCTGAAAGTTTAAATCTTCCTCTATTTCTATTGTTGTTCAAAAAAAATTGTTTTTTTATTCAGGTTTTGTGCTTGTGTAGCAGCACTTCAATATACGTAAGAGACTCTTCTTGGATGTTTGAAAATCTTCATTTTCTCTGGCAGTTTTGTTTTGACTTTTCTCCTTCCACTTCAGTCACCTTGGACATTTAAATATGCAGAGTTACACTGAGTATGCTAAAAGTCTGGGGATGGAAGAAGGTTAATTTGAATAATTTCTTAAGTATAGTATGGAGATGGACTGATGTCAGCAGTCACTTAATAGTGGTGTTACTATCAAAGATAATTCTTGTAGCATCTGCAGAGGAATAAAGTGGAAAGACATGATTTCAAGAAATTTTTTTCCTAAAAGCCTTTCCTAAGAAATCTTTTGTGTATTTCTGTTAAGTTCTCTTATATCTACTTAGCTTCTCTTTCTGTCATAGTGGCTTTACCTGGAGTAAAAGGACTTGACATTTTTTTTAAGTAAGGAGAAAATGAGAGAAAACCTCACAAAAAAGGTCTAAATGTTGACATATGAATGATTGCTTCAAATGGCAAAAGATAGATTCATTACATTTCTTTTCAGCAGGGTTGCTATGGTTAACTGAGCAAGATGGGGGGGAGAGGAATGTGAGATCTTTTCCTACCTCTCGGAGCATCTTGTGACTATAAAATTCTTCTATTGCATATCTGGATTTTTCCTTCATGTTCTAAATATACCACTGCTTGGGAGATTACTCATTTTTTTGTGAAAATGAGAGAGAAAACAGTAAAAATTAAAGGGGTTCTGAAATAATTATCCATTAACAGTATTGATGTTTCAGAAATAATTACCTGCTGTATGAGCTAGGAACAGGACATGAGTCCTAAAACCTAATAAGCACAGTTTCCATCTCATGGGCTGGACTCCGAGGTGCACAAGTAAATAACCAAAGGTCAGTGGGAACCTATGATGTTCCTCTGTCTGCGTACCTGAGCTCAGGGAATAATTTGGAAGTGTCAACTTGACAGGTTGCTCTAGAAAGATGAGGTTTTTTTCATTTTTATTCCTGAGGAAGGATGACTGTTCTTTATGACCTTTTCATTTAAAAAGTAATGCAAAATGACTATTTGCATACAATTAGCTAAGCATGCCACAAATTAGAGGCTTTCTTTTAGCTAACAGGCTTAATGTATCAAAGCCTTATCTTGTTTTCAGAAGGCATTCAACATGTACTTGAACTTTACCTGTTTAGGCTTATTTTTGAAGATAATGTGTTGTCCAGGGTATGCATGTGTAGTGTAAAATAGTCTTGAAGAAAGGGGGCTTGCTTTGCATGTGAATTAGGATAGGGTGGTATTTTGAGTGTTTAAGCATTGTTTTACCCACTGTTAACCAGCAGAGAGCACTTCAGTTTATAACATAACATCTATTAAAAATGTGCAGTTGGGAAAGGCTGGGGTTCTTTTTCTTTGTCTGAGACCGCCATTAAAAACAAACTGCTTGGGAAAATTCAATATCTGGGTTTGTGCTTTATCAATAATGTTTGAGTTTTGCACAAAACTGCTGCTTTATAAATATAAATTTTACTGTATGCCAATGACTTAAGGGAAGATTTTATGTAAATTTTAGCAGTAGTCTCTTGATAGTGTTTTTATTTAAACCCTGTACCTCATGAGGTACTGCTTCTCAAAATATCAACTTTACCAGGCTGATATGGAGAATTATCTCCCTAGTTTGGAGCCACAGGTTCAGATGGTGCTGGTTTGTTTCCAGCGCGCGATGACAGTGAGCACAAGGACTTGTTGCCAACGCACAGAAAACAACCTCCGTGTGATGGTTCTGTTATGGTTGCTCACTGAAATTAATTTGTAGAGAATGATAAAAGGAGAAAGCTTTGAGACAAGGAGCGTTATGAATCAGCTCATTAAATCCAATTCTTTTCTTAGTCTGCGGTATGCATGTTGGTTGTCGTGAGTGAAATGCTACTGAAATGGGAGTGAGGTAGGGAAAATGTGAAAAGATGGGAGGCAGAGCATCCTGGTATTGACCTTAACTCCCCTCCCACTCCCCCTCCATCCTCCCCTCCCCCCAACCAAGTGTGAATTGGAGGTTGCCTGTTAAAAAAAGAAACCAACCCAAAATCCACACCATCTCTCCTCCCCCCCAAAAAAACCCCAAAAATCCCCAAACCAACCCTAAACCAAAACCCTGTCATTGTCACTTGGCACTTCTGGTGTGACTGGAGTCCTCGGAAATGGGCAAATTAATGTTGCTAGTTCAGGTTTGCAGTATGAGTGTACAAATGCAGTGGATGGGGCTATTGCATGATGCCTGATACCTGTGCTACCCACCTCCCCGCACACCCACCTTGGTGGGAGTGGAAAGATCCTAAGGGGGCAGGTCAGTTTAGGAATCTGTGGATGTACAGAAAAAGAGGCATTGTAGTCTTAAATGTGGTAATGACATAATTTAGACACATCTTCAATGACTACTCTCACGGCTCTTGGTAATGTATGGGTTGTGTCTGACATATCTTAATGGGCACAGAGTGGACAGAATTATTGCAATGAAGTCTCTGTTCTCTCCTGTTTTTTTTTTATTATCCTTGAGACTTGTACAGAAGCAGCCAAAGCATTCTGTGGAGTAGGTCAAAGCATGTGGAAACATGATCTGTAACCTACCCGTCATGCACACACATGAGGCATGTAACACTTATTTGAGAGAGAGCTGCGTTGATAGAGAGACCGTACAAATCCTGTCATGGGAACAGGCAACAAGGGAGGAGCGAGCTCTCACAGGCAGGGATAGTTGTAAATACGTGTTTTGCTGAAATACAGTCGCTACTTTTATGAGATGAATAATTAATATTATAAACCATAGCGTTCAGAGTGGCAATTTGCAGGTCCTTTGGATGGGGATGTGGAGCTGTTGGAAACATAAACATCTCATCTAGCAAATTCTTCAGCAGCGTGTTGTGCCTTTTATTGTTTGAAGCTGCCTGGGAGTGGCTTTAAGATCCAGTAACCTGATCTTTTATCACTCTTGGAGGCTTCCTTTTCTGGTATGCCCTGATGCATTCAACACATGTCGGTATTGTACGCGACCGGCAATCAGAGCAATTCAGGCTCACTTTCTCCGTCTGCAAGAAACGGCAAATCATCCGCTGGCGAACGCTTCTCAGACTTGTCAGCTGTCTGCAGCTAATTTCTGTGTGGCTCATCAATCCCATTTAAGAGACTGGAAGCGCTGTGGATGACCAAGCTAGAAAGCATTGACAAGATCTTATCTTAAGAGTAAAGACTAGTTAAGAATGAGAGAGGAAAACTGTTCTTTTCTCTAGAGGAATCAAACTGATGGGAGAACACTCGATTTCTCTCTGAGGAAAACAGAACAAGGCTATGAGCAATTCAAGGCTGTGCAGGAGGAGCAGCGACTGCCTTTAAACAGCAGTTATTCTGTTACTTGTCTGAGAAACGTCAGCAGATGGACTTCGGTTTCAGTGCTGTGAATATTTGCAGTGGCTTTGCATGTTGGAATACAAGCAGTGATCTCTTTTATTCACTTCCCCTGTATGTTTACCTGCTGAAAAATGAGTGAGGAACCAAAAGAGAAGAATACGAAACCAGCTCACAGGAAGAAGAAAGGAAAAAAGGTAACTCCTTGTATAGACAGTCTGCTGTAATGCCATTTTTTTAGTCATTTTGTGTTCTAGCAGTTTGCTTCTGGGTGTGGACTGGCTTTGGTTTGATAATCTGTGTAGAATAAGGATGATGGTAGAATCGGGATGGTTGTGTTTATGCTAGATACTGATGGGTGTGTTCTTTGCTAGAATCAGTAATACCATTGCAACTCAGTTATTTTGCATTATTGAAATATTGCAGTGTTTAAGTATATGCTACTTATAGAATTTCAATGTGGTTATAGTTTTCCTAGTGTATTTGAAACGCAGGGTTTAGTAAACAGGTATCTAAATGAAGCCTTTTTTAAAGGATAGACTGATAATCAACATGTGCTCTTGTCAATGAATATTATGGACATTGCAAAGAAAAGCAAGTTTTACAATAAGCTTTTATTTCTAAAAATCTGTATATTTTAACTGTATGCTACTTTGACCAGTTTTATATATATTTGGAGCTTGGAAATACTGTGTTTAAACTGTAATAAAATTCTAGTTTCAGTGCAGCTAATTTACTTTATGGTGGAAGTCTTTTGCTGAGACTGTACTTAGAAAGGTTAATTTGATTATTACCTTCTATGTTGCAGTTTTTTTGCTTTCCTGATATCCAGGTAATTTCCCCCTCCCATTTTGAAATGGGTGATTTTCATGTGTTTACACTCAAGAGCCAGATTGCTAAATCTAGGAAGTTGACATCTTCAGGTTTTCCTAACTTGTGTTTTAAATATTAATGTGGTGTATTAATTTTTAATGCGGATTTCCTTGAGTACTGTAGAAAAAGACATACAAAATGTTTATCATTGTTGCAGAGAAAATATTCAGACTCCCACGCCTTATTTTCTGAGTTTATTTTTGACTACCTACCATATGAAAGTGTACGACAGCCTCATAGTTTCCTTGGTGAAGCATTCAGTAAAGATTGTTGAAAAGCAAATTAAACCAGATTGGTGTCTCTGTTCTTTCAGAATTGCAAAGAGCAGATTTGGAAGGAAACAGGGAAAAATAATAATCAAAATCACTTTTCATGGTACAATGGGATACCTTCCTGACATAAAAATGCTTCCATCAGGCGTGATACATTTCCTCAGATCTAGAAGATGCATCTATGACTAAATTCTGGGGTGGGTTTTAGACATTGATTATGTTCATATTTTTGTTATATTACACACATTTTTATGGCATTCAACAATCTAGCTGTAGTGTAGCATACACTTATAGCTTAAGCTCATATAGATCCATGTTTTCTGGAGGACCAACCCAATAGCCAACAAGGCAGGGCAGCCCAGGTAATTTAGGATTAAGCACAGTTTGGAGTCTCATTTGTTATTCCAGCAAGGGCTGGTGATAGTCTACCTGTATCTTTACCTTGTAAAGCTGATATTCTCTGTGAGCAGGAGGCTACGGCTGCCCTTTCGAAGTCCCCCTTCTACTGACTGGTATGGTGTCATTGCTTTCAGGGGAGGAAGTGTAGACCTGTCGGACATACTTACACTTGTGAGTTACTGCTGTGAGCATTGAGGGCCAATGGCACGGGGCTCAGTTGGTGCCTTGCAAGGTAATGGTGAAGCCCACCCTTATGTGCCTCGAGCCTTTGCGACACAAGCTCTAGCTGTAGCTAACACCAGGGCGTGACCGCAAACCATTACATTTCAATATGGAGTGGCTAAAGCTATTTAAACCTGCAGAAAGTGTTGTTTCACTGATTTGTTTGATTTTTCTTCGTGCTCTTGGAATCGTTGAGCCTGTTGCTGGGATATGCTGCATCAGGCTGAGGTGTAAGCCTTGTGATTAGTGCACACCTTACGTGTCAGTGTTAAGCATGGGCTTGGGCCAGAATGTGCCCAGTGGAAAGAAAACTAATCTTTTTTTTTTTTTCAGGCAAGAAGCAACCATTTCTTCCGGTCCTAGTAGCACTTTTCCCTGCTTTTCTGAGTTCATTGTGGGAAGTGTATCTCTGAATGGCCAAGGAAGAACAACTGAGTTAACTCAGGAATGCTTTCCAAGAAGACTTTGATAAACAAATAGCATTTGGGTGTAAACTCATGAGCCAGGTGAAAACTTAACTGGGTCTGGGATTCCAGTGAGTTATACCACCTGTCCCTCCTAAAAGTAGGCATCCTGAAATGAGTATTTCCATGGCTGCCTTCCTGTTCTCTTCAGATAGTTCCTTTCTTGGCAGCTGTGCTTTCTCCATATTTAGCCTTTCCCTCACCTCCTGTCATGTTTATCTTTGGAGCTGAGTGGTGGCAAGTCTTCCTTCTGCTCTTTGACTGCTGACATGCTCATTCACATCCCTTTCCCTCTTCATCGACTCTTGGTTTTTCTGCTCTTATGAAATTTCTGAAATAATGGTGTAGAAAGACAGCAATGGAAAGGTCACACAGTTTACTATAGGGTAATCATGATCAGTGGTGTGTGATCTGAATTTCCAGGGTTGTATGGTTAGGGCGTACCACAAAAATAACCCTGAACCTGGGGTTGCACACAAATAGTGTCTTGCTTTTGCACACAAAGACATTTAGTAACTGTGCATTTAGAACAGATTGGCCAAAGCAGAAGATTTTCCAGAAGTCTGCTGAAAATTTCAGTTTAGATGGAGAAGATGAAGGTAAGAAACAAATTGGTAGGTGTTGCTGAGATTTATTTTGAAGGATGGGCAATTTAGATGAAAGCAGAATACTGTGTTTAGCACTGATGTTAAGTGGGGATACAGCTTTCAAAGGATGATGGAGGTACTGCATCAATATTTATTGCTGAGGCTACACTGAACAGGATTAGGTCTGATGGAACAGGAAGCCTAATTAGTTTCTCTGTTCCATCCTTCAGGGTTTCTCTCTACCAGCAGCCTATGCCTTTTGCATTTGAGCTTCAGTCGTCCTGCATTTTCCAGCCACGCTTTTACAGAGTCAGTGTTTTGAAACTGTCAAGTTGAATCCCTAGGCATTATGGAGTGGCTTTATCTTGTATGTTTGTGTCATCACTTTTCAGTAAATTTTGGACTCTCAATTATAGAAGAGCATTGAACTCAGCTGTCACTGGAGATGTAAGATGTGTTTTGAGTTTTAACAAAAGAGAAGTATTCTTTCCTCTTCTGATTCGAACTACCGGAATGAAATTAGCCTTGAAAATACTTGTGGTCCTGTGAAGCTTTAAAAGATAATCAGGAGTTCATAAATAAGAAATAAATTAAGCCAGCTTAAAATTGTGTAGTAAACGATACTTCTCACTTTAATTTTACAGTTAGTTGCTGGGCACCAGTCACTTCTGAGTAGTGGGAAATGTCACATTAAACTCTCATCTTTGCTGGAAATGTGTATTTTTTTTGTTTTGAGAAGTCTTTTATTCCTCTTTCCCCCGTTACCTCCAAAATCTTCAGACAATGTGCACAATTAATGTTGCTGATGCGACTTTTGGTATATGTATAGTAATCCGTAATGGAAATACCAAACAGAAATGTGTAAAAAGAGCTTATTCTTAAATGTACATGGGAGAGCTTATGTAAAACTCTTAATATGATTCTAGAGTAATCTGTTTATTAACCCATCTCACCACCTTATTTGGTTGATCACTGTAGTATGATTTCAGTACTGGTCCATTGTTTGTGTAAAACGTGAATGTGCAATGCAGAGAGGAGTGAGCTGCTTGTGCAGCAGATTGAAAACCAGTGCTTGGCGTCAGAATGTTTAGAGTGGCCAGCATTATGATTTGGACCAATAGGAGGTTTAGCTCAATCCACATTTCTTGAGCCAGTAGACTGGGCTCACTACACTGGGAACACACTCGGCAATTTCTGCCAGGGAGCGTTTCTCTGTCTTAACTCCAAGATTTGACTCAGCAGCATTAGTAGCTGTCTCTTCCCTTCTTGCACACAGCTCAAAATCTGGCCAGCAGTGTGTCTTTATTGGGATGAGAAACATTAAGGGGCGTTTGTGTGTGGGTAGATTCTGAGGTTCTTCAGGTGTGATAAGCATTCCCCATTGTTGTAAAAATGCAGTATCAATAGTGGTTTGGGGAGAAGAGTTGTTACTGCCTCTGGTGGAGCCAGGTCAGGTCCTTTATAAGCAAAGCCTACCTCTACTGGAGTAACATCACTGGTTTCAGTGGGGGACAACATTTACAGGCCTGAGTTCCTGGTATTTCATCTTTATATGCTGAAATGATTCATCTGTGTTATGTACGATTACAGTGGGACTTCTGGTGATCATAACTCAGCACCTGTGAAGACCAACTTTTGTTGTGACAAGATGAGAAATGCTGTTTTATTTCTGAGATTCGTGGTGGTATCACACTTCTTTCAAGGCTGTATTTTACGACTAGATTTACTTATTTGGTTGCTTTAATGAACTGTTTATCTGTGTTCAGTTCTTGTATGCATTATAGTTGTTGGGGAAAAGTGTTCACTGCCGTTTGTTCCCAGTGGATGAGCACTCATTGCTAGTGGTAAAGAAAATGTTTGTGATAATCTTCTCTAATTTTTTTTGTAGCTTTTAATTTATTTATAAAATTAACTTATTACTTTGAGTGTAAATTGATTTCTAAATCTGGTTTGTTCCTGACAAGCTGAGAAACTAAAATCTGCTTAGATTTGTGAAATGAAATGCAAAAAGACTCTGCAAGGAAACTGTCTCTTTTCTTGCCATGGTAAATCAGGTTTACACTGTGTTGTTAATTTCAAGTTTCTAGGGAGAAGAAATGGTTCTCACAAATGTAAGTTTGACTGTGTGGTGGTCTGAAACCTTAATATGTCAACGCATCCTGTGCCGAAAATTTAATTCAGTGGCATGACAAACAGATTTGGTTTTGCAGTGCTTAACAATTTCTACTTGTTCAACTTTATCATCTGTTTTACTGTTGTGATAATTTCTTAACCTTGCATTTTCAACAGATAAAATAAAAACAAGTCATAAATAAGCTCTGGAACTTTTGGAAGATCATCCCCATTTGCCTGTCTGAATTGTAAAAGCCCAAGAATGTCAGAATAAAAAAGTTTTCAGTCACTGTTACTATTCTTATTTCTTGTGTTTTCTAAAACTTCAGGCTTTAAAATTATGTTCAGTTGAATGAAATGCATTTATGTTTTCTTGCCATCTACAATTTGCTGAATTGCCCAGAAAATTAAAATGCTTTGATTCCTGTCACCTTGACTGGAATCAATTTGGTATATGGTGATATTGGTTTTGTTTAATCAGACTGGAACAAAATAAAGCATATGTAATGGCAAGTTAACTATCTTATTGTTTGAAATGAATCATTTAAAATGCTTGTTTTCCCTAGAAAAAACCCTTCTAATTGACATTACCTAGCTTAAGCAGTGTTATTCAACAGCTCCTAGCCCCTATGTATATATGGTTAAAAAATTGTAAGTAGATGTTATTGTCCTAGTCTATATTAAATGAAACAGCAAGTTGTTAAATTATTGAATTTTTAACATAATTCACTCTGTAGATAAGTGACAGAACCTGTAACCTGAGTGACAATCCTTCCATTTGCTGCTAAATTACCACTCTTGCTGAAAAACAATGATTTTTTTTTTCAGTGTACTTTTTTAACAGAGGAGTCCTGCAGTTTGTGAGAGAACATGCAACTTGAGGGAGATTCACAGGTCCTGTGCGATAAGTTCATCCTATAGTTTTGATTATTTTCCAGAAAATGCAAGTGAGAATATTTCTTGTTCTTCTGAAGGATGGGTCTAGGAAGTAGAAGTACAATTGTGGATAAGAACTTCAGCTGATTTTGTTTTTTCCTCCCCCTCATCTTTGTTCAATAAATTTTGCTTCCCTTATTGTGGGGATTTTCCTCGTGCTTCAATGAGCCACGTTCCCATCTGCCTATAGGACCAGGCATTTCCCAGTGTTCCCTTCTTTCCGAAGCCTGTTTTGCCCTTTCCTTCTTCTGTTTCTTTTTCGACATTCCCTCACTGGGTTTCTGAGCTGTTTTATTCTTTGAATGACCTCGGCTGTTGCCACATGTCCTCCATCAGGAAGTCGATGACTTTGAGCCTGTTTTTGGGTTGAATCTTCTGTTCTCTCAGGACTTTCTTCATGTTGAATGGGACACTTCATAGTGAGTTTCCATCTCTAGAACAGAGTTGCTATGTTTTCACTCATATTATCAAAGGACTGAGGCCCCCCATGGAGCCTGGTTCCTTGGCAGCATCTCCTGGGTGCTTGGTGGCAGAGCATGAGTGCAGTGGGCAGTGTTCCAAGATGGCTTATATGTCGATTGTTGCTGGTGCCTGGTGCCTCAGCTGGAGGAATTCCAGTGCCTCCCACTGGCACTTACAGGCCAGGTCAGGTGTCTCCTTTGCACTAAATTGTTTTATGTGCAATTAGGCTACTGTTAGATTGGATTATGGAAAGTGGGTTTGAGCTACAAGAAACAGTGGATCAGCTTCAGTTACATACTGCAGGTTTGCAGTCATCAGTGGGTCAGGAGATGATATAAAAGTTTCTGTAATAAAGTCTTTATATTAAAACACTGTGTAAACTTCAGCTTGCTCAAACTTATTCTGAATCTCATGGACATCTTTTTCAGGTTCCTGAGAAGCCAAAGGGTCTCTGTTTAGCATCTGGGATTCCCTTTTTCTGAACTCTGTGACTGATGCAATTATAGAAATCAGTAGGTCTTGGTGATAGCACCTAGGTGGGCCTGGAAGGTGTTAAAATGCTTATTGTATTTATGCAATGGTTATGTCTTAAATTAAAAATACTTCTATCCAATCTATCAATTACAGATTGAGAAAACTAAATGCCCCTGGGCATCCCACTTTGACCTCCAAGCAAGAACCTGTATATCTGCATAGCCCTTTCTAGGTATGGGCTTATTCCTCAGTCCATTTACCTCACTTCCACTTTGCAGTTGTGGTGATAGAACTTGCAGCTTTCCTTCACCTCTGTCTGACTTCAGGCAGGAGTAGGGGATGGTGCAGAATGCCAGCACTCTGCTCAGAGGGAACTATTTCCATCACATTTTTATTGAAAATACCGAGGTATCTTAGCAGGGAAGAGAGATGATTACCAAAGTAGGCAATTTAGAGTTTTAAGCTGAAAAAAACAGAGTTTTTTTTCTCATGGCTTTGAAGCCCATTATTAATTGCAAGCACTGGATCCAGGGACTGGCTGTTCGATCATTCGTTTGCCAAATGGGTTCAGCTTCAGGTTTTAAATCTTAATGCTATATAAAAAAAAATTATTAAATTAGTAGGTACTAGGTCCTTATTTCAAATTATGAAGATTTTGTATCTGATCAAACCAATAATATAATTAATTCTCCTTGCTCACTCGTCTAAACATCTGAGTTTTCAAGGTTGGCATATGAGCAATAGTTAGATTAATTTATGGAAGTAATAGTAATCTTCACCTTGTTTTCCAGTTACTTTTTTGCAGCTTGCTAATATTGCGTTCCACAGACTGCCAAGTGGTGGATCAGTCAATTGGAAGTTTTTGCTGGATAAACTGAAACAGACATGGACTTTACTATTCTTTCACTTCCAGAACAGCACAAACCCTGCATTTTCCCTTTAGCATTGAAGAAGAGGAATGAACTGACTGGATGACAAAAAACTACACGAGATATTTTCTGTAGCGTCTCTTTGATATGTAATACACACCATGTCTTATTACATCTAAAGTAAATGCATAGTTAAGTATATTTAAGACAATTTAAAGTGTTACCATCACAAACTTATTTCAGGTTTGGGCTCACAGGAGTCTTTAGTTCCTGAGAATTATCTATAGCACATTTGCAATTTGAGAATGTAAACAAAGATTGATTTATCTGAATACCTTTTTAAAGGAGTCATTATATTTTGAAAGGGAATAATATAGAGCAATGTGATACTTCATATTGTACACCATTAAGTCTGTTTCATGCCTTTGTTTAAAACTGCTGCTTAGAGGGAGTAATAATTTTTTTGGGTAGTAATGGTTGTATAACACTTGTGTATACAAAGTGTGTTTGTGTGGTCTTTTTCTTATAGTCATAGAACAATTAAGGTTGGAAATGACCTTCCAGGATCACCAGATCATCAGCCCAATGCCACCATGCTACGTGTACACCTTTTTTTGAACACCTTCAGGGATGGACATTCTACCCCTTCCGTGGGCAGCTGATTCCAATGCTTCACCACTCTTTTGGTAAAGAAATTTTTCCCAATATCCAGTCTAAACCTCCCTTGACGCAACTTGAAGCCATTTCCTCTCATCCTATCGCTTGTTCCTTGGAAGAAGAGACCAACACCCACCTCACTACAAGCTGCTTTCAAGTAGTTGCAAACAATGATAAGGTCTCCCCTCAGCCTCCTTTTCTCTAGAAAAGGAGGTGCTCCTTAGCCCTCCTTTTCCTGGTAATGTATTTGTAGAAAAAAAATGGAATAAAAAAAAGACCTGGGTGTATTGGTCAATAGCCAGCTGAAGATGAGCCAGCAGTGTGCCCAGGTGACCAAGAAGGCCAACAGCATCCTTGTTTGTATCAGAAATAGTGTGGCCAGCAGGAGTGGGGCAACGATTGTCCACCTGTACTTGGTGCTGGTGAGGCCACACCTGAAATACTGTGTTCAGTTTTGGGCCCCTCACTACAGGAAAGACATGAAGGTGCTGGAGCATGTCCAAAGAACAGCAAAGAAGCTGGTGAAGGGTCTGGAGCACAAGGCTTACAAGGAGCGGCAGAGGAAACTGGGGTTATTCAGCCTGGAGAAAAAGAGGCTGAGAGTAGACCTTATCCTTCTCTATAACCACCTGAAAGCAGGTTGCAGTGAGGCGGGTGTCAGTCTGTTCTTCTCAGTAACAAGTGACAGGACAAGAGGAAATGGCCTGAAGTTGCACCAGGGAAGGTTTAGACTGGATATTAGGAAAAAATTCATCACCAAAGGTTTTTTAAAGCACTAGAACAGTTGCCTTGGGAAGTGGTTGGGTCACCATCACTGGAGGTATTTAAAAGATGTGTCGATGTGGTGCTGGGGTACATGGCTTAGTGGTGGCTTGGCAGTGTTGATCTCAATGATCTTAAAGGTCTTTTCCAACCTAAATGAGTCTGTAATTCTATGATGTAAGCTTATGAATGTCAAAATGAACAGCTCTCTGCAAGCTATATTCTTCCTTTTCTCTTTCTTGATGTGTCATTTGTAGTATAATCTGTAGTAAACCGTTTTACAGATTTAGAGTTTTTTCCTACATGAAATAATATGAAAGACAAAAGTTAAAAAAGAACACTAACAGTTTTGCTGATCTGATTTGTATTTGTGTGATTTTCCTTAATCATGTTTTTAAGGAGATCTTAGTCAAGGGGTGGTTGGTGCTTTTAGTCAAGGTTAGATCACTTCTTTCTGTTAGTCAATGTCTAAAGTAGACAGTAAGAATCTTTCCAAAGAGATCCTGAACATATGTAGGATTCACAGTATTGCTAAGACCCTGTTATTCTGATTGATTCCACTGTACTGGGAATTTGTAATAAGCTTGAAATCTGTATCAGGGATTAATTTGAAGGAGTTTGGGAAAGGAGGAGGTCACAGAGAAAGTGGGATTTTCAGAAGATCTGTCTGGGATTGTGGTTTATTGGACAGAAGCAGGGACAGGGCATTTGCTCTCTTCTGCTCGTTTCCAGCTGCTTCTTCAGGGGTACCATTAGCTGGGGCTGTGCCTGGGCTTGTTTGCTTATTGAAAGTGTATGGGTATACTGATATTGCAGGCTCTGAGAATAAATAATGTTTTTTTAAATTACTCTAAAACAGGAGGTCCTATACATGGTGAGGATTAAATTTATCCTGATGGAGATGGCCATCTCCAGGCAAAATCTCAGCTCTGTGTGAAGAATGTAAATGCAGAATCTACAAGCCTCAGGCAGCGTCCTGTAAGATTTGCATGTACCCTAGTCAGATGGGGCTAATTCTATGCAAGTGATGCAGAGGACTCTTTTCCCTGCTCCCTTGTAATTTCATTTACTTAATTACTGTTGTGTGTGTTTGCAAGGCAGTATCATTACTAATTAGTAATTAATATTTGCAATAGAATGCCAGTGTGGAGTTATCGCAGGGGAAAGCCTTAGCGAATACAGCCGTGTCACTTTGAATGGTTTTCCAGATGAAAATTATTATCAAAGATTGTCTGTGTAATTCTGGTGTCTGGTTCCACTCGTATTCAATTGAGCCTGAAGGTCACATCTCAGAGGGGCTTTATTTAAGAGTCCTTTTACTATACTGAAATTTAAATATGGGGATTCCAGTTCACGTTAAACACTGGTAGGATCCAGCTACTTCGGTCATCCAGGCACCACAGATTTAAGCCTGTTTGGTACAAAGTGATTTCTTACATCGATCTTCTTGTTTAATATTGAGTTGTCAAACAAGTTTAGTCTGGAACATTTAATGTTCTGCATTTGTGTCCATTACATAATTCTGTATAGCTCCTTCAAAAGAATGAATAAACTGATGACTGTAAGTGACAATGGAAGCAATAAACCTCTTTGCTTCATTACTACTTATGCTACCTTGTGTCCCTTCTTGTTAAAGCCCATTCCATGCCAGTTACATGCAATTTCCTGGTATTTCATTCTCACCTGGTAAGAAACTATTTTCTGTCATTAGAAACATCAGTGGAAGGTAAAAATAGGAAGAAGTATTTCCTAGGCAGAGGAAATCAGTAAGCATCTTTGCTTTTATAGCCAGGAGAGTGATTCTATCACGTGTCTAAAATGTGCTTCATTTATGGAGAGGGATGGTCCCAGTTGAAAGTAAAGATGATAATTAATTATCTCCCTGGAAACAATAAAATAATCTTTCCTGAGAGATTTGAAATTTTCTCTAAAAGTTCCCAGGCCGTAGAAATAAGAGCCCATGCGTGTTGCATGAACAATACTGTAAAACCATCCTGGGAGTTACGCAGGGTGCAGATTCCTTCTGCATTGCCCCCTAGAGTTTCGTTGGAAAACAACAACAACAAACCGTAAAACCCACCACCCCCCAAAACCAAAAGAGAACCCAAATGCAACAAAACTGAAAAGTTATTTGCTTCCAACTTAGTTTTTAATCTCACTGTGCCAAACCTTTGTACTTATTCCCGATGCAATGTCTGTGTCATTTTGTGAATTTAATTGCATGTTTCTATTCACTGTATTTCTATTAAGTTGACTATAAAGTAGGATCCCACAACTACAGATTTTGTCTTTACCTTAATGTTTCCAGGTATCTTTATATCCATGTCTTGACTCACTGTTACAGGGATTTTCTCTCTCTCTGTGTCTTACCCCTTCCTTTGTATTATACAAACATATGTATATAACAGAGATGGTGCCCTTCCTACTCCTTAAGTCTCAGGCTTTTCAGTCATGTGAAAAATCCGCAGTTCTGTTAAATCAAAATATGTCTTTACAGTTAAATGTTTCACTCTGAGCTTTAGACAGCATTTATGCCTTCTATGCTTACAGTTCTGCTTTTAGGTGTTGGTTACAATAAGATCTTGAAAACAAAATTAAGATGTGGCCCATCATTCTCTTTTTCACTTCTATAGACTTACATAAGTGTTTGTAAGGAAGATCAGTTATGGCAAAACTGACCCTAATGTCAAATTAAATGCAAAGTAGGCAGAAGGCCAGTTTGAAGGGTCAGTCAATGGCCCTTTTTGATGACCTTGACAGGAAGAGCTTCTGTGGGCTGCAGCATCAAACTATTCCCTGTAGTGGAAGCTCTGGGAATGAGAGAGGAAGGCAGCACATATTCTGCCTAATCTCTGGAATTTTTATCAGCAGATTGCAAAGCAGGGTAGTTACATCTAATTGTAAACTCAGGCTAAATGTGGCTTTTTTTTCTGGAAATTATATTTAATGAAAGGGACCTATGTACTTGTAGACTACTTCCAGTGCATACCAGCAACTGTTGGTGGCAGTAAGTAAAAGGAGGCTGGTGGTCTCCTTTTTGAGCATGAGGGAGGCAAACTGTCTTGAAAAAGAGAGTCAGTCTAGCTTGAGTCGTATACATTTGAGGAGATCCGCTGCTCCGTGTTTTGGCAGGCCATGCAGTGCAGGAAAAGTGGTGTTTTTCAGACCTGTGAGGCGGCTGGCTCTGACTCCAGCTACAGTCAAGGACAGCCTGGAAAAGGAGGGATGGGCACTAGCCAGCTACCCTTATCCTTGTGCCTCCATCGTTTATTGAAATTATCAAGAAGTGTTTTAAAATAGTGTCATGTTCCTGCAGCAGGTGATTGGGGGCAGAGGGGTGGGTGGTGGGTGGGATTGGGATTTGGGTTTGGTAGTAGGATGGGACAGACAGACAAGAGCCCTTTCTTGTCATAGTCCTCACTTCTCTGCATTTGTTTTGCTTTTCATTCTTGGATCTTGTGTATACTTTGTGTTCTATTATTTGCTTTTTAGTATACTGCAAAATAGAAGGGGAAATTGCTTGCAAAGGGTGTAGATAAAGAATGGTCAGCATATCCCTTGTAGGCCGTTTTTTCTCAATTATATCTTAGACATCAATAAATCTGCTAGATCAATTTGCTACATTATCGTATTCTCTGAGGTTTAAAGTGCATATGAAAATATTCACGGTAGTAATGATGGCTTACAGCAAGTTCAGGAATAAATTTGTGTATTGCATCTTAGGTCTTTTTCTCACCTTTTGAAATTACTGTAAGTACACTGAGAAATCAAAATGACAAGGTCTCAATAGATCCCAATCTAGTGGTCCTGAAATAATGTCCTTTTCTCACCTTGTTGAAGACTCTGAGAGGACAGGAAGTTTCAGAAAACAAGATGACTACTTTGAATTACTAATGTCAGCATTTCTAATTGTGGTCGTTCAAACTTTATGTACAGTTGGGGTGCTTTGTCTTTTTAGAGAACTTGGGTTTAGAAAATGAGTCTAGAAGAAAATGGCGTTTTACTAGTTTCTTATTTATCTTAAGAATACTATTGTTTTTTTTTGAGGAAAAGTTCATGTTCTTGTCTGTAGCAGGAACTGAGCAGGTGCATGTCATCTTTTCTGTTCGTTCATTTTTCAGTAGTTGTCCTGATTGTGGAAATAATGAAGGGAATTTGGATAAGCACATTTTGGGGTATAGTCGATCTAGTGAGGTGTGCTAGAAAGATGAGAAAAAAATCTGCAAGACTTCAACTTGTGCATTTTCCTTTTATCCAGAATATCTTCTCTTTAATTGCTACTCAAAATCTAGACAATAAATACACCGTAACACTTTGCCTGTGAGACTGTAAAATATAGTTTGAGGGATTTATGTCAAATGTAGTTACTGTTCTGTCTTCTGATGTTTGGTACTTCTGCTTGAAGCTATTTCACAGCTGGGAGGGAGAGAGTTCATTCTAAAATAGGCAACAAATGTTAATCTATGAGGGACTGGAGTTGCGGTGTAGAATGTCAAAAAAGACTGTTAACTACTGTTTAATATTTGGAACTTCAAGGGATGCAGTCAAGAAACAAGGATATACAATAATTTTTCCAAATGTTACCTTAGTGGAGAAAAATATGGGCAGAATCCAGGTCTGTAATATACAGGTGTTGAAAATAAGCACACAAATCTTTGCCACTTACACCTGTGATCACATTTCAAGTCAAAGCTCCATAACTAGTACAAAACTAGAGTAGTTCAGACTCCACCAGAGATTGTTTATTTTATTCCCATGGCAGGAATTGGTATTGAGTAGACTTTTGTCTAAAGCCAAAATTTTCAGAAGGCAAACTAGAGGTTATGGAGTGCTCTGGTTCTCCAGTGTTGAGCACTCAGCAGCTTCAGTGAAGAGTGGGAGTTGCTCATCTGTTCAGCAGTTTTAAAATCAGGCTACTTGTTTAGCCCGACTCAGCCTGTGTGGTGTTTCAAGTGCATTACCACATACTTCTGTGAATGACTATTAACAATGCCATTATGGAATTCTTTGCCATTCATAATGATAGGTATGCTGTAGAGTGCAGGGGAAGATAAACCCACCAAAATTAGGAAGGGAGTTGTAATTAGAGCATGGGGGAAGGGAAGAGAGGAAGTAGCTATTTGGAACATATTTTCACTTTATGTCTTTATTTCTGAAAATGTGTGATACATCCATCTGGAGCTGAAGAGTATCTGTGCTCAGTCTGTAGAGAAGAGCATGATTCTGACAAGCTTCTTCTCACAGCAGCTTCCATCCCTGGAGTAACTCACCCCTTACTCGGTTGTACAAGTCATCTGTCTCGTGATCTGAATGAAGATCTCTGTTGCAGTTAAGAGATAGTCACTTGCAGGGTAGAAAATGATGAGAGAGTCAGTCATAGTGTTGGCTTGTTCTTTCTTTTCAGACATTGTAGCAATTTTATTTTTTTTAGGTATTCCACCACTATTGCATGTGGTCTTGTATTTTAATTTTTGTCTTGTTACTGGGTTGTGCATTTCAGCAGAAAAGATAGTATCTTAAAAGCCTGGGTATTTAAGTATATAAATAAAGTGTATTTAAAAACAAAAACTATACTAAGGATTGCATATGTGAACTGTTCCCACTTTATAAGCATGGTGCTGGATGTACAATGAAATGAAACCATGAAAAAAATCAATTGATTTTGCAGGTTGATTAGGGTTTAAGGGTATAAGTGGCAAATTCATTCAGACTGTAGAGAAGAGAGTAGCCTTTTGCATTTTCTTCTGTTATTTCCTAAGTAAATAACTTCTCGATGCTGCATTAATGATAACAGTAAATGAGTCTGTAGTTTATACTGAGATTGATGAGGGCTGTTAGTTTTGGGAGGAGTGCAAGCTGAACCTTGGTTGCATTGTGGTCTTTTCCCAGTGTTGATATTTAAAATTATGCCACCTTGTGCTGAGTTACTTACAACTGTTAAACTGTGAAGATGAGGCTATATCAAAACATTTGAGGAGTACTTGCACTGCTTTTGATGAGACTGGGGCAAGCTACTGATAGTGTAGGAGGATTGACTGAGCAGGGGAACTCAGGCCTCATGAAGATAAATGTGGGTTACATGCTGACTGGCTGAGTGTGGGAGCCAGTATCACTCCACGTACAAGGATCTAAACAAGCTCTGCTGTGCTACTGATCTCGATCAAACTTTGAGGGGATCAGACAGAGAAATTTTGACTTCTTTCCTGGTCAGAATTACTGTTTCCTTACAACCGATGTGCAGAATAGCCATGTGAAGTGTTAGCAGTTACTGGGCTCTTAAGGTCTAAAGCAAAGACATGAAAAGCTGAAATCAGTTGCATTGCAGGATTGAGACTGTCTTGGAATTTTATGTAGTCTCATTCGCTTTATCCTTGGAACGTGTACACTCTGGAGTTTTTAAATAACATTTAGATTTTTTCATTAAGTTAATGCATAATAATTCATGGCAGAATGAATCATATCTTGATTCATATTGCACACTGTTTGCATTTAGTCACTAATGCAGAAATTAAAGTGGTCCAAAAAATAAGCAAATGTCATCTTATTGCCTCAATACTATTATTACACATTTCTTCTAAGGTCGAGTTTTCATATAATGGTAGTATGATGCAAATAAACACATAATTCTGTAGTCCTTTAACAAATAATTTAAAGGAAAATGAGTCTTTGTACCTAACCAAGAACCCATGTCTAGAATATGTGAATATTACACCATAAAGAATAAAAGAAATGCAGAGCTGGTAGCCCTTTTATTCTTGATAACTAGGCAAGAGATAGGCAAGCTGTCTTTGTTTTGGTTCCTAAAGAAAAAACAAACAAGCAAACAAAACAAAACCCCCAAATCCCCAAGCATGTGATAGAGGAACACTTGCATTTCAAACTTTGCTTCAGTCTTTGCTCAGAAGCCTATTGTTTGTGGAAATCAGTGGATTGGGAGGCAAGTATGGAGTCCTTATCGGCATCTGACTGAATTGTTTCCCATAGTAAAGCATTATCAGTTTCCAACCTTGGCAACTGTCATAATTCCATTGCCAAGAGAAATGTGACTAACATTACAGCAGCAAATGATTGTAAAATCCTGTTTACAGAAGGTGTTTCAATGATTTTTGTCTACAAGAGTTTTATATTTGTACCACTGAGGGTAAAAATATGCTTTTGGTAAGACGTGTGATGTATAACCTTAGATGCAATGTTTAGTGTTTTCTCACCCAGATTCAGTGATAGTATAATAGTCGAAGCTTTGGTGGTGTGTACGTTTTTGAGGGTTTGTGGGTCCTTCACACTTCAGCTGAACTGAATTAAATGTAACCTGTTAACAAGTTTGTGCTTGTCAAAAATCCAAGTTGAGAAGAACGTAATTAATGATTTCAGGAGGGAGAGGAAAAAGATTTGGGGCATGTGCCTTAAAAATGGGTTATCATCTAAATCTGACATGCCATTGCCGTGAAAAGTGGTTACGTACTGTTTCCAAACTTGAATTTGCCATTCATTTCCTTCTTACTTGTTCTCAGTGGGTATAAATGGCTACCAAATCTACAAGGCACACAAGGATTGGTACCTTAATGCTAGTGTTTGCTGCCCCAGTTGTGGGAGTATCCTGAAACAAGTAGACATAAAGTTGAAACAAGGTCCTGTGGGGGAAAAGTCTTTCAAGGCAAGCTGTAGTTGTCCCTAAAGTGTAAATACTTGACTATAAAGACACTGGGGTTTTATATCCATTTAACAATCACTGTAATTATACTTTTATTTCCTGTTTATAATTGTGTTCGTTTGAAATTAATAAGAGTCGGTGAAACTCTTCATGACTATTATACTGTAATATTTATGTGCCATCATATTTGAACTGTACATTAAAGTTAAAAGTGAGAATTCAACAACTTCTATGAATACAGGAACAGCCACTCACTATATGCTGAGAAATCTGTGCGTTTTCCCCTGCTGTTTTTTGCTTCTATAAACACCCAGGAAATAGTAGCTTGCTAACAGCCAAGACCTCCTATGACTTGTGAACATGATATGAGGGTGTATAACAACAGTGAGTTTAAACTCAGCTGATCGCTCATCCGGTGAGGATTTACATTTTTGGCTTATCTCCAACACTTCCGTTGCTTCACAGGGATGAGAGTTTACATCTGAGGAACACAGGCTGTAGTGAAAGGTGGTAACCATAGCGCAAAACTTAGTCTCTCTTTCCAGGTGCTGTATTTTTAGTACCTACCAATGGCTGTTGAGTATCTAAATAGTGCTAAGTGAATTATAGCAGTTTTGGGGAATTATGTGAGTGATGTACTTGCAGTCTTTGTTTAAAATTGCTGTATGTTCAGTCTTTCTCATAAGACCTTTTCATAGTCATTGTTTTGAAACCACACCCCTTAGAACTTTTCTTAAATGTCTACTTAACTAAGACCCCAGTGGCTTTTAATTGTAAATATTTTGTAACCCTAAGAGGAATTTAAAGACAAGAATCCATTTTGGTTGACTATGACAACTTTGCTTTGATTTTTGCTAGAAAATGTATGCATCTCCCTGCTGAACAGATGATTGACACTTCACTAATTTTAAGTAATTCAAGTAATTACAGCAAGCAAATTTATTCAGTAGCATGATCCATTGCCAGGATAAGCATTAGCACTAATGGCTATCTCAGCAAAATCTTCTGTGGCAGCACAAAATGGCAATACTGGCAGCTTATTTTGTGATGAATTAAGGTCTGTAAGCTTATGGAGAAGCAAGAAAGGTGTGGTCAACTGAAATGGAAATTTAGGAGCCAAACCCCAGGTGTATAAAACAACACTTCTAACTGCAGAATGTCTTAGCTGGACTGTAGTAATGGTTTTTGGAAATGTGCTATGCTTTGAGTTGCATACATATGTGAGGCTGCAGCGATAGCTACATTTAGGCAAGACGTGACCAGAGGGGCTTGGCATTGATCTCAGCCCTCAGCATGGTATTTCTAATGTGCAAGTGTTCTCATCCGTTGTAGCAGCCAGGAAGGCTGATGATAGTCCCTGGGATTTGTTCCCCTTCTCTGACACCAACAGTGATCTTCAGCGATCCTTTCTATCCTTCGGAGCACAGCATTGCTATACAACTACTAGTCTACGTTTTCACATTTGCTAGCTTTAGTATAACCAAAGAAGTGTAAATATAAAATAAGAGCAGGTTTTGTTTAGAATTCAAAGTATATTAGGGGAACATACGGATGGAAGCCTGGTTCTTTTGACATAGTGATATCGGCAAAATAATCTGCTTGAGCTGCTGGAAAGATGCAAGCTGGAGGGTGTGACTGAAGCCCAACCTTCCAGGGTGGGCTTAGAGGATTGTGCTCAACATACAGTACAAACACAGCAGGTATCACACACTTAAGTGCTTAGCTTGGTCTGTAATGAAAATTTACCGTAAAGCTTGAAAGATGAAAACCATACCAGAACTGTATTCACTTTTATATTCATTGTAATTTATCTGTTTGTGTATTTTGGCTACTGGCTGTTGATTGGGTACATTTCAAGTACAAGAACTTTGGGGAAATAGTGTGTCAGTATATCTAAATATAGGCACGTGCTTTTGCCAGTATTAATAATTAGCAAAAGATCTCATTATACACAGCCACAGAAATATCTATTATCTGATGGAATGCAAGATGTGTAATGTTTAGAGTAGCTATTTTATTTATTAAGATACCTCTGCAGCAAGAAGGCTTTAATGTGTGAAAAAAAACAGGTTATAGAACTTGCATCTTTTTCTCTCCAACTCCTTCATTCTGTATAAAGAAGGCATTTCCTTTAGGCTTTGATTATTATTTTTCTACTGTTAGAAGTCCTTCACCCAATTGCAAAATTATGTGTTACATAAATGGAAATTTTTTTCAAATATAACGGCTGTACTGAACAGATACAGACATTTTGGCTATTCTGGTTACTATGGTGAGATCTGTGGAGGATGCCTGTAGCACATCAGTCTTTTTGTGTTCTTCAAGCAGACTGTTTTTCAGTTCCTAGGATTGTTTACAAGCTGTAATGATATTAATCTATTTGTATCCTCTTTCAGCACATCCTTTGCTTTGCAGTGTAAGCCCCTTAATATAGATTGACTGCAGAAGAACAGATTTGTCCTCCTTGCTGTCTGTGTGAAGTGCCCTGTGTGACTACAGAGCAGGGCTATCAGGGGAAGGATGACCTAATATACTGCAGGCAGGAAGCAGAACTAATTAGCCTGCCTCAGAGAGATGCCGTTACAGGGTGTGACTGGGGTAATATAAGTCTGCGAAGGAAGGTTTTTTCCTGTAAAAATGACCATAGGAAAATGTATAGAAGGAAAAAAATCCTGAGTATATATTCATCAATGTTTGGTTACTTATTGCTGTGAACATGTGAAAATCCCCTCCACATAACTCGATAGGGAGCCTCCTCTCTTTTCTGGCTTCCCTGAGTCAGATGACTTTTTTTTTTTTCACCTCTAGAAATGTCTTTTCACAAAGCAGAATAATCCTCACAGCAAACCTAACAAGGACCCACCTCAGGATAGCGTGGAAATTCTGTGCTTTATCCACTATCTGCTGGTTCAGGACAGAGATTTGAACAGAGATAACCTTTTGTCTGGTGATTGGGAACATGTGAATTCAAATCCCTTCATGGAGAGGAAACAGAGTACTTGTCTTTCTCAAATGCTCATGGCGCCATAAGGCCCAAGGGAGACAAGGCAAGAAGAGCATGCCAGTATACCATTATGACTGTTTTTCTAGCTGAATTACTTGACAAATTCAAACTGCATCTGTAGTATTATCAGATGAAACAGTCTTTTCAAGTAAGGTTTCTGTATATTGGTTAAGTAGTTGCATAAGTTGTTTCTGGTGGCATAACATATATGGCATTATTGCCTTTGTGGACATAAGCATATTTATTATCACTGAGCTCATATTGCAAAAGTCTGATCTTCTCTGAGTGCTTCCATGGCACTACTTCCTTCGTTCCATAGAACATTTCTGCATTAAACAGGCTGGGTTGGATAAGTGAAAGGATAACAAAGTTGAAAGAAAATGGGGAAGGGGGAATTTCTGACTGTTGTCTAACCTAGCTGCAGCAAAACAGAATGAGAGCAGCCGCGAAGACCTTTTAAGCACTGATGTGTTTCATAGCATGAGCTATCAAAAACTGACACCATTTCAGGATTAGCAGCCAAAAAAGCTGTGTGTGCTCAGGGCACGTTTTGTTACTTTGCTGTATCCTTGTTGTAGCAGGTTAATACTTTAATTCATACTGCCTGGTTTTGCCCCTATTGTATTCCATTGAGTGTGCCACCATTTCTAAGAGAGTGGCACGCATTGGAGTATGTCTAGATGTTGTCTCTCTCATCAACATGTCAAAAATCAATCTGGAAATGCTAGAGGATGGTCTTTTCAGAGGGGAAGAAAAGTTGAATGAAAACTGTGGAACTCAATGAATTATTCAGTGTACTACTTCCCTTTCTATTTTCTCTTTTACTTTCAGTGGAATTTTCAAGGGACAAAATATAATGTGTTTAAATGAGCTTTAGGATAGTTTATGCCTACTTCTTAGAATGCATATTTGGATGAGCTCATCTTCCTCTGGATGGTAGTGAGATAGGTGAGGATAACAATGCCTATTTTGCTGCTGAAAAGTAGCAGCAGTGGGAAAACCTGATGATTGAGGAAGAACTTCTGTATTCATAAGCTTGAATTTATGCAAATAAAGACTTAGGACTGGAGGCTTCTGCATGAAATCATGGATAGCAAGTTGTCAGTGCTTGTTCTGTCCTTTTTTAAGACTCTATCATGTATCTGTTATTGAGCTTTATACTGGAAATATAGAAATGTGACTGATGGTAAATGCGGTTGTCTGATGAGCTAAATCAATAGCATGCACTTAAACAGGCACAGAAATGCTAATAAGCATGGGTTGCTGCAGATTTTCTATATAGTTTTAAAGCTTTTTATGTGACTAATACATATGTATTTTCCTATTTAAAAGACTCAGGTACATTAATGCTGGAAACATTTTGAGAATGACTGGCTTTCTTTGGGGATGTGTAAGTATGGAAATATGGGAGAGGATGGAAAGAGTAATTTTCTTGACTGGTACATTGTCAGTTATAAAGGCTTCGAACAAAACACTGCTCATTGGGAACAAAATCTGCTGCTCTCTCTTCACAATGAGGAGCACTTCATGTGGAAACCTTTACACTATGTTGTACTGTATACCATGAATTTGATGTATGGAGAAACACTTGATTAACACTTAGCAGTTTATGTATTCGGTAACAATTTCCCCACCTTCTCACTTCTCTGCCTTGATTCTTCCATTTCTGCTCTTTAGTATTGCACACAATTTCACTGCAATCATATTGTCATATAACATCTTTCTTTCTTCAATGCAAAGATAATGTTTTCCAGTAGAGTTCACAGAAGAGATTTGAGAGCTTAAATAATAACTTGGCCTCTTTTCATTTGCACATCTTAAAGCATGCCATTTATCTAAGAGGTGGGCATTTTAGGCACAGAGATCTAATCTTAGCCTTCCTGTTTGGGGAAAGTGGCTCCTCTCTAGAGCTACGTGTGGCTTGTGAACAGTCCCCAAGTGACTGACGTGCCAGAACTTATAAGCACATGATGCTGTAGGCGTGATGGCTGCCGAGGAACTGGAATTAGCAACTCTGAATTCCAGGCCTCACCAGGTCTCTCTGAGACGCTTCTTCTGAACAGTGGAGTGAAAATCTTGGGAAGCTTAATCTTTACCTACCTAAAAACTTCCTTTAAAATTTCTATTTTTATTTCTTTCAGGTACACTGACTGATTTCTCAGTGCTTTGGTATGAGGTGGAGAGGGCAGGCATGGCAGCTAGTGCTGTTGTACTGTCGGCATGGAGGAGTGACTGCCTTTATTGGCTCTGTGGACAAAGGTGGTTCCTGCTTTTCTGTGCATTAACTTTGCAATGAATCAGCTATTTTTCAAACACTTCTTCCATGAATTGGAGCTGGGCAGTGTAGGCAGAATTTTAGGAATATTCTGTGTTAAGAGTATGTTTTCCCTACCACTCAATCCCACTGTACACCTGCGTGGTCTCACTGGGTTTGGGGCTCCAGAATGAGAAGAGGACCTGTAGAATTTAGTCAGTTATGTGGTTTTCTGCCATTATTTCTACATGGATTTGAGAAATACCAATTCGTTTTTTGCAGAAGTGTCTGTGGTTATTGTGTCCATGACAGAATAAACTATATGAATTGCAACGATACACAGGCTGCCCAGATCCTCTCTGTCAATTCCACAAGCCAGTGGGATTTGGGAGTTGGTTTCTTGATCTTTGCTATGCAGTAGAGTGAAGGGAGATGAGAGACTTCTGCCGCCTCGTAGGAGAACTGTGTTCCTGGCTGAGATGGAAACAGAAAGCAATTTTTGTCTCTACTTCAGTACATGAGAATAACAGGTGGAGAGGGAATACAGACTTCCAGCTAAGGCAGGCAAATGCTCCTAATAAAGTAGAGGAGCATTTCCATTTTGTGTTCCAGTTAATTTTCAGTCATGTCCAGGCAAAATGAAGGAAGCCCACAAAGGACCCAACAGTGAAAAACCAACTGATGACACTCTATAAGAAATTTAAAAATCCAATTCAGTTTCTGTCACCAGTTAAGCTGAAACTCTTTAATTTGCAAGAGAATAAAACTGGCTCTGGCTTATCACTCAAATTACTTTTGCATTATTTCAGCTGATTTTAAAGCCACATGAAAGAGGAGGGAGGGCACGGTCTCTGTTTACTGTACTGAAACTCTTAGTTCTCTTGATGTGTTTAAATAAGCAATTACACTGTAGGGAAGGAATATAATGGTTTAACACAAGATCTTTTAGAGCTCCTTCAGCCTTTTCCTTTGTCTCTTGTAAGGAGATGAATTGCTGTTTTCTTCACAGGTGGCATTCAGCCAGCCAAAAACTGCTAATTAGTTGTTGTCATGGTTATCTTGTGCATACATGCCATTCACTGGACAGCCATCATAAAGTATTAAATGATAATACAGGATAATTCAAGGATGTTTTAGAGGGGAAAGGGTGGTGCATTTGTATTTAGAAAGCAGTCATGAAAGGGAAGACATTTTGAAAAAATAACAGCCTTCAATTTGGGTTGCTATTTTGAAATGTAGAAGAGTTGAAGATGAGAAATATCTGTTCAGTAGAGTATACTAATGAATTGTTTCTCAATAGTAGCACAGAATCCACAATTACAATCAGAGACCTTTTATACTGCAGTCTGCATGAGGTAAAGAACTGGTTCTTGTCTTCAACCTTTTCACCATCAAAACAGTAAAAAACTGGAAGGCAAAATATATGATCAGGGAG
This sequence comes from Tapera naevia, assembly GCA_033556795.1. NCBI lineage: Eukaryota > Metazoa > Chordata > Aves > Cuculiformes > Neomorphidae > Tapera > Tapera naevia. The sequence goes on from JAUMJJ010000156.1 coordinate 6,724,992, forward strand.
AGCTGAATGACCGTGATGGTTCCATGCATCTCTATATTTTTCCATTTAATTGTTTATCTTTTGCATAAAAGACACAAATTTGGAAGGCCTGTTAGGACAGAGGCAGTAATAGTAGTCAAGAAAGGAAAGCTGGAGAGCAAGTAGGGCAAAAACCTGTCCATGGAATGACTGGGGGTTGGGAGGAGCAAATGGTGAACCAACAGGTGGGAAGGGCTCAGCATTTGTTGTAAAGTGACCACCGTGGCACTGTTGGTCTGCTGGTATTTTGACAGGCTGAGGGCAATTCTGTTTCCTCTAAAAGGCTGAGAGGTTTGTTAGAACCCTTGAAGAGAGTCTGTAGGATGGAGGGGATCACTAGATATTTTTATTTCTTCTCATCTTATGTGCAGCTTCCAGGCAAATGCCTGCTCCTGCTTACCCAGCAGACCTTGACCTGATCTCCAGAGCCCCTGAGGAAGCTTTGTCCTATCTGTCGCCCTGAAGATGGAAATGGGGAATGGAAACTTTCCCCATCTTATCATTGCTGTAGTTTTTTGTATGAAATCTTTCATTAACCCTACTTTGATTGCATTCTGTCTGTAAACTGAAAAGCAAGCTGTTTTATAAGCTGTGATCAGCGAACCGGTAGCTATTAGGAGAAACAAAGTTAGTTCTTACTGCAATGACACTTTCTTCTTTAGTATAAGTAATGCAAGGCCTGGAATCAACTACTGTAATTGTTTCCTGATGTTTATGTTTCCATGCAAGCCTTTTACCAGGGCTCTCTAGAAACAATACAGACTGAATTTGGTGTATATAACCATCCTTTCTGAACATACTGTGACGTTACCCAAATAGTCTTTGCAATTTTTAGGAGAGCAGTGTGACATGGGGAACTGAATCTGTGTGGCTTAATGATTTTTCTTAACCTTCATTATCTTCCCATTCTTCTACCCTTAAATTATTCATTTTCTAGAGCTCCATATGTATGTCTGCACAGAGTGGGACAGGCGGCAGTGTGTTCTTTCTGAGTTGTCTGTTGAAGACCAGTTGTAGTGTGGACATTCTGCAGCCATCTTAGTGCAGTGCTGAGTCTGGAAGGCTGGTGTAATTTTTGAATTAGCTTTCTATTTCAGTATAATTAGTACCAATGCCTTTAAACCATACTTTCGGCAAAATCATTTTGTAAAGGTGCTCAACAGGAGTGCTCTTTCTCCATGTGGTGATCCCTTGATCTGTGATTTGACTGACTCAAATAAAAAATATTTGTCAGTGACACTCCACAGTGAATAATGTGGCAACTTTTACTTAAAGTGTCAATAGGTTGAATCTCACTTGCAGAATGCTTGTTTTGCTGAACTTCAGTTGCTTGCTGCTATTGTAGAAAAGTAAGCATGAGTAACGGCCTAAATAACTTAGAGAAATGAACTAGGTAGCAACCTAGCTGCGAGTCAAGAGATGGAAACTTGTAATTACCTATAAATCTACACAGAATAAAAGTACAGGAAATAATAAAAATTCCACAGTGATTTTCATGCATGTGTGTATAGACATCATGTTTGAAAATAGAAGACCTAGTTAAATTGTTTTTTGTAGTGGGTTGCAAACATTCGTTTGTTTTTTAAAGGACTTTTCCAGCAAAGTTATGGTAAAAGTACTCCAAGTGACAGAAATGAAAATCCTAGTAAATTGCACAGGACTTCCAGAATGGCATTTTTGCTTGTTATGTGTTCTGTTTCCGTTAATGGTAAAGGTCATTTCTATAAAAAAAATCTTTAGCAGTTGTTCTTTTTTTTTTTTATTAAACTTTCCAAAGCAGCTTCCAGTGTCCTCATATAATACTCCTTTTCAGTCTAGTTCATCAATATTGAATATTACCCTTCTATACTTCCTGCAGTGTCAAAATAAATGATTTTTTTCTCATAGTTTATGAATCCAGGTAACCATGGTGAAATATTGTCAAGAAATTATTATTCCCACTCTTATTATGCTGCACAACTGCCTTTGTGTGTTTCACAATAGGACAAAACCACACATGCTGGATACTTCACAACATCTCGGCAGGATTTTTGAAGTTCTGATCTGAATTCACCTTTTGGGGAATATTTAGGAGGAAGATTGTTGTGTACTCAGAGATGCCAAAATACAGCTTTACAGGATCCTTATGCTGTTGCCTACCTGAAATTAGCCCACTCTTTATCTCATGCCTTTGTGATTGCAAGTTCTGAGATGGGTACAGCACCTGCCTGAGTCCCAGCTGGCTTCAAGTATTAGGGCTAATACCTGTAAGCATCTCAGTCTTTTCCAGGATCTGCAAAGCATGATTAACTTATCTGAAATTCATAAATTCATAGCACACAGAGCTAGGAAGAATCATGGTGATTAAATTCTTCCACAGCATGAGGCAGAGAATTTTGATCTGATTTTTCTTTGACCAGCTCCATAATTTGTAGTTCAATGAAAGTATGTTTTTAGGAAAGGCACCTGATTTTCCTTTAAAAATTCAAAGTATGTATTGTACTTTTTAATCATTCTTTTCCAGTAAATAATTCTGTTAAGTGTCAATTGGGTGTTGCTTTTTTTGTATTCTGACATTAGTGTAATTCATTATGATGTGTTTGTGCATTCTGTTTGATGAGGTTGACTTAGTATTTGTTGAAATAATTGTGGGATATATAACACTTGTGCATGCCAGTTCTATGAGCTAAATTCTGGTACTTCTGGATGAAGTGCCAAGTGTTGTCGTGATGCCAAATAAGGCATGGTACTTCTTGGAAAACAATGCTCCTGTTGTGACCGATAAGGTAAGTATTTCCTATTCATGAAATAAGCAGTGGATCAAAAGCAAGTTCCTTGTTACTGTTTCCAGCTGTGAACTAGCTGGCATTGTACCAAAAGCAACAGAAATTATTTTAGTGAAGAAATCATTAAAACTACTATAGAGCTCCTGTTTTTCTGAATAATTACCAAGAGAGAAAGTAGAGGAGGGAAACTTTGATGAATGTGTGAATATTCTTTTAATCAAATTTTGAACTGTGTTATTATATTGGCCTTCTCAGGTGAAGTGCTGGTGCCAGTATGTTCAACATACGTCACTGAGTTTTGGACACACAAAATTTTTTCAGTCTTTGCTTTTGCAAATTGTCCTCAAATGAAGCCTAGTAAAAAGAGCATTGAGTTTGCTCAGGAATATTTTGAGATTCAGGCCATGTATGCAGTGACCATGTGGAAGAAACCACCCCAGCAGCAGTTTTATCTTCAGTCTTTCCACTTCAGTCCAGCCTTAGCAATTGCCTCCATCTCTGCTTTTTTCCCTTGAGAGTCCCGGTCTAAAGATACCCAGCCACGAGCAAAGAGAAGAGATTAACTGTGGGTAGAGGATATCTGTGACATAGCAGAAATCCATCATCTGACCAAAATGCAAATTAATGCTCAGCTTCAGGGATTTCATTCTGAAATAAATTTTCACGTGTCCTAGTTTCTTATAGTTTAAGCTTGTTAAAATCTTGCTTAAACTAAAGTTGGAGCCATCCACAATGACTGAAATGTTAAACTCCACTTTAACTGCTACACTCTGTTTTAGTTTGTGCATGTTATTGCTATGCACCTTCACAGTATTATTGGGCGGAAAAAGTGTTTAATTTTAGCCAAATGGTAAGTACAGCCACTTTTCTACCCTTGTTGCTCACTGTGAGTTGGAATGAATGGTGTTTTCCTATAGAAAAGTTTTGCTGACTTATTCCCCCCCTCCCTTATTCCAAAGTAAGTATATATGGAGTGAGTTTTTGTTTTCAGGAATTACTCTGGGTTTTGTTGGGGTTTTGTCGGGGTGGAGAGGGTAGTGGTTTTGCCTTTAGACTGACTACAGCACTCGAACTACCAGTCCATCTTCTAGAAGGATGAAATGTCATGTCATGTCATGTATCGATAATAGAGCCTTTGTGGTTTTTCCCTGGCTCTGCGCAAACATGTTAATATGTGATTAAAAAGAAGGTATAGAGTGCAGCCTATTTAAACTGTTCAGTGGCGTGTGAGTAGTTAACTATGGATGAATTTTTTTAAACAGGTGCCTCAGTCATTTTCAGTTTAGTTGTTTTTATCTGATTGCAACACAGCTGCTTAGATATTTTTCTTCTCTTTCAACAGCTGTGGTCGGTGACTTGTGTGAGCTCTGGATTACTTTCATGAGGTGAATAGTATCATACTTAGTAGATGATGCTCCTGAAAGTAGAGCAGATTTTTCTTTTCAAAAGAATGCAAGTCATCTTCCACTGTTGAAAATCCTTACTTCAAAAAGCATCATGTGTCATTTTAAACGTTAAAGGTTTTTCTGTTTGCATCTTGCAGTCATCTAGACATCCCTTGTTTCTTAACAGTCCTCATTTCTTAACACTGAATTGCAGGGCATGAAAAATTATGCCTAAAAGACATAGCAGGTCATAGAATCTTAGAATCGTGGAATGGTTTGGGTTAGAAAGGACCTCAAAGATTATTCTGTTCCAACCCCTCTGCCATGGGCAGGGGCACTTTCCTCTGGATCAGGGTGCTCAAAACCTCATCCAGCCTGGCCTTGAACACCTCCAGGGATGGGACGTCCAAAACTTCTCTGGGCTCCCTGTGCCAGTGCCTCACCACCCTCAGAGTAAAAAAAATGTATTCCTAATATCTAATCTAAATCTCTCTTCTTTTAGCTTTTTTACTCTCTTTATACTCCATTTTTTTTACCCTCTTTTGCCCTCTTTTCTACCCTCTTCCAGATATTTTTAAGTTTTGAAATGTAAATAGCACAAAGAGGCATTTAACAATACTAGTACTATTCACTTCTGTATAGAAAAAGCTTCCCAGTTGTACATTACTTCATTGACTGTATATAGCAAAAACTAGAACCATACTGTGTGTTGATGCTGTAATAGAAATGAGATCCAAAATCCACTTAATGAAATGGAGAAATTTTATGCAAGAGTCAATGCTCCGATGTCTAGTAGTTGACTTCTTATGGTTTGCCTTGCCAGAGTAAACCCCAGGCTTCTGCTCAGCTTGTTAACTATAGGAAAACAGGAGCTGATACACAGGGACATGAATTAACTGATTGTTGGTATTTGCAATGTTTTTTCTTCTGGGATAGAAGTTCATCTTGTTCAGATGAAGGATCTCTACTGCCATTAGTGGCTTCAATTATGTCTGCATTCATCTGGGACATCTTCCAACTTACTGGTGGAATGAGAGAAAAGTTCTTGGAAATTTGTGATCAGCTCACAGGTGGCTGTTGGCAATGTCACAAGTTGTGAAAGCTCCTTAAAGACAGGCTTGAATAGTAAATATTAATAGACTCTTCTGAAGTGTCTGGAGTTTCAGCTGAAGTGCTGATGCAAGCCTCCACTGACACTTGCTTTCTTGCAGACCTGAGAACCTCATATTCTTTTTCAGACTTTAGCTTAGACACAACGTGTGGAATTATTGTTTTGCTGATGAAATTATCTTACTGTGTATATCTTACTGTATTATGATTTTTTTTCTGTTTCCTGTTTGTATTCAAGAAAAAAATGCAATCTTTTGATTTTACTTAACTGTTAGCAGCAGAAGGCAACAGTATTATCTGGAGAGCAGCTCTTAAGACAACAGAGTTATTACTTAGCAGCTGATGGAAAGTTTGACTAGACATGAGTGGAGTGGGGACTGATGATGTGTTTCCCTAAACTATAGCTGGTTTTAATTTGTTGATTTGGTGATGGTGTGTTTTTTGGTGGAGTTTTTTTTTTTTGCTTGCTTGCTTTCTCCAGGGAGTATCACCTCTGTCAATGCCAGCATTGATTTGTCTTGCAGAAAATTCTAATTTTCAGAGTCCTACACTTCTTCAGAGAAGGTGCCATGCCATTGGTATTGTTTCGACTTTTGGATGCAACACCTAAATGGAGATTAAAGTTGTACTGGTCCCTCACTGAAGGTTGATAGGACACTTGGTCACTTAACCAGACTTTTTTTATGCTGTCTTTACGTCCTATTCAAAACTTTGTTTGATTCTATCCTTCTCGCTTCATACCCTTCCTTAGTCTACAGAAATTGCATACTCAAGTTTCAAAACCTGTAAAGAATTTTGTTCTTGTTTTTTCCCCCTTCTATTCTGACCAGTACCTTTCTTCTTTCCACTTCTTAAATAACTGTGCTTTCCCTGTGCTTTTTCTTTCCTAATATTGCCACAGTCCATTTTAAATCGGGAGAAAAAGTGTTTCTTTTTCATATCAATCCTCTGCTAACCTTGATTGTGCTCTGAAAAGTCTTCCTTCTCCTTTCCTTCTTCTGTCATCTTTTGGCTTTTATTTTCATGATGCAGAGTTCTAAAATCTGTCGTTTTCTGTTCAGTTCTGCTCATGTAAAGTTGGCTTATGCAATGGTTTTCTCTTGGCTAGGTTTGTTGTAAGCTCATCCCTCTTCTGTCAGCTCTTACTACCTTATTTTCCCCAGACTTGCTGGGTGTTTGGCATGTGCTTTTGCCATGCTGCTCTTTTAATCTCTCTCATTTGGCATAAAGTTAATACTCTGTGTCCTGATTTCTAAGACTTTTTCCCAGCTCAGTCTCTGCCTCCATCCCATTCTTTGTCTTTTCAGCTGATGTAGTATTTTTTATTCTGCTTTTTCACACCCTGAGAGATTTATCAGAGGTCCCCTGTGTAGCTTCTAGCTGATTAGGTTTTGCCTTTCTTTTCTTAATCTTTCCTGGCTGTGGTTCACTCTTCTGGTTTGCCCCTCATCTCATTTTTCAGAACATATTCATGCAGGTGGAAGCTTATGACAAATTTCATGTAGTTTTTCACTGTCTGTTGTAAATTGGGCATTGGAAAGCGAATGAAAATTTTTGGTTTGTCTCTTGTGGGAAGTGTGCTCAGAAATATAGCTGAGCCCCTTGTTTATTGTATTTCCCTACCAAACTTGCAATGAAGTTTGTTCCATGGAGATACAGCAGTTGTAAATAATTTCATTACTGGTCCCCTTAATGTACAATGTAAGGTTTTGTCATAAGATTATCCTTAATCAGTACTTTTTCTTCTGTCCTTCAGAACATCTTTTGGTCTAGTGGTCTGTGATGTTTTTTTCTAAATAATGCTTCTAGTTTCCTCAGGTAGCAGAACTTTGATACCAAAGAATAACTTCCTATTCATAACTCTCTGTAGGAATGGCACACGCACTTGGGCTTAAACACTGAAGAGATGTTGTGCTGTAATTTGTCCCGGTAGCAGTTCTTCTCTCCAATCTAAGAACATATTGCAAAAATTGTCCATGCAAGGAAGAATAGTAATGCAGGAGACTTTGCTTCACATTTATTCTTTATATGACTCTCTGGATTAAATCAATACTGAAGGCAGCCATTTGCCTTATGTCCTGCAGCACAGCTGCTGCTGTTGTGTTTTTCCTTTTTGTATTTCAGCATTCCTTGTTGTTATTGCTTCTCCAAAAGAGTGCAGAGAATACGTGTGCACCTTGTCCTTTTCTTAGCTGTTGATTGTAAGGTATTGGATCAGGTCTGTTATAGTTTTGCAGAAATACCTGCAAAATTGCTACTGGCTGCCTTGTGCACCTGAGGCCAAGCTTACAAAGTCCTTAACCATTGCTTTTGTCCAGCTGAGACCTTTTGTGGGATCTCATCAGAGGCTTGGTGGGCAATGGTTGTCCCCATTCCTCTCAACCAGATTCTTCATGTGATCAGCAGCTGTGGAAGCTTCCAGGTCAAACAGGGATTGCCTTTGTGTATTGCCACTGGACTCCAAACAGAAATTGGTTTTGGAGAAAAGGGAGGAAATGATCTCATGAGATGCTAGTTGCCCCATCAGCTGAAGAGTACCTTGTTCACTAACTGTTAACTAATTTGCTCAAATGAGGATGAGCCTCTTAATGTTCAACACTTCCAACAAAAGAACAGGTAAAGACAAGAGTACATCTATTCAGAATTGGATTCCTGGCTCAGCAGCTAAGCATTATAAAGTAGTTTAATTCTAGTTATGCTGTGTATCTGGAGGTTACGTGCCCTGGGTCAGGAGAGGTTGAATGAGATAATCTCATAGGTCACTTTGGCTATACAACATGATACAACATTATGCAGAAATATCTGTGCAAGCACTGCAGCTGAAAAGTAGATTGTGTTAAACTTAAGGTTTGTGTGATTAGTCTGGGCTGTTTCTGATACTCTGGTTAGCTTATGTACGTCTTCATTTCTTATTTTGATCATGCAGTATGAACTGTCTATATTGAGTCCATTTTCAACCAGACATCTTTGTCACTCCAATTAAAAACAGTAAATAATACATTCCAAGTGTCAGTAAAACTCTGTATTTAGCCTAAACAAGTCATTGTAAGACTTTTTATATACTGGAACATTTACAAACCTACAAAACTGCTTCAGATTTTAAAATTGAACAATGCACTTCCTCAAATATAAACTGATAAAATTGTGTACACTTGTGACATGCATTATTGCCTGCTTATAACGTTATCTATATGAGTAATATGTTTAGTTATGTATTTCCTTGATGTTTTCTCTGTTGAGAGATTGTAGGAGGCTGTAAAATTAATTTTGACCTTATTAGTGTGACACTGACATTAGAAAGCAGCATGAGATTTTCTTATGTTTTGATTCCATTTACTTTGTTGGTGTATCTATGCCTGCTGTTATCCATCATCTGTTTGAATAACTCAGGGAATACCTTTTCTGAAAGCATCCACATTTTATATTGAAATATATTTTAAAACTAGAGTTCATTTCATCTGCCAAGAGACCCTCTAGTTCATTCCATAGTCTCTCCTGGAGAATGGTTGATTTTCTGTGTATAATAGTGTGATATTTAAATACCTAGGAAACTAAGATATAAATACACTTATTGTGTTGGTTCTCTATAAGATTTTTTTAATAATCAAAATAATTCTTTATAAAAGAAAGTATCAGCTGTTTTTCAAACAAGTCACAAGGAAAATTGCTGAAGAAATTAAAAATTATATTTAATGAGCAAGTATGTATGAAGAATTATTACTCTTGGAGAGATGTAATTAAAGAATATATGAACTGGTTGTTCAGAACAGCTGACAGCAGATTACTCTTTCTAGGTTTTCACTTGCTATTTATTGTCTTACTAAATAAAATGCATGACTGAAGATTTAATAAATTTATACTTGTATTATAGGCTAAACAGAAATAAGCAGCCATATAATGTCATCATAATAAATCTTTAAAATATGAGACTAAAATCTCATTTCTCTGCTGCCTGAGGAGCCCAAAGGAATACCTCATTATTAATAAGCAGTCGGTATGAACACTGTACTGTTGTTAATTGAAATTTTCTTTGTGAAAGCTATTGAATCAAAACCATTTTTTAATAAGCTATTCAGTTATTTTCTTGGAACTAAGCCACAATTCTGATTCTTATTCCCAACAGCTGTGGCTGTAGTATGTTAAGAAAGGGACTTCATGCTTTTTTGGTCATCCATACCTTTGTAGGATGTGTGTTTTCTTGCACAGTGAATGTTGCAAGTGCAAACTGCTTTGAGACCGAAATCAGGAGTGGGGTTTACTGCTTCTATTTCTAGCTCCTTTGAGCAGGCAGTTGCCTAGGAGATCACTGGCAAACCCCCAGCAACGACTTGCGCCACGTTAGCCTATAAAGTAAGCGCTGCAACAGATCTAGTGACAATCATTAGACACTTCCTGAGAAAACACCCTGGAGGTTTTAGAAGAGTTTATATTTCCACCACCTGTTTCATTGTCACATCTGCTCTTCTGCTAACAGAAAGGGAAATGTTTATGATCTCTTGATAAATATAATATTTGTTCCTTTCCCCAATCTAACCAATCGATGTCTATTAAAAAACATTTCTTTTCCTGCCTCCTGTAATCCTTCTTTGTGTCAGAGATAATTAGGAGCCATCTAATAAGATTAGCTGACTTCTGTGATTAGTGAGCTCAAACCCTGTGCTTTTCCTTTTGCAGGTAAGTGAATGTGGCACTGAAAATCCCTATCTACATTATTATCACTTTCTTTGGCTCTTATTTCCAATGCCAGTTTATGGAATGAGAACAATAAAGGCAGTAGGAGAATACTGACATGCAGGTACTGTGGATGCTGTCGGAGTGTATATTCTGAGGAAGATGGTAAGTGGGATGTTTTCCATCTTTGCATACATCATGATAGCATTTTTACTAATTTGCTGCTGGCCTCTAGCAGCAGCCTGTTGTGCACTTGGAAACCAGCTGTACAGGAAAACAAAATAGGAGTTGTGTTGTTGGATTGGTGGATACTAGTTTTCTGCAGATTTTTTTTTCCCAAACGTAGGGGGTTTTGACTTGCTTCTCTCTGAAAGGTTATTAGCATTTTCCTTTGGATTTGGATGTTTCAGCTTGGAAACTGGATACCATTTGAAGAGATGTTTCAGGGTGGTGCAATTAACCATAGATTATCAAACTAGAATGAGAGATATACAACCAGAATCAGGTATTGTGTACCCTGCTGAAAATGATGGGAGTTTTCACCTGAGCATGTATCAAGAAAATATTCTTAGACCACTCAGAGGCTTTGTAATTAAATCTAATCTGAACAAGATAATTTTATTACTTTTTATGTTTTGGGATTAGTCAGGTTTTACAGGTACTTAACTGTGTTCTGGGAAATGCACAATGCATGGGAAATTTTTGGTGGAATGGAAATATACCACTGTCAACTGATATTTAAAGGAAATAAAAGAAAGCTTGTTCATCTCCATATTAAGGCAGATGGAGTTCTGAATGAGTTTGGTATTATGCAGTGTTGTCAAAGAAGGCAAAAATGCACGTTGCTTTCTACAGCAGCAGTTATTTGTAGTCTGACATATGAACGCCTTTGAGCAGGTCTACTTAAATCCTTATAAACAAGGGATGTTACCAAGGCAGTGTTTTAAGTGCCATGTTTTACATTAAGTACCTGTAGAAGCATTAATATTGAGCAAACAGCTTTAAAAAGGTAATGTTCCCATTAGTCTCTGCTTTGCTCACAGGTATTCTTAGGTGTTTCAAAGTACTTTCAAAGGGACAAATTACTCTTCCTCCTCTAGGTATATGAATTCCTAGCTCCTCATTGCTTTTCATGCTCATGGGGGACCCAAAAGCCAGTTTGCCCGCTACTGTGATGCTTTCTCCATAGTCTAATGGCAATAGCAAATAAGGATTTTTCCTCATCTATCCAGAAGGTTAAAAGAAACTCCTGTGGTGTTGATACACTAAAGTCTGTCGTGGTATTGCTTAGTCTTAACAGTCAGAACTGCACATACCTGTATTTCTATGAATTAAGTGAGAGGAGCTTTATCCCTTAAGTGAGAATTTTGGTGATGGGAAGTGTCAGTGAGATTTGCTATGTGGAACCCCTAGTAAATTCAGTGCAGGGTGTTTTCGGATTGAACAGTTGATTCTGGGAAAGAGCCAAAATTGTTTCCTACCCTGAGAGCATGAAAAACATGAATTCTTGGGCTTTCTCTTTGTGATTGAATTTCATTGCTTGTTGTAACGTCTTCTGTCGTCTTTAATGTATGGTAAAATATCTGAAAAGCTGTTTACAACATTAGTTAGAATTATTTACGTAATGATTTTCCAGAGTCTTTAGAGGGGTTTAAATACCAGAAAATCAAATATAATATACAACAAAAAAGTATAGGCACTAAATACCTGCGTTCATTTTTCCAGAATGCTTTATTGCAATTCTTGTGTGGTAATTCTTTATTCATAAACATTTTGTTTTATAGAATGTGTTTTTTTCTGCTGTTATATACATATGTATATATGAGTGAAAATAGTCAAATAATGTAGGGTTTTTTTTCTGGAAAAGTGTGGGGTTTGAACCATCCTCTGGGCTATACATGAAGTTATATAGTTCCAGAATATTTAATCATATCATCTGTATCTGTTGAATAAGTGGTTTAAATTACGTGGTTGGTTATGGTATTCATTGCTAAGATCTCTCCTTGTTTAAAACTAGCATGATTCACAAAATGCTATAAACTGTCTGGGGTTTTGCATTTAAGTATTGCTTATACACACAAATAATTTCTGTTGGCAGGATTACAAGAAAAGTAAAAATTTGGAGACTTAATTTTTTTCACTTTTGTAAAGTTACCTTGATTTTTTTTTTCTGAATCTATGATACTTTTCACTTATTTAATATTTGGGGGAGGAGGGAAGAAAAGGAACAAGAGGCCCCAATTATTCTCCTGCCTGCTCCTATGAGATGTCAAAGAAAGGTGCTTTGTTGCCATTTGACATGTGCATCATGCCAAGGAGAGGGTTTGTAATTAAACATAGACTATGAGGCCATCACGTGTGCTGTGATAATCCAGCTAGAAACACTGGATGGAGCGAGACAATTTGAGAGTGAACTTGAGATGAAAACCAGCTGGGTTAATCGACAGAAAAAAAGACTGAGGTAGTACTAAAAGACAGAAAAGCAACTGGAAAAGGTGGTGGAGTCTGTAGCGAGATCCAGCCTGACAGAGCATCTTTGTTACTCAGGTACTATCATCTCTATCTGTCTACTCAAGCTGATACGGCAATTTTGCAAGCTGCAGGGATTTGTACCTCAGGCTTATTTCAGTAACTTACATTGGAAGCATCACTGATTCACCTGTCAAGCTGTCACATTTGAAATGCAAGTTATCACAATGTTTTAAATGCACCCTGCTTTTCTTATTAGGACATCACAAAATGATAAATCACTTGAACAAAACTTTGCACTGGGCTGTTCTGACTCTCAGTGTATGGATGGATGAACTACTGGCTTTGCTCTGTAGGAGGAAACCTGTAACTCCCTCAGGAAACTTTTCTCTCTCTCAAGCACAATTATGTGAATACCCTGGCTCTTCTAGGTTGCATTTCCTTCAGGCCGAATGGCCAAGTCATGTACTTTCTTGCAGCTTTTAATGATGAGTACTGTCTGATATGTTATGAGGACGTGGTTCCTCTGCATTAGTTTTGCAAGGCTCTTATAAACACTGCAGCTTCATTATTAAAAAGTACTAGCAAGTTAAAGATTTATTGGTATTCTTGTCAGGTAACCTCTACAACATGCAGGTAGTACTAAAACTACAAAGAGATCCTCCCAGAGGAGGCTAAAATGGCTTAATATCACTTAAGCATTGCAATTTTCCTGTCTCCTATTCTATAGTCAAAGGTTTTTGGAGAATCTGTAGCTGTCAGGAGGTGTGTGTTACATACAGAGCAGTAAAACCCCAGTTTCCCAAAGTAGATGAGTTACTAATATGGATAAATTATGGAAAAACATCTTGCAACAGGTACACTGTAGCAAGTTAACATTGATAAATATATTGAATATTTATTGGTTACTTCTAGAACAGGGTTAATGATTCTTGGAAATAAACATGATAACCAGTTCTGGTCACAGTGACTTGGCATACGACTTTGCCCTTATGACATTATATATAAAAATGCGCTTGACATGTATTTATTTAAAACTGAATATATAATCGAATGTACTACTTTAGATTTGAAATTAGTTTATATTTATCTTTTTTTTTGGCTTATTTAATGCTTGTGAGAAGTATTATCTGCTGGCTTAGCTTTAATTTTTACCGATTAACTTGTGCATAGTAGAAGCTACTGTTTGTATTAAAAACTGTAAATGGGCATTTCTATTTGAGACTCCACCTGCTCTTTATGTCCATATTCTATTCATATGAGTGCTATTTGTGAATGATTGATAACTGTATATTAGATATCCATTAACTACTTTGCATCTGAACTTACCCAGTTATTCAGAAGTCTGTTTTTGAAATATCTGGTAATTTGTACAGACACACAAACTCTACAGTTGTTGGTAGAATAAAACCCTGATAAGCTGTCATCACTAGAAGTGTAGAAAAAAGGGTAGCATTATCCTGATTTGTGTTTTTTTTTTTTTTCCCCCCTAGAAAAAATAGAGTTTGGCCATTTATATCATGTGCTATCAAATCCATAGGTCAAAGTGGAAAGGATTTCCAGGGGTGGCATTGTTGCTGAATGCCAACACTGTCTACCTCAGGAGTGGAAGCTTCACTGTTTCCTACCTGAGATTTTTGGTGTTGTAGTATGGGAATTACTGCATGTGTGGTCATACATGTCCTTTAAGGCTAGGTTGAGGTTTTCTGTGTGATTCATTATTCTCCTCTTGCGTTACTTTTAATTTGGAGCTTTGGGACAAAATTTGCAGACTGAGAACCAGACCCCACAGAGGCTGATCTTTCAAGGAAAAGTGAATAAATCAGTAGTTAGATTTCATTTTAATGAAAAATAACACCCGACCCTCTTCAGGGTAATGGCTGGTTAGGAATTTTGCAACTGTTCCATTTAGCTGAATTTCACTGTAATCTTACGTTTTAATGCATATAATTAGTTACTTCGTGATTCTTTTCCACAATACAAAATTACCATGATTTATGATCAGATCATAGCTACTGTATAGCCTTGCTGTTTCATTAGAGCCCGTACTAAAAATGCTGTCCTGTTGTTTGTTGTAGGATAAAAGCGGGAGGTAGCCAATTCTATATGTTTTCCAGTAAACTTCTAGCCTCCAGGAAAAATACTGGCAAATCCTTGCTTGTGAATCACTTTAGTGTTTATTAAAGTTGTTGAGGTAAGAAAATCCTAACTATAAACTTATGATAATGATGGTATGACTCTTATATTCTCAGACACTTGTGTATGCATATTCTGCTTATTTGGGTCATAATTATAAAAATAGAAAAATAAATCTAAAAAAAAAAAAAGTATTTTTAGAGATTCTTTGGTGGCAGTTTGGACAGAACAAAAGTTGCCAAACTCTTCCGGTCTCTCCTTTTAGCTCCATGAGATTGGGGAGTGCATAAAGTGAGCGCTGCACTGTGTACGTTGGGGAATCCAATTGAAGTTCAGGGCAATGCTTAGAGAGTACATAACCTGATATTTGGCCACTAAGGCTCAGACTTACTTATGTGTTACCCCTCATTCCTGAGGCACGGTGTTAATGCCTTCCTTGGTGTAATGGAACTGAAAATGCACTACATGGCAGAAGAATTAATGCTCGCTATTTCCTTTTAGCAGGGAAGGCAGAGTATTATCTGCACTTCTGCTCCTTCAGACTGACTTGTTCTTGGCTAGGGCTCTGTCCCAACATGTGCACTCAGGAGGTTCCCTGGTGGATCCCCCACAGAGGTGAACCAAAGTCCTGTCAATTCATATTGAATGTATGAAAAGCATTCAGTTCCAGTACTGGAGACTCTAATTCTTATTTTTAGTGGAATTTAGCCTCACCTTTAACTTTTTAATTAATGCAGTTCTTGTCTTGCTACCATATCACACCATCTTCATTTCTTTGTGATTTTTAACTTGTTGTAAGACACTGGCAGTGAATTTATTTTAATTAGCATGACTGCAGGCTGCAACTAGTTTTTTTTTGTCTTTTCTTTTTGCTGCAGTTACGTACTTCCATCATTTTTGACTGTGAGAAGAATTTAGTTCTGTAATGATGGCAAAGCGTTTTCTACTGTGTTGAAGTAAAAGTGTAGAAATTTAAAAATGAAACGTGTATTTGTATTTAGCAGAAAAATACCTGTGTAGGCAACACAGTTTTATATTGATTATACACTGTGTTAATCTTGTTTACAGTTAAGTGGAAGAGGCATATCCATGCAGAAGTATTATTTTTAGTATTACAGTGCTTTGTGTAATTGTTATCCCAATATGACGCTTTAGTTTAGCATAGCTGGAAAAAGTTAAGTTTAAGGAATTGTGCCTGTAAGGTATTGTTTTCATAACAGCACCATTTCTTCATTGTTGCTAGAAAGCAAGTGTAACAAAACATGGGAATCAATAATCATGAAGACCATTGCATAACTTCTCCTACTGACTTCTTACCAAGAGTAAGTCCTTTGTAAGAAGGTGCTGGAAACATGCTTATTTATGGCTATTCCTTTGGGCCAGTAGAATTAAGCTCCTGATCGGACATGGGAGCAAAACTCTACAGAAAGAAGCTTCAGGATGTTTAGACTAATGTGGTGATGTTGTTACTGCTAAAGCTGTAATGAGCAAAATGTGCAGTGATGTTTGGAGGAATATCATAGAGGACAGAAGGTTTAGGCAAAACCAGACAGAGTGTTGTGTTTTCTAAATCATTCTCCTTAGCTGTTGGAATAAGTTATAAATTTTGTAAAAAGTTCATTCTTGATAAAAGTGCAAATGTGAAAAAACTCTTACCTTTGCAGAGAAGTGCAGTGTATCTGCACTGAAGGGATCAATTTTTATGAATGCTGAGGCTTAAATCCCCCCAAAAGAATACTGTTGGGTTTTCTAGGGTGTTGAGAAGTTGGATTTGTGCTTTTCATCATAAATAGCACAGCTTCCCTCTCAGGGAGGAAAGTACACTCTACTTTTATACCTGACATGGAAAAATATCTACACTTATAAACCAAGCAGGCAGCAGCTCAGAGCAGATAGTGAGAAGGAGGGCAACAATAAAAGGACCATCTATTAACACTACAAAATCTGAAGTTTGGCACCTGATGTTGGAAAATGGATGCAATATTTCTAAATAAGATTGACTGGTTTTGTTAAGGCTAGTAAAGATCATTTTATTGAACTTGTGATTTTTCAGCAAAGCAGAAGATTACAGCTGTACATGGCAGTGGTTAAATTGCAACGCATTTTTTATAAACACTGTTAACCTTCATTTGAAGTTTCAAGTGACAAAGAATTCGCTACATGTTTTGGTAAACGATTTTGTTAATGAAATACCCTCAGAGTTACAGTTTTGCCAGGCACATGTGCTCTGAATTGAGAGATTAGCGAGGTATATAATTAATTGAAATTACACAAAGGCTTTTGACTTTCTTCTGTGTCTTATTACTCTGGAAACAGAAGCAGTACGCATGTTGGAAAGGTTGCTCTTGAGGGAAAAAAGAACAAGGGAAATTCAAATGTTCACCACCTCAAAGGTATTCTCTTACTCAAATATCTACTTTTGCTTTAAATACTCAGCTAATTGCTTCCCTGGTTTTAACATGCTAAAGAAAGTATTTTTGTTGTCAGAGATGGTTTTATTTATTTAAGAAACTGATTGTTCTCAGGGGCTTCAGGTCCCCTATATGTAAGTGTAAATCCACAAGGAGCTTTTCTCACCTCTTAAAAATAGGCCTCTACTTCAGAAAGCAAAATTCCACCCTCAGCAATTCCCTTGTGCTCCATTTGGTGTTCAGAAATGTATTTGAAAGTGTACGACAGAAATGGCATATGCCATTTGCCTTTGAAAAATTGTGGTTCAAAATGGATAGAGACAGAAGTTCTTGTCATCTGTCTGGAACAACACTTCTGACAGTACCTGAAATGGTAGGGAAGGATGGACAACACTCGTGGATCCCCCTTTTCCTCAGCTCCCCTGCTTCTCCTTGCTTCTAGTGGTGTTTCTCCCCGCTCTTGTCACCTCTCCCTGGGGTGCTACTTGTGAGGCGGAGGGGCTGTTGGAACCATCTGGAACCAGCTTTGCCTGGTCCAGGGCACAGACCCCTCAGCCCGCTGCCACTCCTGGGCCGTGGACACCCCATGTATCTGGAAAAGAAATCAGATCTCCTTTTACATGATCCCCCACAACTGTGGCTTGAGGGAAGTTTATTAAGTTTTTTATTCTGCCCCCGTGAGTGGTGCAGCAAGGAAGAGAGCAGCACCTTGAGTGGGGCTGCATGGGCACAGCATGTCCATTTTGTACTGGCTGCCTAGAGGATCAGAGCACGTAGCAGGCAGAAGCAAGACTGAAACCTCATCTCTTGGCTTTGCTGAACCATAGCAATGTGGTGGTACTCTTGTAACTTCATACCAGGTCTGATTGTTGAGGCCAAGCATCATGTATCTGCGTATTCTTGGCTGCTGTGATATATGTGAGCAGTTACCCAAGCCATGCCACTGATTTTGCTTAGTTCCTTCAGCAGCATTTTCCACAGTTGTTATCACTGCACTTTGACTGAGAGCAATGCAGAAGCTTTTGAGTTTAAAATCAGTGCAAGCTTAGTGAAGTCAGTGGATCAAAGATAACTTTATAGCAGTTGAGAATCTGTCCCAGGATTTTATTCTTCCCTTTGATATTGCATGAAAATATATTTTAAGCCCTTTCAGCTGCACAAGGCATGACTCTGCTCTTGCTCATACTCTCAGAATCTGGGCTGAAATATATCTGCAGGAGAAAACCTTCCTTGTAACCAGACTTTGGCAGTACACAGTAGGTCTCTCTCGTGTGTACACACAAAGTAAGAAAACTCCAGAGTTACTTTCATGCCAGAGAGTACTAATTTTCCTTTATATTTTTCCCAAATGTTGACTTCAGGGTGTATGCTGAACACAATAAGCTATTTAGCTACCTCCCTTTCTCAGATCTTTCATTGTGTAACAGAAGTCTGCGGTGTATGATTAACCTACTTGTTGGCAGAAGGGAAGGTGGACAAAGCTCATTTGCTGTGGAACTGCAAAACTAAATACAGACTGGCTTTGCCTGTTTTGATTTCTGTCATTCAGGTGGCTGAGTGGGACATTCCTGTCATGACCTTCAGGGACATGTGAAATACATGGAGCTTTCTGTGTCCTTTATTTAGCCTGTAGAACATAACTCCATGTAGTTCCTGGACCAAATGGCTTAGAAAAATCACCTTAATTATTGCAGACAAATAAAGTGGAAAAGAATCAACTGGAACTGTGTGACTCCAGTTCTTAGCCAGGGAGTCTCTATCTGAGTGGCTTTGAGGTGTTGTTCTTGATCTGTAAAACTTTTGGCAACATTTTGACTTTCTCTTTTGTCCTGTAGCCCAATTGATTTCTGAGCCCTGAGATATTTAGTACCTTCTGATGTATTGGGAAAACGCTTTCTGGTTCTTACGAAAATTGAGAGTTTTTTGTTTCTACATACTTCCTGTAAGTTTTTTGTGACAACTTCTGTATGTAATTGTCTTGCTGTATTTTAAAGCTCATTCATTCTCTGCAAACTATCCTATAAATGATTACTTGTGTGTGATGTTGAGAGAAAGGGTAGTTTCTTAACATTTTATTTGTAGGTATCCAGTTTAAAAGGAAAAAATTCTAGAAAAATGTCAGCATAGATCTATAAAACTGCATAATGCAATTACAGAATGATTCTTCCATGATGAATAGAGGCAAGAAGAAAATCGCTAAATCATTATCATGCTGGTTTTCCATAGGACTTCTTTGAAAATTGAATCATTGTAACACCTCTTACTTGCATCATCCTTTGACTAGATGCCGAACATCTTGATTGCAAACTATATATAGTGGTGATTTCACTCACCACAAAAATGTAACAACTGTTGTTACTCTGTGTGGCACTGAATATGTTAATCGCAAACACAAATGGAAGAATAATATTCTGCTCTAATGAAACTGCAGTGAATACATATAAAAATAAGTTGAAATTTTCTGAGCTGGAATTTATCTGAGTTACTGAAACTGGCATTCAGGTATCGTGGGATCTGTAATGATCACAGATGGTCAAGACCTTGTCTTGTATTTAATTTACAACTGCAGCAGGACAGTTATGCTAACATGATGCTAGAGAATTGGTTCAGCACTAACTTGCTCTATTTTCTTGAGCATACTGGTGTTCCTCCAAGCAACATTAAAGTACCAATCCAGCATAACCCTGTTCAGGGAGGCAGAATCACAATACATAGTAGCACGGTTTTAAGTGTATTTGATTAATCATTGGCAATGGCTTTCAAGTACTGCTCTATTTGTAAATCTCTGGACACTTTATTCCCTATTCAGTCATTCTGGATGAGGATGATTTTGTTTTCCTGAACAAATAGATCATCCGGAAATAACTTTTCATGGTAAAAAGAGTCAACATATGACCTGTGTAGAGTAGAAAAACTGAGGTCATTCTCTCTGACAGTATCATGACTCACTCATTCCTGCTTAACATTTTGATTCTGCTGTGGCTGTTGTATTTGCAGATTCTGACAAATAAAGTTTGACAAGCAGTAAGCCCTGATGTATAGCAGTGAGTCACAGTTGAAGCACCTGGTACTTTTAATACATGTCTGAAATGCCTTCAGGTAACTGCAGTCTTGGAAATACTGATCCAAAGAAACATATGTGAATGTATTTTTGATGGCGAGTGTTACATTATTATTGAATGTGTTGTGATAAAATTTCCTGAATTTATGTTTTCAGGGTTGTAATATTGGCTAACATGCTTTGTAGCAGGGACAGAATCAACTGAGCAAGTGAAGTAAAATGACTACTGATATGCCTATCTTTGCAGTAGTTACAGCTATTAGAGACCAACTAAGTATCCTGGGTGTATATGCAGTGTTTTTGAGAAAGCATATGTGCAAAATTTGTCCAGTCATGGAATGAAGTGTCTGCTTGTCAGTGCTGACCTTTACTTCAGATAGGCAAAAGTTCATGTTCTTAAGAACGTTGTAGGAAGAGAGACCCATTAGTGGGAAAGTGTACAAAAAAAAAAGAAAGAAAACCTGAAAATATTGAGACACCACAAAAATGAGGTTGAAAGCCTAACGTGATTAGAAGTTTAGACAAATTGAGCTTAGTTGTCAAGTAAAAGAAAAAAAACCCAATAATTTTATTGTACTGTGTTCCTGTTGGTCTTTAGAGCACGAGTTAAGTAACATCTTCATATATAGTTATAGAACTATTATAAAACACTATAAAGGAAAAAACTAAAGGAAGTATGCATATTATAGTTAAACTTTCGAAGTTTCCTTTTTCTATTCTTCCAGCCAGCAGAATTTGATTCTGGAGCAGGCAGTTCTGCCTGGTATTTTTACTGGTTCTAATTGCTGTGAACTACTGCTTTACATGAGTTATTTATTCAGCTCATGCACTGTATTTTTGGGGAGGTTCATGTTTTAATATGCACATATTGTTAAAGATTTAAAAATTCTACTCTGCAATGCTTTGTACAAAAGCCTTTGGCAACTATTTAGATCATCCCTTGTAGTGTGCCTGTGTAGACCATTGAGACACAGGCAGCAGATTCTAATGGGAGTCAGTAAAGAGCTTTTTGTTCACTGAAGAAAAGAGATTAGCTTTGACTCATCCAGTAGAGAACATACCTCAAAGAAAAATAGTGTTTGTTCCATCCTTGTTTCTCTTTAGATATCCTTTGTCAGATTTCAGTAGCATAATGCCATCATTACATTAATAAATACCATTAGTCAACTTTCAAGAAGTGCAAATGTTTTTTGTTATCCCTCTGGCATCTTACAGAGAGGTGCTTAGGCTGCTAAGAGCTCTGGTCTATCAACACTTCAATAAGCTGTTTCTCTTCTGTTTCCTACATAATTTCCAGTACAGACCTGTTATAGCATTGTACAAGGTCAGCAAAATAATAAAAAAAGAATTTTCTTATCTTAAGTACTGAAGTGTTAATCTATACAGATAATATTTTAGAAAAAAAAAAAGCCTATAATTGGAAAAAAACCCCGAACACTCAAGGTAAATTGAATTACTTGATATCCTTAGGTATACAGGAGATCTTTGCAGATATACAAAATGGGCATTGCCTAAATAGGTCTATGTATGTAGAGAGACTAAGGTAGTTGATACTGTGTATGAGAAATGATTGTGAATGTTCCACATTCTGACATAATTGTTAACATCATGCTATTTTCTGTAGCAATTACTGTTTTTGTTTCCTATCCTGAAGATTTGTTTTGTGCAGAAAATATATGAATAGAACAATTGAAGAAGGAATGTTAATTCTCATCCTATGTTTATCTGCATCTTCGTTATTGCTAGACGTGAATGCAGCTATCAATATCTTGATTTTTTTTAAAAAAAAAACATTTACAGAGCTCTGGCTATCACTAATATCTGCTAAATCAAAATAAATCCCATAGGCTGATTGAGCCACATGCTCAGATTTGTTGAGATGATGAATGAGTGTTGTGCAGGGAATAGTTACAGGTTGAAGGGATTTCTTTCCCAGCAATGATTATTGTAATTTAAAATGTAAGTAGGTATTGCTAAAACATATTTTTTTCCAGCACATCTAAAACATGGAAATTATTTCTATTGTAATATTCTTTATTTTGACTTCTTAAAAATTGTTTCTTCAGTAGGCCTGATAAAACAATATATACCTGAGTGTTAGAGTAGGAAGAATGTACAGCCTTTTACAAACAGAGGGCCACTCAAAAGGATCTAGAAATCCTCAGCCTGTCTTCATCGCAGAGGTGCTCCAGCCCTCTGATCATTTCTGGGGCCACCTCTGAACCTGTTCCAACAGGTGCATGTCATTTCTGTGCTGAGGACTCCAGAACTGGATGCAGTACTACAGGTGGGGTCTCACCAGGGCGGAGTAGAGGGTCAGAATCACCACCATCAGAATTCCACGCTGCTTTTGATGCCGCCCAGGGTACGGTTGGCGTTCTGGGCTGCAAGTGCACTTTGCTGGCTCTTGTCTGTGTATCTCACTAAAACAGCTTTGTTTTGTTTGTGTTTTTTCTCTAAATCCCACCAGTACTGATAATTACTCAGTCAAGTTTAGATAAGGTATAAAATTCAGTTGATTTTTCACTCCTAGCAATTCTCCATTTAGGCAGGGACTTACTTTGGTTCCCTGCTGCTGCTGGCTGATCTAGGCATGGGATATTGTGTGTATGATAAGGGTCCCTTTGAAGCTGCATTGCTTGAATTTAAATTACCGTGTCTTTCAAATAGCTTCAAATCCCTTAGCTGCACAGTACTATACTGCTAAATGAGTTCTGTTCATTGTCATCAGGGATCCTAAAACACTTAGAGACAAGCCCATGCTCACATATGCTAGCACATGGCTACAAAGGCCATCCCAACACTGGGAGCAGGGGAGAGATTATTCTTGCAGTTGGCAAAGGAGTCTATTCTGTGTGTTTTATCTGTCACCATGGGCAGTTACGGGTGTGTTCCTGGCACATTGATGCACAGAGAGATGGGACTGCCAGTATCTTTCAGATGGCCCAGTAGTTATTGGGCTGCCTGATTTTATTATTATTAATTCTGAGAATCCTGTTTCCATGAGAGATCCTTAGAAACACTTGATGCTAAATTTGAAGATGATCCTCCCAGTAATTTAACTGGGTTGCTGTTTGGGGTGAGCTGATAGCACGTCTCCTTGGCAAGTGAGTTTTTTAAATGTTTCTTCAGTAGCCAGTCTCTAATGTGCCTGTCTTTAGAGTGGTAATTGCAGCATGTCCGTTTCTGCAAGATGTCTGCTTTTAGTGAATTGGATTTTTTTTCTTTTGAAGAAAAAGAGCAAAAGCAACGTTTCCATGAATAACCCATGACGAGGTTTGCAAATGGAACTCACAATTAAGACAACACTGCACTTGACTTGATTCTCACACTTTTTCTCTTTGTAAAATTTAACAGTAGGCTAATTTAGATTTAATCTCTCACAAATGTTTTGTTTCCTTTTTACCTGTATGAAGAATTAGGCCATGAAACAACATGGAGTTCCACTAAACAAGTTAAGCATGAAATAAAACAACATTTAGGTAGAAGAAATAAGTGAATGGCTTCTGTTAGCTTTTTTTTTTATAGTTTGAAGACAAAAGAAGGCAGTGCTGTACCAGTTGGTACACTGATAGTATAGTTTTTTTAGTAAATATGTGTCAAATGTTAAATGAAGCTGCCTTATTATAAGCATGGCCAATTGTTTTAAAAGCTATTCTGTAAGCTTTAGCTTCTACTTTTCAGAACAGATTTGCAATTAATTTGTGCTTTAGGCATAACTGAAAACTGCTTTTTAGATTAAGCAGAGCAAAAAAGAACTCTTCCTTGAAATATCTGGAATCCTACTATGTCAAAGGATATACACAGGCAGCAGAAAATAAATGTGCAGATGGGAAGGCCTGAAAAAACATCAAGTGCATATCCTGAATTTATGCACATTTCTGACATTGTTGGATGAAAAATGCTGCTCTTATCTTCTTCTATGGGTAACCATGGCTACCGTGTGATGATTTTTTTTCAACATGAAATTATACACAAGTGCAGGAGAGTGGTCTTGTCTCAGCTTGCACCATATGTATTTGGGTGATAAGGATTGTAGTCAATGAATGTGGTTATCAGTGTGGCACATTTGCTTCTTTAAAAATAGATTCAGATTTACATCTTCATGTCTCCATTAGTCTGCAGAGGGGAAATGGTACTGTATTTGCTGAAGTATTCTTACATGAGATTTAGACCATCTTTTTTTTTGTGTCAAAATATGTGTATGTTACCTCCTTGTGTCTGAGTCGGGACCAAATATAATTTGGGGAGACAGGGATTCAAAAGGCAACACAAACTTAAACATAAAGCATTGTAGCTTAATTTTTCTGAGAGTTCAGTGCTATATTCTTAATAATCAAATACTTACTCCCTTAAGACTTATGCATATTTAGGTTAACATGCTTTCCTGCTTGATCTGGTTCTATTTTCATTCAGATTTTCAGCTTCCTTTGATGGAAGCAGAGATGAGCCATGAATTCCTAACCACTGAAATCTTTGTAACATTAGGAGGGTTTGTATAGAAGCTGGTAACTTATGCATGGAGCTAAGAATACATTTACGTTTGTCTCAACAAGTGCATGAGTTGTACTCCAAGAATGGTGACTGTGAATTGAAAGCACTTGCCTTGCATAGGTGGTGAGGTGGCCTGCTGGTTCCTTAGGACTGTCCTCTTGGTTGCCAGTCCCTGCTCTGAGTAATGTTCACTAGCACAGTGGCATATCAGTAATATTGTACCAACCAACAGCAGAGACAGTTGTCATATGGAGAAATTAGGTAAAGTTGCAACTTATGATGTTTAAACCTTTATAAATAATTGATTTGCCAGTGAGAATTACGTTTACTTAGAAACACAGTCATTTGGATTATGGGTGCAAGTACTCAAACTTCTGGTGATGTTGGTTTTGCTGTGATTTGGAAACATCTGAGTTTATACTTACTGTTTTGCATTTGTTGCCATGTTAGGGGATTTTGTGACAAACAGCAGAAGAAGGGTTTTAAGCAATATGTTAAGGAATGTTCTAGTTTTCTTGTAACAAAATCTTTCTGCTGCAGCACTGTAAGTGTGTATGATTTGGCTCCCGAAAGAGGTTTGTGAAATTAAAAAGGATAATTTTGCAAAACACATCGATGAAATTAATACAGGCAGCATGTTCTGGGTCAGACCCTGATAGCTGAGTGAGCAATAGAAACCACATAGGAGAAACTCATTGGAGAGTTATGAAACCCTAATGCATTGGGAGGAGGAGAAGGCAAAAGAATAGTTTGTCAGTTGAGATAGATTAAAGTTGGAGCATGATTCACAAGCAGTTGGTTGGGAAAAGCTTTAGAAAATTCCAGCTTTCTGCAAATGTCTTTAATATTAGGAAGAATAGTCTTATATAGAAAAATCATGACAAAAATATGCACTTCTGCATAAATGTGTATATTTAAGAGGTATCTTTTAAGCCGTTGTGATGGGCAATGGAAAAATAGATCAGTATATTGCTGGCTTTGGGGAGGATAGCTGTTTCAGGAAATTATGTCTTCATGGAAAACTGTAACAGGGATCAAAATTCAAACAAAACTCATGCTAAAGTTCCTGAGAAAGACAGACCAGAGTAGAGCTAATGACTTAATGTGTAGCCAAGGACAACGGGTACAACAAGCACAAAGTTACGTATGGCAGACAGGAATTTCACAAGATACTGCAGGATGAGGATGAAAATGCTGCTACACAACTTTTTTCTTTGTAAAAGTACAAATACAGAGCAGAGCAGATAAAGAATGTGTGAAAGCTGGAACCTGGGTCCAGCAGGGAAAAATATAGTAGTTGAAGGTATCCCTCAGAGTAGAAGAGTAATTGTAGCAGAAGAAATCATTATGCTGAAGAGTGCCTTATTTTCAGGAGGCAAATGGTGACTCACGAGGATGAGATAGCATGCATTTGACATGAAAGCAGTTCAAAACAGCAAAAGTAAATGACTTGTCAAGCTCAGATTAGTATCAAGTCAATGACGTGCGAGCAAACAGGAAACTGAATGCCAAAGATGCAATAGGACATCAATCACTATGCTGGGCTAGAGTCTTCCTCAGCAGCAGGCAAGAAAAGAAAGCAAAAGCGCAAGCAAAATCAGGGAAATTAAAAATATATGATGGCTTCCTTCTACTGAAGCAGCGGCTAGGAACAGTGCTACGCTCTCAGCAGAGCAGCTGAACAGAGACACCTCTGAGCTGAAGATGATGTCTATGCACGAAAATCAAGGCTAGAGTTTCTGCCAAATAAGAGGAGAAAACAGATGATGTCGGAAGCCATTCCTTGTACTCTCAAATGCCAAGGTAGCCAAATGCATGTCTGCAAGTTGTTCCGGGCTGTCCCTGTGTAATCGCGGTGACTCACAGGAACTTCTGGGAAACACTGTCAGACAGTAACGCTGTGACCACCATAAATCAGACAGAGAAGCAAATTGGCAGGCAGGCTGTTTCAGATAATGGATTCCAGTTTTCTTACAGGAAGCTTGTCTGTGAATAGGATTTTGGTCATGCTGCAACATCAACTTGCGAAGAGCAACCAGTTAAGTAATTAATTTACATCTTAGTTAATTTTAGACAGCTTTAGGTAGTTGCATTTTCTAAGTCTACTACAGCTAGAAGGGTCACAGGTGTAAGTATGGTGAAATATTCTAGTTCTGTGGTGAAAAACTTTGCTCTGCTTAATGTCATCAGAAAACACAATCTTTGGTGATAAAAAACTTACAGGAAGTAGTGAATAATTTGAAAAATAAACACACTGAAGCAAAACCCCACAACACAAACAAAACGAAACCAAAAAACCAACCCACAAACCCCACAATTTTGTGTACCCAGAACCACTAGCATGCAGCCGTGTTCTTTTCACAAGAAAACTTTTAATTTTGAAGTAAACCAAAATGCATATATGTTTTTTGGTAAAATGGAAAGGCAGAACAAAGGAGATCTCAAAGAGCCAGACTCTTATTATATAATTTTTAACTTTTATTTTTTATGTATAATGATGATTGATATTTTAAGATCATATAATAGAATATTAAATATGTAAGAAGATTATGCTTTTCATTATTAATTTGACAAACTCAGTTAAATATAACTGAGGAGGCAATATAATAGATAGCTTCATAATGGAAGACACAGCAGGATATATATGGGGAGATTAATATCTGAAATCATAGAAGATATGAAGTGCTCAATAAGATAAGGTTATGTCCCTAAAGGAAGAAGTATTACCTGAACGCTTGTTTCATGTCTCATGCTTAAGCACTGGCTGCTTGCCTTGCCTGTCTTGCTTTGATCCTAGTTTATCTTTGATTTTGAAAGATCCTCCCATATCACTTGCTCATGGTTCTACCTCTTCTTTTCTGTGTCCTATAAAATCCGGGTCTGTTTCAGAAGGCTCGGTGGCTTTTTCTTTTGCTTTCTGCTTCAGGTTGAGTTATCTTTTTTTTTCTCAGTGTGGTTCAGGTAAGCTCCACCCTGCTTTTTCTCTGTGTTTTGCAACAGCCACAGGCTTTTCTTTTGTACTGTCTTCTAGGAGCTAATTCCTTAGCTATTTTGTTTCTTCTTTGCAGGTTTGTCTTTTTTCTTCTTCCCTTTCTTCATCAGGGTTTGTTTTCCAGGTGCCCAATGCTCTACAACAGAGTTGTTTTCACAAAAGAATGTCACATGTTTTATGCCTGCTGTTTACCTTTTCCTAGTTCTTTTTATCTGAGTTTCTTGAGCTCCTGCTTATAATACATGAACTTTCTCTTCTGCAGTGACCAAACTGGAAAGGATGATTTTCAGGGGCTGGTAAATCTGTTTTTCCTCTTTGAAAATTACTCAGGGGTTGGGAAATTTTGTGAACTTGTACTCTGTTAGGAACCTGTGCAAATAAAATGGAAGAGTTCCCATCGTTTTAACTTGTAGTATTAGAATGGGGTGGGAATAATGTTTGCTGGGGAAGGGAAAGAAGTCAAAGAATTAAATTATATGAAGATAGGTTGTCATATTGGGGTGTTTTTTGTGTTCCTTAACACCAGCTAGTCCACTTCTACCTTCCTTGTGATGATTCTGAGCACTCATGAAGTCACATATTCCCTCTGTCTGGCCCAGTCCATTATCTTTAAGGAAACAGCTTCTATTATAATGAATTTGTATTTGGGAGAACTAAGCCTGGGCTAACAAGCAGTTAGGACATTCTGAATGATGAAGAATACTTGACTCTGTGCCAGGGATGAGGTCCCTTGTGTCTTACCTAATATTTTGGCTATAGAGAAGGTCAGAGAATGAAGTTACACAGTCAATGATTAAACGATTTCTGAGTGTTTTGTCTGTTGAAGCCTACTTGGTAATAGGCTTAGAAATGTAGAGGAGCTGATGTATGTAGGATATTGTGGGAGGTACTGTTTGACATCTGCTGAGGGAATATTATGCTCTTCTTCTAGGTTTTGTGAATGACATTCTGCTTATGGAGGCGAGACTGTGAGATATACTCTTAACGATTGCCACTGATAAACTTGAAGACTTACTGAGGGGGAGGAAAAAGTCCATAACTGAGTTTGTCACATCCCCATAGAAAAATTATCTCCTGTAGCTCAGCATGATTGTCCTTTGCTTCCTTGCAGCTTCCCTCCTGTCCCTGATGCAGACCCTTCAGTCTTCCTCTGCCTTCAGAAATGCTCAGGTTGGAGTTTCACAATTGTTTTAACTAGATTTGGATACTGTTGAAAAAGGCGATTCTGCCCTTACTCTTCTTCTACCTTCCAGCTACTCGTTCCTGCCTTCCTTATGTTGTTACTACTGGTTTTGTGTTGATTGGCTCAGGTGAAGGATTTGACCAGATTGAAAGATTTTTTTTTTTTTCTGATTATATTTCAGTTGATCATTTTATGGTTCCAGTTCTCTGCACACCTCAGGCCAGGAATAGACAGCAGGAAGGAGGACAAAGCCCCCCTTTTTTTTTCTTTTTCAGGGGATTATGAGGGAATGTGGAAGGGAACTAATTTTCAGGCAAATGTAGAATAATTACGACATCTCACCATCATTCTTCTTTCCTGGGGGTGAAATCATGGGTGTTTCTTTTGGTTTTTTTTCCTTTGGAGCTTCTTAACTGACAGCTTAATACCGCAGACCGCTGCAGTCAGTTGCTTGACACAGTTGTGATATGTGCAATGTACTACACCCAGAATTTCTGACTGCTTCAGACAGCTTGTTAGAGGTGATTGCCAGTAGGATTTCTTAGGCCTACCCCAATCAAAGTCAAAGGGAGAGCATCAGAATGATTATTTCTGCTGGAAAATGATATCATCATGCATAACTGTTATCAGTGTCTAAAGTAATCAAGTGATACAGTATCATCAAAACCAATATAAAATAGTATTAATAATGAAAATGTCTGAAGCTCTTAGATTGTATTTTTCCTATCCCGAACACTTGTACATTCTGAATACAGAGATAAGCCACAATGTTATTAAAGTACTGCAGATCTGTAACTATTGAACAGGTATCGTCTATGATGCAATATATAGAATTATCTGTGAGTTAAGGTTAATAAATTTGCTGTTATATGCGGTATATACATTTATCCTCTATGTATGCATTTAGTAAATGTCACCTGTCTCCAAGAGCTATTAGTATATGAAAAAGATGCAGTGACACACAATAACTAAAAAAAGCACAAACTTTTTTAATATGGCTACAGATGCGTAAATAGACTGTATAATATTTAATGTCCATAAATACGTAGTGAATCATGTTTAAATTCATGTGCCTCTTCTCCTTGCAGCTTATGAGTGGAGCATCCTTCCCTACATTGACAGTTTCAAATCATCCCTCTTTTATTGAATTTAGTTTCCACATTTGCACTCCTCATAATGGCTCCTCTGCTTTCATAAAAATGACTCTGTAGAGCTCACTCTCCCTATAGAAAGTATCCTGTGAAACTGGTCCTGAAAATGACTGTTGATCCTGTAAAATATTAGCACAAATGAAATCTTCTTTTGTTGTTCCTGCAGAGGAAGGTGATGTCTTTTTTGTGTGTGAGGCTGCTGCAAATGCTTTTTCTTCAGTTCTAATCCAGGGTAATTAGTTTCTGCTTTTTCAAGTTTTACTGCCTGTTACTTCACTTAATAAATTGCACAGAAGCAGTATTGTTAACGTGCTTAGCCTAAGTCTTTTTAACCATATTTGAATCTTCTGCTTCAAAATGCATAATGTAGAAATTTCTATCTAATTCTTCCTGACCTGTTTCAGGAACGGGAAAGGCTGGAGCCTTTATGCTTAAATCATAAAATCATTAAACGATCCTGCTTCTGCCAGGTTGCGATTACAAAATATGAATTTGACTCAGCAGAGGTATTTATTTGCAAATAGTTTTCGCACGTCACTGTTTGACAGTGTTTTTTTTAATAATGTTCACTTTCTGCTAACCTGTTGTATTCACAGCCAGGTTTCACCACTGAGATGGACATGCTGTGGAAATGATTTAACCAAGTCATAGTTAAGTAAGCAGCTTAGAGAGATGTAGACTTCTTGAAATCTCATTGTTACTGGTGGTCCCGTCTCTGCCCTGTTCAGCTCTTTGAGTGCAGCAGCAGTACTGTACTGTCATGCTGTTGAGATAAATTCCATTATTCCATTACTGCTTCATGGCACTGAAAGCTCATTCAAGTGGCAAAACCAAATCCAGCTGCCTTTACAACTACAAATGTAGGTGTTTTACCCTGTTCCTATTAATTTCTGCTCTGGACACTGCAATGCCAAGTGTGACTTGGGAAATTATGCTGGCAAAAGGAATGACTACTGGGACCAGATCTGAATTTGACCCTGCTTAGTCTTACGTGTCTGGTATTTTCCAAGACATTTCCCACACTGCCTTTAAACAAAGGAGTTGGTGGGCACTAAGTTGGATAGGAACATTATGTGTCAGTCTGGATATCTGCAGATTTTACGGGTGTGTAGACATGATTTCTGCAATTTATTGTCTTAATCCAGTATGTCCAAGTGGTAAAATGTTCCCCAGTTTATTATAATTCAGCAGTTGTAAGAGGTGGAACAGGGCACTGTTGTGTTTTCTTGCAACTTGTTTGTGAGGCTTAGCTTCCTGGTGAGTCTCTGCCACTCCTGCCCAAGTGCCCTTATTGGTATTGCACAGGGCACAAGCTTAGCGACTGCAGGGCTGCATTTGGCTTCTGCACCAAGGAAACCTGTCACCTCTTCTGACTGTATTTTGCTTTCCAAGATAAGGGATGTTTAGACAGAAAAAGAGATTTGCAGTTCAGTTCATTCTGAAACTGATATTTGCTTTGCGAAGAGATAATTTTAACTCTTGATATCAAGCACCATGCTTGTCTCCTCCCTCTTTCCTCATACTGGGACATTTCCTTGTGCAGCTCAAGGCTTGAGCTCGGGATGGCTGACTGGGAACACTTCTGGCAGTGGGAGTGCTTTGTTAGGTCCTCTTGGTATGTATAGGCTGTGGTAGATAATGAATACAAATAGTACAGGAGACTTTTCTCTTTGCGTTTTGAATATCACCCACTTTTTTCAGGTACTAAATTTATAGGAGAGTCCAAAAGTATTGGTAAAACTTCAGCTGTCTTGCAACTCAAAAGTTTTTACCAGTCAGACATGTTTTATTGATATCCAGGACAGATGAGAGAGCACCATTTAGAGAATGGATTTGTCCAAACACTTCAATTAATATTATGTAACTGATGAATTATGTTCTTAATCTGTAGGCTGTTTTGTCACTGAAAGCGAGTACCCTGTAGAGAGAATGTGCTTTCCTTGTTGCTTTTCTCTGCCCCCTTAAAAACAGTTGAGGCTTTGGGGACCCCAAGCTGAGAAATGCTGCTACGTGCATTCTTTTATTTTCCTCTTGAACCTCTTAACCTCTTCCTTTTCCTACTGTGAGAATGCACTGAGTGTGGGGTCGCAGGGAAGGGTGTGTCCTGGAGGGGAACCCATGCAGAGCCTCTCTGCTGCTCTGGCACTGTAATGCTTTGGCGTGCAGGTGAATTAAATGTGGATACAGCAGTGGAAGAGGAGAATGCCTGAGTGTGGAAGTCTGGTAACTGATGCCTGTAATTTGATATACGTGTTTCTTGGAAAACACACTTTATATTTCCTGTAGACTTTACTCCTATGAAGCCTTAAGGGCGTGTGGAAGTCCCACTGATTTCCAAGTGCAGAACCCACATGAAATGCTGGATGTGAGTAACGCTTTACAGGCCTAGGTTTCACAGGACAGCTGTTACTGTTTTGTGGCTTGGGTTCTGCTAGTGCTAAATCTAATTGCTACTAAGCATTGCAATGGAGAGTCAAAATGCTGTAGGATACATTTCAGATAATTGCATTTGCTTTTGTATATAAAGAAATTTGCTGAAAATAGATATTGAATAATCTAGTAAAACTAGTGGTTGCACATCATGTGAAAATGATCTAGATGCAACTTGATCGGAGAAGTCACTATGAAGATCAAGCTTTTTTTTCTTCAAGCAAATTCAGAGAAAAGATGCTGTGAACACATATAATGGTTAGATAGTGCTAAGTCTTCAGGGAAAATGACCACATGCTTGTTATAACCAATGTTTCTGTGAGTGTGCTTTTTTGCCTGAAGACTTCTTTTTGCTAACCAGAAATGTCAGTCAAAATGATGTAAATAGACAAGATGCAGCAGAATACACTGTAGTTTACTGAGATGGTGATTAGGATAATACATCTTCATGTTTCATTGTGAGTCACAGTACAGTGAAATATTACTGGCTGGATTAATGGTGACTGCAAATGTATTTGAAACTCAGTCTCGTGAAATGCTGTAACTCTTGTCTGACTTTTCAGTGTCACCAAAGAAGGCCGTGGTATCAGCTGTCCTGGTTTGGAGAGCTGGATAATGGGGATTCATGTGCTTGGCTGTGGCTAGCTTTGTCTTAAAGCCCTTACTGCTGAATTCCTGGTAGCGCCACAAATATCCCCGGACATGTAGCAACCAAGGAGCATTTGCTTGTCCAAAGAGTGGCCAAGGATAGTCAGAGGAAGAGTTTAGAGGTGTAGAGAATAACTTACAATACAGTTTGGCTCTATATGTGGATAAGGACTCGTGACAAAATTGTAATTCCGCTGTTTTTCTGAGTTTGAATTCTGGACCCTTCGTGCTGCAACTGCCAAGCAGCGTGCCTATTGCTCAGCCTTTGGGCTGGATACCAGTTTAGCACCTGGTGAAGTGGTCAAGCAGTTGGCAGAGTCTTTTATTAGTAATAGCAGTTTTGAATACTAAGGTCATTGTCTTGTGGGGAAGGAATATTTTCTTCCCTTTCTTCAGATTGCGTTCCTGTAAGTCTCAAACCAGCCGTGAATAATGCACCCTTGGTCTCATACTCTGTTAATGCTCACTGATAAGCAGCTCCTAGCTTGCAAACAAGTCCACCTCCAGCTAGCTCATTTTCTCATCCTGAAATGAAAAGTATGGTCCTGTAGGAAGAGATTGGAGTTCTGCTGTGTTCTTTGTCAGAGGCTGACTGTTTTCTTTTCAGCTAGTGGCTTTCATTACATCGTTATTTTCATCTGTGAATAGGCAAGCTACTATTTGTCTAATCAGGATTTTTGTGCTCTTCATTTAACATTGTAATATGTTTTGTGCTTTGATATCTTTGGACAGCATCCTTTGTTAAAGCCCAGAACACTGTGAACTGTTAACATATTGTACCTAGTGCTCGGTAATACAGTGTGAGTTTCAGGTACCACTGTGCAATGAAAAATATTAATTGAAAGTCAGCCTACTCTTGGTTCCTTATCTTAGCACCATCAGCAACTTTTTAAAATAATTTTTAATGAATGCTTATTAAATATGTTCTTAAGAAGCTTTTTTCATTTCTATGTGTAGAGTGGACGGAAATCCCAGTAGATCAGTTCTAACGCCGATAGCTAGGATACTAACCTTTTCATTTTCTGCAGCTATACCTGTGTGATTAAACCTGGGTAGACTACTCTGAAAAAAAAACCCAAAAAACAAGTTGTCTGCTGAAAGCAGATACTCAGGGATAAGTGTTCTTCACAGTTTTTAAACTCTGTAAATGTAGTGTGAAATTTATTGAATTGAAGCTTAGGATATATAACAATATAAGTAAGTCCAGTATGTTTTTGCAAGCTCTGCCAAAGAGTATGTATATATTTAGGCTGTGTTGTCCTGTTTCTGGGTTATTAAAGCTTTCAGTAAGCAGATCTTGTTGCTAAAGCACTTCAGGAAACCCTTTTTGCTCTTTATCTTTGAACTATTAGTTCATGAAAGTTATAGAAACTCACAAGAGAGGAGGGGATAGCATTGTGAGGAGTAAAGGAAAAGAACACTTGAATTAATTCAAGTGGCTTAATGAGATTATCATAATATTATATGAAATATAAAAGATCCAAGAGTAATTTGGAAAATTGTATAGTATATTCTCCTGATTAAGAATAAGGAAATAAAATGGGGGGAGAAAAGCTGCGTACAATTACATGCTTGTTTAGAAATACGAGGATTTTTTTCTACTGAGCAACCCATTTTTGCCCCCGTGTGGACAGAAAATGTATGGCCTGATTTTTTATTTCTTCAAAACCTGTGGGAGAGGCTCAAATCAATAGAAACGTAAGTTATTTACACAGACTCTGAACTATAGGCTCTGCAGCATTTAAACATCATTTAAATTTGAAGTTGGCTGGGTTTTATTTTACATTGCTTTGGCAAAAATCTGAGATCAATTTTTTGCTGTTCTCAGTAACCACTTCAAAGCAGCTCTCGTCAGTCCGATACTGAGGGCAGTGCCCTGCCGTGCTGTCTGCAGGCATCCTTAGATGTACAGGTTAAGTGCTGATAAACACTGTCATTCCTCATTTCTTGCTTTTCCTTCTCCTACCTCCCTTTTTAAAATAGAAAACCAAAATGAAACACAAACCACAACCAAGCATCACCACCCCTCTGCCCTCAAGAACAAAATTCCCAACCCACCCTGCCAAAACCCCAGAGCCTGTAAAATGGAATATGAACGACTGGTTGAGTATGAAGGCTCTTATGCCATGCCTAGCGCACTGTGCTGACTGGGGACCAGGTGTGAGCAACCTGTGTTCTCTTGTGCTGGCTGTACAGTAACCAGAGCACAGGAAACTGTCACGTTACTTGTTTGAAAAAACTGTAACAAATATTCTTTATTGAAAAGTAGCCCGGTGTTGAATTATGTTTGCACAGGAAAAACAGATTTAACTCCAAAGCATTCTAATTATCTGTATAGCTTTGTGGGCATGATAAAAATATGAAGGGAGTGATTAGTCTTGGGGTTCAGAAATCTTAAAGCATTGTGTATTGTAAACACATTTCTGCACTGGCATTGGTAGCCTCATTGCTCATAGCCTTCTCTTCAGACCCAGCCACAGCTACAACAAAAAATTTTTGTACTTGGCAACATTGCCCCCACCGTTTTTATCCAGTCATTGGATTGCTGTCCCTTTACAGAGTTGTTTCTCAGACTCACAAGGGAGTGTTGGTTGCGAATCCTGTCCTGACAGATGTCATCAGCAGACAGGATCCCAGTTTTTCATCTTGCCTGAAAGCAAAGGGACTTTGGA
Source organism: Tapera naevia (assembly GCA_033556795.1). Taxonomy (NCBI): domain Eukaryota; kingdom Metazoa; phylum Chordata; class Aves; order Cuculiformes; family Neomorphidae; genus Tapera; species Tapera naevia. The sequence continues at coordinate 6,760,588 of JAUMJJ010000156.1, forward strand.
TGACAAAGGGAAGATGCATCCTGGTTTTGTTGGTTTTTCTGAAGTGTGGAATTAGTGCAACAGAAATGGAGGAGAAGTGGGGCAGTGGTTCTGGGGAAAATGTTACGTTTCTTATTCTGATATGTTTCTATTTTTTATAAGCACATTTAGGATACTGAAGTTTGGGCAGATGTCATTTGAGGTGTATATTGCTTCAGCCCAGTCTGAATTGTGAGAAAACAGTGCTTTCTTTGATTGTTTTGCGTTTAGGCTTTTTATCTATATTGATCCACCTCAAGTACTTGCCTCCATCAGCAGGTTTGAAGGGAAAAGCACTGCACAATTACCAATTGGGTATCTCCAGTTAAAGCTACATCTATCTTGTCTCAATCTGTTAAATTTAATATTAGCAAGTGTTGATAATTATATACATTCTTGCAGTTTGGGGTAGATATTTGATACTTCACCTTAATTATTATGCATATTCATATAATAAACCAAAGATTGTTAAAGTTCTTTCTGTGCAATGTTTAAATTATGACCTCTGGTATTGCTGTATCACAGCAACGGTGTTACTTCCTCCTCAATTGTAAGTGCTGCTGGCCATTCTTTTTTGTTTTTTACTTTCTGTTTCCTTCTTGTGGGTGATTAATTTTCATGAAAACAGTATGGCACAGCACTGAAATATGGTGTGTGGTCAATGCCATTTGTCTTGGGATGATGGCTTATGGTTAATAGAAAGAGAGAGAAAAACTGTACTGATGGGGCAATCTACAGATAAAACATGAATGAAAATAAAATGGAAAAATGTTTTGTGCTAGACAGCACCTACAGTTCACCTCTTTTGCACATGCTTTTTAGTACTTAGAATACAAATAAGGAGGGTGGTGAGAATAATACTTTATCAATCTCTCCCAGCAAGACCTGTAATAATTAATTCATAGTTACAAAATGCAACTTTTGTTTTAGTCCTAGCTGGAACAAAAATTGTAAGACACATCTCTTTTTTGCATAGGTTATTTAGATCAGCCAGGAGCACAGGATTTCTCTCCCACATGCAATTTGGTAACTGGGAGGCTGAGGTGGGGATAAGAAATGCAATAGCAATTCCAAACCGTAAAAGCAGAGTTCAAAGGGAAATGTCTTCTCTTCGGTCCTCTGGGACCCTGGAGCTTAAGCCCTACCCCATCAGTCACAGCTGGTGGAGCTGGCTGGCAAGTAGCTTGAGGAGAGTTAGCAAACTTCCAGGAATAAACACAACCAAGCAAACCAGTCTTCAAAATGTGACCAGTAGAAAGTATTCCAGCTTGACAAGGAGTCCCCTCCTCATAGGCAATCAGAAAAAATACCTAACCCAGATGCACCGATGGTTGTGCAGCTGAAGTACTGGTAATTGCTTAATTACACAGAACTCAGATTATTGAATAGTATTCTCATGTGTGTCTTATACGCTAAACTGCATAAACCAGTGTTTATAAACATTCAGAAGCAGAATAGCATGGTAATACCTGTACTACAGAAGGGTATGAGTGGTATTATATATTATACCAAACTAGGTTTTGGTGTTCAAACAATGGCATTCTATTGGTGGCAATTTTGGTATCTAAAACCAAATGGCTGTTATCCAGTCTACTGGAAGCCTGGCTATTAGAGCTCACACCAATATGGTCTCCACGTCCTTTGGGTTAAAATAGTGAGCTAATAAGTATGGATGCTGTTCTTTTTCCAATGTCACATTATTCCAGGATGGCTGTCAGACTTATTTCACTTGTCAAACTATTGTTCAGGCAGTTCCTTATTTATATTATGCTTTGTTCCTGTCCAGACATCAGCAAATCTGGCAGTAATTTCAGACCCCGAAGCTACTCCTCTCTGGTGAGGATATCAACAACAGAAATTTTTGCAACATGCAATCTGCATATTTTTTGGAATGTATTGACCTTTATTGTCCAAAGTAAAAACTTCTGCATGATCAGCGTTCAGACTTGACTTGTGTGTAATGACCTGTTAACTCACAGTCCATTAAATAGTCATGCAGTGCTTTAGGTAACAAACATGCTTTTAAGAGTTCTGTTGATTTTATTCACTGTTCCAGTCTCATGAATCCCAAATAGAGTAAAACAATAGGCTTAAAACACACATGCTTTGTTTTGAGCTTCTTGTAGAGAAAGTGAGCCTATTTATAAATGGACACCATTTCTTGATTCATCTGTTTTCTGTCTTGCTTTATTTCCATGGTTTCTCACCGTTTTAATGCAATGAACCGTGACACAGCCTGCTTTGCAAACAGGGATAGGGGATAGAAATCTAGATCTTCAATTTTAAGTCCTAGAAGGAAAGCCAAAGCCTATGATTGCATTCAGTCATCCATTTTGTAGCTTTTTTCCTTTCCTCGGCTTAGCCTGTGACCTTTCTGTTTGGGAAGGAATGAACGAATTCTGCTGCATCTCTCTGCTGTTTATTAGTTGCCCTTAGGTGCCGTGCGTGCTTTCCCCTTTCTTGTTAATAAGTTCAGAATAGATTTCTGTGTAAATTCTAACTGTAGGGTTTCAGATGCTTAATGTACTAAGATTCTCTGAAACATCTTCTGGTTGCTATTGTAAGCTCATAAAGCTTTTCTTAAGAGTCAGGGGTGTGAAATGGCGGGTTTGTTATAATCTTGCTCAATATAAAGTTGTGATATTTATGGTTATAAATATCAAGAGACAACCTTTGTGAAAAATCCCCAAAATGAATGTGAAGATGGGGTATCAGCTTCTTTCTGTCATTTGTAGTTAGAGGTTCTAAAAATGTTGTGCAACTATTACATTGCTTGTGGTTGTAGAAATTATTCCCCACCCCCTGGATTTTTGCATCCTTTTCTGTGTGATTTCTCATTTCTACAAGCTGTCTTGTGTTTCATGTTGGGGCTGATTTATCCACATTTCCCTCTGGTTTTCCTGGGGGTTTCTACTTTCAATGTTTGCTTGCACTTGCAGTGGCTTATTTTGGGAACAACGCATCAGCTACTTTAGTTTTTTTTTGGTTTTAATCAAATGCTTTGTTTTATCTGAGGACACTTTAAACTTCTTAAGGTTATATCTTAATAATTAAATGTTTTGTCTTTTGGTTAAACTTGTGTCTTAGATACTTGCTCATCAAAGGCAGATGAATAGACTTTGCTCTTGAATGAAGCTAGTGTTAATTCCTTTTGCCACCTGCCCCCTCAAACACTTGGCTCCAACACTACAGTAAAGCTCAGAAGGGCATAGCCCAGCCCTTATGGCTGTCCTCAGAAGACAAACCATATCACTAACATCTTGTGAACCTGATGATCGCACTCAGCTTTCCTCTCCAATGCTTTAATTAAAAAAAACCCCTTTATTGCAGCAGAGCCAGCCTTTAAAAAAGCAAATAAAGCAGTAGAAACTTGACTTTCTGCATTTTTTTTTTGTAGATTAAGATGAATCATTTCTGCCTTGCTTCTTAACAGCTCTTGACAATGTTTATATTTAACTAGCAATGTTTTCCATGTTTCAGTCTACTGAGTTACTTATGTTTTCACCATTTCTTTTAGCTGTGTTCACTCAAATGCTGATTATTCCTTATTGGTTTTTTATCAGCAATATTCATCAGCTGATTTTATCTCTGCTGCTCTGTACGAAGATATATTACATGAAGTTCAACATGATAAAAATAGTCATTTTCATCTATGCCAATTTCTAGAACTGGCTTCCAGATTATTCTCTAGTTCACGTTCTCTTTTCCCTGATGTGTATTTAAAAGGTGATTTATAAATTTTAAAAAAAAAAATTCTGATAGGCTTTCCAGACATTATAACCACCAATAGTGGGTTTTGTAGCTGCTCTGGAATATTTCTTAAATATCTTGGGTATACTTAGCAAGCTTGGGTTACTACATACATATAATATTCAAACACGTATTCGTATTCAGGACATGTTAAAAAAATAAAAAAATAGATAAAGTCCATTAATTGGGTTCTCTTTTTGCATTGCCAGATACTTTTCTCAGTAACGGTTTCATCAAAAGCCAATGACGTTTCTGTGAAAAACCACCCACACCTAATGGAAATGCCTTAATAATCAGATGTTTACAGGATCATCAAGTTTGTCATGTAATCTCAATGTATTGCCAGTTTCCTCAGTTATTAACAACCTATTGTCTGAAGAATTTTAGGTACTACATTAACTATTAAAGGCTGCTGGAAAAAGGCAGTTTGCTAAAATTTGCAACTCTAGTAGTGCCAGATATAAATAATTTGTGCAAATGTCTAAAATGTTTTCAATAATTATTCTTTATGTATCCTGTAGTTTATAGATATATACATGAAAACAAGGTGGAGGTTAGATTTTCCTGCCTCTTCTTTTCCTCTGAAAGTGTTTGTTGCATTTTTAGCTAACTCTATCTTTTTTATGTAGTTCAAACCAAACATGCTGAATGTTGCTGTTTATTATAGCTACCTGATGGATCCTTTTAAAAGGGTCTAAGGCTTTCAGATAGGCCTTGGGTGTAAATATATTTCAAAACACTTAACTGAATAAATGGTGCTAAGTAACACAGTTGAGTGCAGCAGTCTGGCAAGCTCACAGGGTGAAATGTTAAAGCAAATGTTAGCTGGGTTAAGGAACAAACCAAAAAAAATTACTTGCATTTTACCTGCCATCATAACAATTGATTGGATCTTCCATCAGAAAGAACTCCACAGCCAATGCTCAGCTTTTAGATTTGGGGAGTCTGTTTTTTCTTCCCCTTTCCTCACCCAAAATAACTGAGCATCTTCCTTTTTCTTCCTTCATCTCTGCTCCCTAGGGCTATTACACCCGTTGGATACTCTATCTATGTAGAGTGTATACTTAGTAACTGTTAGTTTTTTGGAAGTGTGTTATAGAAACGTGGTGTAGTTTGGGTTGGAAAGGACCTTTAGTACTCATCTAGTTCAGCCTCCCTGTAATGAATAGGGATATCTTCAACTTGATCAAGTTGCTTGGAGCCCCATGCAATCTGACCTTAAATGTTTCCAGGGAAGGGCATTTACTGCCAATCTGGGCAGCCTGTTCCTGTGTTTAACCATCTTCCTTGTAAAAAAAAATTTCTTCTTTATATTTGGTCTAAATTTACTCTCTTTTATTCAAAAGTCATTGCCCTGTATCCTATTGCAGCAGGCCATGCTAAGAAGTCCATCCCCATCTTTCTTATAAGCCCCATTTGAGTACTGAAAGGCTGCAGTAAAGTCGTCTGGTTGATTTTGTGTAAGTCCTGTCAAATGCAGAGAAGATTCTGTGGATTAAAATTTTCAGAAATACTTCTGTCTCATGGAGTTTCACCCTTCAGAACCCCGCTATTTTTGTAGTGTCTGTATTCTTGGTCTAATGAAAGCCCCACATGCTAGTTTGCCTTTGCTGAGTTTACCAAGGATCGTAGTTGGGATTTCTCCCTCATTTCTAGCTTTGGGGTGCTGTTCAGGCTGTTCAAGTACTCACTTTCCTTCCCAATAGTGTAAGTAAGGTAGCAATAGGACACAGGGCAATGATTTTAAAATAACCAAATATAAATAGACCAAATATAAGGACGAAATTTTAATTTAATTTACATGTTTCAGTAGGCCATATGTCCGTCCTAACCAAATACAAGGAAGAAATATTTATTTAGTTTATATGTTTCAGTAGGCCATATGTCCACGTTCAGCTCAGGAGGGAAATGAGAGTAAACAAGTAAACAATTATAAATTTCTGGTGGGGATGGGCCTTACTATCCCCAAAGTAAAAGCTGCCTTTCCTCAGCCTTTTCCTTGATCATCAGACACTGATCACCTCATCCTTGTGGACAATGTCAGTCACAACCCATGCTGTTTTTTGACTGCTCCCGAGCCACTCTTGCTATGCATCTCATATGTCTTGTTCTCAGAAGCCAAATGGTGCTGGCATTCAAACCCCTATCTGTGTGTAACATAAGTGGAAAAAAATTTGGATGTTACTAAATTGATTTGTGTTTAGTGGAAACGCACTATCTTTAATGGAAGGTCTGCCCAATTTCTGTTAATCTGCAGATCTCTATGGCAGAGTTGAGGGGGAAAGAAACCTTGTCTGGCAAATAGGTAATCATTTATAGATTTAGATGCTGTAAGAGCTTCCTGGGCATATTAATTGTAGATGTCTGCTGGGACTTGTTTCTCAGTTTTCAGAGAAGCGTTATGAATGTATTGGTGAGGAAAACGCATGTATTTTGGAAGAGGCAGTTTTGACTTGAGTTTTGTGGATGACTTTACAAAATAATTGAGAGATTTTCCACTAAATAATAGAGAAATAACTGAATAGTAATCTATCAGCTGCAGTTGGTAGTGTATTCTGCTGCAGATCTATACCTTCAAAATTATTTTTTTTTCAGGAGTTGAGGGAAACTTTATAAAATATTGTGGCCAGTTTCACTGATGCTATCTTGGCAACATCTCTCTAAAAGAAGAGTATTTCTAAGACTGGACATCCAAAGTGTTCACTTTTTATCTGTCATGTGGTACCACTGTCTGCATGGCATCGTGGCTGGCTGTTATGCAGAGAGCCAGGGAATGAAATGAGGGCATGCCAAAGCTGGATGCTTGCGGCCTTCCCTTGGAAGGCTGGATACCTGCTGCAGCGAGGGGCTTCATGGTCTGGTTCTTGCTGAGCTGCAGAGTGAAGTGCTGGATTTTGCATGATATATGTTGTAGCCCGTGTGATATTTTGTAGTTGCACTGAACAGCGTTCCTCTTGTGTTAGCTCTGCCAACATAGCTCCACTGGATAACTGATGAAAACCATATATGCATATGACTCCTTTAACTCCTTCCTGAGGTTCAGATAGGATGAACCCAGTGCCCCTCCCTGCTCTGAGGTTGCTCTTCTGGACAGATGTTCATCTGATGCTAGGAGAGATTTCTCTCCTCCTTCCATTTTGGGGAAGGACTTGGAGGCTGCTGCCTTCTTCTCTCTGTCGGCAAATTTGGGAGTGCCATTTACAAACCCTGGTGCAAAGCTGCTGGGCACTGCATGATATCCAGGTGCCTGGGGAGCAACCTTCCCCTTCTGTGTTCCCATAGCCCTTGGGTCCTAAGCCTGCTCTCAGCACACAGCTTGTTGCCACCATCCCAAACCTGTCAGTGCTTTGCTTCTCTAATAATTTGGAGTTCTATTCTGATAGAGGACAGACTGTGTGAACCTACCTGCTTGGTTTTCCAGGTAGAGAAGTGAATAGGTAAGCTGCTTATATCTGTCTTTAACTCTGCACAATTGCCATGCTTACCACCTGCTCTGATATTCACTTCAATCGAGGCTTTTTCTATTGTTAAAACATCGTGTCTTTTTGAAGAGGAAACAATGAAACAATAAATAGAAAGAGCCAGACAACTGCTGTAAAAACAAGCATGCAAAGAGCAACAACCTGATAATTGAGACTGGCTAATTTGATAAATCCTGCACGGAGAATTTTGCTTTTGCAGTTATTTATTTTTCACTCTATATAAAGTCAAGACCATTAAAATCAACTTGAACTTAAACCAAGAGTCTCCCTTTCTGTAGAGAATGTGTGTTGTCTCCCAGTTTAGTTATTGGAGGGCTTGAATGAAAATAATTCTCTGAATGTAAATTAAAAATGCAATATATATGTGGTTCAACAAAATAGTTGAAAAAGCTTAGTCATGTAGTAGGGATTTCTTATTTGTGAATAATTTGTTTAAGAAACAGAACAACTGCACCCTCTAGTGACAGGCTGTACATCTACCAGAGGATCAAGGCAGCTTTTAAACTGTGGTGTGGTATGAGAGAAACTGAGATTCCGTGTTATAGAACAGGCAAGCTTTAATGAAATAGAGCATTAGTAATTTTTTAAATGTATTGATGAGACTCTTACAGCATTGCCTTTGCTGTTAAGGACTTCTTAGCCTGTCACTGAGTGTCAGACATAGTGAATCGCTGTTTATGTTGAGCACATTTGATTAGAAGGGAGCTGTCACATTACTTGTCAATGTGTCATGTCATGCTTTTGGTTACTGCTAAAAAGAACTTACTTTTTGTTAGGAATATCATTAATAAAACCCTGTATGTTTGAATGGTGTAATGTGACAGGATGTCAAGTGTACTATAAGCAACACTGATTTTTCCTGTAGGGAAACAAGCCATGTTTGAAATATTTGCATGCATTAGAAATGCACAACTTCCTTTCTGAACTTACACAGTCTGCAGTCTTGCTGCTGCAATGGTACTGAAATTATATTTTTGCTGAAATGCTCATAAGAATTTGGTAGTTTATGAAATGTAATTGCTATAGGGCTTACATGTGAAGGCCGAAAATGCGTCTGTTGATATATAGGAATATTGTTAAAAGACACAACTAAACCAAAAGCAAAATGAAATGTTGGTGACTCCATTCAGAGCAATTTGATTTAGCCCATATTTTGGCTTAGGTTTTTAGTTAGACTGTAGTTTTTAGCCAGACTGTTCTCTCTTGTAGCTCCTTAAATGATCTTGATTTTTCTTGGAAACACTATCTTCGTTGCAGCACGCTGACAGCACATTGATATTGCTTTGCTTCTCACCTGCTGATTCATCAGCATTGCTTCCTGTCATCCCTGCTCATCTTTGCTGGGTTCCCTCTGGTGACCATGCCTCTCGCTTAGCACCTGAGAGCTGACACTCCTTCCAGTGGAGAGATGCTTTCATCAGTGAGGGTGGCTGTGTGTGGTGTTGGCTGGAATAGCTGTCGGATGTCAGGATGCACTTGCTGGATGTACTTCCTGTGGAGATTTTCCTAATTATTGTGTGAGTTTTGAAGTAGACATTAATTGGCAATGAAACATTTTGGTTTTTTTCAACAACGAGATAATATCTAATAAAAACAGTTTTAAAAGGCATTGAATTTGTCACATGAAAGTTATTTATGTTATTGGGTTTTTGTTGCCTACTAACAAGGACTTCTCTTTTGGAGTTTTATGTTACTGTTGCTTGAGTTAGCCAATATTTTTTTTTTCTTTTTCTCAAGATAGATCTTATGTAAAAAAGTATGGAAATGTATTATTATAGGATGTCTGCAATCAAATGTTGACATTATGACATACTTATGATTAAAATCCTTAAAGGTCTAAGTATTAAAAGCCTTAAAGTAATGTTTTAAAATGTTTCTAATAGAATACCATTACAAATATGCATCAATTCCTTAAACACAAACTTCAACCATTTTGTTTGAATGTCAGAACACCATAGAAGCCAAACTCTTTGAAAACAGTTAAACCTTCACATCTTATTTGCCTGTGATTAATGGCGAAAAACATCTGTGCTCTGCAGGTCATACAATTGATACTCTATTTTGAGTATAGATGTATAAATGATTCATATGTGTATTTTTGTACTTGAAAATTTTCGTTGTTGTAAGTATCACTAAATAATAATGTAAACCCTAGGGCATAAGACCTTACTCCCAATTTAATTTGTGCTTTTTAAAAATATAGTGAATTCAAAAACACTTTTAAAAACAAATATGTAAAAGATCACACTTAAGTCATCAATTATAATATTTTACAAAAGGCAGAAAGTTGCAGTTGACAAAGTTCAGCAGTGAAAGTACTTTTCACTTAAAACAATACAGAATTTTTTTCAAAAAGCAAAGATTTTTTAATAAAATCCATACTTTTTTTCCTTCTCTGAAACATCTTCTTGTTGAGAAAATTCCAAGGCTACTTGCATTATGTGCCATGTTACAGTAGCTGTGTCAGTATAGAAGGGATTAAATACTGAGATGAATCTGTTCTCTTCAGTTAATTGTTTCTATTGTTCAAGGGCATTTCCATTACCAGAGCTCAGCAGAACTGGGTGAAAATCTGAAATCAAATTAAGAGCCTGGATGAAATCCCAAACTAAATTTTATTTGTATTTTTCTCATTAGATATAAATTTAAATTCCAGTGGCATTTACCAGCATCTCTCTACAGCTAAATCAAATCTAGTGACTGCAGGTTCTTGTGTCTAGAGGCTTCTGAAATGAAAAAGGACTTCTAATACATACTTAGGTTCTCCCACATTTGGTACCGGTAGTGAAACAGTTTCTTACAGGACAAGGCATCACATTCATTACGGTAGCTCTCATGTAATGGGGAGTTCAGGGTGCCCCTAATCACCCTTCAATTTTATGAATCCTGTTACAGGAAAGCAGACGTGTGGTTAAGTCTGCATTAATCACTGAGCTGTGAAAAATTACATTTAAAAGAGTAATCTTTTAGTTGTCCAGATAAATGATAGAAAGCAACCTGCTTAAAAATGTGGGGTTTGAAATGCCACAAAGTGTTCTCGGTTGGTAGTGCTAGAAACACGCGCAAGAGCAAACCAGTGCTTTAAAATTGGCTGGTCCTGCTGCATTGATTCACAAAACAGGTCCAGGACATTCAGTGACAGTGAAAGCTCCTACAGGCTGCCCAGCATTTCTTCCGCTGCCAACACCCAGGTCCGTCTTTCACTTTGGATCAGGTATAAACCTGCTAATGAGAACTGTAATTTAATCTCAAATTGGATGAAAACCAGGCTGACTAGATTAGTCAGGCTGTTTTTCGTTGTCTTAATGTCTGTGATTTTCAGTCTGGAGAGTGGTTTGTTTTTCTGGTCTTTATCTGTAAGTGCTGTAGACACTTGTTCATTAATAGGTGGATTTGCCCCCCACAGTTTAGTCTTGTTAGTCAGCTGTTAATTGATGTTGATTACCATTGTTTTTCTGACTTGGGTAAGGTTTTAGAAGTCAGGTTGTATTTTTTCCCCTTACCAATATTCATACCTCAAGTCTTCTTAAAAGTTTCCTCTTAAAATAAATAAAATATTTGAAGCATTTTCTAACTTGCATCAGAATGTATTCTTATAATGATGTTTATCTTTTCAGCTGTTACTGTATTTTCCTGCAAATAAAGTGAGATGGTGCTAAGTTTTGATCTATAATTTCAGTCTGATCTTTAACATTCCCGTTCAGCATGTCACTGGCAGTAGAAAGCCACATTTGTGTGTTAGTGTTCATAGCAATGCCTTAGTAACCAATGGTGACTCCTATCAATATCACGTATGGCAGTACCTTAGTGACAAGTGGGGACCCCCATGAATATTCAATCCGTTATAGCCCTTGTTGGATGGCTTGTTACACGTGATAAACCTGGAAGAATTTTTGCATGCTGTGGAAGGGCTGCCAGGTATGGTTTTGATTCTTGTGTTGTCATTGAGAAACATTTCTACAATGTGGTCTAAATGTAATTTTGGGGAAAACTGCTTTTTACTCTGAAATAAAAATTTAGTTGTGTTATCTTTGGTAATAGGTAGAAGGTAGCTACATTGTTGGTGCAATACCATGTTCCTTTATGAAGGTTTTTTCTTCCTGCAAGCTTCAACTCCGTTTAAGTAACGCTCATTTCTTTCTCACTGAAGCTATGGTTTTCATGATTTTTCTTTTTTAGAAAGTCTGACAAGATGCCACTCTAGGGAACCTGTGTGGATTTGTGCTAATTATAAGGGGTGGTGTTCCAGCTTGCTCCAGCTTGGTGTTCCCCACCCCCCATTCAGGGACTCTTAATCACAATTTGTTCTACTTCAAGTAATTCCTTGTGGCTTAAGGCATCTGTCTGATAGCTATGGGAAACTGTGGTGCTACCGCAACAGGTCATGTGATTTTGAATGAGAATGATTGGGGGGGTTGTTGTCAATCTACTGCGTATGCAACAGTTCTGGGTGTTCTAGAGCTATAGGTTAAGAGACAATGGTTACCAGCTCTAGAAAAATTGCAACAAAGGGGTCTGTTATACTTTATTGAATACCATAAATTATGTAGGTAGACAGTTTGTAGGCTTTGCTCATTCTCAAACTCGGTATCTGCCCTTCCCCTGAAATGAGGCTTAGGGGGGAGGGAGGCGTGGTGGTAGGTTGCAGGGAAGTAACTTGAACATGGCAAGATGAGGGAGATTTAGCAGTGGACTTTGTAGAGATGACATTAGAGAAAGCATTTCTCAAAAATGAGGGACTGAACTGTGATCATTGGAAGAGTAAGAAAGTTTTGGATTTGGGAATCATCGTAGAAGGATAAACGATGAGGTTATCACCTTGACACTGGGAAAAGAAATGGATTTGCCTGTGTTATATTGCTGAATGTGAGACTGATTGTTCAGGCTGTTGAGTGGGGAGCTTTGGCCAGTTTATATGGAATACAGGGCCATGTCAAAGGAGTGAGTGAAGTAACTGTGCAGGTGTGTGGTCTGCCCTCACAGGCTTGGGCTCTGATCTTGGATTTAGTTTTAGTCAGAAAGAGCCAACTGGTGTCATTCACAAAAATTCATCTAATCCTGCAATAACTTCTCTGCATCTTTATATGAGATATCAGAAGTGACCCTCAATGGTGGCCTCATGAGGGGTGCTGAATGGTTGGAGATGAACCACAAGGAAGCATAATTTCACCTTCAGCAGAAAGGAACATAGACAGTTTTTAAGAAAATAGTGTGAATGTGTTTGGCCATTGTTTTATCTGTATTGATTAATCTGCCTCAGCCCTTGCTTTGTTAAGAGACAGACTCAGGGAAATCAATACCAAAAGGTAAGCTGTGCCTTCCTGTAGCAACAAGGTCCTTGCAGCCTTGTCCCAGGGAGAAAGTCAACGGCTCTGCTGAGGGCTGGGCAGCAAAGGCCAAAGAGGAGCTATGCTGAATCACTGCATACCTGAAGAGCTTTGGCAATTCTTAGTTGTCATTGCTGCTGTGAAGTCTTTGATTTCACTGGCTATTAAACTTTTGCAGCTAAAGAGTAAAATGTCTTGTTTAATTCTGTATCCTTTCAAAGTACTTTTCAAATGCTATCAACTAAGTGCATACAGCAGTTGAATGAAAGTAGTACAACTAATTGCATTCTTTATGCTGCTGTATTTTTAACAGTATTACTGATGTTATAGAAATACAACCAGACTTTGGCATGATAATGCATTTTTAAATATGCTGTTTGTCTGCAGATCTTGCCAATGATTAGGTATTTCATGTTCTTTAAAAATGTGTCATTTGATTAATTATTAATGGGAAAACTTGAATACAACCAGGCAGTGAACTAAAACTCTAATGCGGACTTTTTCTTTATGTACTTGTGTCTTTACACAGAGTTAAATTTGAAGATCATGTAATTCCACAGTTTCAAATTTGTTAGTATATTTCTGGATGCTCACAAAAAACGTCTTAGGAGAAAGAGGCAGAAGAAGGATTCATCATGGAGGTTTAACTACACTGCAGAAAGGCACTAATAACACCCACAGCAGTGAGCTGCAGAAGTAATAGAGGCAGTTTTTTATGTTTCAAACTTACACAATTGATATGTGTGTGTATACACACACAAACTCAGTATTTGTGTATATACACGTAGGTAAGCAATGTCTTAGAATGCATTTTCATAAATATTACATCTATGCATTTACATCTATATACATGAAAATGTATTGTAAAACATTGCTTACTTAACCCAACCTAAGTGAAACCCCAATGCTGGCATTGCGTACCAGGCTGTGGTTTTATCCATCAGACCACAAGGTGCAGCTGTGCCTGCAGGGGAAACTCCCAGGCATGAGCAGGTGAAAACTTGGAATTGTGCAGCAGTGCTGGAGCCAGCACAGTGCTTCATGGATCTTCAGTGACTGCTGAATATAACCTTGCAGTTTACTGAGAGCATTCTTCCAGGAAAGGCTGGTGACATCATGCATTGGTTCTAAGCTGTCAAAAGGAGGTTTGATGTAATCTGTCAGGGCGTAAGAAACCTATGGAACATTCCTAGTTCTATGTAATATTTACCCAATGCAGTACGTACCCTGACTGTGAATTGGTTGTATATATAAAACTCCCTTTATTGTTTTTCCTAGATAGTCCACAAGATGGTGGTACACCTAAATCATGTCACTGTACATTAGGCTGTGTAATATATTTTTTAAAAAAATCTTGTTTCAATTTGCTGGCAATTCCACAAAAAAAAAAAAAAAGATTGTGGGTTCAGCTAGGTTAAGTAATAAGTTTTCAAAGTAGATATGCTGGAAGCTATCTGGGTAACTGCTATCAATGCTTGTCATGCAGTTAAATTACTCTTACATCATTTCAAAAGGGTCTGTGCATCTCTTAAATGGATTTCTGTTCTCTGGCTTTGGAAAAAAACCTTACAGTTAAGAATTAAACTTAAGACACCTGGTGGGACTTTGGGTAGTTAGTGTCTAGTTTCACTTTTTTTCCCTGTTACTCTGTGTCGGAACTTTACTGATTAAATATTGATGTTGACAATCTATTTTTTTAACTTGATTTCTTTTAATGTGTGTCAAAATACTAACTTTCAAAATATTTGCAAAATTCCTTGAAATCAGGATGGGTGTGGAAGATTTCACAGGGAATCACTTTGCTTATTTCTCTTGACTGCAGCTTCCATTTGTCAGGGAAACACTATTGATCACTCCACGTGCTTATAGCTTAGTTTCTCAGAAAACATCGTTCTGGGATTGCTGGCTGGGTGTAGACCTTTCTGTTTTGTCCGACTCTTCTAAACTTCAGTTGTTGTCCTTTCTTTAGCTAATTCTCCTTTTCTTATGACTTCTGACTCCAGTGAAGTCAATCAACGTTTTGTCGTTGGTTTTATGGTTGCACTCCATCCATGTTTTCAGCCGCTGTAATTGTGCTAATAGCTTACAGCTACATGAAACCAGTGGGAAGTTGTGCTCCACAGCCACAGATAGGCACAAGTCTTCGAGTCTTTACAGAGCCTGGGCTGGAGTTCCAGATTTTGGAACCTGAAGTGTCCTTGTGATCCCCAAAACCTGTGGACATGGTCTTCAAAGGATGTGATGATTACCCATACTATTACATGAACATGAGTGACGTGCCTGGATGTTTATTATTTTAAAGAAAAAACAGTGGTTTGCTGCTGGATAATATACAAGTGAGACCGTAAATCTGGTTAATAAATACCAGTTCTTATCTCTTTAAACAGGTGATGACTGGATTAAATGTAATCTTTATGGATAGATTTAGTATCAGATGTTGTTGTGAGCTTTTTTCCTTTTCTTTCTTTTTTTTTTTATTTGTTAGATGCTTTTCACTTTGACAAATCTATTAACCCACGTTTGGCTACAGCATTTGCCTGCCAAGTCTAGTTTTAAGGTAAAAGCAGGTTTTTTGGCAATTGAGGCATAAAATAGTCTTTAATGAAAATAGCAACAGACACTTAACTCTATGCATTCCAATCAGATGTCATAGTAATACGAACCATCAAAGTGAAAAGTCACTTTTGATTATAGATATCTTGAAATCTATACTGATAGAAGGTAGTTGGTATGATGTGTAATTTTATTGTATTAGTATGATTTTTTGAATATTGTATGGTAAAACAGTTTTGGGGTTTTATTCTATTTGCTCATAAATTATACTGAATTCCTTATTTTTTGGTTAATCTACCATACCACCAGGAAATATTTCATTAATGTAGTTCTTCAGTGAGTATGCCCATAGGGCACATTCTGATATGCTCGACTCCCTTCGCCGCCTCCTCTCCCTTCTTACATGGCCTTGACTAATTTGCCTATGGCTTTATCTGTGCCAGGTATGACACAAGCCCTTTACAGCTGCCAATGTGAACAGCATGTCCTAAAAGCAGTGTGATCCAAAAGGAGAAGAAATGTTTGCTTAGGGCCAGGTTTTGAGTGGCTGTATTGAAACCTAATCTCTGTTCTTATGATGACTTTGTATAAGCATTTGATATATCCCTGAAAATTGAGGATTTGTCCTTTGGGGGATCTTCATCTCATTTTTTTTTTATTTTAAGACCCCCAGCATTCACTTTCTGAACTTAGGAGCAGTAGTTTCATCACCATGACAAACAGGTGACCTGAGAAGTCAGATACTCCAGAGGGATGGGGTCAAGGCATCATTTCTTTCATTGTCATGTGCATTTAACATAGCAGTAGTCATTAGGCTGTCTGCATTTATTAATGTCTCTGCTGCCTGGACTTGCACTTCTGCTGTAACTTTATCCCCTGCCAAAGAAAAGATAAGAAATGAGGCTTTAGGTTATTCAGAACTTCCTTGAAAAAGATTTTAAATATCATAAACACATACCACCATTGCTCTTGGTAGTCCAGGTTGGGTTGGTTTGCTTTAATAAGAACACCAACAAATACCCAGCCCAAAATATTGACTTGAAATTGGAGCAAGAGAAGATACTTTTTATGCAGTTCTTACTACTGTGCGATGTTATGAAGGACGTTTGAAATCCTGGTGATGACAATAACTTCATTTCTTGCTTTGCAGTGAATAAATTCTGAGTTTGATTTATTTGTTCCAAACATGGAGCTGAAGTTTGCTGTGTGTTGTGATTGATGAGGGCTAGAGTTAGGCTTGTGGAAAGTGTTCATACTGAAGAAAGCAGAAGGAAGGTACCTGGGCTCAGACAGATTTGAATGTAATTGCAAGGAATGACTACTCTTTTGTACCTGAGAGAAGACCTGAGGTGTAAGTTCAGCAATCATCAGGTAGACAAATGACTTCAGACAAATCAGGAGGAGTGACTGCGTAGAACTGTAAAAACAAAAAAATAGCTATTGTTGTAGAAGCTAAAAGTCAGCCAAAACAGTAGTTAGTTTGGGTTTGACTGTTACGTTAATATTTAGATGAATTTAAGCAAAGTAGCTCCTACCCAATTATCCTTTGCTATGTTTTTTCAATAATTAGTCTCAGCCCTCTTCTCTTTTCACCTTTTTTTTTTTGTAGTATTGGCATCAGTTAACTTTGTTTTTTGCAGTAACGAAAAGACATCTCAAACCTTAACAAAACAGCTGGTCAAGAATGCAGAATGTCATTAACATAAAACTGCAGCAACTTACCATGAGTCTCTGGGAGCGATTCAGAATGATTTTATGCTCAGTCATCCAGAAGTCAGATTACTGCAAAGCTAGGGGATCGTTTGTAGAATAGAGGCCAAAGTTTATCACTTTACCTTTTGAAATGCTTGACCTCTGCTCTTTAGACATATTGTGTCCTGCTGCCTGTTTTAGCAGATTGCTGGCAAAAACCTCTTAAACTTTAAAGTGACTTTCCAGCTGGGTTGTATTTAACGGACAGTTTTAACAAAACGAGCAACTTCCAGCCCTTATTTGGATGCTGTCAAACCCCTGGGTCACAGAATATCCTGTTGCTCATGACTGTGCCAAGATGTTACCAGCTTCTGTTATTTCATTTCCAGAAACTCCAATTCAATCCTGAAATAAATGAGCATTTATTTGTCTGTTGCTCAGCCTTCTTCTGTAATGCCATTTGCAGATGACGTCTTTCTTGACTTGGTAGTGTTTCTGAGGCTTGCTTTACTTTAGTTCTTATCAGTTACTTTGATATTACTTCATTGGCCTCAGTAGAGTGACTCTTCATTTGTACACCCGTATAGTAAGATCAGTATGGTACCTTTTGCGCATAAAAGTATATATCCTTTCATATCCTTTGAGTACCACTGGGAAATACATCGCTGTTTGGGGAGAAAAATGAGATTCAATCATTTAAATCACAACTGTATAAAGCAGGTGAAATGCAAACGTATAATTCTTCCTTACTGGAGGGGAACTGAGCAAGGTTAGTAGATGTCTTCCTTCATCTCAGTATTTCTACAGAGCCTTGGTGGTTTGAATTTCTTTACTTCTTTGTTTAATAACAACAATTTAGAACATGCAGGTGCCTCCTGAACATGCCTGCTCATAGTCTTAATAGTATAATCAAAAAGGTAAATAACATTAGGAATAATTTGGAACACAACATAAAACTAAACAAAACTATATTCCTTTAATAACTTCCAATATCTTTCATTGAGAAGAGTTGCTGTTGCTCCATCTCCTCACTAAAAGAACGTTAAATGAGAATAGATGAAAAGAATGGCAAAATAATCACTTCTTGTATGAGGGGAAATTATATATAGTAGGTCTTTGCAGCTTGGAGAGGAATGAATAAACGACAATATCATAAAAGTGAATAAAAAAGGATGCAAAAAATAATAAGGGCTTCTACAAGTACATCAAGCAGAAAAGGAAGGTCAAAGAAAATGTACTTGTCTAGATGAGCAAGACTGGCAAACTTGCACCAAAGGATGAGGAGTAGGCTGGTGTATTCAATAATTCTTTGCCTCAGTCTTCTCTGGCAGCCTTTCTTCCCACACCTCTTGAGTGGATGGACTGCAAGGCGGGGACAGGGGGAGCAAAATCCCTCCCACTGTAAGAGAAGATCAGGTTCGTGTCCACCTGAAGAACCTAAATATATGTAAATCTATGGGACTTGATGAGATGCATCCCAGAGTCCTGAGGGAGATTGCTGATGTAGTTGCCAAGTCACTCTCCATGACATTTGAAAAGTCATGGCAGTCAGGAGAAGTCCTTGTTGTCTGGAAAAAGGGAAATATTGCATTGATTTTTAAAAAGAGTAGAAAGGAGAACCCTGGGAACTGCCAACGTGTCGATCTCACCTCTGTACTGGGGAAGATCATGGAACAAATCCTCTTAGAAGCTATTCTGTGGCACATAGAGGACAGGGAGGTGATTTGAAACAGGCAGCATGGCTTTACCAGGGGCAAATCCTGCCTCACCATCCTAGTGGCCTCCTGTGATGGTGTGACTCCATCAGTGGACAAGGGAAGAGCTGTGGTTGACATCTGTTTGAACTTCTGTAAGGCCTTTAACACAACGTGCCCCACAACATCCTTCTCTCTGAATTGGAAAGATACGGATTTGATGGGTGGACTGTTCAGTGGATGGTTGCATCCAGAGTGTAGTTGTCAACAGCTCATTGTCCCAATGGAGACTGGTGACAAGTGGTGTCCCTCAGGGTTCCATAATGGGACCACTGCTGTTTAATATAGAATATCCCACCCATGTAGTGGGATCAAGTGCACCTTCAGTAAGTTTTCAGGTGACACTAAACTGAGTGGTGCCGTTGACACGCCTGAGGGATGGGATGCTGTCCAGAGGCACCTGGACAAACTTGGGAAGTGGGCCCATGTGAAGCTCATGAGGTTCAACAAGGCCAAGTGCAATGTGCTGCACCTGGGCTGGGACAGCCCATGGTATCAGTAAAAGCTGGGGAAAGAAAGGAAATTTAGAGGGAAGTGCTAGCTATTTCTTCCTCTCCCTTGACTTAAAGGTCTAGATTTTGCACAAAGAGATAGCAGAAGCCTCAAAAATTGCCTCTCATAAAACTATTAGAGAGCATATTATTTAGCCAAATCTTTTTTTCTCTTTTTACATCGATACTGGTAATTGTCCAAATTTCTAAATAGTTCTCCAAAATTCTTTTGGAGTAATTCTTTCGCTCACCGGATTTTTACTGTCTGGAGAATCATGGCTTTACGATTTTCTTTTTTTTCCTGGTGAATTATTTTAAATGCTAACAGGTATAAAAGAAACAACAGTATTTTCCCCCTTTGGAAATTAAATTTCCAGAAAGTTCTAGGTGTATGTGCGTGGATCAGATTGCTGGGATAACAAAGCTGTGTCTGCATCTAGCATTTTTAAAATAGCGATGTTCAATAACCTTATCAGTATATTTGGGTGGCTAGTTACCACATCTGGATCTATCAGTTTGATATTTTCTTTAGCAGACTTGATAACACTTGATAAAAAAGATGAAAAGCATCTTCAGTTTGTGCTTGGAGCTTAAAAAAACTCTACTACTTATTGAATACTACACTGTGTAGTTTTAAAAATTCATTAGTCATATAGAATACCTTTGTACAATGGAGTCTCTTGTGTATTTTTTAATTGGAACTTCTTAAAATGGTTTTGATATGTCAAAACATTGCATACAGACGTATCACAAGAAGCAATGCAGAGGGCTATCCTTATTTTCTTCTTCTGGGTCGGGGCTAGATGTCCTGCTAGTCCTAATTGATGAGATCTTCCTTTTTTTTGACTTAAGTGCACTTTTTGCTGATGTACTTAAAGGCAGTGATCATCCTTGTCTGCACAACTTCCATTTGGAGAGCAGTAGAACACGGAAAGAGTACTCTTCATAGGTAGTTTTTTTTAATCAAGTTCTTTATATGACCTGAATATATTGACTGTATTGACAACTTGGGTATACAAGACAGATTACGTTATTCTGATTTTGCATAGGTTTTGACTTTAAAATCCCCTTTTGGCCTTTTCAATTTGGCATCATGTAAGTTACTTCTCATACTTGGAGCCTGTAAAATGCAAAATAGAAGTTGCCCCACTGAGAGAATAAAGATCTGCTCAAAAATCTGCTGACTGAAGAAGAGTGTTTGAGGACTGCAGCCTAACTCACTGTAATCTTTTCTGTATGTCCTAAAAGCTACCCAAGCAAGAAATTGAAAATTAATCTTCCTGTTTAGGTATTACTGAGCTAATTAAAAATGAAATAAAATTTAAAAATGTGGAGAGCCATTATTCCACAAACCATTCCTTATCTTGCTGTCGTTATGCTTAGGTAGTGGTGAAGCACTGAAGTACAGAGGTTGGTTCTGCTTTTAACAGAATGTCTCTAGTTCTCCATGATGCCTCTGCTTTTCAGTTGTGTGTGTGTGTGTTTAACTCTAGTTTCCCTAGGACATGCAGATCATAGGATGTTAAAAAACATTTTGGGAGCCATAGAGAAAGCAGAAGAGAACTTCAAGCTATGGTGGTCTTGTGATGTGAGAAAGAAGCTGGAGGCATGGTAAGGGTGAGCAAACTGGCAGCCACGGAACGACCATAAGGGACTGGCAGCAGCCTAAAAGAAATAATGGGGACTAAACAAGGAGTTATGTGGAGATGTTATCCAAATGTGATATGGAAAACCAGACTTAATAATCTCTGCTTTTTAAGGAGCAACTTCTTTAAATCGAAAAATTATGTGGGAATTCTGGATATTGTACCTGTAATACACATGAGATGAATTAACAAATACATTCAACTGAATACAGAATTAATACTATAGTGATTTTTTTTTTTAAGCATAAAATGTGTCCTTTGGAGTGGCTTCTATTTTTATTTTTCACGTACTGGCAGAGCTGCCCATGCTGCAGACAGCAGTGTAACAAACTGCCAGAGAGCTTTGCTTTTTTCCCCAGACAGGCAGCAGCAGCAAGGCCTTTGCCAGGAAGGTCGGGCTGACCCGGCTCCAGCAGCATTCTAGGAACTGGTGCACGCTGACGCTGTGGCAGTTATTCTCCTCTGCAGTAACGCTGTGCCTTCTGAGACTTGACATCCTATAAAAACTAAGAATATATGCACTTCTGTAAAGTTTTGGAGGGTGACACTGAGCATCCAGTGCTTAAAACTCGTGGAAATGCGGCTGGAGGGAGGCTGGAGGGTAGAAATCTAGCTGGCAGTAGTGCACAGCCTTCCCTGACACCACTTTGTACTGAGGAAGAATCTTTCCATTGCTTTAAAGTTGCTGCAAGTTGAAGTACTTCTCTTTCCCTTTGTCTATTCTTGTGCGTGAACTCAGTTGCTACACCACTAAATACACAAATATCTTACTAAGGCAAAAAGAGAGAAGCTGCAGTTATGTGGATATGGCGTTTGTAATACGTTTATCACTGATACAGTAGTTTCCACCCTGTTTTAGAAGAGACGAAACCAGACCAAGTGTTAGTATGTAGTGTGAGTACACTGCAGCACAGATGTTCTTCGTGCCTATCTGTCAGGAATGGGCAACTGTCATCTCTTTTTTTTTATATATATTGGATTTTCCCTTCGATGTTGCTGGAACACTGGCGGATGCTCTCTTCCTTTGCCTGAGTTTACACACTTAACCAGGCCTATGGCTGGTGTTAATTTTCACTGCTTTGCTAAACTAGAGAAAGCAATGTAACTGCACTTAAAAATAGATGGCTTCACACCTCCAGTAATACAGGAGGGAGAGGGAAGTAGTGGTAAAAGGTGTGCTTTAAACCCTGGTCCCACTGCAGAATACACTGTAACTCACTGCTTTTGTGCAGCAGAAAATAGGTGGTAAAAATGAGCTGCAGAAAATAAAACTGCATCTCAATTTTTATTTTATTTATGAGGGGCACACTGTTAGTTTTTATTACTGCTGATAACTATGCTATTTGTTTGGAATTAATGGTGTAATGCAAAGTGGCTTCATAACAACAGGAATTCCAGTCTATGGTTTTCTGACAAAGAAAATCTGGAGGGTTTGTGGTTTCAAAGAAAAAGCATGAAGCATAACAAGATTACACCCTACCCCCATTAGCAGCCAAGGGTTCAAGCTGCAGAGTAGGATTTTCTTCAAATGCAGAGACTGAATATGCCTTGTTGTGGGTGTAAGAGTACCGGCAGTGTACTCTTTGAGTGCAGTGGTGAGATCATGGATATCATAAAGGCTATTATCAGGATGAGACAATTATTCAGCCTACGCCCTGGAAGCCTGTGTGAACCAGCTGATTCTGAGCAGTGCTTGAGGTTTTGGTTGGTTTGGTTTTTTTTTTCACCAAATAGTATGTAAATTGTTCATTTACTGTTCACAAACTCAGTTCTGATGCAGCTCAAAACTTGTTTTTCATTAGGGCTCTATCCTCCATAGCCTCCGCCAAACTCACAGCTACTCAAACTCATTTGTACTGGATAGTGTCCTCTGTAGCTCGAATGTTGGTTAACCTGTCTAAATGCAGCCTGCAAATTTCATATATGCAGCCTTCAGAACATGTACTGTAACTCTAGAAAGCACCTCTAAGGCTGAAAATTATTTATTTTTTTTTCTCCTTTTCTAAGTAATGTAACATATATTTAGAAGATTATTAACTACTCTGATATTTGTAAACACCTGTAATTTTATGTAGTACTTTTACACCAAAAATGCTGCAATCTCTGTAAAAAGGCCATGTAAAATTGCAGTTTTGAGTGTGCAGAACTGAACATGTTGTGTAAGGACTTCTACTCAGAGAAGTAATCAAAACATGATGATGGGATAAGAGATGGAAAAAGCCTATTAGATCATCTTAGCCATTATCCTTACAATGCAGAATTGTTCTTTACAATTCTTTTCTGTATTTTCTAGCTCAGTTTTAAATGAACAAGTAATGGGGCCCCAGCATTTCCTTTAGAGCAGAATTCTGTAATTTATGCTGAGAAGTCTTCTCTGTTGTATATTTCTACATAGTTTATTGTGTTTAATTTCATATGTAAACCCATGAACTAATTGTAGATTTGTTTTTTATTCTATTTTATATACACTAAGAAATAAATTTGTAAAACTTTCTAACTCACCAGAATAAATCAGAGACATCACTATTCTTTTTTTGATTTGGATCTTCATTTGTAGCTCTGATATCTGCAACAAATGCTTCTGATAAGGTGAAACACGTTAACGGTCACAGATTTTATACTAGGAACTGAAAATATATTTCTAACTGTCCAACTTTATTAAAGCATACAGCACTGAAATCAATAAAATAGTTTTGTCAGGATAGTCATGAGTGTCGATGACAAATATTGCCAAAGGGATCCAATGACTTTTGTGAGCCTCTGTAGCAATATGGATCCTGTATGACTGTCCTAAACATCAATTATGAAGTTGCCAAGTTTCTTTTGCATTGTGTTGTGGAGCTTCATTATTCTTATTGTTAAAATTTTTCACAGTATCTTACCCAAATCTGTGTTGCTGCAATTTAAACTTTTTATTCCTATTACTATCCATAGTAATAGTGGAGAACAGACTGCTTCCTTCTGCATTTTGGTAGGCTTTGATGGACGTGAGATCTGTTGCCATGTTCCATTAATCATCTTTTCTTTAGGCTTAATGAGTTTATGTTTTACAGACTTTCAGTTGCTCTTGTTGATTCCCAAGTATTCATACCTTTCTGGAAGCAGAATAGAAGTCAGTCACAGTGTATCTAAAGCTTTGTGAATGCTAAATACAAGAGAAAGTTGTTTTATTGTGCAGGCTATACTTCTGCACTCTACTGTGCTGTTTCTCTTTTGTCCCATGTTGATCTTAGTGTTTCATACCCTGCTGAAGAACAGTGTTTAGTACTTGTTCCCTAGCCTATGCAAAAGTTTCTTTTCCTCCTTATCTTTCTACTGAAACTAGTCTCTTTTTGTTGTTTTTTTTCCCCAAAAACATTCCTCTAGTCTTACTCATCACTTTGATTTAAAATATCTGTCTCTAACATGCAAACATTCCTTGTACTTTCCCTGTTGTCTGCATTGGTAACACACTTTCATTTCTATTGCTGGAGTCATTAATGAAAATCCTAGAGAGAAGCAAAGACAAGACAGAGTCTTGCAGAACATCCATCTATTTTGACAATGAATATTAGTATCTTGTTCCTCAGTTCAGTTACCAGACTCCTTGTGGATTAATCTAACAGTGTTTTCATCAACATATGTTCCTTACGTTGCTCATGAGAATGATTGGTGCAAGTATTGCTTTTCTCCTGCCTTCAACACCTGTCACCCTTTCATGAAACAAAATTAAATTAATTTGTTGCAGTTTCCTCTTGACAAATCCAGATTGATTGCCATTCATCCCATTGCCTTCCAGGTGAAGAAAAATTCTTTGGTACAGGAGTTTTCTGGAAGGTAACTGGACCAGTGCACAGTTTTGTTATCTCCTGTTCTTTCAAGTGTTTTTATTTTCGCAACCTGTTCTTTCAAGTTTAGTACCAAGTTTGCCCTTGTCTTTTGGTATCCTGCCTGTTTTCCAAGAGGTCTCAAAAAAACCTCTCACAACCCCCACAAAAACCGATAGTAGCTGAAATTTTATCTTAAGCTTATGTAATTCCAGTGTCCTAGCATGAACTACATGGAGTTCACCTTCTTGTGAATCTGTTTTAGTACCCTTTAAGCTGTTCTACGGTGTCAATTCCTGTTTCTGCTCTGTGTAGTACTGATTATTTAAAGTTTGGGTTCAGCAAGTATTTTAGGTAGAATATATGCTGTCTTCATGACAGGAACAATGCATGTATCTCTGAACAGAACTTCTATGCCACTTTCCTCCTTCTCAGCCCCTCCACAAACTACTTAAAATTAAAAAAAAAAAATAAATGCAAGAATAGAAAGAACGCAAACAAAAAAATTTTTAAAAACACTTTTAGTTTGCATCCAACCATATGGGTTTTCCTTTGTGGGGCGGGGGGGAAGAAACAGCAGGGGAGGTGGAGAAGGGGGGGAAGCAGGCAAATGAACAAGATAGTACTGCTGACTGGTATTTGTCTTTGCTAAGTGTGTGTGTGTGAATATACACGACCAAAGCTATTTATTACTAACCACAGATTCAGAGAAACATTCATCGTTGCTTTGTGAAGACAGTGATTTCAGAGTTAAAGCAATAGATTCTTCACATCTCCAGCTGACAACCTTTTCCTAGAAATTTAGTGCCTGAAATAGGACACAGTGTCCCAACTGAGACCCAAGCATAGCTGTGTAGGAGAGAGAGATTTCTTTCTTATGTCTTTGAGGCTATTACTTCTGTTTTCACATCCCCAGAACGATGTTTGCCTTCTGTTAACTTATGTTCAGTCAGTCATACAATACACAAAAACCAGTCCCCCCTCCAACCTCATCATCTCCAATTCGCAATGACCCCTCTCTAAAGCAGGAGTAACTCATTCCTCCTCACCCCCTTATACTGTGTGCTTAGTTCACGAACAGATCAGGGTACAAATTGCCTCTTACTGTGTTGTTCTGAATCAGGCACTAACATTACCTCAGTTTTCATGCACCACATCAATGCACCTATTCTGCAATAATTATAATTATTACACAGGTAAGTGGGTTTTATCATATGCTAGGTTGCTTTTGCCAGGCCAAGAAAGAATTTGGCTTCCTGTGGACTTTAACAGCTTTACGTGAAATGTATGCATAAACAGCATTTCTGAATGTTTGCAGTGGCAGTGGTTGGGTTTTTTTATGCTTTTGACCAGTCTCTGATAGTTATCATTTTCTTCAAGGGTTTGTTCCAGCAGGATTTTAGCACTGAAGTTCTAGTAGCTGTGCTTGCTTTTTTTTCAAAATGAAAAGTAATTCCCTATTTCTCAAATGACCCTGAATGATCTTTGGTGTTAGTTTTACCATTGTTTTAAGCATAAACTTGTAGAGTTTTTGACTGTTATGTGAAGTTAAGTATGGGAAAATGAGAAAAATGTCACCTGAAAAATATGCATTGATAACCTTTTGCATCTTGTTATTGATATTTAATAATTCTGCTTTTCACAAGTTTTTCCCTGTATGAAAGTCAAGTCAGTGCTGTGTAGGGCACTTAGAGTGCTGAAATCTTACTCGGGCAGCATGCTGAAATTTTAATGATTCCTTGACTTAATTATGGAGAGCATCCTTTGGGAATGAGACAAAGATGATCATTTGAACATAAGAAAAAGAATAATGAATACTTAAGGAGTCTAATTAAATGAGTTTCTTATGCTGGTGTGGATTGGGGATTTTTAATTTTTTTATAACTTTGGTATTTTCTTTTTAAATGCTTCCTTAACACTTAATAAATCGTGGGTATGCTGGTAGGAACTCGAGTCTTCATTGAAAATTCTGCATGCAGTTTTGCTAAAATGGGAAGTCTGCAATTAAAGTCAGTTGGTAAATAGGTCCTCTCTGCTTGTTGAGTGAGTGTAGGTCCAGCATGCAAGTGTGGCCCTGAACAGGGAAGGAACTGAAACTACAGCTCTCTCTGTTGGCTCACATGTACCTGTTTTCCTTGTCTTAGGAGTGTTCCATGTTAGTAGTAGATTTTTTGCATGTGTAAGTAGTTCAGAGAAATTAAAAATACCTACCATACAAAACAAGTCAAGGCACCTTTTCTCTTCCTTTCTTGTGCTTTCTGTATTGTTGCACCACAGTAATTCAACAAAAAATTGTACAGTTGAAAGTCTCGGGGCAACTGGGAAATGCTGGAAACTTCAAAGAGAGTCTTTCTTGTGACCTTTGTAGATGGGTTCTTTGTTACACTTATTCAGCAGCTTTTTAT
The DNA here is from genome assembly GCA_033556795.1 of Tapera naevia. Classification (NCBI taxonomy): domain Eukaryota; kingdom Metazoa; phylum Chordata; class Aves; order Cuculiformes; family Neomorphidae; genus Tapera; species Tapera naevia. The sequence continues at coordinate 6,787,512 of JAUMJJ010000156.1, forward strand.
TTCAAAATAAAACAACAAGTGAGCTGCTCTTGATGTGCAGAGCTTGGCAACAGGAAGATCCATGGGCACTGGGTCACTTAGTGCCGCTCTCCACTGTCAAAGGCGGGTGGGGAAGATAAGCCATTTCATGGTGATCAAGCACTGCCTTTGTCTAAAGTTGTACATACTTTTCCTTTTGTAGCTGTGTCATGGAAGGGAAGGTAAAACAATATTTTCATGGTCACAGTATCTTTCCAAGGCAAAGGGGCTTACCAGCCCTGGATACGCATTGTGCAATTATTTATGTAGAAGCTCACGTAGTCAAAAATGCGTTTAGCCTTGAGTATGTATTTTTGACTGAAACCTAACAAAAATCAAAGCACACTAATTAAAGGGCTCTAGAAAATGATCTGTTAATTACAGGCAAAAGTGTTGTGCCTATTTGTGACTGTTAGTGCCCTCCCACTCTTTGCTTTGCAGCTTCAATTGCTTAAGCAGATTCAGTTATAGATACCTTTGCAGGTAGCACAGCTCTGCAATGGCATGGCTTTTTATGTAGCTTTATTATTACGAGACTGCTACTGCTCCAGAAAAGGGACAGCAGGTGGGGATTCGATGCCGAGAAGCTTCAAATACCACAAAGACATTTCCTGATGCTGTTTTGGGTTATTTTTAAACCACTCTGAGACAGAGTGTTTTCCATCAGAGACAAGCAAGGAATCACTTCTGTTGTATCTGTTTGGGAACTGGATGATCTACTGGAGGTGATTTTGAAAGCCATGCAAGGACCTCCTGGTTGTCTGCTTTCATGATGTTGAAGGAAACCCCTCCACAGGCTCAGTGTTCACTGGATGTGTAAGCAAATTGTCTGTTGCTTTCACGTGTCGGAGCAGAAGTTAACAGATGCCGCAGTGTTAATTGTCCACTCAGGGTGAAGTTTATAGCTGAACCATAAAATCCTGGTGAATGTTTTTTAGCATTTGGTTTTTGAAGCTCACCAGGAAGGGACAGATCCTCCCATCGTATCACAGACAGTGTTCAAGTTATGCATGTGGGAGTATGAAACTGATATAAAGCCTACTGTTGTACTTAATTTTGTGTGCCAGGTTAGCTTTTCCTGACTGTGTTAGTGTAGTTTGCAGGGGTATCTAAAAATTCCTGGATCAAAACTCTCAGTTTGGGCCCACGTAGCACCATCCTACTGACCCGCTGGTCCCCCAGTTGTACAGGGACTTGCAGTAGCAAAACTAGGAGAGTACAGTGGACTAGGCAGAGAGTAACTATGAAACTAGGAATCTAGGGAATGTTTATTGGGTAAATTTATGGTTTCAGAACATTATTGAGTAGTTCCAAACAAGGTTGAAAAATATGTCGCTAATTGTGATCTAATGTCGGTCCTGAATATAGCTTCCCCCAGTTAACAAGTTTGAAAACAATTTACTACCGTTTCACAGAGTGATCTTTGTCAGCATCCCTAAGACACTGATACTCTACGTGTGAATTTCAGTCCTCATTGTAGTCTGATATTTAAATTGTAGATGAAAATGTAGAAAAATCTTTCCTAAAAATATGTGCTTGTTTAAGTCCAGTGATTCCCAGTGAATGTAGGTTTTCAATAATATCCTTCTGAGTAGAGGAAGAATAGGAAGAAAGTTTTTTGTGTGTTTGCACAGCAATCATTTAGAGGTTACTTATCTTACTCTCACTGTGTCCCTTGCATCAGATACATTTCCTGGGCTTCTCAACAATTCCATCCACAAGCCCACTCAAAATCTATCTTCCACTTAGTGTGTCTCTATAAATAAGATACACCAGTATCTTTTTTTTTTTTAGTTTGTAATGAGTCAGAGATAAAACACTTTACACTGTCTTTGCAGAACAGTTAATATTAATTTGTCACTTTTAGCTCACTTTCTCTGTATAGGCCTCAAAAAAATTACCCCGGTTTGAAAGTTGGGGATGATAAATCTCCAGGTCTTGGGCACTCTGCAGCCTTCTACAGTCACATTTTGCCTCTGCTGGTACGTAAGAGCATTATTTCCCTCTCCCAGTTTGTTTGCAGGCAGATTTACTGTGCCTACGTGGTGGCCTGGGACAGCTGAATTGTCCCATTTTATCTGTCCCTGAGGCCATGGGTTGAGTGAGCCTTGAGTCAGCTTTTGGACTGTCCCAGTTTACAATATGAGTCTTGAAGGCAAACGAAAATAGGTAGTTGCTTTCTTTAAATACCATGCCTCAGACTGGAAGTCAGTGATGAATTCACAGAGAAGTCAGCCAGCCTCGTGCTGGACTGCGGGAGGTAGGGCTTCAGCACTTAAGTCCAACTGTGTCATCTCTGCATAGAGGAAGAGTAATTTTGCACTTGATTCTGCTGGCTTGGATGTGATTGTTGCTTTGAGTTTGAGCTCAGAAGGCAGGCGACATTCCATGACTGTTTTCTGTGTGGGTGTTTTTGGGGGCTGGGTCAGTTGTTTTGGCTTTTTTTTTTTTTTTTTTAAACATTTACGATTCCTGCCATTTCTACTTAAATTTCCAGTGAGGGCAGCAGGATCATTGAAGAAGCAGCAAGCCTCTTGATAGGACAATACAAATACCCTCACCTTCAAATATCTGACCATTAAAACTGCATCCCTGAACCTGTGTCATTTCCAAAGGTTCTTTCGAGCTGTTGTGTCCTAGAGAAGTCAAATAAGAAATAACACGTAATTCAATAAAATTCCAAATTTTATGCTGTAAGTTCAAAGAAGTTAAGGGTTTTCTTAAAAAAACCTCGGTTTTCTGCATGTTTGGAGAGGAGTCCATCCTGCCCTGATATCGGATGTGTGAAAACGAGATGAAAGTAAAACTAGATGCTAAATAAGCTTTTAATCTTGTTTGGTTGGTTTGTTTTTTTGTTTGCTTTTGAGACACAAGTCTTGCTAGTCTCACGTGTGAGCAGACAAATCTTATGAGACCCCTTTGAAGAGTTCTTTTATGAGTTAACTAAGTTTCACATAGCATTTTTTTTAAAACTGGTACTTTTATTTTTTTCTGCTTAGTCTTCTCCCAAAGTATTGTTTTCATGAATGGGTGAATCAATAATGTCCTTATTTCTAGTATGTCTTGTTCTTCCTTCTCTTCTCACTTCTGCTTTTCTCAACAAAATAATCTAGGGGCTATAGCAGCAGAAAGAGAGACTCCCCTTCCCCCTTTTATATTTTTTTTCTGTATCAGATAAATCCAAAATTAGGAATTTAAGAGTAACCTAACAAGCATTGGCTTTGTTTTTCTTCACGTGTTTCCTTTTGTTTGCTTTCTGTTCTTTCTAGTCTTCCTATAATACTTCTTTTCATCTTTGGGAAAACATAAACCTACTTTGTTCACCAGTAAGAGTTATCATAGTGACCTTCTAGTACTGTGTATGATTGTAAACATTTTTGATCCATAGCGATCTAAGTAGTGTCAATATTGAATGTTTCTATGGTGTTACATCTTCCCTAAAAGAGCTTAAATTTTTATAGATGTGTTTTTGGCATGTTCACAGTAAAGCAATATTTTTGTGATTGTCTGATCTTTTATTTTCTTGTGCTGCATTATTATTTAAAATAAATGTAAAAGTGATGCTACTATCTTTGCTCTGTAAGCTGCTGGCTAATTGATAACTTAAATAATTAGATCACAAACAGTTTTCTCCCCTATAACTTCTTGTGTTTTTTCAAGAGCTGTCTCAGTGTTGTGTGCTAATGCCATTTTGCAGTCTCTCATGAAACTAGTTTTAACAGTGGGACTGGCAGCTTAAACTAAAACAAAGGACACACTTCACTTTCCAGCTGATCAAATCACTTTCTAGCCATTTTTACAATTTTGTGACCAGATGAAGCTAAGTAGATGTTATCCTTGTGCTAAGATAAATTTTCTCCTTCTTTGTAACTTTTTCAGGACCCTATGGATTGTGCTGAAATGCTCATTGGCATTTGATTAATTTTGTAATTAAGGGTGAAATCAAATAGCTTAATTATTTTGCTGAAGTCTGAAAAGAAGCACTTAAATTTTTCCAGTACCTAACTCCCTTGAAGTGAGTTATGACATATCTGGCATGAAAACCTTCACACTTCATCCAACTTTTATCTAGCAGTGTCCTATCACCTTCCAGTGAATGAGTCAGTTCACCATTTCCCCAAAAGCAGAAGTTGTTCATACATAGTCTCTTTTTTTTCACAGGGGTCTGAATCTTTTACCTTTTTTGTAACATTTTTTTCTGTTTGAGATTCTTCCGGCCTAGTATTACTCTAACTATATACGGTTGCTTTAGTACCTAAGACATAATTTCTCAAGATCTGAGCTTGAATGGATATTTTTTTCTTCCTGAAATCTAATTCAGGAGGAGTTTGGACTCTGTAGTTCAAGCAAGGATTGTAATCCACACGATAAAAGCATGTACCTATTTGGTCCAGTTGGTTAATCAGTTGAAAATGTACTTGGGATGGAGCAAGCTTGTTTGACAGATAAAATCCTTGCACTTATGCATGTCTCAGGGGACTGAGTGAGTTCACTTATTATCCTCATGTGTTAGAATTATTCTTATTAATAAAAGCTTGGGCTGCTTTCTGCGTACGTGGAATACAGCCTGTGCATAAGGTGGTGTTCGGGCTTTTAAGCTGTGTATGTGCATGTTGTTCTCTGTCCCAGCACTTTAACAAGTATGCTTCAAGTATTTTAAACATATAATGTGACATAATACGTTATTTTTATTTTCATTTGATGAGGTTATTTAAGCATAAATTACAGGCCAGTGTGGTTAAAAGGTTTCTGGAATGTCACAGGATTAGCTAGCAAGCAGTGAATGTCAGCAGCATGGGCTTCATTTGTGGCTCAAATAAGAAGTTGGTTTCCTAAGGCAAAGCTTGTGAATCTTCCAACTCCAGATGGAAATGTGCTTTGAATAAAAGGGGTCCAACTCTATTGAATTATGCATTTTCAGTTCTGGTCCTGCTGCATTTTCTAAGCACTTCGCTGATAATAACTGCATTGTCAGACAGGGGAACTAATGTCAACTTTATTTTACAGAGAAAGAACTGAGCTTCAGAGAGTATAATTGCGAAGGTCATACAGGCAGATTGTGAGCTAGAAAGTGAAGCCTTTGGTGCTTTTTTTTTTTCCCTTTTATTTATATAGGCACAAGGCAGTCTTCCATTTCCTGCTGAAACTTGATCATGTCTCCACCAACCTCAAGATACCTTCTCCAGCCCTCCTAAATCAGCAGCTTTGCCCAGTTCACCTCTCCAGTAGGGCTCCTGTGGCAGAGTAGAGGCTTTTCACTGCTGCCCTGTGCTTCACTGAAGAGCTGGGCCAAAATCCATATACTTGCCTGAATGTGGCCTTTGATTGCTTGCAATTATGCCTTACAGTTGAAAGCATGCTGTGGATATCCTTTGGGTGTACTCTTTGCATCTTTAAAAATAGAAATATGTTTATTCAAGCTTCTGTAGTACACAGAGGAGTAGGAATTTACTACTTCTGGTTCAAAACTAGGTATTGCCCAAGTGCAGCATTCCTTTCCACAACTTTCCAAAGGCAGCATTATATATATGTCTTCAGAAGTCTTTGAGATGTGGAGGAGGAGTAGGGAGAGGTACCTGGTGGTGTGTAGGTACGGGGAGTTTTGGATACAAAGAGAAACCTGTGATTTTACTGCAGTAGTAAGAAAGATCCCTAAGGTCACATAACTGTGGTTTCCATCCTTGAATATTTCTTAAAAGTTGTTAAAAAATAAATAACTTTTGAAACCTAGTTTGTTAGCCTGTGAACTGTAGACCAACAGCGCACTATGCGCTGCCTTTTTGGATAACCTACAGTGTGTTCAAAGTAGTTTCTGTTTTGGAGATTTAAAAGATTATTTTACTTTTAGCCATGTTATGAGAAAACTAAAGCAGTAGATGCATGTCATTTACTGGACCTCAACAACCTGGATTCAGAAATGATCTCTCAAGTTCAGGGGGAGAATATTTACAACCGTGTGAGACCTCTCTGGATTTTATACTATTCTCCAAAGATTCAATATGATTTGGCTAATTGCACTTCAAATTTAACTTTAATTTCACAGCAAATTCTGGGTTTTTTTCCTTCTGGAAAGAAATGCTACTGTCCTGTAAAATACATCAGTTTAGTTTCACTTGTGGAGCCTTTTGATTCCTATCTGACTTTTGATTCTTATCTGAAAGAAATCAGACTGCCTTAAATGCTGATCTTCATTACTGCAAAGTATGCCACTAGGGATACTGGGAAAAACAGCAATCTCGAGGCAAGCTGCTGATTGTTCGTATTTGTGTAGAAAAAATATGGTTCCTTATTCACTAGATGCTTGCTCTGTATTCATCCTAGTAAAAGATCCTCCTGCAGGCCTTAATACTGCTGCTATTTTACCTCCCATAATGAATATTCAGAAGCTGCAGTCATTGAGGACTCAGGTGGCAAAAATAGTAAGTTGATTGAAGCAAGTCTTGACATAAAAGCCTAAAAGTAAATTTTCAACTACATGGAAATAGTGCCGATTTCCCTTTTGACCACGTTAAAGAATGGTGCCAGGAAATCTCCCATGAATTAAATGCCTGTTTCACACTAGTGTGATCACATCTTTCTTTCTGTATGATGTGTTGTAATAAGTATGTTTAAAAAAAAAGGGGGGGGGGAGGAAGACAACAGAGCTTTCTCTAATCCTCCCTCACAAAATGTATTGGAATTGAAAAATGGGTATAAAAGGCACACTGTTAAGATATTGCAATGCATGCATTGTCTTCTACATAATGCAGTCAGGGTCTCCATGGTAAGAAGAAATTTTTATTTTATTTTTTGTCACCATCAGCAGTTAACCTAAAGTAGGAGCTGCTCCATTTCATTATAGGTTAAATGGCTTACCATACAAAACTAGCTGAGACATGTGCATCGACAGCAGTGCATCTTTTCAGAGGTTTTTAGAACGTGCTTTAGGATTAGAGAAGAAAATACAATGCAGCATATGTTATTGTTCTGGAATTTTTTTTAATAGAAAGCACTCCTTTTCAGCGTTCCCCCTTCAGTGGAGTCACTTAGACACTTCCAGCTGGTGGCAGGGGATACAGCCATAATACAGCTTTCTCTGTCCCAGCTGTCTTTTTCATTACGTTAAATGCATTACGATGGCTGCACTGTTTCATAAAGGTTCAGGTACAGAAAGGTATAGGAAGAAATCTGCAACTATGTATTTTTGCAGTGACTGCAGGCTTCTGTGAGATCTCTGAATCCTGAATGTGTTCCTGGCTCTGGTCACAGCTTTCCTTCCAATCACTGGAACATTTGCTGTAAGGGCTGGCTAGAGGTGCCCGAGGAAATCACCTTTTACAAGGGAGCGTTGTTGTAAAGGATTTTTAATGCATTATGGCTCACGCAGCATCACAGTTAAAGAAAAACAGGGATTTAGAAATTAATGCTGATGAAGAAACTGAGAAAAAAAGAAAACACAGGAAAAGATCCCGGGATCGGAAGAAAAAGGTACCTAGATCTATGCCAAATTCTGACAGGATTCTTTTGTTTTAATTTTCTTACCTTGCAATTGAAGTATCAAAGCTCGTTCTTTCGTGTAACTTGGTAGCTGTCAGAGTAATTTGTTAACGTTGTAAAATAGCATTGATAACCAGGGCTGTGGGGTTTCCAAAGCGATTGAATGTTTAATTGGATATTAGCTGATTGCAGTGATGATGCAGGTGTGCATTCATTGCCCAGAAAAATCACTTGTGTTACTGTGATATGCAAACTGTCTGTGAGTTGAAAATAGTTTGTAACATGATGTGAGGATAAATGCTGAGCTCTCGTAGGTTTAACACCCTAATAGTTTAGCCTTGCATAGATGTACTTAAAAAGGGATATGTGGGGAGTCAGGTTTTTTTTCCTTTGTTTTGGGACTGTGTCACATATTTGGCTTCTGAAACATTCATTTTGGGGATAATGTTATAGAAATAAGGTGTTTCAGTGTTTCTCCTTCTTCCTAAGGGTGAAGTGTTTTACAGAATTGAGCTGTAATAATCTGTTATTAACAACTTTCTATTGTTAGGGGAATATGTGTCTGAAATCTTGGAGCCTGATTTTCCTTTACTGTAGATTTGTCTTAGCTGCAGAAAATCCTCCAGCACACTAGGATCTGAAAAATTCAGCAGGCACTGCACTGCTCATTGTTCAGTTCAGGAACCTCTGTGTGATTCCAGTTTTACTGTTTGTCTCTAAGGTATCAAGCAAAATAGTTACGTTTTGTGGCATAATGACAGATAAAGAGGCCAGCCACTTTGGCAGCTCTGGATGTGTCCTTAAAAATGACACCTTGTACTCTGCTCCATAGAAATAAGGCCCTGCCATGATTCCTTGTCTCTGGCTGTATTGTATTATAATTTTTCAAGAACATATCAAGAAGCCAGTTGTCTTAACAGAAACCTGGGAATGTAGTATTTCTGTGTGCCTTTGTAAAATCCCCCTAAGGGGGTTTGGCTAATCTTCATATGCTCAGAGAAGTGGTGCATGTGCTTCTTAAATGACATGTAGATTTCCTCTAACATATGTGCATCTTTTGGTTGCGTGAGAGTCAGTAATTCCCTGCCCTTTTCTCTTTTTTCTCTGCCATGGCAGTACTATACATAATGAAAAGCACTAAGAAACCCACTGCCTTCTGTTCTGGTGAGCACATTAGGAGACTGTTTAGATGGCTGCAGTGAATGTACTGCAGCATATTAACTGTAGGTATTTTTTCTGTGTGAACGTATACATACAGATCTTCTGAATTATCTTCCAGTATAATGGAAAGTGTCAAAATAAGATTCTGTCTTTGGGGCCAATTTTGAGGTGCTACTGTTTGAAACGGGTCTAAATTAGTAATATTTTTCTTGTCTGCTGTTTAGGTTATGTGCAGGTCTCTAATGTAGCTATCAGGGTAGGTGTTTTTTTTCTCCCACCTGAAAATAGCTACAGGAGTTAAGAATTTTAGGAGCTGGCCTGTCAACCCATATTTACTGATGGCTTGTGAGCTAAAATGTGTAGTCTCTCAGCTAACTGTACTCATGATGCAGGAAGCCCACATTGTACTTAATGTGCTCAAGTTTAACAATAGTGTGCCCAACCATATCCATACCCTGTCTTTGTGTGAGGGTGATTTCTCACAGTTTGTAATTAGAACAATATAGGAGGGATGTGGCAGTGAGAGGCTCTTGATTCAGTGAGGTGAGACAATTGCTTTGTGGACAAAAATGCTTTATTGTTTATACAACACAGTGCTGTAGAAAGGAAATCTCTTAGCAACCAGAGTGGCACATGGAGAAATATCAACCTATTAATCTCAAATGTATGGATTTTTTCAGTGTTTTATTTCTACACCTAAAGAATGAGATAAAATAGAAAGCTTTTGCTCCACTAAATGCTTTTTATGGGTGTTGTGTGTGTGTCCGTCCCTGACCCCTTCGTGTCACACTGGAATTTGGTAGCTTATTCCAGTTTCTTTTTGGGTTTCCTTAGGACTTTGCAACAGCTTCAGGGCATATAGAGACTCTCTCTACTAGGAGAATGGAGCAAAAAGCAGCAATTGCTTCACTTAACATTTATATACTTGGGCATCAGTGTTCTTATAGCAATGACACGGTTTTGCCACCCATTATATAGGGCGTAGGAAGTCCAATAATTGTGATTTACCATTTTGTACTTTCCTGACTATTTAAAACATTTTTCCCCCCCAATTTTTCCACTATGAGTTGTGAGTCACTTCTTGTTCTTCTGCACCACCCACAAGCAAGCAGTACTTGGGGTTTTTTTTGTTGATCACATGATACTGCACAAAGCTAACCCTTCGCTTAAGCAGTACACAGAAATATCCTTTAGGGTCTTCCAGTCACATTGGAACAACAGGGAGAACTAACGTTTCTGGATAATTTGTGCAGTAAGGAGACCGAGGCAGCCAATGATTAGAGAGTAAGGCTGGTGGGAGCACCCAGTGTCCTAGACTTGGTGATACCAGCAGCAGTCATGCTGATTTATGTTCCTGTTTAGTTTGAGAATTGCAGTCCAAGGATAATACTCCAGCACTTGTGACTGGTTAAGCAATTTACAATGTAATAATGTTTCTGTTAAGACTTGCTTCAATACTTGTGTCAGAGAAATGACCTTTTTGAAAATATACAGAAACCAAAACCCTGTCTTATGTCCAATACCATTTAATTTCAAAGTGAGGTATTTTCAAATTGCCGCACTTAGCTCGGTAGAGATGCTGTTCTTCTGTGTCCTATGGCCCCACCGCGCACTTTCTGTTCACCTGAATTTAAGACATTTCTGAAGGTTCAGAGCTTAATAGTTTGGCTGAAATGTAAGAGAAAGGGATGGTGCCAGCAAATGAAATGAGTACAGGTGAAGGGTCTGCATTATACAGGTTTCCTGTTTATTCTGTTCAAGTTTATATTACAGCTTGAAGCGGTTCTGCCTCTGGATGGTTGTGCAGTGTCCTACACTGCAAATAGTTTGAGTACATTCAAGGGCAGACCTGAGCCTTCAATGGTATTGCAGAACAAGAGAAACCACCCTTAAAAATAAGTGACTGATAGGATGGCTTGCTTGATTCTTTATACTGTGGCTCTGTATTGCGTAGTTTGGTTAGTGAGAACTAGAAATTGTTTATCCTATGTCTGGAAATAAATTAGTTGCTTAGTCAGTGCTGTTCCTAAAATAAAGGTGAAATCTGTAATCTTTTTTCTCTGTTCAGTACGTAGCAGAAGAGAAGGACGAGTCTCGGCACATACTCAATGATTTATGTTATATACAATATTCAGTAGCACTGAAGTAGTTTCCATTTGTGTGTAGTGCTCAGGAGCTAGCATGTTCTTTGGGATCACAGAATAGCTTGATCATAATGCAAAGCCTGGCTCCTGCCATCTCCAGCATGTTAAAGGCTGTTGCTGTCACATCCTCTGCTGCTGCAAAGTTGTGGGCAGCAAGGGAAAGTAACACGTGCCAATGTCGCAAATCCTAGTAATTTCATCATAAGGATCACAGTGTTTGAAGGTTTTGCTTAACTTTCAAGTATGCTTGAAAAATTGCCCTGCAGATTCCTCATGGGTATAAACTGAAATGCTGTGTTGGGAATACTCAGTCTTGTAGGTGTATGCCTGTTCATGTGGCTTCAGGGAGGCTGTATATCTTCTGGACTGGGCTTTGCTCCCAGCTGTGAAAGCCTGTGGGAGATGGCTTGGACTGCCCAAGGCAGCAGAGCTGGAAACACATCCCAGGGGCAGCAGGACCTCAGGAGGGCATCATCATATGGGTGACACCCACTGTTTCCTTTCCCCTCAGTTCTCTCAGGGATGTCAAATGTTTTATGGATCTCAGCAGTGTCAAGGTTTTAATGTGAGTCTCATGAGGTTGAAAAAAATCACCATCAGCACCCAGACAATTAACCTGAACAAAGAGCTGTGTGCAGACCAGCTTCAGTGCAAGTGCCTTCTTCAGTTTGGTTCACAGTGATAATTAAGCAGGTTTGAGTAAACCAGGGGTAATTCTTTCTCTGACAGGCATATGTTCCTGCAATGAATTGCCCTGTGGTTTTAACAAGCAATTTGGGTTGGAATTGCTGCAGTTTTCACATGCAAACAAGTGCATCAGTTATCAGGTAAAGCTTCAAATGTGAGCTTCTAAGGTTTTTAACTCAGGTAACAAATCCAAATTCCTATATATTTAAAAAAAAAAAAATAATTTCATGACTTTAAAACAAATGTCAGGATTAGAGAAATCTATTCCACGGTTTCTGAACAGTTGAACTTGACAGTAGTACAAACTAGACCAGGCACAAATGATTGTTTCTTAAGTCATTTGTGTTAAGGCACAAACCAGGCAGATGTTTCTGTAACACCTGGGAACTTGACCTATGGTAAACGTAAAGATTATGTAGATTTAGGGCCTGAAGGAAAGATTAAGTCAGTGACTCTTTCATAGAGTCAAGGAAAACTTCAGTCATATCCTTAATTTTGAACACGATTCTCTGTCATAGGCAAATCTAATTAAGTAATTGAAAGATTATTTTGATACATGTTTGGATGGGATATCTACTAGCGGTGATATCCATCCACCTGTGGAGGGGATATTTACTAGCAGTGTTGAAATCTTACTATGGAGTTTGGTGATGCAAGAGTTTTTCTATTCAGCTGGAAAAACAATTCCTTCTTTGAAAATGAGCCCCAAAGAATGAGAAGATTGCATTGTATTGTGTGGGTAGCACTACAGCATCATTTGAAGTGGGCACTGCTCAGTGTTACTTTGTTTATAAACCCAGAATAATTTTGCACTGTTATACATTTATGTTTTTATTCAGGCAGGTTTAGAACATTCATCTTTTTCTCTTCACCTTCTTGATGCCTCAGGATTGTGCTGTCACAATGGATGGCTGTTAGTTATTATGCAAATGTCAGTTTGGGTTATAAACCACGTTATGCTTGATGTTACCAACCCTTGGTGGGAGGAGATGGGGAAGAGGGAGGGCTAACAGTAGGCATCCTAACCATTATAGGAGGATTGCTTAGGGACTAGATTTAGAGCTGCAATCTCCGTGAGTGTAAATCAATATTATTTCAACTACCTGGTTGGTATTAATGTCATCTTTTATGCTTCTGTTTTTTTCCACTCAGAAGAAAATTGAGGGAGGAGGGAGTAGGTGAAGCAGAGGGAGGGAGTAATGTCTCTTCTACGGAAAAATGGATGCCTTTGAAGCAAAAGGAAGTTCAAAGATGATATTTGGTGAACAGTGGTTTAAAAAAAATCAAACAAACTCTTTATGCAGTTATGAATATTCAGTCCAGTGCCAACAGTCAAAGCACTGCTAATTTCAAGCTCTTAACTTGCCTGAATTGGTGGCTTCAGGGTAAGTCGCGCGTACTTTGATACAATTTCCCTTGGCCATTCACTAAATGTTTGTTGCTGTGAGTCAAAATATCCATCAACTAGTGGAACCGACTGAGCACCTGCTAAAATTGAGTGTTAGACTAAATCAGACCTAGCTTGACTGGAACGAGATGTAAGAACTAGGCTGTTCTGTATGTGATGTGTGTAGAAGAAAGAAATAGAGAAGAAAAAAGTCTGAGTTTTAAAAAAAAAATTACTTAATTCCCATACAAAGCCTGATGTATTCCCACACTGATTTGAATGGAATGGACAATAAAGGGCTGGATTTGCTGCTATTGAGTAATTTGTGCAGCTGTTTAGGCCACTGGTAGAGTGGTGGAGGGGACTTTCTGACTGAGGCAGTAGGGCTAGCGCAGACTGTGTTGTAAAGGCTTAGAAAACTGGGCCTTAAGGGTTTGATTTGGCCCAGTGTGCCTTTCAAGTTGGAAACCTCTTAGTTCTTTTAACAAATCTACAAAATAATGCCTCCTCTTTAAGCTGGGATGTGCGTGGGCTCTTTCAGGTAATAAACTCAAATGAGACAATACAGCTCCTCACATTGTTCCTGACTTTGGTTATCTAACTTATGCTATAGCCCTGTATATTGTATGGAAAAAGATAGATACCTTCAGAGGATAATTCAGTGCATGTACATGAGACAAGTTAAAGCAATGTCCTCATTTTCAAAGGTATCAAGTATCTTCCAGCTTTGCAGCTTCAGCTGAGAGCTTTTAGCATCCTGCAAATCAGGCCCTGGCATCTCTGGTGTATGTTTGGGATCGTATAACACTTCAAAAAAAATTGTATGTCTGTTGCCTGGGCATGGTGTTCGTGTGGAGCTCTGCTTTGCTGGCCAGTGCTCTGAGGTGGCAGTTACTGGTCTCCACAGAAGAGGTCAGCTTTTGTTTTAATTTTTACAGAGATTGATTAGTATTTAGTCAAGTAAGACTAATGTGGACAGGAGAACTAGATTGGAATATGACTTTTGCTAATTGAAAAGAAAATTCACTCTGGTTTGTATTTATTATAGTTTTTAATTTAATTGACCAATAAGATGAAATTCCTCATTATTTAGAAGGTTATGGCTATTTAGTAACATGAATTTGTCCCACATGAAATTGTTGCTGCTGGGATGTTCATAAGCAGTTTAATGCCTTTCTATTATGTACCAGAACTAAAACTTTACTTTGCCTTTGTAGTTGCAGAAATATACAGGACATGTTGTACTATATAGTCACCATCATCTAAGCATTATTCTAGAAAACGTTTAATGGTTTGCTTTAACAACCTGAATGATGTATTTTACTTACCTGTTTGTTCAGCCATATTTTATTCATGGTTTTGGATTTTAGCGTATTGGGCAACTGAAGGGTCTAATGTATTATATGTTTTTTCCATGTATCAATTTTAAATCTCAGTTCTAGTGTACAGTTCAGTTTCTTCCTGATTGTTCATTGAAAAACATTCATTATTAAAAGAGAAAAGCACAAGGCAGAAAGGGTTCACTTATGTTTCTGATATCCTAGTTCATGCAGAATTTATCCCACTCTGTATTTGTCAAATTGGAATTAACAAGACTTTATAGAAGTAGCTATTTCTTGATTTAAGTGATAGCCTCCAAGGCTCCTTTTCATACACAAATTACTCGTGAGCACAAGCAGGAATTGAAAGTCTGTGCCTTAACAGGTATCCACTACACCGTCATGGCAAGTTATACAAACACATGTCTGCATTTATTTCATGGGTGTAACATGACATATATCATAGTGCCCAGTGGAGCAAAAGCTCCATCAGTAGTGTTAAACTTGGTGTCTCTGGTGACCCCATCTGTACCAGGAGCCAGGCAGGCTCCCTGGTGTGCCTGGTGCTTCACCCGTGGAATTGTTAATTTGAAGGAAGGGATGCATGTGTCACTGGTCCCTGATCCAGTGGAAATCACTCCCTGCTTTCTGTGAAGAAGTCAACTTATAGAAGAATGTGGTTTGTAGATTCTGAGCAGATTTCCAAATGGTTCTCTGTTTTGGTGCATATTGAGGGAAAATCACTGGTGACAAACAAGCTTGAATTGTATTCATGTATTCCACACTCATTTGTAATCTCCCTTTAAGTACATATGTGTTGATGAGATGAGAGTACGTCAATGGTTTGTATTTTTGTAGAATATGAAGATACTGTTGAAAGCAGAAAAGTGCATCTTTTTATGAGAAAGCTTGTCAGCTCAGCTCCGAGCTACAGTCCTGTTCTTAACCCTGTGCCTCTGCCTTTAAGTATCCAGGCTCTGGTGGAGCAAGAGTTGGAAGGGAAGTCAGAAGAGGCGACAGGTAGTTGCTGAATTATGAGTGCTGTGAAAGGATTTCCTGGAGCTGCTGAAGTGGCTGTTTTTGCATAATCAGATTTTAAAAGTGTCATGATTATGCAAATCCTTGAACTCTGACTGACTACAAGCAAGTAGTAACCGATTTGAATTCAAGTATTCACATAGTTCACCAGTACTGAGGAGTAACTATTGGGTGTAACACAAATAATCTTCTCCACTAATGAGGATGTGATCTGCCAAGCTGGGAGTGGGGCTTTTGCAGACAGCTGCTTGCATGGCATCTTTGTGCTCTGTTTGCTGAGGAGTTCAGCCTAAGTGCAAAACCTCATATCCTTTACAAGTAAAGGATTTATACACTGGAAGACATATATGTCATGTATGTAGTACATGAGTGTACGTGAGCAGGAGAGGTGGTGGTAGTCAAGGATTTGGTTGTGACTCCCTAACTGTGTAGTTTGCACCAGTCCATCCGTAGCTCTGCGTCAGGCATCTCTGAAGTGTTCCCTTCTTCCCACAGTGAGTCTGTGTTAGGGAACATTTACAGTGGGAGAGGTTTCGTGGTGCTGGATTTCATTTCAGAGGAAATGTGTTCTCTTTGCTCCTCTGCAGTGGCAGCTCCTGGAAAGTCAGGCTCAGCCCGATGCCAGTGCTTTTGGCCAGCTTGGGTCCTTAGGGAGAATTTGTTCATAAATTTTTGGTTGTCTTTTCAGAAATGTACGTTCTGTGGGGTATACAAATAAATTTGTTTCTTCATTTGTGTCATTTACAGTGTGATCTGTTCCATTGCTGGAATTCCTAAATTCTTTTTTATAATGAAAAGACAATTTGAAACAACAAATCATTAGATAGAATAGATAAAAAAAGTTAAATGGTTTTTTTCAAACTTCTGTTAATTTTCTTTTGAAATTCTTCAAATTTCAGCATCACCAGATGCATCAAATTGCTGCATCACATTCTGAGTTCACAAAGCTCAGAACAATTCACAAGTCAGTGCAGTTGTTAGTATCTACCTTTCAGTTAGAGCACACTGATTTGCATATTTTAAAGAGCTTTCCTTACAGGCAGTGCTAAAATGAGAAACCACAGTGATGTTATCGTGTCTAATAAACCTCTAATAAACCCTACTTTCACCTGCCCTATTTGGTGTTGCAGAAGATACAATTGTGGAATTCACTTTATGCTCAGCACATTGGTTCACTTTTAAATGTCAGGATGTAGAATAACTCCATCATTAACTTCCTTTAGTTAAACAAGACTGTCACTGCTAGCTGAGCAGTTGTCCTTCCCAGTGATGTGTCCTGTATCTTGTCCCCAAGCAAACCCATCTGGAGATGGTCTCCAATGTTCTCTGGGAACCTGTAGAAAACAGGAGCTGTTCAATATCCACTGTTCCCTTTACTTCCCAATGTGAGTTTACCGGACATTTCACTAACAGAAGGCAAAGGTGGAACTGAGCCACTGACTATAGCTAACTATGCATAACTTCCCAGTTGTTTTTCCAGGGTTGTAATCAGAGCATCTTATAAATACAGACTTTCATAGCTTTAGATGAGATTCTGTCATAGGTTGAATAATTTTAATTTCTCCCACACAACTTTTTTCTTTCTCCTATAACTGCATCACCACTGCTTCTGGACCCTACCATGGTATCTCTGATATTGCAATCATTTCCCATTCATTAATCACTAGCTTAATGTTTAGCATTTGCAACTGTCTCATCAGCTGAATTTACCATTGACCCATAAAGAGATATCAGTGTATGGGTGATCTAAGTCTGTAACGTGTTCTCCAGCCCCTTTGGGACTGGTATGAATCCAGCAATCATTTCTGGTGCTGAGGCTAAGGTTTTCATGTTCAGACTGCAGGAAAATTCATGCAGATATTATTCAGAAATAGACTGCTGATTGCACCTTGTAGCACATTTGAATAAGCCTGGACTACTCTCCATGCCTAACGGGAAAGGTAGCCCAAGAGGAGAGATACAGGTATGAAGCACCCCATAGTGCAGCAAGTTAAAAAGAGCCTCCATCTATGTGTGAGTAAATGCAGCATTTTCCTTTAATGCTTAGGAAGCCTCTCTCAAAGGAGGCTTTTTTTGACCAGGGAGTAACTGACAGTGTGTTCTGGAGGGTGGCTGTGGACAGTTTCCTTTTTCTTACACAAGGCTCTGAAAAGTTAAAGCATCCTATAATGAAATATTGCTGAGGAGGGAGTGGGAAAGGCTCACTTTATTACATTTTTACCGTCTAAGCAAAGAAAACATCTTCAAGCAGAATCAGTGAATGCACTGGGTACCTGCAGTCCTAGTTTTCCCTAACACTTGATTTAATTTGAAACCACCAGCACTTTGAAGCTGTTAAACATCAAAATTCTGATAACTAAAGATTGCTGTTTTTCTACCAGTCTGAAAAGATTAAAAAGCTGTTAAGAGGAAAACATCCCTCATGACAGTGGGTGCACAATCAAAGTTTCTAAGTAGGGCAGCCTGAGGAACAGCCAACGCTTTTTAACAGTTATGGTAAAGTGTATGTTGTTTGATGTTCCTAGCTGATATTTTCCTGTCTACCTTTTTTTTGTAATATCAGAATGTCTGGTTATGCTTAAAGAAGGTTTGTTAAATGTTTTGCACAGTCAGCACGCACCACCCACATAAAAGATAGAAGTACACAAACTCCCAAGTCATCCAAGCAAAAAACAAAGGGTAGGTAGGGGGTTCTCCCACTGACTCTTCCAGTTGGATCTTAAGAAGTTTACTTAACCTCTGTTTTTCCTCTCTGTAAATTATCTCCATCT
The DNA here is from genome assembly GCA_033556795.1 of Tapera naevia. Lineage (NCBI taxonomy): Eukaryota > Metazoa > Chordata > Aves > Cuculiformes > Neomorphidae > Tapera > Tapera naevia. The sequence continues at coordinate 6,805,513 of JAUMJJ010000156.1, forward strand.
TTTTCTTCTTGTGCATTTTGAGGATCTCTCTTGAAGTGGCAAGTGTTGATTATTTTTCTGGTGTTGGTATGGAATATATTTTGCATGCCTTGCATAAGGACAATTGCTACAAAATAAGACCCATATAGCGTTTATAGTTTTTTAAAGACCTCGGAGCTGCTTGGTTCTGCCCTGGTGTGTGACCTGCTGGCTGCGTCCATAGTTCTTGGGAGCATTTTTGCTGGTGTCATGCGATGATTCTGGAGGAGAAGAAATTTGTTTTTTGAAGAAGTATATGCTTTTAAAAAAGCTTTTTGTGAATGGGAAGTGTGCATGGGAAGTCTAAACTGTAGCCCTTGATATTCAGTATAAATATCCAATTTACTGTTACTTAGATTAATTTTCTTTTGCATAGTATACCAAGCTATTGGCTGAAGGCTATTTGCTAATGACTGATCATACTAGTTAAGTTACTGATAGAAACTGTGTTATTTACAAACATTTTGTAAAGCTCTTTAAGAATGATTTCTGTTTGACCCACCCATATACAGCAAAATTGTCAAAATCATGACTTTATAAGTGCACGGGTTTAATCTAAAATGGCTAAATGTTGTGTATTTTATAACATTGTATGTATCTTCTTGTTGACCTACGTGCCTGATATCCTTGAAGCTAAACTCACTGAATTGTGGTCAAGTCATAGGTCCAATTAGAAGAACCACTGAGCATATGCAATAAATTCAGCTTGAAAGGCCACATGCACAATCTGCCTTGGGTTGGAAAGCCAAGAGATGCTGTGACCAAACAAGATCCGCAGGGAAGCTGTTCAAAATTGCAGCCCTTTGTTCCCAACAGCAAAACTGCCTCTTTCTTGTTTACTACCAAATACAAATAAGCAAATAAAGCTGGTATGCTTTTAATAAGTCAATTTGAAAGAAGATGAGAATAAAAGAAGGCAAGCATTAGAAAGGGCCTTGATGTTGACACAGCAGCAGCGATTAAAGAGGAGATACTGGAGGAGTGACTGGGGCATCTGACCCAGAATTTCAGTTTTATTTTGGTTGTAACTAGCTGTTGGGAGATGAACCCCTCATTCTGTGGAGCTTGTTATTAACCTGCAATGTTTTGCCCAGGCTGAGTCGGTAATAAAACCTGGGAGAGGAGGGAGCAGAATTAGGACAAAGCCAGTAAAAATTCAGTCTCTTCTGGGGACTAGGCTCCAAACCCTGCTGAGTTCAGGGAGGTCTGCCATTCCTTTCAGTCTGGTGCAGACACACTCTATAAGCAGTAAAGGTGATGAATGGCCGATAAGATGGCTAAGGGAGTGGCTATCTTCCCTGCAAGCATCAGCCTTACTGCAAGCGAGCAAACGTGGTGCTGCCTGCAGGGCTGCTGCTCTCTGATTGCATTGCTGCTGTGGGACTGCAGTTGTCCTTGTGAACCCCTCCTCCCCAGACAGAGATGCTGGTTTGTTAAGGGGGAGAAATTCAGGCATCGAAGTAGGCAAGAAAGATAAAAACCCTCTAGCTTTATATAGCAGAGTGAGAAATTTAATTGGTTGGAGGACATCCAAGAGATTGCATCTGATAAGTCCTTGAAAAGATGAGGTCTCTTATCCATTACCTGGCTGCATGAATTTATGCTGTGGATATGTAGCCTAGTGCTTTGTGAAGGTCCACATACAATGAGGTAATCACAAGTTAATCAGGGCTTGTCAGTTTTAAGATATTTCTGGTACAAAGTTGGGAAATTCATTTACGCCTACAAAATAGCAATTGTTCCCTAAAATAGCAGTCTGATAACCACAATATGTATTTTTTTAATTCTTAAAGTTTAGGATGCAAACCAAATTCAGCTTCGTGTCTTTCTGTATGTTTCTTTTTCATTTGCAGTAAAATTTTCTCACATTTTTTTGACAAGTCAGAATCTCTGTCCTAGTTTTCACAAGACAATGCTCTCTGTGCCTGCTTGCCTGTTTCCTAGAAAATAGTTGTCTGAAAGAGTTGCCTGAAAAAAAGACTAAATGTAATATCTTAAAAGGAAAATAAAGTCAGAGGTTATATTCATATTCAAACTAAACAATATCTTAAGGAAAGATGGAGGAAATATCCAAAAAGAAAAAATAAAACAGGGCAGGGAACAGGGGGAGATCTTTCAAAGCAAGCCAGCAAAGCCCTGTCAGAGGTTTTGGAGGCTTCTTACTGGAACTTTGCAGATACATTGGGTCTTCCTGTAGGTTCAGTTTTGTCTCTTTTAGTTATTCAAAATAGCATTCTTATTTTTTTTTTAGAAACATTCATGTTAATTAGCAGCAGTTGATTTTGTTAATATCAATTTTTTTATGCATTTACTGTTCAGATGAATATTAAGTCCTTTGCCTCTTGGATAGTTCTGTTCATGCAAACAGAAATTGAATATATGAAGTGTTATTAACATGGTAGTTGCCTGGAATCAGTTTTATTTCACGGGCAGCCAGTTGTTGTGATTCAATAAATACAGTTGCCTATAGTTCTTTTATTTGGCAGTTACAGACTAAAGCTGCATAGCTTTAGGGGGATTTTCTAGCAGTACCGTTTAGGTTTAATATGTAGCAACCTTGTTGTGAATACATCCTGCTGTTTGAAGAAGGGACATTAATGGTGGCTACTCAGGGGAAGAGTGGTGGCAAGCAAGTCCGAGGTCTGAGGTGACTTTGAGGGAGGGTATTAACCAGCGTCAGAAGGAGAACATGCACTTTTGGCAAACAGCAGAACCAGAGTTTCTAAAGGCAGAGCAGTGGTCAGAATGCTGGATTTCAGACTTCCTTCTGTAATGAGAAAAGGGCAGTTATATTTTGTGAGGGGCTGTTGATAGCTGTCTCAGCACTGCATAGTAACAGCCCAGTGAAGTCAATGGGGAAAAGCTGGTCCTTCAGCCTTACGTCCTTAACGTGCTGCTGGTATTTTAGAGAATGTTTTTCTTCTATTCCAATGTATTACAAACTTTAAGATTTCACTTAAAAGGGTGCTGCGTATCTTTAAAGTCCCATTACATTGTACTTGGAAGAACTTTTTAAATTGTTTGACTTGTGGGTCGTGGCATTGTTGCGTTTTGTAAATGATGCTGCCAAATGCAATTGGAGTGCGTGTGGGTGGGAGTCAAAGCACTTGCAATGTAGCCTGCAAAAGTGAGGGGTACTCACCTATCTCACCAGAAAGAGAGGGAATTAAATAAATCTTTTCTTCCAGAGATCTAAGTTCCTTTGCATTAGATCAAGGAAAGGTTCTCTTTGCTTTGATTTTAAAAACCTCTAGCTGCAAAAGATGTATTAGCTGTTGCAATCGAAAAGGATAGGGAAAAAATGATGCTACACAGATTTAAGTTTTCAGAAAACAAAATATTTTGCAACCACATAGGCTGATCAAGGGTTTTGTTGTTGTTTTTTTTTGGGGGGGTGGTGTTGAGACGTTGTTTTTTTTTCTGCTGAGCTGACAGGAAAGAAAAGCTTTGAGTGGCTTTTTGGTTTTGAAATCTGTATTTAATTTTTACTTCTGCTTTCAGCCAGAAAGCAGACAATAAAAAGGTGCACTGCTGCTACTCAGAGCTCACAAATGACTAAGCAGACTGCAGGATATCTTTGCTTCTGTTGTCCTGGGTCTGGTTAGTCAAAAAGTGCTAAATATTCTGGCACTAATTCAGCAAAGTAGTTAAGTGTGCTCTTAAGATTAAGCCTACTTGTAATGCAGTTGGGTACAGAGGAAGTACTGTGTGCTTAAGGCTGAATCCAGTCTTAATTGCTCTGTTGGATGGGGGCTGTGGTGTAACACCAGCAGGAGAGGGTGAGGTTTTAGAAGATGTGCATCCTGAAGTGCTCTCAGTTATCTCAGCTATGTGCAAAGAAGGAGGGTTGTGAGCACTTGCAAGATGCAGATGATTTAATTTACCTTGAATAGTACATTGAAATAATGGGGATTCTGATTAACTCCAAAATTTGGCGTTTCAAAGACATTATTTTCTCTGTAGGTGCTTTTTAAAAAAAATCTGTGTAATCAATATTTGTACATCAGTAAATAATGGTCAGACACTTAACAGTGAGAAAACTGTGAGGATGAGAATGGTGAGCCCATTAAATAAGGCAAGGAAGAAGGCCACCTAGTACAAAGTCACAGCTAATAATTGCACCCTTATTATTGATTTAATCATGCTTATTTGGCAGCTTATTAACTCATTATATGACTGGTGTTACAGAGGTATAAATCCATTATGTAAATTGTAAGTATATAAATTCTTCTTTGGACACTTATTCATATGCTACCAAAAAAAATGTAAATTTGGAACATACTGGCCAAAACCTAGCAACTAATTCAAACCACAGTTTCTTCAGTTAAGAGTATATTATTTTTAAAAATATGGAGTTTAATATGCTTAAAGCCACAAATTTGATTTAAGCTCAACAAAGTAATTAAGTCAATAACAAGATGAATGCATTCGGGGAGAAGGGAGAGGGAACCCCACCAAGCCAAATTGAACAATCCATAAAATGTTGATTTAAATTTTAAAAATTGAAAAAAAATCATTCACTTGAAAGCTTTGTTTTGGCATGTTGAACTTAATGATTTTATTTTAATTCTTTTTGGGTTTTTTTTAAAATTTCATTGCAAATGTTTTGGAAAGCTGAAAATTCTGATTACAATGTGCCATTTATATTCTGCATAGGATTCCTAAAATAATTTCTGTGTAGCCTAGTCGGGTTTTTTTCCCAGATTTGTGTTGTTGCTTTGAGCAAAGGGAGCCATTTCAATCACTAACACTGCTCTCTTTGTGACAGCCCTCCAAATAAATCATGGCCCTATAGCAAATTCTGTCTTATGAAAACTGTTAAGGATCAACTTACCCTAAGACTGCAAGTGAAATGAAATATGAGTCCATGGTAATGGCAGTTAAGCATGTACTGTCATTCTTGACACATCTGTGATTCTGGAGACTCAAACAAGCAGTAAAATAATTAAGTATTGGTGTTATTTAGATAAGCATGTTCTTTGTGACATTGCACAAGTGCATCTCATCTGTAAGGTGGGGTAAGTTAATTTACTGAAGTGTTTTCCTAAATCCAGGAGTCAAACGCGAACATCTCCATTATCATTAATAAAGGCATTTTGTGCTGTTTGCTCTTTTAGTGACACTTTTAGAGTCATATTTAGCAGCCTGAATAATTGCAAGTAACTAAAAGCAGGGCTGTCTGCTGAACTGGGGGTGAAGTATGCACCCAGAGATTTGAGGCCCTTCACTTTCCCATCCTCTGCAGGGGAAAGCTTTGTATGGATTTGGCTGTCAGGGTGAAGCCCAATGCTGGAGAAAAATGGTTCAATCCCATAGGCATGTTGATTTACACATACACATTTCCTTTTTCAAGCGAATAGACAATTTTTTGTGAAACCTTTTGAAAACTAGTTTAGGTCAATGGTTTCAAACCTAGGATTCCTAAAAGGACTATTTAAAATCACAGCTATTAGCTGTTTTAATTTCCTCTGCTGGAGAGTACCCCAAAACATTCATTATGTGGAGGGTATAATCTCTGAACAAATGACATGGTGGAATTAATGAACAATTAACTATGATCATATGTTATAAACAGAGTTGATTAGAATCCACACATGCCTGGATTTTAGAAGGACTCTCTTTTGACTCAGCTTTGTGTTCCTAAGGTAGGACCTTGCAGCTCTCATTTCTTATTCATTGTGTGAGCGTAACATCATTTCTTCTGATGTAAGGCTACATCTCTTAGTTTTCATGGCAACCAGACAAAGAATTCATCTATTCTTCAACTTCCATGTGTGGGGAGAGTACGGGCAAGGAAAATAAGAATTATTCCTGGTACTTTTTCTCTTACCCATTTAGCTGGCATGCTTACATTACAGACTTTCTCCCATACCCTGGGGACTATTCTCCAATATCCCATGTGTTGATTAAATCAGAGAGAATATTGTAAAGCTGGAAGAAAGGGAATATCTGTCCCCAGTAGCTGCGGCTGCACGGTGGTGTATGCAGCATGGAATGCAGTTACTGTGCTGTGCAATTTACTGTCTTCATTAAATCAGACAAGCGTCAGGTGAACCGTAGAAATTCCATCTGCATCCGCAGTGGGCTCCATGCATACTATTTACACTTTTCCCCTCTCACTTTATTTAGCTTTCACAAATAGGTGTTTAATAAGTGAATACCATTCTAAATTATGATAGCTCTTTCAAAACAATAACATCAAGTACTGTGAACGAGAGTATTTTGAACCTTAAAGGGAAAATGCTTCTGTCATTTTTAAAATAGAAGCAGGCCCTGAACTCTCCTAATGTCATTGGGGACAGGCGAGGATTTGTTTCAGAAGCTGCAGTGCAGCACTAGGCAATGACTGGACATACAGCTTGATGATTTTGCATCACATAAAAGCACTGGCTTCCCTCTTATCGCCTCAGTGCTCTGATCATCCTGAAAAGTGAGACAAAAGAAATGGTCCACTGTATACTGACCTTCATTGTAACAGCACAAACTTTTCATTATTTTATCGCATTACTTGATACCCTCAAGGGCAATGTGTTTGAAACTAGGAAATTTCACTTGCAGAAAGAAAGCATGTAAAATTGCCATTGCATAAAGAGAGGTGGAGTCTTACACGTGTGCTCTGTGTATGCGTGCTTCTCAAAATATGTGTACCTGAGAGATGCTTAAGCAGTAGCTTGTAGAACAGCTTTTTAGTCAGAGACCATTATGTCTGAATAATTTGGTTTGCATTGTAAAAAGTTGTTCCTGAGGTAGGAACGACTCAATCAGATACAACCCTGTAAGTGGAGAAATGTTTTGTTTAAATTACACAAAGATGTGTTCAAATCGTATTTTAATATTCCTAGCATGCTTATCAAGTGTTCTCTGCCAGCAGCATTCTACACGGGTAGGGAGTATGCACTATAACTGTTAAACAATAAATAGTGATTGGTTTGGAGGGTTTTTAGCAAAATCCTTGGAATTCCAAGGTTATTCATGTTCATGAAATTAGATGGTTTAATAATTTTGTTTGTGGGATCACTATCTGATTCTCATGTGTTCTTATCTTACATTACTAACTACTTTGAGTAGTGCCCAGGTGCAAATGGACATAAATAAAAGGCAGATAAATCCACAGATTCTGTGGCAGGACTTGTTCAATTATCAAGCATCTTTTGCTCTGAGTATGTTCAGTTTTAAACCACAATTTATCCCATTATCTGCACTAATACTGGTAGCCTGAGATACAAATTATGGAACTATACTTGTCTTTAGATAAAAGTGCTTTTCACTAAGAATCTGAAAGTGTTTTTTAAATTACTACATGCTAAAGGCTTTGGCCTCTCTCCTCTTCGCAAGGTAGATAATGAAGTCTATCTGCACCTTGCATAGGCATTCAGCACTTAGAGGACTGTAGATGCACTGGCTTTGACCGTAAGATTAGCAAACGGGCCAAAGCACCCCTGAGGGACCATGTTCCTGTGTGAAGGTCACAGAATATAGTCTCCAGCTGGATGACATGAAGGGAAGACCTAAGGAGCCTGGCTGGAGGTCATGATGCTCTGGCTGCAGAGAGCCAGTGGTGTTTGGTTCACTGTGTTCAAGTGGATGGGGGAAAATGAAACAGGTTTTGCACGAAGGTGCAAGTGAGTGCAGAAGTATACGTACAGCAGGTAGCAGGCTTTATCCTTCTTTGTGCCTTCAGCTTTCCATGAACAGAGCATCAAGGAGAGCAGCTCCCTGGGTCTGGAATCTCCTCTCCTGCCTGTTTAGTTTCGGAGCCACTTGGCTATATTGGCTGCACTGCCTTAAGCAGAGCTGCAGTTTCTTACATCGTAGGTGTGACAACTTGCCATTAGAAAGAATTTGCCATCTTTGGTATGAGAAAGAGTGAGGTTTTTGTTCTTCTGTCTCACAGTATCAGGGATTTTGAAAGCAGTAAGATTTGAAGGTAGGTAAGACTTGTTCTAGTTGGTAGCTGGAGTTTGTGTAAGCAAAGGCAAGGGTCCAGCTCTGCAGGGAACTGGGAGTTAGTGTTTCAGTGGGTTTCTAATGGAAATCTTCATGGAGGAAGATTCTTTCATCTTTAGAAATGTCTGTTGCACACTGATCAATAGGCAGAGATTCTTCTGCTGCTCTCCATGAAGCAGCTCTGAAAACAGTATAGTTTTGTGAGACTATTGCTCTTTACAATCTAGTTTATAGCAGCTTTTTCATTGCCCTAAACTGCTATAATTAGGACACTGTTGTCCTAATGCACGTGTTCTGCTTCCAAGATCTAAACAACTCTGTCTTCAGGGCTTTTCATTGTTCATCATGAACACCAGACTGTTCAAATCGGATGTGACTGTTCTTGATCCAGTTCTGCACGAAGTCAGGGATATGCTGTTTGACTTATACCACTGAAAATAAGATGCATGGTTTTACAACTGAATCAAATCTCCTGAATCTGCTGAAGGAATATCTTCCTTCAGATGCAAATTATTAATTCTAATGGATAAACGACATAGTCAGTAGTTGAAGTAAAATGCTTGCAGAGGACATGTAATATTCTTTTCCAGGATAAAATTACTAAAAAATGTGGCTTGATATGTTTTTCTTTTTGCAATAAGGCTTTCCAGATAGAGAATGGATGTCTGGAGACCAAGCCAAGAAAGCGTTGATCAATACAGCTGAAGGAAACCTGTAACATTAGTTACTCAGCCAGCAATGCAATTGCTTAATAACTGGTGGCATTGATTACTGAGGAGCAGAATAGTGTGTGCTAAGAGATGAGAATATAGATTAATTTACAACAAAGCGGCTCATCTCTCTTCTGGCTTTCAGAGAATATCTGTAACCATACTGTGAGGTACAACATGTTGATAACCCTGGAGAAGCAACAGGGCATTAAGACGGATGAAAAGAAGCTTGAGACCTAGTTGTAGTCTCAGTGTGGTTTTGGAGCGTGGCCTGGTGTTTCTTAGACTATAGTCTGTTTAGACTCATTGAGCCACTTGTCCCTGATAGCTGCAGAGCTAAACTCCTCCTTTTTCTCCATTTCACCATCCGCAGCATTTGCGGATATTCCACTTGCCATTGGAGGGACACCAGTGGTTTGGGAGCATAGCAGTGCTGGTCTAGTGGGAATCAGGTGGATGGGAGAGACAGGCAAAGAAGAGTGCATAAGCACCCTTTTTTGACTTGCAGCTTAACTTTAAAATGTACCCTCAGCATGTTTATGGCTTGGTTCTTTCTGTGGAATAGAGGCAAAACCATCTTCCAGCCTCTAACACTCACCTAGATTGCAGATTGTACTGTAACCCTTTGAAATTCCAATTGTAAAAGTGCAAGATAAAAAGAATACATGTTCAAAACACATTCTCAGTGTCTGTTTAGTCTACAGGTATTGTGAAGTTTTTTTTTACTAAGTTGTCATCTCTACAACATCTCCAGTTTCTTGATAACATCACCCAATAACAGGACAATATTGGCCAATTAAAAAATGGTGCCTGGCCTGCACTCAGTTGTGTTACTGATGGCAACAACTAAAAACCTGGAAGAAGCAACCATCTTTATCTCCCATTGTAACTGTGTGAGTTGTCAATGTGTCTTCAGTTGATTAAGAGAATGAGTAAAACTTCTGTAGACTCAATTCAGACTCTGCTTTTCTCTCTGTTTTCATCCTAAACTCAAATTTAGGTAGGAAACATCCAACTGTAAAATCTCCCTTTGTTCCCAGCCTGTCACCTGGCTTATCTTTTCCTGCAATTATAAGGAAACAGAAGGCAAACATTGCTGAGTACAATTCCCAGAACTTTATGGTTTGGCAGTGATTTGCTTTTTCGCTTTAGGGTTCACTGCTGTTCCCTTGCTTTTGTGCTGTGGTGGATTATGCAGGTGTCAGAACTTTAACAAGTTGTTTCTGTTTCCACAAACTTGATTGTAATTTGGTCCCAGAAGTGACTGAAATGGCAAAATGGCATGAGTCTTGAAAACCTGACCCTAAAAGGTATGTTTCTGTTAAATCTCTGATCTTTACCATAAAATTATTTTAATTTGCTCTTGAGAAGAACCTTTAGAAAGCTGGTTGGTGAAGCCTTCACAATGGTATGCTTTTGCTACACATGAAGCATGAGTCCAGAGCATTTGCTAAGGTAAAAACAATGTGCTGGGGAGGAAACAAAGGCAGGTGTGATACTTGTGTTGATTGATTATATTGGTGAACGCTTACTAATCAGAAGATCTGGGCTCATGAGAAAGCTGCAAATTCTGTAGTTGTAACTGTTCTCTCAGCATTACAGACAAATGCAGTAGGGCCAAAGACAATGACGTAGAACCTTTAGACTTGATCCTTTGTGGAAAACAAAGTGAATGCTACTGGAGACTGAATTTTACCAGTACTTTCTGCTTTCCTCCATCACACTGAACATATGTCGTTTTACTTTCTGCGTAGCATTTGGCCATATGTTGAACAAGTCCTCTAGGAATGACTTGCCAAGTGCCAGAAAGTGCTGTGCTGTGACAAATTGACAGGTAGACTAATGCTATTCTCTTTTAATGATGTTTTAACCTAAGCAGAGATTTAGATGTGTCTGAAAATACAATCTGAAGGAGGGACTGAGGTTTATTAACTGTGATACAAGAAAAGAAATAACTATAAGCAGTGCCTTGAAAATCCCCCCCTACCTTGGGTCATTTTTATTAAAGGAGAGTTTAGACTTAATTTCTTTTTTTGTGCTTTAATAATTTTTTACCTGTTTGTGTTTGAAAGGAGCATTACAAGGTTCTGCTCTGTTGGTGGTTAGTCTCTCACCTGTTGATTCAGTTGTAAATGGTTCTAGTATGTACAAAATCTCAAAGAACTAGACCTTAGCAAGCAGGTTTTTCCAATTTAACGTTTCAAAGAAGAAGAGTTAAGAGCTTTCCATTTAAGCCTACCAACAAGCATTCACATGACAAAGAAGAATAAGAATAGCCAAACCCAAAGATTTCTTGTAATTATTTAGCATCCATTGGAATATATGATTTCTTTCCAACAGCATAACTTTATTTTGCTTTTATAAAGAGTATCACAGTATCACAGTATCACAAGGTTGGAAAGGACCTCTGAGATCATCAAGTCCAACCTATAACCTAACACTAACACCAACACTAACACCAACCATCATCTAAACCATGGCACTCAGTGCCTCATCCAGTCTCCCTTTAAACACCTCCAGGGTCGGTGACTCCACCACCTTCCTGGGCAGCCCATTCCAATGGCCAATCACCCTTTCAGTGAAGAATTTTTTCCTCATATCAAGTCTAAACTTTCCCTGACGAAGCTTAAGTCCATGCCCTCTGGTTCTGCCACTGGTCACCTGAGAGAAGAGACCAACCCCTACCCGACTACAACCTCCTTTTAGGTAGTTGTAGAGAGCAATGAGGTCTCCCCTGAGCCTCCTCTTCTCCAGACTAAACAGCCCCAACTCCCTCAGTCGCTCCTCATAGGGCTTGTGCTCCAGCCCCTTCACCATCTTCGTTGCCCTCCTCTGAACACATTCCAGTATCCTAACATCCTTCCCAGATTGGGGGGCCCAGAACTGGACACAGTATTCAAGGTGAGGCCTGACCAGTGCCGAGTACAGGGGGACGATAACTTCTCTGGTCCTGCTAACTACACTATTCCTGATGCAGGCCAGGATGCCATTGGCCTTCTTGGCCACCTGGGCACACTGCTGGCTCATGTTGAGCTTCCTGTCAACCAGCACTCCTAGGTCCTTTTCTGCCTGACTACTCTCCAGCCACTCTGTCCCCAGTCTGTAGCTCTGCATGGGATTGTTGTGTCCAAAATGAAGTACCCAACATTTGGACTTATTAAACATCATCCCATTAGAATCAGCCCATCTCTCCAGTCTGTCCAGGTCCCTCTGTAGGGCCATCCTACCCTCTAACAGATCAACCCTTCCTCCCAGCTTGGTATCATCTGCAAATTTGATGATGATGGACTCAATCCCCTCATCCAAATCGTCAATAAAGATATTAAACAGGACGGGACCCAACACCGATCCCTGGGGGACACCACTGGTGACCGGTCGCCAACTGGATGAAACACCATTCACCATCACTCTTTGGGCTCGGCCATCCAGCCAATTCCTAACCCAGCACAGAGTGCTCCCATCTAGGCCATGGGCTGCCAGCTTCCCTAGGAGTCTACCGTGGAGACAGTGTCAAAGGCCTTACTGAAGTCCAGGTATACCACATCCACAGCCTTCCTCTCATCCACCAGGCGAGTCACATGGACGTAAAAGGAGATCAGGTTGGTCAGGCAGGACCTACCCCTCCTAAATCCATGCTGGCTGAGCCTGATTTCTTGACCGTTCTGCAGGTGGTGCATGATTTGCAGAGTAAATTACTTGCTTTCAGAGACTGCTCTCTCTATGAAAACGAATCAATACATTTCATTCCAGTTGCATCTTCTTTTGAGACTAAACATTTTTCCCAAAGGAACAAGTGATTCCTGTGTTCCTCAAAGAAGAAAATTGTGTAGGTTGTGTTGGGTTTCCTTGCAGTATCCTAAGGAAGCAACTTTCAAATGGAAACTTTTGAGTATATATATATATCTATTGAAGCAGTAAAATCAGACACATTTTTGTGGTTGAGCAAAATGTAAACTCTTAAAGACTTAAGAAACTGAAAATGAAAATAACAGAAATTAATCTGGCTTGGGGTCTTCTTGGTAATTATTAAGGATAATTACTTCTGGATTTGCTTTTATTTGTTTGTTAATTTATTCATTTTAGAATGAAAATGGAAGGTTTGAATTTATTATGTTGTACTGAAGTCCTTGAATGGATAATGTGTTATCTGTTGCCTGGGGCTTCTCAGGAGACTGAGCAGAAGGGAGGAATGAGTAGTAGATCTTGGGAGACCATTTGGGTTACAGAACTGCTATGGAATTCAGCACATCACCAGTGGCTATTTCTTGCTTTGTGGTTTGTTTTGTTTTTGTTTAACTGAATTAGTAGAACTTTACAGGATTGAGTTCTCTCATTTCTTGCTCACTGTAGTTTATGGAATATACCTGCAATATTCGGTTCTCAGTGATCCAGTAAGCACAGAAAATCCAAGGCAAACTGTAGCATTTATATTCCTTTTAAGGGTTAGCATTAGCCAGTTTTTTAAAACAGTGGTTTTGTTATGCACAAATATGCATTGTAATTTGTATGAATTTACATGTATTTACACATTTACAATTAAGTTTAAAGTGTCAATGAAAAGACAGTTTTAATAACATAAAACCAGTATTAAATGTTTAAATTTTCCAGCATTTCTTCTGCAGTACTTTCTGCCCTGTCAAAATGAATAGCTCATCAACACCTTAGTAAACATCAACTGCACCCTGCAGCTTTATTTGTCCATCATTAAACAATTGACAATGTGTTCAGTATCCCAGCTGATCATGAGATAAAGTGTGACTAAAAAGTAGATCATCTGATGGATGATCCAGCGGTTGGTGCGAAACAAAGGACTCCTTTCTCCTCTCTGTCGTGCCCGTGCAGCTCCTACTGCAATCAGTGGGAACTGTGCGTGCCTATTTGAAGCACGTTGCTGTATCTGAAGCACTTGCTCTGTTTCATCATTGAAATTAGCACAGAATAGAGCCAAGCACAGCCACCTCTTGTCCATTTGTATATTCCATTGTTTGCAGGGTTTGGTTTGCCAGATGAGCTTCTCTCCTGGTTTTTTGTGCCTTGTGTGTAGTCCTATGTAGCTGAATGAGGGCAGTATTAGACACATCCATTAACTCTACCTAGAACCTTCCTCACAGGATTTTCTTGTTTTCCTTTTTTTTTTATTATTGTATGATCCAGTTTAGTAAAAATTGCTGTCCTGTAGACAGGTTCATAGCTGTTGAAGGTGCCACTTTGATTTTTTCATACCAAGCCTGTGCCAGAACAGCGATCACTTTGGGGACAGCAAGTAGTACCATAGCCTTGACCAGGCAGTGGTGAAGCCACTAGAGGTGATATGCAAACAAGGAACTTGGTACTATTATTTCAGAATGCATGTGGGCATATGAGAAGGGCTGAGCCCACCAGGTCTCTTCTGTCATTCTTTCAGTTATTTCATTCTTTGCAGAGCTGAGATCAATTTGGACTAATGTCAGAGAGGTGAGACGCTTCCTTTGGAAGGCTCCTGCTGCTGAATGTTTCATTGCTTTTTCATGATTGTAATTGCTTTATCATATTAATTATTCAAATCTTGTGTATTTTCCAATTATGGCTTTTGACTGTGTTGCACCACAGGCCATGGAGATGGAACTGGTGTGTTACTGGTTTGTCTTTGCCTCTGTGCTGAGGCAGGGCTGACCCCTGTTGGTTTCTCAGAGTTTAAATGCTTTTAGTACCTGATTAGGGACGAGAAGCTTGTGGCTCACAGGCCAGATACAGCTGGAAGCTCTTATGTATGTCATATTGTGGGTGTCTGGGTTGCGGAAGACATTTGGAAATACTCAGGCCTCTGCAAAGAGTCGGCTCCTCACACATGTGTGGGAATTTGTTCCAACTCCTTTCCTAGCTATCTCTTTAGTAAAAAAAAAAAAAAAAGTATGAGGACTTCATTTGCACAGTGTTGGTGCTGCTATCCTGGGATTGCCTGTATGCCCAGAACTTGAAAGCATCCACGTAAAGCCTTCACTCAAGCTTTCTGGCTGCACCATGGACTATGAGTATGTCTGCATGGCTTTTTCTCTTGGCAGACTCTTGTGTCTTAAGACCAGTGGTGGAGTTAATGTGGAGAGCCACGCTAGGAGCACAGCAGCATCTAAAGAGATGGCCTGCACAGCCTGCACAGGCCCAGGCTATTGGAATCAAAGGTGAAGATAGCACAAGTTTATTTGCAAAGGACTGACCACCTTGCAAATTGCCAGCTTATTGCAAGTATTGATATGAACTCTGTTTGGAAGTAGAAATCAAGGACAGAGTACTCAGTTACAAAGCATTTAGATATTTTTCTTGTAGTTGTCATTCTTTATCATATTTACCTTTAGTGTATTCCACCTCTCACCTGAATTTTTTGTTCAATATTATCTTTCCAGTACTTGATAGATTGATCATAACTGGGAAAATTTCTTTCTTATTTAAATGTGTGAGCGGCATACAAGCAGCTGTACCTTTGCTGTACCTGTGCTTTTCTGAATCAGTTCATATGGAAATCGGGGGTTTTTTTGCACTAACCTCAGGGGATGATTCTCAGTATCAGGTAGTTTTGGGCTACTGGAGCCTTTTGCTTTTCTCTGTAGTCACAAAAGAGAGGAAACTTGCTCCTTTATTAAATTGCACAAGGATGTAAAATGTCAGTCCCAAAATGGTGTTTAAGGTTTTCATAAGCTGAAGAACTGAAATGTACCCACACCTACATGGATGTCCTGATGGCAAGAGGGCCAGTGGCAGTGTATTTGGCTCAGAAAGCTTCAACTGCCAGTCTAACAGTTCATGCAAAAATTGTAAATGGTCCTTTTCCACAAAAGCTGACCTTTGGCACACACACACACACACACGTGAATTCTAAATCAAACTGATTGATCTACCTCATAAGTGTAATTCTGGTATATTCTCTTTTCTTACAAAACAGCCCCTGATAGCACTGAAGTGAATAATTCTATATTTGGCAATAATTTATGAACTGCCGATCTCATAAACACAGCAGATGCATTTCCTGGATGGCAGCCATTAGTGCATCTGGGGACTTATTTACTAGTTATTGAAAATATTGAACTGAAAGGGGAAAAGAAAAGATGCTGGCCCCTCTTTCTAATTTTCACCTAATTTCTGAGGTGCTCCACAACATTCCTTCCCTGAGATTTGTCACATTAGAAACATCTTTGGACATCTCTCAAATATTTAGTCCTCTTCTAGGATACACTGCATGCCCTGCTTCTCAGAGATTTGTACCCGAAGCCATTTAGGACAGAACTTTCTTAATTTCTTTAAAGAAAAGCAAGAATTCCTTCCAAAATGTTCTTAATAGGATTTTTTATTATGCCGTGCATGACTAAACATTAGAATGAATTTTTAGAGTAGCTGAAAAGCAAAATTGGATATCTTGGATGCCCAAAAATTTTCTGTGTTCTACATAAACACATAACCTAGGTCAGTGAGGAGTGTCTTGTGCCTTGTATGCAAAGACCACCGAGATGATCAAAGCAGCAAATGGGTGTCAAGTGCCTCTGCTTTTTTCCACCTTGGCTGCCTTGGTCACAGCTGACTGTAGTGGTGCCAAGTGCGATGCCTTCCTGTGTGCCTTTCCTACACCTGCTCTCTTGATCTGGTGTAGAGGCTCCAGTTCATTTTACAGCACTAACAAATTACAGCCACAGGTGAGATTTCAGGGAGAAAAATAAATTGTTCTGCAATATAATGGAACCCTTGTTGCTTTTTTGTATTTTGCAAATGTAAGTGTGCAAGTTTTCTTGCTTTCACAACTAAGTAGTGATAGAATAGGGAGAAACACCTATTTGATACTATTCTTAAGGATTTAATATCTTTTATCACAATGACAAGATAGGGTGTATGTTACACAGTCTAGTTTTCTTTGTTTCGTTTTAGTCTAAAACTTGTCTCAGTGGTGTGAGGAGTACTTGATACTGTTTTCCATCCTTCCCTTTTTCATTCTTTGTGGTTTACATTCTTATCTTTTTAGTTTCTTTAATAACTTTGTTTTGAGAAGGGAAGTTCCAGTTATAATAAGGATAGGCCAGAAGGATGGCATATGGATTTGGTTTTTTTTTTTCCTTTGTGCTTGAGGAGAGAGGAGGGATGATTTCAGGCCATTAAACATGCAACGAAGCATGCGTATCTTTGAGCTTAGTATTCCCTCTCACTGAAATTTAGAGATTCACTTTTAATATGGACTTAGTTTAGGGAAGAGCATGTTCTGTGGGATACAGAGCATTTTGTTCAGTGTGTTTGAATTTCAAGCGTGAGTCTTTGTGGCATTGGGATTGAATCCCTCTGACTTCCCCAGGAGGCAATGTCAGTGACAAGGATTTGCAGTTTCCACTTCTGTTTGTGGAATATATTCATCTTTAATGGAAAAACAGATGTCAAGGGTTATTTCTTCAGCTGTATGTGATCATAGTCCCTCTGTACACTAGCTGTATGTTGTATTTTATATATAAAGTAAAATACTTTAAGACATAAAGTAAAAGAAATGCCAAGTCAAATGCTTATAGAAAATCACTTCTAATAGACTTGTGAGAACACACCTGTTTGAATGGTAGGCTTTCATGCTTGATATGACGTTGGCGTTTCCATATTGAGGTGAGACAAAAAAGAAACAGTGCAGCAAGGGACTGAAAACTTAGAAGCACAATTTGATGGCTACTTCATCATGAGGGCTGGGATGGTTTAGTACCATTTCTACTGGAATATTTTCAAAGATACTTTTGGCTTCATTTTGGTTTTAAAACAATATTAAAAAAGAAATTCTGTAATTGCCCTGTAAACAGCCCAATTACAAATATTTATTCTATTAGTCATAATAGAGTTTGTCATTTTGAATATGAATTCATTTCCAGTCTTCAAAAATGTCTTGAGGCATATTAATCTATAGTGTGGATGTGAGTGTCATTTTTGGTAATTTTCCTCTTGTATCTTTCAAAGAAATATCTTAGAATTTCTAAAGGGACATTAGGGTTTGATGCAAGATAGCAGTAACATATAGCTCTTGGGTACATGCTTCTCTGTTATCTTTTGTGCAAGAAAAAAGCATTGAGATGCACCCTTTCAAAGTGAACCATGTTCCTAAAAATAGGCTAATTGTTTTTCCAAAAAATGGGTGGAAGTGGGGTAAGAAAAAAGACTCGCTTTCTCTGCAAGTAGGTCTTAATGCATTTCTGGTAACACTGCTTATGTATTGCCTTCCACGTGAGCCCTTAAGCTTAAGGAAGGAAGTCAGAGAGGATGCTGCAGAATACATTACTAGACATTTTAAATAGCATACAGTATACAGTGTGTGCACCTTAGGGCATTTTGTAAGGTAGCAGTTTGCTGTTAAGACATATCCTTGTGTGCTGGCTGTGCGTCTGTCAAAACCAGGCTTTTTTCTTGTCATATGAACTCTAGTCTTTCATTTCATCACAGTCTCAGAAGCTGAAGTCTCAAGTCCAGGTCTGCAAATATTCTGTAGTGGGAACTTCTACTGATGTCTTCCTGCCATTACCCAGAATTCATACTTACTGTATCTGTAGGTTAATGGCTCTCACTCACTCATCTGTGAACCATTAGGAGTCCATGGAGTATTTGCTGCTGAGGTGATTTTTCTCTCTCATTGTTGCTTTAAATGAAAATAAGTGGAAAATACCTGATTTCTGTAATTGCTATAGTGCGTGCTGAGTCACCTATAGAAAGCTAAGGAGTATCTGTGCAATAAAAAAAAAAAAGAGAAGAGTCAACAAGATAATTTTAAATGAGATTGTCATCATGTAAGTGTGAGCTTGAAAGGGACAGATTGTGCAATCTGAATTTACCCACTGTGCAATCCCTATAGAATCATAGAACCTTCCGGTTGGAAAAGACCTTTGAGATCATTGAGTCCAACCGCCCCCATCACGTGCTAAACCATGTCCCTCAAAAACTCATCCACCCGTTTTTTAAACACCTCTAGGGATGGTGACTCAGCCACCTCCCTGGGCAGATGTTCCAGTGCCTGACCACCCTTATCCAGTCTGAACCTCCCCTGGCACAACTTATGGCCATTTTCTCTTGTCCTGTCACCTGTCACTTGAGAGAATAGATCAACACTCACTCTCCAACAGCCTCCTTTTGGGCAGCCGTAGACAGCAATGAGGTCTCCCCTCAGTCTCCTCGTCCAAACTAAACTACCCCAGTTCCCTCAGCCATTCCTCATAGGGCTTGTTCTCCAAACACACATTGTGAGAAGACAGACCAGTGAAAACTGCCTTCATCCCCAGGTGCCTCCATGGTCGGGATCCTACTGAAATGCATGGGCTCTGGAAATGCAGACGTAGCAGCACGAGTGGTTCCCTTGCAGAGCCTGGGGAAGCCAGGCTCCCAACCTGCTGTGTGTTATTTGTTCAGCAGACGGTATTGATCTTTTGCACCTGTGCTAGGGAGAGCAGGAGCCACAAGAGCATACGTTGATCAGCACATTTACTGAAATCTCTTGCTCCGTAATGGCTTCTTTGAGGTCATTTGACTCAGTGGATGCTGGGCTTGAGCAAGTCTCCCTCAGGTCAGTAGGTCCTACCTACAAATGTGGGTCATTTGGCAGCTATTCCTTACTGCCAGTGTCACTAGGGATAACACCACACCGGTAAAATGGCTGCCATCAGCAGGACACCTGCACTGTCAGTTGTAATTAAAATCTTTAGACCAAATAAACCCTCCGGGATTCAGACAATGAAAGGATTTTCTGCGTTTCCCCTGTCTGTGCTGAAGAGAATGTCAACCACCAGAAAGACACAGCTTCATCCCCCTGATTTGGCAAACGGTTTTGGCTTGCTTGCAGCCTATGGACAGGGAGTAGCCTGGACTCTGGAGAGAATTAGTTTAAAAAAAGCAAGGCCTGTCAGGACCCAATGGGATAATCCTTGGACTTGACAGGTTTTGGTTTTTAGTCAGGAAACATACAGGGACTTTGGAGCAGGTCACCTTCCATCTGAAGAAATGAACTAGGTGAACACTGGGTACTCACCCAGTGATGCTGGTGGTGATTTCTACATGATACCTGTTTGGATTGCATGAAAATGACAAGAGCACCAAGAGAATTGTGCATTAGCACAATTGTGCACACAAGAAACCATCTCAGCCTTGTGTCTGTCCATTTCTAACTAAGAAAGGTCAGCTTCCTCGTGGCAGCTAGGCTTGCTTTTAAGTTAGGGGTTTTCGTGTGTGTTTTTGGTGGTTTTGATTTGTTTTGTTGTTGTTGTGGGGTTTTATTTGGTTATTTTTTTGTTTTGGTTTGGGGGTTAATTTTTGTTTTGTTTTGTTTTAGATACCAACATAGGCAACTTGGCCTTTGAAATGCTCTGACAGGTTGAACTGAGTTTTTCAGAGATGTTTGAGTTGTGGTCACAGCTTTAAATCATGAGAAAAAAACTAAATCCAGGAATGAAGCACCCCCCCCACTTTTCTGGGGTCATAAGATCCTTTAGTTTGCTTTGTACTCCATTCAGGCAGGCTGTATCCCACCTACATCTCTGATCCTAGTGTTTGCTGCTGGCTCCAGGTTGTCACTTGAGGCCTAGGGACTTACTGCCTCTTCTGCCTTTTCTGTAGCCAGTAGGAGCTAAAAATGCCCTTTCCCAAATGCAATCCTTCCCAAAGGAGTTTCCGTCACAGAAACAGGGGGCTGCATCCTGATGGCTTTCTGGTGTCTGTAGGTGGTGGCTCTGGCTGCTACTGTTCTCTAGAGAAGGCTCTCTAAATCTCTATCTCCAGAGATACTTTGTGTCAAAACCTGATTTACTAAATTAGATGAATTTTGAACAGCACACTCCTTTTACCAAAGCCATGAGAAGAATAAGAGTGCTTGCTGAAAAACTGTTTTATAATTGCATGTGGGTTTATGTCTATTGTGTGTTAATGGGTTTACTGAATGATCTCCATCAATGCATTCTTATAAAAGTAAAGAAGCTAATATCTTACTGCAAAAATTGCTATGTAAAGATAATCCAATTAGACTACTGCACATAGCTGAGTTTCTAAATTATTGATGTTTTAAAATCAGCTGCCTCATAATGCACTAAAAGCTGCAATGTAGGAGATCTATTTAGCTGTAGTCAGGTTGTGATATTACTAAACAGTGTTTTAAAAAAAGGCACGCAAAACGTATTTGGAATAGACTTGTTTTGTTTTATAGAACACAAACACGAAAGAATATATTTATAAATTAAACATCCAGGACGTGGCTGAAGTGAGTCTGTTCCTTTCTGTTGTTAAGCTTTGGGGAGGTGGCTCCTATCTTTAAAGAGATGCATGTGCATGGTGTTATTTGCAAAATTCAGGCCAAAATCTAAATCTTCCATATTGCGCTTGTCCAAAGGGAAGTCCACTTGCAGCTCTGAACTTGCTAAAAAAAAAAGTATTTTTCCACTGTGCCTCTTAAAATAAACAAATAAATAAAATAAAAACCTGCCAAAACCCCAGAGTAATTGGGCAAGTGGAGAGGCAGCAGTCCATGTACACGAGCTTCACAGATGAGGGCTGCAGCCCTGCGGCGCTGTGGGATGGCTGCAGAAGGCTCTCTTGGGCAGTTCGATCCAAAACTATTTCGAGCTTTAGGTTTTTAAACCAGTGCTTTCAAACTCAAGCAAATAGGCAACAGCTGTGGCACAATGATGTTATGTGTTAAGAAAAGATAAGGAATAACTAAAGAAGTGTCCTGCACTAATCCAATCTAGAGGCAATATTAAAGCCATGGATCACAGCAGCAGAGCCTATATCCAAAACCAAAGGGATGAAATGTCCTCCACAGACAGATTAAAGTATCGATTACTGTCCCTGTTATCAAGCATCTGGGAAACCAATCAGTATTTCAGCTGTGCATTTCAGTAACAAAGGAAAGCAATGAGTCAGTGGTTGGGAAGGCAGCAAGATTAAGTGGGAAGGAGAGAGAATAATTATTATCTTTATTCAGCTGCTGTCCAAAACGGAACATTAAAACCTGTCATGATTGATTTTTTTTTTCTAAAGGGACCATCTAAGCTATTACTTCAACAGAATATCCTATTTTAAATATAACCTGGACAAGTTTACTATTTCCCATATGCTTTTGTTGAAAACAGCTTGCAGAGTCTCACATACTCTCTGAGTAAAGGCTTTGCGCCAAAGAGAGAATTAACCCATTAGTCATTTAACAGTTAAAAGTGACTGTTGAATGAAATCTGTAAATCACTATGAGATATTTCAGTCCAGCACTCATATGATGCCAGTAAAACTTAAAGAAAGCTGGGTACTTTTTTGAGTCAGATGTCCATCTCACACACATGAAAAATGAGGAAAGGGCCTGATTTGAATGTATTTGATGTTGAAAGTGAGGAGGTTAACCTAGTATTCAGTTTTCACTAGGGTCACATCCATGGCATCTGAAGGACCCTCGTGTCTCTCAGTAATCCATGGAAAGAGGGACACCTCCAGAAGCTGACCTGAAGGTGCCCACCTTGATGATCTTAAAGGTCCTTTCCAACCATGGCAGCTCAGCCATCCTTTTTCCCTGCGTGTGGGCTGTTACTGACCTTCCTGAAGGACCTTGATTGAATGTCTGAAGTCACCCAGGATATACTTGGATCTTATCTGCCTGTGCCAGACCTTGCTCTTCTGCGTGCATTGGTATTCGGCTTCTCCGTGTCCAAGCTGTGACAGCTCATACCCATGCGGTCAAATCGTATCCTCCCAGAGGATGTCTTATGGTTGTGCTGGGCTGAGAGGCAGCTTATTGGAATACTGTGATTTATGTCTAGGGATTTGATGTTCAGCATAACATAAGTAAACACCTGTGTGGGAGGGCTTCAGGTTCTGGTTGGCAAAGGTTGTATTGAAACCACTGTTAGCTGACTGTATTTAAAAAACAAAACAAAACAAAATGGAAATCCCAGTTTGCACTTTCTACACAGTATGTGTGAGGAAACTGAATCTTACTAAGTTGTGTTTCATTCTGCAGTCCTTGAGACCTCATTAATATAACTATACCGAAAGGAGAAAGAATGCTATTTTTGCATTTAATCCTCACAGGTTTTCTGCATTCTCCCTTGACTTCTATATATTACGTAGCTTTAAAGGTGTCTTTCAAAACACACCAAGTACATCCTTCCTTATTGCTAGAAATCTGAGCCTTTTAAGGTTAGTCTCTAGTTAGTATCTAGTAGTTAATTGTTATATCTGAAATTACACAGCCATAATTTCTGATCTTACTGGATGTATTCAAGGTAGGCTGAGTGCCCTGGAAGTTGAAAAGCAATGGAAAATGTGAGTGAAACATATGAAGCTATTTACATTTTTCCTTTGTCATTTCTATGATTATCCATTATTTCACTGCATTCTTTACTTTAAAAGTGTTTATTTTCATTTGAAGAATCCTGCAGGACTTTACTAACCGAGTAATTCATAGGATGTTGTGTATATCCAATATTTTTCTGTGTGTGAAAAGTAAAAGAAAAAGTATTATAAGAAACCACTAATGTTGGCACTGAAAATGCTTAATGTTTAGCAGCAAATATAGCCAGTTCCTGAGGTCAGCAGATAAAGCCTGCTTCTACAGATAATTGACACTGCTTTGGGAACTGGGTTGAGAACTTAATTCCCTTTGCAAAAGGCAAGCTGGGATATTTGAAGACTATAAGGTACTAAGGGGTATTGTGCTTCATACAAACTTTTACTGGTAATAAATAACTGAAATATGACAGCATAAAAAACATGGGGGATGTTTTTGATGTAAATTTACACAGTAGTACAGATGTCTTATCATTGGAACCGGCTGCCCAGGGAAGCGGTGGAGTCACGACCCCTGGAGGTATTTAAAAGAGGTGTAGATGTGGTGCTTAGGGACATGATTTATTACTGGCTTGGCAGTAATAAGTTAGGAGTTGGACTTGATAATCTTAAAGGTCTTTTCCAACCTAAATGATTCTATGATTCTATGATAGAGTGAGAGGCATGTACTGTAATAATGTGCAGTGAGTTTTTAAGTGGTAATTGCACTTGTACCATCTTTTTGCAAATAACTACCTACTTAACTCCCAAATCTTGCTCACATTTGAAGACTTCATGTATCATCCCAGTAGTGCCACCCTCTTTGTGTTTTAATCATTCTTTTACAGTCCAGTTATTTTCCTGATAATCACAGTTAAAGCTCTCATACAGTACCGATTTACATGATGGGCTAAATTCAGCCGAAGGACATCACCAGGAGCAGCACATCCACCAGCTCTATTGTCACAAGTGGCAAAGCTGCTGCCTACCTCTTTTTCTTCTTTTGTAAGCTTTAAGAAGTGATTTTTCAGCCTTCTATGCATATAGTAAGGTTAGATCAAAGTGCTAAAGTAGTTGATAAAAAAATCCAGAATGCTTAATTATTTACATTTCACTTGTATCTCTACTAAAAATCCTAATAATAAGGACAAGAAAGATGAATTTTCATGTGGGTCATACGTGCTGATTTTATATTAGACACATAAATGGTGTGTATTTAGAAGAGCATTCTTACCGCCTATTTTAGGAAATATGATTCATGTCAGTAACGACATGGTTTTCCATCTTGGAGCAGTCTGTCAGAGCTCCCAGGAGGTTCATTTTAGTTTAAAAGTCATAGATGAACCATCCCGTGTAGAAGAGCTTTTCTGCTTTTTCTATTTACATTTCCAATAATTACATGGAACAGTGTGGGAGCAAGAGAATTGTCTGCTGAATGCTGATGGATACAATGATATTTATAATAATATCATTAGCAGTGCTGAGGAAATAAATAGATCACAGGAATTTGCATCTGCCTTATTCTATAAAATCATGTAGCTATGTATTTTTTCTTCATTTACTATATATATTACTATTTTAATCTGAAAGGAGAATACCTTCCCATCCAGTCTATCGATTGTCATCTTCCATAATCCAAACACCACATATCCTCTGGTGAAGGTTAGAATTATGCATCCACAATGCAGATTCATTTTACCAGTCTAATACTTTACTAAGTGCTTGAGCTGAGCTTTTGTGATAAGTAACCTCTTCTAGGGAGAAAGACATTTGCTCTGTAAATCAGAAATGACAGTTCGTAATAGTACTGAGATAGGAAAGAAAGTGGGGGGTGGGAATGGAGCTGAACTCTACTTTATGGAGGGACTGTAGTTGCCCATTACAGCCCCAGGAATCCTGATCTGCAATTGTTTGCCAATGAATGTATCGACTCTTCTGCCCATAGGGTTTTGTATGCAGGTAGGTTGGAACAATATTGCCTTAATGCTTTGGGTAGGAGAAAAGCTTCTTTTCATTTTTGTTGTGGGTCTGGAGAAGGAGCAAGAAATAGTTTTATTCCTATTTGTTTATTGTTTTATGTCCAGGTGTCATTTATAGTCAGTTTATAAGAGGAGCTTGTAGACCTATGTTTTTTTTTGTAATCTGCAGGCTTCCACAAGATGGTGCTTACAACTCAAATCAAAATGGAAGTATTTCTCCTCCTCTTAAATTCTCTGCTGTTAAATCTCAAAAGAGATCCAGTGTTACTGTGGAGAGTACTTACATGCTGCAAACGATGTGATATTTGTTAAACAGCATGAAAAATCCAATTGATGTTAAAGCACAGGTTCTAAAGTACGTTAGTAAAGTACAGTTTCTTATGCAGTCATTTTCCCTTTTGATTGAGTTTGTCACTTTAATTTATACAGTCAAATAATTTATAATGCCTAGTAACTAAAAATGAGATTGCTTAATAAATTATATGGGATTTGGGTCAAATTTTGTATTCAGGTTCATGAGTGCCTTGCTCTAACTTTGAGCAGAAGTGGTACATGTGCAAATCTAGGCAGTCTTTATTTATTAATGGGAAAAAAAGGCATCTTTTACTTAGTGGTTGTACTGCTTTGTGTCTCAGGAGCATGCTACTTCTCTATTCCTCTTTGCTAAAGCCAGTAAAATCCAGTTGATGAGGTCTATGGCTTCCTTTTGTTATAAATTTAGCATCAACACTATTCACTGAAGTTTTCGGCAGCTATCTGTCTGGGTGTTTGAATGTATTGGACTGGGGTATATTTTTAGAGCTATTAGACATACACAAACTCTGTGTGTGTGTGTGTATGCAGGGATTCTTTGTCTAAATGTGGAAATGAGTATTTGAAAAGATCTGTTATGTTTCCTACCATTACAAAAAAGATAGGTAATTTATTAGAGAGTTGAATCAGTGATACATTTATGATGTATTTTAAATATCTTTTAAAAACTACATTAAAGCCTTGGTTCATGATGCCTTTGGTATGATTAGAGCTTGTTATCCACTGCCCTGGAAAGTATAATTGGGAAATGTAGAAAACAACTATTGGACTCTGCGGTAATTGACAGAAGGTATAGGTACAGGATTGATGCTTTGTCCTGACAGTTCATGGAAGATGGTTACATTTCAGTTAGTAATATCTAGTGTGCTATTTGGAGGAAGCTCTGGGCTGCAATGTACAATACTGCATATTAAAATTATGTTAGATACCAGTGCCTGCTTGGGAGGGGGGCGGGTGGGAGCAGAATTAGGAAATGCCACCTCTGTATCATTTGTGAAGTTTTAATTGTTCAGGTTTTGCTCAGAAAATGAATATGTTTTATGGAAAGATAGCAAGGTCTTGTCTGTGAAGCTACAGTGCAGTTGCCAAAAGAAAATTTAATTTTATCTTCATGTAGCATTTTAATTTATAATTTTTTTTATTCCAAGGAAAATGATAAGAGTATTCTGTCTTATGTGATTTTAGCTATGTCTTGTCAGCAGAACTTGATCTCCCAAACCCAGAACACGCACTCCTGTTTCTGTCGATGAAGGCAGCCAGGTTGCACACCCCACGGTGTTCCCGCCCCAATATTGTTGGGACAGTGCTCAGGGGGATCCCCATCTCTGTGAGCGTCGCAGGCTGTGTGTAGAGTGCCACCCTTCCCTGTGATGGTTCCTCTTGAATCCCCAGCACGGTGTGCTGGTGATGCTGCTTCATTGGGTCTCCAGTTCTTTTGAGTGATTTTGTATATGACTTTTATTTTACTAAGACAAATTAGATAACCAAGTGAAAAATGACAACTTTTTAAATTATTGGGTTCTCATATAAAGTTAAATAGGATTTTCGTCAATCAGAAAAGGTATATCTGTATCAGTGAGTTTTGAAATCTGCATAATAAATAGATTTGTAATGGAAAAACGATATTCAGTACCCTAAATACAGCAGCTCCTGCCTCCTCCATTATGCAGTGTGAACACTAGCTGGTTTGTCCTGCCAAGGGACTGCTTTTTCACAAAGCATTGTGTAGGTAATACTGATATAAGAAATACTACTGCTATACAGCAGTTTTAGAAGCCCTGTAAAAGCTATTTAATATCAGATGAAAAATAACAGTTCATAGAGAGAAAGGAAATGTGAGAGCAAGCTACAATAGCAGCTACTGGCTTGAATGTTCTCCCAAGAATAAGAAATGCAGTGCTAACTAAGCAGGTAAGAAAAAAACCAGAATATGGCCATGTGTGCTGTTGTAATGACTGCATTATTCATGCAGTCATTCCAAGGTGTGTTTGTGCATCTGCTCAAAATGTTTAGTGTGAAATCAGATATCAGAAGCTTTGTGAACCTATTTCACTGATGTAGCACAGATTACACCTACCTAAGCCAGGGCAAAACTCAGTAATATTCTGTAATAACAGTAATATTCTTGTATAGTTTGAAGTAAGTTTTGAAGGTATAGCATGACTACCAGATACAAAATGTGATGCATATGAGATAAGGCTGTGCAAAGAGAGGTACACAGCTACTTCATAAAGACC
This sequence comes from Tapera naevia, assembly GCA_033556795.1. Taxonomy (NCBI): domain Eukaryota; kingdom Metazoa; phylum Chordata; class Aves; order Cuculiformes; family Neomorphidae; genus Tapera; species Tapera naevia. Next base: position 6,832,990 of record JAUMJJ010000156.1, read on the forward strand.
TTTAATAGTTGTGACTATTGTATTTTGCCTATAAAGATAGGACAAGGTACCCTAAATTTTTGAACAAGTTTTAAGAGAGCTGCTTTACTGTACCATGAAAGTTCTCTTGTTGTAGCTTAAAGTATCTGCAGTATAGCTGGAAAGCATTGCACTACAACCAACCCAGTATAATCCACTCTCAAATTGCTTTACATCTTGAAATCTCAGCTCTGTCTTTAGGAATTACATTTCTTACAGTTTCTTCCTACTCTCCCATATGTAATTCCTGGGAGGTCACATGAGCATTGATACAGTCTCTGAAGCTGCCCTTCTGTCTTCCTTTGTAGTTGTCATGCAACTTCAGAAAGTGTCTGTCTCAACTGTGGGCAGTGTGTCATGTGTATAATATACATAAAGAGATGCAAATCAGTAGCAGTGCTTCAGGGACAGCGTTAATATTTAACCAGGCTGCCAGCACTGTAGTGAGAGCTGAGAGACACTTTTATGCATCTGTGCTGACAAATCTAAGTCCTGTTTGGAATGCAGTTTGCTGTCCTCATCTCCCAGCAGCATGTCAGAAATTAACTTGATGAGATAATTTTTAATTGATTTTATTAATTTTCCTCTGTTTTGGGGGAAATTCTTGGAGAACTCCAATGCAGAAGAAGGTTTACCCCTTCTTGGTGTAATACAGCTTGAGGTTATTACATCTAACACACTTTCTGTATTCTTGGAAAGCGCTTTTCACTGCCTCAGCACTGTTACAATAACAAAGTTGAGGCAATGTGACTCCAGTGTTACTGCCCTACCTAAAATTTGAGGATGAAAAGGTTGTGGAAGTTTCTTGTGTTTGCTACTCAGATATTTCAATGTGGAGTTGAATCTGAGAGACAGTTTTGTACCTGATCAGAGCACTGACCTCTAAGAAGCTGGAAGTTCAGTTAATTATATATAGTGTTATAATTTGTCCATGCCTTGATTTCATGCCATTGACTGGCTCAGAGTGAAAGTCAAGTAAGAGAAATCATCTAAGATTTTACTCTACCTGTGTTGAGAAGTGCACTTAAGATTGAGTAAGTCATGGTGCTTTCTCCTTGATGCACATCTTCTTTGAAAATAATAGTGCTTTAAGAAAGGCAGTTATTAGGAAGAAGCCTACTGAACAGAGCACTTACTCGAGGTTGAAACTGGATTGGGTCATTTTCCAGGGCAAATACAGGTTAATATTGTAACTGGGAACAGCACCCTGTAACTATGAATGGTTACTGTATAGCAGTCTTTTGATCACTGGTGACTGGTTTCTGTGTGTCCCAACAATCAGGCTGTGTTAATACTGAGACTGAGGATAACCTTTGAGTGGTGCTGAAATCAACCACAGTTACTGTCACTCATTTTTCTTTGGATTCATTGCATTGTAACTTCTTATCTTTACATTGTTTTAATGATAATGAGAGATTTTAAACTTGCAGTTTTCCATGAAGATCTTTCCAAAGTGTAATTTGAAGAAAAAATTTGAACAAAGTCAAGACGTACAGTCAAATATTTTGTTAATAGTGGGGGGTATTTTCTGGCTGAGGTCTTGCAGAGACAGTGAGTTCTCAGGTATCCTGGTCAACTACTGATTTTGCAGTCTTGCTTCTGGAGCATATTACATGATAGAAATTTCTTCTGTGAAGAAACCATGTCTAAGCATTTTGAAACCATCTGGTGGTTCTGTGGCTTCATATCGCAGTTGTGTTCAGAACAAGCCTAAAACACACACAACAGGGAGTGTCTGGAAGGGCTTTTTTGCCAGCAGTCATATTTCTGGTGCTTAACTCAACTTTAGGACAAAATACTTTGCGGTTGTCACTATAAATCTTAATGATTAATTCTTTGCTCCTGGCAATCCTGCAATATTGAAAAATGTTAGAAATAGGATCCAGACTAAGAGAGAGCCAACTTTTTTACCACATGGATACCCTGTACAAATGGCCAGTATACTTTATGTGGCATTCCTCTGATGCTTTAAAGTAGATGTTTTGGTATATTCTTAAAAGCCTGAAAAAGTTATTTCTGAACTGTTCATTGTTTTCCTCTGTTGTGGTGCAGTAATAAGGTTAGCATGTGATTTTTACTTCCCTGTCTATGTGTTTACATAGCCACACACCTGTACAGACCATTAACAGCCACTGATTTTACTAGCCTGCTATTATTATTTTCTATTAACAAACAGAAATTCCATATTTAGTGAAAACGCTGAGCTCTACTGTTCAGATCCAAGGAATCTCTACTTTCCAGAGTTCTGTGTTCCGGTGAGGTGTATCAAAGAAGGAGTAAGATAGTTGCTGTTTTCAGTTTGTACAAAATCCCAATTTTCAGCTTGACTTGGAACAAGATGCATGGCATGCAACAAACCATCTGATTAATCAGCAGAGAATTTGCAAACATCAGCAATGCTTCAAGATGATATAGGAAGATCTGATATCATTTCTCCTTGTACTTTCCATATATAGTTCTTTGCCCTTGGTCTTCCCCTCATCTCCATGAGAGTTCATGTGAGGTCTGTATTTTGACTAAACATAGGGCTGCCTAGAGTCTCTGGCTTTTTGGTTTTCCCTTCCTAATTGGCTTTTACTAGTTATTTTTCAAGCATGATAGTGTCAAGTCAATTTGTTCAGGAGTCGATCATGTGATTTTCATCATGTTACTTATGTAAACTCTTCTCCCAGCTTGCAGATTTATTATCTCAGTATTTTCCGAAGGTGCTGTCTGTAGCAAATCAATGACACGGGTGTCTTCAAGGTGATCAGTGGAAGAGAAGGAAATATTAATAAAGCCAAGGGCTTTTAGTTGGCTTAACTGAAGCTGCTTTTCTTGGTGCTTACAGGATGGTATAATGAAACTCTGCTGCTTTCTTCAGTTCTTTATAATTTGAAGAGTGTATATTGGTGGATGATCTGCTCAACCTGGTGGCAGATCTGCTCAACCTGGTGGCAGAGTTATGTGAAGAAGTAGAAAGTTTAAGGAGCATCAGGGAGTCTGAGAAGACATATACTGGTGGAGTCAGGCTCTGCCTTCCCTGAGACACAAACAGGAACAGCTATCATAGTGGCATAACTCACACAGCTGAAGCGCTGCAATGAGTGCTGCGAGCTCTTCAGAAGGGACTGGCAAGGAAGGAGAGGCACTGGATTAGCTCTCTAATTAGGGAGTGTTTGGATTGTCTTGAGTTTAATGGTGGTGATGATAGGGCTGAGTGTTTATGGGTAAGAATTCCGGGGGAAGATCAACAAGACAAGTATTGTGGTGGGAGTCTGATACAGACCACCCAACCAGGATGAAGAGACAGACAAATTATTCTATAAGCGGCTGAGAGAAACCTCATGACCACTAGCCCTTGTCCTCATGGGGGACTTTGGTCTACCCCATGCAACACTACAGGCTTGGGGACAAATGACTGGAAAGCTGCCTGGTGGAAAAGGACCAAAAGGTCTTGGCTGACAGCCACTGAACATGAGCCAGCAGTGTGCCCAGGTGGTCAAGAAGGCCAACAGCATCCTGTGTTGGATCAGACACGGTGTGGCCAGCAGGAGTGGGGCAGTGATTGTGCCCCTGTCCTCAGCACTGGTGAAGCCGCACCTCGAGTATTGTGTTCAGTTTTGTGCCTCTCACTACAGGAAAGACATCGAGGTGCTGGAATGTGTACAGAGGGGGGCAATAAAGCTGATAAAGGGTCGAGAGACAAAGCTGAGGAAACTTGGGTTGTTCAGTCTAGAGAAAAGGAGGCTGAGTGGGACCTTAGTGCTCTCTAAACTCCCTGAAAGGAGGCTGTAGTGCGGTAGATGTTGCTCTCTTCTCCCAAGTAACAAGTGATCGGACAAGAGGAGACAGCTTCAAGTTGCATCAGGGGAGGTTTAAACTAGATATTAGGAAATATTATTTCACTGAAAGGGTTGCCAAGCATTGGAACAGGCTGCGCAGGGAAGTAATTGAGTCACTATCCCTGGAGGCATTTAAAAGACGTGTTAGATGTGACACTTAGGGACATGGTTAGTGGTGAACTTGGCAGTGTTAGGTTAAGGGCTGGTCTCAATGATCTTAAAGGTCTTTTTCAACCTAAACGGTATTGCAGTTCTGTCTGGATAGCAAGAAGTTTCCTTGATAAATATTATCTTAACCTCAGTTTTTCGCACAGCACCTTGAGATTTCACTGATATTGTGGCAGTGGTTTTGCAAATTGCCTTTCTCTAGGATACAGGTGGTAGACACACCTTTTCCATGTAAACACAGTGTGTTGAAGGAGGAGGAGGAATTGCTGAAATCTCAGTTGCTAGAAGCCTTGGATGATATGTGGGCCATTTTGGATGGGAAGTTTGGGTTTATCTAACAGTCTGTATTCCATTTGGAATGAGGACAGTTATTCTGGGAAAGACTCCACTGATGTTTTAACCCAGAGTTGCTGGAAATTAAAGGTGCTTTTAGAACTTCAACATGAAAATGGCAGGTAATGGATAAAAATGAAACAAAAAGTGCTGTTTCAGAAAGCTTGAGGTGGTTAGCAGGGCAGACGGGAATTACATAATCTACTGTGATAGCTTAAGGGAACAATGCAGGGTTAAAAGAATGGAATTTGAAGTGGTTTTGCAGATAGCAGTTCAGATGCTTTGGACATACTGCTCATACCATGCAGACATCGTTTATTTTAGTCCACAATCCCGAGAGCCCCTTGCCCTGCTGTTGAAAGCAGGGTATAGTGGAGCTGGGGGGGGCAAAGTGCTGATGGTGAGGTAACAGGAGCTCTTATGGATTTTAACAGAGTAAACACCGCAGCGTTTCAGTTTGTCTTCCGTGGGCATTTTGAATGTCTGTAACGTGCTGAATTTCACAGGTCACAGCAGGGCTGGCTTTGAGGCGTGCTGTTTCGAAGTGTTTGGAGACGTCTGAAAAATTACTGCAGGCTGTGCTTTAAAAGTGATCGCATTCCAGTCTTTGAGGATCAATCCTAGCTGCTGCTGAGGAAGAACAGGATGAGACCAGGACTTCCTGTTCACTCATTTGGAAAGCCTTTAAAGAGAAATTTTGAGTATCTTGTGGCAGAAGTTGCAGGATTTCCTTTTGTTAGTTCTGCAGAGCTTTAGATTATTTGACATGATGACAGGTGAATACCCTTGTCAAAGTTAAGAAGAAAAAAATTACTAAAAGATTTTCAGATTTTGTTGATACTTTCTATTCAAGAGGAATACATAACACAGGAGCATAAAGCAGATTTTCTGGGGGGAAAACAGTGTGTGTATCTTTGTCTTGCTGTGAGACCTCGATTAATATTTGGAGTATTGTTTCCTTATCCTTATTTTATAAGTGTGTATTTTTTTATTGTTGAAAGGGAATGTATACTTCTGAATATAAATTCCTTATTCTGTGGATGTTTTAGCAGATGATCTCAGCTGGCAGCACTTGAATGGCAGTATAGCAAACATTTTCATGATGGATGGTTGTTAAACAGGCGGATTAAGAAAAAGTCATATAGAAATTATGCTGATTATTTTGGCATTTTAAAACTCGGAAAGATTTTTTTTTCTGTGGCTTACTTCCAGTGTCCACAATTTTAACATTTACTGTATGTATGATTAAATATGCATTTTCTCTTGGTGGGGGCTTTGTAAAACCATGGTAGCTATCCATAGAGCTTAAGTGTAATGGATTTGAGATGGAGGTCTCTCAGATGGAAAGAAGGGGTAATAGCTATCCAAAGATCTTCACTATGCCTCTCTTGCTGTATACAATATGCATCTTTCCTGGCTTCGTATATGAACTGATAACCTGTGGCTCTCAGGAAACTGTTCCATGCACATTTATAGCCTTTGCAATGTCTTCACTTGAACTGCTAGAGCACGTTAGGCATTATTTTAATGACTAGAACAGAATTTTAGAGAATTATATTAAATATCTCGCAAACTATCGCTGGTTTCTGTGATATAAAAAGTTTCTAAAATTGAGGACACAAAAGCACACATTTGTACTGATGCTATTTGTCAACCATTTGGTCTCTGAAAAGGGTGCCTGAAATACCACAGAGCTATAAATCCCCTGCTCCGGGAGTGGGCTTCAGCTGGCTCTTCAGCTTCCCAAACTGTCTGAAATGTCATCCACTACAGTTTCAGGAAAAAAAAATTCTGTTTCTTCTTGCAAAATCTGGATCAATAATTCCAGATTATGGTTTAAACTATTTCAGCTTGTCTTTCCCATTCTTGGTAATATATTTATATTGTTTGTATCTCACGTCAAACCATGTTTTTCTTTCTGCTGAACTCTGCCATGTGTTGCTTTGTTTGCAAGTTGCTTCCAAGCCAGTAATCATAAGCACTCCCATCTGGTTGGGGAGCAGAGTAGTGATAATGTAAAAGGACATTTCCACTATTCTGTTTAAAAGAATCCTCCATCTGTACCAAATCTGCCATTTTAATGAGACTGTAAAGAGGTTTTGTTTTTTTTTTTCTTTTTCAAAGAGGGGAGGAGATGGCTTATTGAGATTTTTTTTTTGACTTGCATATCTACTCATTATGTGTTTGTATCCAAGGCCCTTTCTCTTCCCTAAGCTAAAAATGACTGTAGGAATTTGCGGTTCATGTAATTCGGGATGCAAAGTGACAAAAGGATCCTAAAAATTTTACTCTAAATCTGTAAAAAATTGATTTTGCCATTAGTATTGAGCCTTTCTTTCATTACCCTGTGTTAATAGCATGCATGTGAGAAATTATGCTGAACGCTGTTAAACTGATCCACAAAGTTAAAAAAATATATTGTCACTATGATTTATGGCACGAGCTTTCAGTAATCAGAGCTGAATTGATAGATGTGAATATGCTGAGATGACTTTTTGGTGCAGGCAGGTTTTAATTTTTCTTTGTGCTTTTCTTTTATAATTCTGATCGTTGCTCTTTTAAAATTAATGGAGAGAGAATTGAACAACTTATCTTGTGGGGATGTCACAAGCCTAAACCAGGACAGTTTTGTGGAGGTTAATAGGCAAGAGTCTGGGTCAGTCCTCCATTGGTCTCATCATACTAATGTGAACTCAAGAAGCCAGGAGCCAGTGACTGGAAAAGCAAAGTAGCTCTAGCAGAATAAATGAGCAGGCAGTGGGGAGGGGGGAGTGGTCTCAGAGGAGCTCCTTGAGGGAACAGGCTGTCACCCAGACCATGCCAGCACCGTCTGCAGGACTTGCCCTGCCTAGGGAACAAGGGGCACAGCCTGCTGATAGACACATGAGAGACTGTGTAGAAGCCTTTCCTCTGAAAGTGTTGTTCCTCCTTTCCAAACAAGCAGTAATTCAGCTTTAGGAGAACTGTTGGGTTGCTAGTTCTGTGTCACCAGTCACTGCCCTGTGACAGGAGGCTGCCGATCAGTGGCACCTGGTGACACCACCCCATAATGGGCTTGAGTCTTCTGGACAGACGCTTGTGAGTTCCCATAAAACTGCCCAGTGTAATCCTTATATCTAAACAAAAAACTGTTCAGCAAGTTTTAAATTTCATGGGATTCCCTTGAATGCCATTACAGAAATTTCCTTTCTCCTTGTTCTGAAACACATTTTCTAAGGCAGAAGAAGGGTATTTAGGCAATTGCTGCTTCTTCAGAGCCAGACTCTCTTCAGTTTGAAACAAAAATTACGTCACTTAGTAACTCTGCGATCTGAAGTTTCTAAAACTGGGATGTTTCCTTGTATTGTTTTCAAAATGATAGTTCTCAGTTCTCAAAGCAAATAGTTCTCAGTCCTCAAAGCCCAGCTTTAGAAATTGAATATTTCAGGGTTCTATGTGTTGTTGTGGCAGCATGCAATAGTAACGATATTGCTGAGGTGGCTGTGCTGCATATGATTGAAATCTCTGCTATGGGGGGCTCTGCACAGATATGTCAGTAAGCTAAATTCATTTAAACTTACTTGGTCATTGTTTTTTATTTAAATCGAGACAGAAGGCTCTTCCACCCCTGCCGACAGCTGTTACCTTCTCTGGATTTAGTCAGAAGTGGGTCTTAGTCCTAGATACTACAATGCCATAAGCAAAAATATGCAGAAGCAGAGAGCAGTTGTTAATAGAGTACATCGTCAGTGATATTGATGAAGTCATTTCAAGCTAAATTACCTGAATATATGGCCAACATTTTTTATTTAATGATACTCTGAGGCCCAAAATTTAGCACCTGCTGAAAGATTTTGCACAGATAATTAACAACAAGTTCTGCATTACAACCCAAAAGCATGGAGCTACCTGGTGGCTGGGCTCATCCGATGCAGTCATGGAGAAATGTTTCTTGAAAATTTCAGATTATCCTTATAATGTTTTACGTACAGATTTTTTCCTTTCATAGGCAAATGAGACACTGGGCATATTTTGCCTGAGAAATATTAGACTTCAATTATTTTTTTCTCTTGTCTTACCTTTTTTTGTTCTTCTGTACCAGCGAATATCCATGTGCAGCTCACGTGTGTGAGATGAGGTGTGTAACAAGCAAGCACAGTACATGTTCAGTACAGTTCATGTGATGTATTGAAGAGATTTGAATATTCCCTTTGTCAGAAGGTGGACATTCTTTAAAGCCACTCCTAATGCAAGTAACTGTAGAGAAGCATGCAGAAAATTCCTGCTGCTGGCAATACCTTCCATCAAAAAGGAAGAGATGTGCTCTACTGAAATCATGAACTTCTCTCTGGGCTTTCCTCTGAAGCAAAATGATTTTGCTCTTGGTACTGCTTTTAATCTCTTTTGTTTAGAAACTTGAAGTATAAAGAGCAGGCTTTTAGTTCAGGAAAATAGCCTCTAGAACCAACAGCACAAACCTATCATAATTAGTCATCAGAAAATCTGAATAAATATAAAATTACCATGGAGTAGGAGGCAGGCATATGTGGTATTCAAAGCACACAGAGTGTAAAATGATGTTATTGTTGCCTTTAGAAATAGTTCAAAGTAGTCTGCATTAGAAAGAGCTGATAAGCAGAATGACAAAAGCTTGTTTCATGAGTGATTCCAAGCAGCAGTGGTTTTCTGATCAGCTGATGCTGCAGCTATTTTGGGTATTCCACAGATCATGATTACATACAAGGGGAATGATTGGAGGCAGCAAATACGGCAAGTGAGCCAGGAATCCTGGGACGTGTTCTGTTACTAACTTAATAGTCTTACAATCACTTGTCCTCTGCCATTTAAATAGCCAAGGGAAGTTTGACAAGTGACTGGGCTTAGTTCTCTTTTTTTAAAAAAAAAAAAAAAAAAAAAAACTGAAAGAAAAGAAACCACTTCCTGGGCTATTTTTAGCAATGATACAGTGTCCAAAGTGTTAACTAATTGAGTCATCAGGTTTCATATCTGGCCACAGAAAATGGCAGTGGAAGAGGGAGAATGCTTTCCAGAACAAGTAAGCATTTGTGGATTCTGAAAGAGTGAAATCTGCATATCGAGTTTCTTCTTATATTAGTGTTTTAAGTCTTTGATTGTATGTGACAAAGCTGGATGTAGGAAGAGGTGTGTTTCTGCTTGTTTGGTGTGTTTTGTGTTCTGGCGGTTGGATTACGGTATAGGCTGAGGCAGCAGTCAAATGGTATATAGAATTATTTGTTCTCTCTCTCCTTACCCATGTATACATTCTGTATAAGAATTGTAGAAGACACTGATGAAAATTGCAGAAATGTTTTATAATGTATTGTTCTGTGATCAGGCCCTTAATTAACAGAAATATGAGTAACAATTCTGTTCACAGAAATGTTTTAGTAAATCTTGCATATTTTGAAAGAAGTTAACTGAAATCTATGCTTTTACAGTGTATTTGTCAAATACCACACCTCTTACAATAACTTTCCATAGGTCAACTAAACTTCAAAAGGAGCTTGCTGTAGCACTGTACTGTGCTAGCAGTGATCTGTAAGGAGGCACCCATATCACTCTCACTCTCAGGGGCAGTCCCAGTTCTCTCTACGTGATTTAAAAATTCCTCAATTGAGTAAGCTGCTGCGAAATGACATCCCTGCACTCTGAACTAGGCTCTGGGGTTCTTCAGTAGCCTGAGTTATTCACATCAGTTAAAAAACACAAAGTTTTTCCCTTTCTCCAGGCTACTTTACTGCAGAATTAAAATACTGGGTTCCTAGGAAAGTGCGGTATCATGTTATTAATATTGATGAGTGACAAGCTTTGTGGCAATTAATGGCAATAACTTTTTTTAGAGATATTACCAATGGTAGCACCCAGCAGTTTACTAGCAAATTTCCATGTCAGCAATAGCTTTTTCCATGTCAGCAATTTCTGAAAAAATACTGCATTGAGTTTTCATAGATATATATGTTGTTTACTTGCTGTCAACACAGGTCTGGGTTGTTATTCCCTATTAAAAAACATCTTTGAAACTGATTGTTTTCTGGCGATGCTATTCTTGTTCATAAATTCATTTCCACCAGTAATTTCAAAACTATACAAACGTTTATTTGGGAGATATTCTTTGTGAAAAATTTTTTGTAGGAGAAGGTTTTGTTAGATTCAAATGTTTTATGGTACTTAAACTTTTTTTCAGTCCTTACTCTTTACACAATTTACTCTCTACTGTTTTTTTAGCACAGTATCATCACTGTTCAGGGCGATAAACATCTTTGCTGATGCTTTATATGAGCCCTGGTAGTACAGAACTTGATGCAGTCCTGCTGGTTTGTGTGTTCAACAGTTTGCAGAGTAGGGTGAACTGAAAATCTTTCTACCCTTGAGCTGTGGCATTGGCAATGTTCTGGTCTGTGATACGCTCTGCCCCTCTGTGTTGCAACAGAACGGTATTTACTCTTGCTTTACAGGGTTTTGTTAGAAGTTGCATAGAAACTGGTATTTCTATTAGCATATATGTTGTTTATTGAAGGTGTAGTAGCTACTTAAAATGGACTCAAACGATGGAGAAGGGGTATAGTATATATTTGTTTTGTAATTCTTTCCTTGCTGATCTTGTTTATGGTAAATTCTATTTTCATTCCATATATATATTACTCTACTATAGGTTGCCATTCGTGTTTTAGATGTAAGGAAGAAACAAGCTTTACTTCGCTGCATGTTTATCCTGTAAATACACTATTCAGAAATGATTAATTAACATTGTACAGGAACGGCCTATTCTATCATCAAATGCTAAGGGAGATTACTGTATAGGTCTGATAGACAGTATTGTTGGCCACAACTTATTTCTGCTGGTGTGTTTTATAAACTGATCTTCACTTTTAAGGGTTGAACTAAAATAGCTAATTCTAAATCTGTGTTTGTTGAAATAGTAAAGGCAAAGTTTCTTAGCCTAGCTTGGAAAGTGTTAATTCATTTAAAATTCAAAGTGAAATATCATTATTTTCTTTGATTAAGTAATGATGTATTTTCCAAACATACTTTGTTCTGGTGCTAAGAAACAGTGATAGTTTTCGGGTGAACATTAACTATGAAGACCAGTTAAGGTGAAGTAAAATGTTCAAATACTTTTGTTAGAAAATTAGAATTCCTTCCTGGGAAGTTCAGATCATCACGGTTCTACAGAACTCTGATTCTCTAGTGCACAGTGGCTTTGAAAGCCAGAAAATACTGGGTCAGTTCTCTAGCTGGAAAGTAACCATGCAGAAATAGCACTGTTTAATCTGCAGTGATTTAACTGTATCTTTGGTAATTTTTTCTTGCTTAAAGACTAAAACTGAGCTATGTTGTATTTTCTTTTCCCTGTGTTCATCTCAAAGACTCCATAGAGCTAAAACCGTTCTCAGTATTACTGTTTTTATCCTGTTTGTACCTGTAAATCCAATCTTAACCTTACTCCAGGGCTGGTTTGACTCCTCCTTCTGCTTCAAAACAGAATCTTGTATTTAGAGTCACAACTTGATTTGAGTTTAAAACTCTTCATAACAAGTGGAGGGCTCTGATTTGCCATTTTTGCTCACAGATTTTGGTGCTTGTGTTGAGAAAAAGCGTTTTTCCTGTTGGAATCTGAGCTAATCCTCAAACCTGGAACATGTGGAATGAGAAACAAAACTCTTGTAAACTAATCTACATTTGCTGCGTGCACCATTTCATCCAGACAGCCCTGACAAATGCTATCATAGAACTTTCTATGCCACTGCACAGATTTGCAACAGTGAACGTCAGTGTTTAATCGTGGAGGAGGAGGAGAAAGGGAGTGCTGGGAAATGTAGAGGCTGGTGGCTCTCCTGTGTCCAGCCACACTGCTCTGTCTGGAGAAAGAAAACAAGTTTTCCTCAATGTTTCTAACAGTAGCAAACAGCAGTGTGTGTAACACCTGCTCTGTTTTGCTCTGCCTTGCCTTTATTGTTTATAGTAGCATGGTGGATTACAGCGTGGATCTGGAATTACTGGGTCATATCCCAATCAAATGGTAATCAGGATGGAGCAGGTTATGATTGGCAGGAAAATTCAGCTCCTGTAGAAGAACGTGGCCAAGCCAACACAGCCCAGAGTATTCACTGATTGTATTCTCCAATAGGTCTCATACATCTCCAGACCAAGATTAAAGTTGTTTCCTGGCAGGCTGCTCAGCTACTGTTTTTGAAAACTGTTAACTCTACTGTGTGAAATTACCTTCATGAGTTTGGGAAGTGCTAGCTACTTTTTTTTCCTCCTGAAAGACTAAAACTGCCTAGGGAGATGTTTGAATCCTTTAGTTTATTCGATACACCAATTCTTTCTTGTTGTATCAGGGCAGATATATTTTACAGGAAGTCTACAAAGAGGTGTCAGGACAGATTGTTCAAGCTCTCCTAAGGTAAACTGCTATTACGAAGCTCACCTGATGCCTCTAACCAGCCCTGCAGAATGAACTGTTACCAGGTGTATGGCTGTGTTGCAAATCTTGCCCCAGGATTCATCTTAGTAACTGAAAACTCTTTAGATAATTTCCACTGACCCTTCAGGTTCTGTATCTGTCACATCAGCTACATGTTTTTTTCCAGCCAAAGATTCTCTTCAACAAGGTGTTCGGGTGTGTAGATTGGAAGAGGTTCTTTGCTTCTGGCAGGGGACGTAATCCCTGCTATAAGCTTGAAAACTAATAAAGGTTTGTAGTTCCTGATAGAATCCTGAACAATGTGTCAAAAGAATTTAAAACTTTAGTAGCTAGTTTTAAAACCAGCCATTCAAATGCCTCTAAAGCCTCCAAAAGAGTAAATTTATTAAAATGTAGTGTAAATTAGTATGTTTCTGCATATATTTTTGCCACCTCAAATGGCTTGACTGTTTATCATCAAACAATCTTTCAATTTAATGATGTTCAAACTCTCAAGGCAGAATAATTTTAGTTTTGAATGAGAGATGCATTCCAAAACAGGTAGAAATTGAAAAGGCAAAGAGATGAGGAAACTTCTGAATTAGCTGTATTGAAAACTCTTACTAGGTTGTGTAGCTATAGAAGAGATTTTGTAGCTTGTCTATAGTTCATAGGGCTTGTTTACTGCAGTATTTTTGGGGAGTGTTTCGGCATGTTAAGCTTGCACTGCCATACAGTTTGCTGCACTTTATTACCTGTAACTTCCACTAGACCACATCTAATTGAAGCACATCAACATAATATGTTTGTAGTAAACTTGTTTTGAGTGAATAAAATCTTTCTCCCTAAAATAAGCAAAATTATCTGATTTAGGTTTATGCTAACTTTTTTTCCCATCTGAAATTATACACAAAATAAGTACACTTTAAAAATGTTTTGAAGCGGGTTGCTGACATTTTTTACTCTCCTTTCTGGGTCCTGATTCTAAAATCAGATGCACATAGAGAACAGGAGGTGGACTGACTGACATTATTCATGCAGTGATCTGAAGAATGTAACTTTAACATGGAAATGGCTTTAAATTTGAGCTTGAGATGTGCTGAAATTATCTCCATGCTCATTGGGTAGTTGGTATCTGAGAGAAAAATAGCAGGGAGGAGATCAATGGCATCTCATCTAGCTTGACATATAAGAGAGTTATTATCTTCAGGTGAATATAAACATAAGAAGAAACCCTTGAAGCACAACCATCCCCTCTCTAGCTCTTTGTGACTGTGGTAGCAGTTACAAAAGACAGTGATTTATTTTTCTCTTGTAAGTGTATGATAGGAAAACTTTAGAGAGTGAGAGATGAGTCATTACAGGCTCAGTTTCTCCCAGAGTTGGAAATAAACTTCCAGAAGTTGAGACTGTCAGCCTGGAGGATAACTCCTGAATTTTAGATGCTCAAATCTTTTGCCCTCAACTGTATGAGATCCTTTTCATAGATTATGCATGTGAGTTGGTCACAAAGGGCCTGGTTCTTTGCCTGGTTGTGCACTTCTTATGGGGTATAGTGATTCACTGATGAAACCAGTGATTTTACTGGTTTTAGGATCTTAAACAGAGTGTGTCCCAATTTACCTTATCATTGAAGTTTGCCTTTTCATACAGATAGCTGAAGAGTCATCATTAAAGGAATCTTATTTTCCCATTAAAAGAAAATAATTCCTGTAATTTGTTGTTCATGCATACTTAGAAGGATTGTGTTTGTCATGCAGATGTACACTGATTTTGTTAGTCCTGGAAAATTAGGATCTTGCTTTTGTTGTTACTGATTTGATGCATTCATACCAGTAATTTTTTTCATAAACTCTTCAGGTGAAGCTGACATATCAAAATTGTATTTCAAAATCTCAAAATCTTATCTGTACAAACAGGCAAAGAGTATTGGAAACAGCGTAGCCCTTGCCTCCTGTCTGAAAATTGTTCTCTGATTGTTGCATATCTATGGTGACAAGTAAATCATAGAATCGTAGAGTGGCTTGGGTTGCAAGGGACCCCCAAGATCATCCAGTTCCAACCCCGCTGCCACGGGCAGAAACACCTCCAGCCAGACCAGGCTGCTGAAGGCCCCATCCAACCTGACCTTGAACACTTCCAGGGATGGGGCATCCACAGCTTCCCTGGGCAGCCTGTGCCAGTTTCTCACCGCCCTCATCATGAAGAATTTCTTCCTAATGTCTAATCTAAATCTTCCCCCTTCCAATTTAAAGCCGTTCCCCTCGTCCTATCTCTACAAGCCCTTGTAAAAAGTCCCTCCTCAGCTTTCCTGTAGTACCTTCAGGTACTGGAAGGCCACTATGAGGTCCCCCCAGAACCTTCTCTTCTCCAGGCTGAACAATCCCAACTCTCTCAGCCTGTCCTCATAGCACCAGCCCTTTGATCGTATTAGTAGCCCTCCTCTGGGCCCGCTCCAACAGTTCCATCTCCTCCTTGTGTTGGGGACTCTGGAACTGGACACAATACTCCAGGTGGGAATATAGAAATTACAGCTTTATGGGCATTTTCAATTTGAATGTTATGTTCAGCATGTTATACATGTGGATGTTGGACAAGAGTTTCCCATCTATCTCTGTAAGTGTCTTTTCTGTCTTGGAAATCACAACTGCCTTTGCTCCTTGCAGAAAATGAGAGAATAACAGCTACTTTTCATTTCTATCTTGTGCTTGAACTTTCTCAGGAAGCAGTCATTCAGGCATTCAAGGAAACTCAGGGCTGGATTAGTTGCATCATAATTCACAGAACTGACCAGATTTGTAGTCTGCTGAAGAAGATTATATGCATAAAGTCTAAGCAATTTATGCAATAAGAAAGCTGCATCATAGCTTCACAGGAGATGTCATTGCGTGCAAACAACTCACTATAGAACTCTTGATACTGTTAAAGACAGCGATAAACATCTCTTGTACTGGAAACTGTGAAATGTTCTTGTATGTACCAGCCTTAACATCTCAGGCTCTGGCTCCCTTTCAGCCATCTTCCGTTCCAATACGGGTGTTTAATTTTCAGTGGTAACAGAGAGCGCAGATTCAGCATTTTGCAAGGAGAGGCTCTAAAAGGTAGATTGCTGCAATTGATCCTGAAAACAGTATATGCCAAACCTTCACGTCAGAGACTTACCTTGTCTTGTGGTCTAGCAAGGAAAGAGGATTATATCTTTGCTCAGATGTTTTCCTGGTTTGGCTAAGGATTTCTAGAAAGAAGGAGCTGCATCTAAAATGCTTTTCCCGCTCTGTTTTGAACTGCTGAAATGTGTGATTTTCAGGAAATATTTCATTTTATCTACAGGCATGTTAAGATTGACTACTGTAGAGGGATAGAGCCTCAGTTGTTGCAAGTACAGTTGATTATAGATTCACGTGGAATTTTTGCAGAAATATGAGGTGTTTTAATCTCCGCTGGTGTGACCAAGAAGAGGGGTTTCACGCAGCCTGAAATGAGTGTACTTTTTAATGTGGAAATTGTAGTTATGTATTTGGAATAGGGCCAGTTATGGGAACATTCCAAATACTATAATGTTTTTGCTATTTTATCATGCACAATAGAATAATATAGTCAAAAAAAGTTGATGATTAATTTGCTTGATAGGTCAAGCAATTAGAGGGATTTGTTTGATTTTCAACTGATAATTAAGTCATTTCTCATTCTGCAATCATATTCAAAATAGCTGGTCTTCCCTAGCTGACAAATGTTTCCTTTGAATTGTCAGGCAGTAGAAATGGAGCTTTTCCTAATGCCCTATGGTTGTGTTTAGGGCTGTGATCCCAAAGGCATCTCTCTGAAGGATAATTAACAGCAGAAGTGCAGACAGTAGTTGGCCCCAGGCTGTCACATTCTTATCAGAAGAAAACACTATGATGTATGGTGTGTAAAGCATGAGTAGAGCAGTAGCTGTTTGCACAAACATCATCATCTCATCCAGTGCATCCAACCCCCTTTCTAATAAAAAAGATACAAGTGAATTTTTTTGATACAGATTTAGTTATGACATAGTAGAGAGATACAAAAGATGCAGTCGTTCGGAGAATGGATGGAAAGTCTCCTTCAGAAAGTGATATCTCTGGTTTACTTCACATTGTTCAGATGTTGCTGTTGTATAGTTTATTTAAAATAAAATTTCATCCCTTACCAAGTGAGTGTACCATATTTGATTGGAGGAAAATTCTAAATTAATAGGAGGAAAATCTAGGAAATACCAATGACTTCCATTTTCCCATGTTGTGTTTATTGCCTATCAGAGTTGAACCTTACTGCAAAAAAAAAACCAAAAAAAAGCCATCAGTTGCAGTAAACACACCCTTATCAAAATAAACAAAAATGTCATCTGTTTCCTCGGATCATTTCATGCTGCTGCAAGACTAGTTTTGTTGAGCACATTTTCAAATGGAAGTAACATAAGTTCATCCCTTAAAATGAGGTCATTGTCTCCCCTCACAACAAATGTTAGGCATGGTTAGCATCTTTTTGTTGGGACTCAAGCCAGAATGCATCCTGCTCCGGCACAATGGGAACCTGCTGGGGGTTTCCTTTCACAACAGCTACTGTTAAAGATGGAGTGAAAAACAAAACCCTGCTCCCAATGTGAAAAAACACTGGATTTTTAATCTGAAAAAGAAGTCACTGTAAGCAGAATACAAAGAGAGATGAGCATAATAAAAATACCATGAGTATGGGAGGGGGCCTGTGCACATTGAAAATAATAGCTTTGCACTTTTGAGGGTTCACTAAATAATACATATTCTCCATTTTCTGAGAGGATCCTCTCTAGTCCCATGGAAAAGCCAGGCCAGGCCCTGGGTTGACAGTTAGTGCAAATTTCCTAATAATTTCTGCCTTTGCTCATGCTAAACAGGTTCTTACTGCACTGGGAGCACTTAGAGAAAAAAGACAGTGAATATTTATTTGTTAGTGTGAGTCAGCATCAGCATTTTCTGTTTCAAAAGGGAAGCTTAAGATAATATCCAAGTGATTTAGGAGTTTTTAACTCATGTAGCTTTTCCTGAAAATTAGGAAATGGTTCTCAGCTCTTACCCCTGCACGTCACAGCTCTGCCATCCATCATCTGGCAGGACTAGAGAACCTTAGGGTAAAGAAGGATTGGGGAATAGTACTGCTACCAGCATGACTTATTCAGCATCAGCCCTTTCCAGAGATGCCTCTGGGATGAAGGCTGTTGAAATGAGCCTCCAGACTGGAAAACCTGTTGTGGGCTGCAGGCAGCCTGCAGTCTGCAAGCTCATCAGAATGCTCTACATTAGATTAATTTTTTATTACATAGTACATTAAAGGCAAATATACAAATTTAAAAGAAATACTCATTGCATAAAAATTGTGTTCATTAGCCAATCATCTGCATTTACACATTTCTTAAAATTAGAAAGAGGCCCTTTGTCTTCCAAGAAAGTACAGAAGGAGAGGGGAGAAATCATACCATCTGTGAAGAAAAAGCCTGATATTATGCACACATCGATAGTGGTACTCTCATAAATCCGCAGTTTGTTAAATATTGTCTGAATAGCCATTCCAGAACTAAATGTTGTGTGCAGGATCTGAGGTCTACCTTTCCCAGAATTAAAACACTCTTAAGAATCATGACTTTTAATTTGGATCTTGATATAGAGATGAAAAAGATAGCATCTCCAGGGAAGAAAGGAGCAGGGAAAGGCTTCAGGGACAGAGTCTGACAACAGGGATCTGTGCAAAGGCACAGAAAGGGCTGCAGTCTTTTGTGGCAGATTGCCAGAGCATCTGAGATTCAGGGCGCTTTGGTGTATGTCCCATGCCTGTTGTTCTCTTCATATTTGTCAAGACAGTCGAGAACCAAAAGCCAATTTTCATCTCCATGCCATGTTGGGATTGATTACAACAGCAACGAAAGAAACAAAGGGATCTAAATATATTGCTACCGTACAGAATGCATCTCTCAGGAATACTGAGGTTTAGGTAATTGGTACTAGAGCAAATTTTTATTAGGTTTGTTAAGGGCATGTCCTGTAGACACACTGTCCTTGTGGAGGTAATCTTTTGGATGCCAGCTAGCATGGAAGGTAGAAATGGGTGTATCGAGAACAGTTACCCACAGAGGGAGGACTTACCTGTGTGGGTGTCCTGAGTGATGGTTGGAAACCTAAAATCCCTTTTCCCCTACTGTGTTTTTAATGCATTTAATGTAACAGGTCCTTGATCAGGCTTTGACATGGGCTTCCAGGCATGATGACAATCCAGATAAATAATTATTAACATTATTGTTATGTTTGTTTGATTTTTTAAATCCTTCTGTGAATTGAGCTTAGACCCTGATGCTGCTCCTGTCTATGCAATACTGAGGCAATTACAGGCTCTATCAAGAGACACCAGGAGGCTTTGTTTTGAATGAAAGAGTGCCAATTGGAAATGACATTTTTCTACTCTATTGTTGTATTTAAAAAAAAAGCCTTAAAATAGAAATGCAAACTTGAGAAAATTTTAGGTTGAGAAAGGTGAAAATTTTGGTTTGGTGTTTTTGATCAATTTTTACTGACCCCTGCACTTAGCTTTTGTAAAAGTTGGATAGTGTTCATTGGTAGTTTCATGTTTTGGAAGTGGAGCCTTAAAAACAAGGGTATTTAAGGCATTTTACAAGGTAGAAGAAGCTTGAAAGTCTATTCTCTGATCATGAAATTCTATTCTCTATCTGAGCAGGTCTGAAGTAAAGCCTTAGTCATAAGAAAAGGTGAAGCTGGCAATGCAGCTTTTAGAGAGGCTGGAATTGGCTTTTGGTTTCCAAAGATGTTGGCTGTCTTTCCTCTCTAATGTTATTGCTTGTTTCTGCTTATGGCAGAGACTGTAATGGATGGAGAGAATCCCAGAAGCCCCACAGAGCTTTCTGCACAATTGTATAACCTCGGTATGTTATCCTTGTGTGCAAATCTCAAAATTTCTGTGTGTGATGCCCCAGAAAGGGTGAGTTAATCAGCCTGAGGGCTTGGGAGATTTAGCCAAGGTCAGAAAAAAGGGGATTCCCCCTTCTTAGAGCACAGGATGTGTTACACCATGGCTGCTGATGCAGCTCATGCAGTTTCACACACTAGCTCACATCACATCAAGTAACTGGAAACCAGCAAGGTGGAAACTGGAAGTGCCAGCTCAGATCAGCTGAAGTGTGGGAGAGTTTGTGTTATCCCCGGCACGCTGTTAAATGGCAGCTTCTCTGGGTGCTTCCTAGTTGTCTTTGTGGTGCCTGCGCATGTTGGTGCTGCTTTTTCCGTATGGTGCCCCACGTGCTGGGAACAACCTCTCCCTGTCTAAGCAGGGAGAGTCCAGGCTTATGAGTGAGCGAGGCACTGTGCCCAGTGCTCCGCCAACCCCAATGCTTGGGTGGCAACCTGGCTGCTGGTGTCAGTGACGTTTTCTGGACAATTTGAGCAAAAGGAGTGAGTTTTGAGTGGTGACTGGCAAAGGAGGGCATGCTGTTTGCCTGAGGGATTTTGGGAATAGATTTGTGCATCATTTAGCAGCACCTGAGCTTGCTTGATTCGAAGCATTTTCATAAATCCCTAGGCTGGAAGGGTGACCTAACCGTTGTCCTTCCTCCTGTTAGCAAGCAAGTGCTTCCAAGGGGAGTCCTTAAAAGACATGGGCATTGCTCTCCCTCTACAGTGAAACAGCAATTAGCTATTAGTGTGAATATCAGCTACTTATCGCTTTTATCACTCCTTCTGCCCTCCCCCCACCCTACCATTTTGTTTGAGCAAATAGAAGGGTTTAAATGTTTCTGAGTACGAGTGGTGTTTCTTGTCTGGCATGCATTAATGTGACTGGCGGGAACCGATTTTTCATAGCAAGCTTCTCTGGCGCATCCCTTCCCCACGCAGAAGCAGCTGTAAACAGCTGATGTTAATTATCATCCACCTGCTGACTGTGCCAAATAGACATGCCATTACACTGTGACAAAAAAGGCTCCCGGTCTATTAAGTCCTCCCTCATACCTTTGGTAATGCTGATAAAATGCTGACCTGTTTTTTACCCCAGTGGCTGCTGTTGCTAAGCACTGAGAATATGACCTGTCTCTTGTAATAATCTGCATTGCACAGCTCAAATGATCTTCCAAGGCAGCTATTTTTCCCCATAGTATTTACAGTTCTGACCATGTGGTTTGTAGAAACTCCTTGTTTTTGATATAACATGCTTAAATATTGATATTTGAGGGCTGTTTTGCTGGAAGCACATTGCAGAAGTTGATTTGTAATGACCAGTGTGACATGCTTGGAAAATAATGATTAAGAGCAATGATGGATGTAAGCCAGTCACCATCGCAAAGGGGAATTCTGTGTGTACAAAACTTGGGAGAAAATGGAGAGTCCATAAGTAATGGTCCTCTCCTGGGAAGAGAGAGCTTGTATTTAAAGTGTCACACCAGTAAAATGGTCTTGTAGCTTGTACTGGTACAAAGAAGAAAGTAGACTTCATATCCACTTACTGTTTTGCTGTCATTATGCCGGCGATCGCTTCATTCTGCACAGGAAGGTGACTTCAGATGGGCTCAAAGCAATGCTTGAACACAACATCCCCCTTGCAGTGACTGCACTGACAGGAGAAGAGAAAAGTCTGTAGAAAATCCAGAAAATGGGAAATTAATAAAATATTGTTTGAGCACTCTATAAGTAACTGAGTTTTGGTGCCAGGATATTTTATATTTCTCTCAGCAATTACTGCCTGTAACTTTTTCTCTAACAGTAATTGTTACACTCCTATTAATAGAACCTTAAAGGATAATAAAGCACTGAAAGTTGTAGTGATGTAAGCCCATGGTTAAATTATACTGATACAAAAAAAAGACAATTCCTGCTATACCAATGGAGAAGAGGGCACTAGAAAAAAAAATGTGTTGACTGCACAAGATGCCAGAGGAAGCTATGGCACATATAAAATCAAAGATTATATTATTTGCCCCTCTTGAAAGCTAACCTAGTTCGTTCTACTTGCTCCAGGGCAAGATCAGCATTATCTAAACCATCCTTGGTGGATATTTGCATAACTTGTTGTTAAAACCCTCCGGGGACAGGAATTACTTTCTGTGATCTCATGATCTTTCATGACTTAACCATCTTTTCTACCATCCTTACATTCAAATTGAAGTCTAAATTACTCCTCTGAATGTGCACAGAAATTGTAAATAAAATGTGCCATAAAATCAGGGAGGATTGTAAATGTTTTAATTTGTAGAACCATGTTCCTTCATTCAGGTATTCCCATCCTTCAAAACTGAGTATTTTAGATCCTTTAAAGTGTTGTGTTAAAGCTCACAGTACTGGCCTGGTCTGTTCAGTTTGGGCATGAAAGGTGGCGTCATGCTTATGGAAAGTGGAGAGTGGTTTCCATGGAGTCCTGTGCTGAGCCTTACCATGTTTATCTTCCATGCTGGGTACCAGATGTGTCCCTGGCTACTAGCCTTGCATGTTAGACAGCACTGTATAATTCATGTTTATATATAAAGTCAAATCTTGTGTTGCCTAGTCAGGCAGACAGGCTATTTACACCAGAGGAAGTTTGCATAAATGAGGAGGACAGGATTTGACCCATATTTCATAAGGCAGTTTGGGATCCTTTTGTGTCTAGTTAAATGTATGTATAATATGTTGTTTGACAAAGGAATATGGTTTTACATTGTGCTGTAATTTCTAATGAGACTTCTCCTTTTTTCTTGTAGTCTGACACAAATGCAAGTTACCTGAGAGCTGCTCGAGCTGGCAACTTGGAAAAGGCTCTCGACTACTTAAAAAGTGGAGTGGACATCAACATTTCAAATCAGGTGGAAGAATATTTTGACCAAATTTGCTGGATACCTTTCTCACTGTTTCTTTCTAATCTGTGTTTGTATTTGCACTTCACGTCAGTGATAAGTGATGTGGGTTTTTTATGAGCCACATTTACATATTTTATCCAACTAAAACTTTTATTTTACCCCCTATCAAGATAACATTTCACTTCCACTTGGAGAATGTTGTGCTATTTAATGTTATCTTTCATTCCATTTGTATTACATCAGATCATGGGACAGCACACAGAACTTGAGACCCTAGAGCTGGTGTATCTTGACTTAATACTCTTTTCTTCTGATGTCGTTCTTGTAAAGTTTATATAAGAGTAGTGTTTATAAGCAGTTCTCTCACTGAGATATAGTAATTTGTCTATTAATATGTTGTTTGTTGCGCTGGAAAACCTTGGCCAATCTTTTTGATTGCTTTTGTTTATTTCCTCCTCTTTTTCAATCAGAATGGGTTGAATGCTCTCCATCTCGCTTCCAAAGAAGGGCATGTAGAAGTTGTCTCTGAACTGATACAGCGAGGTGCCAGTGTGGATGCAGCGACAAAGGTTAGTCAGGACTATCTAATCGTTCTCGTGTTCACACCAATGGCATGGGCACAAAGTGTCTGCCAAGTGATTACAGACATTACTGCAGCAGCAATTGTCCATTTTCCACTGGTGAAGTGCTCTCTGTAATTGTTTAATAGAAACCTTTTGGATTACAGTAAATGTCACAGGTTACTAGGTATGAGATTTACTGAACAGATTGTAGGTTCCTGTTTTCATTTCTGTCCATGTCTTCGAGAATAACTTACCCATTAGAAGTACTCAGTAAGTGTTTTATTGCAAGAAATACTAAAAAAGTGTTCCACTTCAGTGGAACATGTTCTTGGTAGTATTGTCATGTATCCAAGCTCTAGTTTTGTGCTTTTTTTCAAATATGACTGTGTCTCATTTCAGAAAGGAAACACAGCATTGCACATAGCATCCCTCGCTGGACAAGCAGAAGTAGTGAAAGTGTTGGTTACGAATCGGGCCAATGTCAATGCACAGTCTCAGGTAAAGTAATGTTTTGCCATTTTTTGCTATCAAAAACTGCTGACATTAAAATCTTTCTGCCCGTATAAACTGTAGTATGAATAAGTATGTTTGGTATATCTCATTATATTAATGCTGGCTCTTGAAAGCAGGGATTGATAGAGTCAGTAAGATGAATGTAATCCTGCTCACATAAAAACTCCATCCTTTTCAGGCTGTACCACCCCCATAGGTAACTGATAACAGGTGCAAGGACAAAGTTTAAGCACATAGCTGCCTTTTTATTAGTCAAACAGGCATTTTAGTGAGTGTAGAACTGAATTTGTTCCTGCCTTATAACTTAACATACAATTAAAACTTAAGATACTTACAGCACTCTGCTTCTGCTCTACCCCTTGCCAGGTCGTCAGAGTGTACCATGGACATATCAAGTCTTGTCTTACCCCTTAGACATAACAGCACAGTGAAATGCCAGGTTGTGTTCAGGTCTTTTCGCACAAGATGTGAACCATTAGTTGGGATTAACTCTGAGTTGCCCACATTATTCATCAACAGAGAAAGCATAGAAGTAACATCTCTGTTTTAAGCTGTCCAGAAGCCACACAGATGCACACCTCTGGAGGTGAAGAAAGTGGAGGCACATCCAGAGGTGTTTGCAGGATTCTGTAAATGGTTGTTTAAGAGGCAGCACAGCAAAGCATTTATCCTTCTTAGATCTACCCTCCAGTGTCCTAAGAGCTGCTGATTGTTACACAGTCAGAAGAGGTACAGATAGAACAGGAGAGTGGGAGAGGGATCCTGTTTCACATCATTTAGTGTCTCAGGCTTAATCGACCTCATCCTCTTTCCTTGTGCAAGGAGGTACTGCGAGCATATACAGAGCTTTTAAGTTTGGTCAAGTCCTTTGAATGAACATTTAGGTCAGCTGTAGAAAATTTTAAATACGGGAAAACAGTGCTAGTGCTAAGAGCAAAGCAGCAAAATGAAGCACAGAAAAACTCTGGCTCATAAAATGCATAAACCACAGATCGTTGAAGTCTGAGTGGCTGTGCCATAGGGGTTGTCCCTGCATGCATGCTCCATTCCCATTCTTTGTGCTCAGGGGCTGCTGGCAGACAGTTTCAGAGAAAAGGGATCAGAGATGGTCTTCTCATCTGGCCCAGTATTGCCATTCTTCTGCATGGTAAAGTTTTGGGCATGATAGAAAATGTTTGTTAACAAGGGAAATTTAAAAATGTACATTTTAAAGAAACAAGCTTTTTTTAATGATCTCTCAAATAATACGAACAAAATATTTAATAGAATCTATTTCAAGAATGTTATTTTTTTGTTGTGTGTATTAACTTCACCTGGACAAAGAAAATAAGCTACACACTTCTTCCTTACTCTTTTATACTAGCTCGATAAAGCAATATTTGATTCCAGGATTTGTATAATATTAAAGAGAACAAACCCAACGAAATCAGTAGTATCAAGTAAAATCTTCCAAGACTATTTAAGGAGTAACACAAAGCAGAAATACTTCCCGTGGTTTTCCTGTTTAAGAAATTATGATGGCTATTGAAAAGATCTTTTCTGCTTGTGTTTGAGAACTTGTGTATTCAGCCCTAAAACTAAGAATAATCTGAGACTGTAAACATCTTATATAACTGTATTGTCCATACACCCTAAGGTTTTGTCATGTTACCCTTATTTTGCTAACATATTACAACTCAAGGTTTTTTTCTCCATATTATGGATGACTTTGATGTCTTTGCTTGAGGCACATAGCCATTCCACAACAGTACCTGGCAGTGAAATACTCCAATGGAGATGAGTCTTTTCAGGAGGTTCCTGGAGCAACCTGTAACCAAACTGCCCCAAACAGCTTTGTCTGTGGTACTGAACATCACTTGAGCCTTCCTAAAGCTTAGAACAAAGTTCAGCTAAACATGGCATACCCACAGAGAGACCACCCAAAGATTTTTTTCTTATGCTTTTCTTTTTAATGCTGACCCTATTTTTGTGAGTTTGGCTTTATCTCCTTTCCCTCTGAAGGTAATGGCTCTGGCCTGCTGTCAGCAGCCATGTTAGGGATGTGAGGTGAATTTTTACTGACTCTGAATTTTGTACCTCCTCTAAGAGCTGTTTATTACTTTTGAAGACAAAATGCTTTCCTTAGGCTTGTGGGTCTCTGGCATTTTCAGCCCTGTTTAAAAGAGAGAAGAAAAAGCAAAGTATGGGAGGAAAGATGTTGAATACCCTACAGTAATTTAACATAGGTGAAAAGGTTCTGCTCTGCCTCCAAATGCAAATGATACTTGGTTCTGAGAATTTTTGCCTGTTAAATATTTTCTGAAACTAATAATTTGGAAGTGTTTCCTGCTTACTTTCTAAATGTAAATTTTTGAAACTAAAAAAAATTAATCTCTGTTTCCAGCTGAGTTAGTAAATAGATGTTGAGTATGTTATGAAATGATAGACTCTGCTGTTCACTATAATAATAAACTGTAACATGACATGTTAGGTACCTTGGCAAGCACTTTCTGGCTTTTTCATTAATCAGAATTTTTACTGTACAACAACGAAACCATTAGACCTTAGTTCTGGAGACTGCATTAACGTATTGCTAACTTCAGGCTTTGGCTCCAGTGTGACTTCAGAGCCTGCTTTATGCTTGTAGCGATGCTTTCCTGAGTAGAGACCAAATTATCAAAATACTGGAACAGCAACAGACCTTGCAGCCTGTGCAAGCTTTGTAAACATGTGGCTTCACAGCTGCTCACTGTCATGTTGATGGTAAAGTTCCTTGTGGATCAAACATCTAGTTCACACCATTTCCTCTCTCACTGTCCTTCCTTCTGATCTCCCATTTGTCTCTACTGCCAGTGCAGTCTGCGTAATTGGCTTCAGACTGCACTCTCCGTGTTGGTTGTGTGCTCTGCAACTCTGCCCTGTTGCTGTGGCCTTTAGATGTCCCTCAGCTATTTTCACTGTGGCTACTCTAACTTTACCAAAATTCAGTCTTAGGCTACAGTTTCCCTTCATCTCTCCAGAGCCCGGAATGTTCATGGTTTTACTTTGATGCAAATATGGCCAAACTCTTCTCAGCTGTTCCATTTGTTTCATGCAAAGTCTAGGTCAGTGTTCTTTGTAACTGTTGTAGCTGAACTGCTGAACTGCTCCCCCTGCTTCTTCCACCCTGCTGAAATGCATGACCTGGCCACATTGCAGACCTGACAGTGCTGATACTGACTCAGCCCAACCCTGTCATGTGGAAGCGCTTCCTGAACTTCGCTGTTACTTAAGCCAGATGAAATCTTTTGTTTTACCTGTTACTTTTCACTAGCCCTTACCTTCAATTTTATTCTGTGTTTCCTTTCCTCCTTGCCCTCCCCATGCTCTGGAGTAATCACCAGAAGTGGTGTGTGGTAGAGCGAGAGGTCTGGGGGGATCTTGGGAGGAAGCGGATGAAGAGGGAAGCTGGGTGAAGTTTCCTTAAGTCTCAGGTTCATAGAAATCACAATTGTGTAAGATCTGGAAGGTAGTGAGAGGAAAGACAGGGCCGTAACAGAGCCCACTGAAACCTCTGTAACCTCCTGGTGAAAGTGTTTAATGGAATCATCACCCATGTTGATACTATAAGGAAAGAAATCAGGCAAAATCTTGCAGTGGTATGTCTGACAAAGTAATGCTGGAGTAGAAAGGGTAAAAGCATGTATCATGATAGATGAGAGAAAGAGATTGTTTTTTATTGCTGATGCTGCTTTGTTTTCTTCAGCAGTATCAAACTGCTCAGTCAATAGTATATGGATATTTTAAGTTGTTACTCTAAAATGTGTTTACCACTAGTTCACAATTCTGTTGGACTGAGGAACACACAGTGCTATATGAAAGCGAAGCAATTTCAAGTGCAAATTAGCAACTTCTGTAATTCCTTTATATTAAACCCAGGACAAGTTTCATGGCCACATTTTGCTGGTTTTGATTTTGTGAGTGATGTCAAACCTGGAAATTTCAGAAATTCTTGGAAAAGTAGGAAAAATAGATTGTCTCAATGTCAGTGCCCAGAAATTCAACTCCTGAAAGGCTGTGACCTATGTATGCAGTTAAGGGAAAGACAAAAGCATTGACTGTAAGAGGAAAGCACTTGCCAAAGAACGAGCCTTTAATATTTGTATTGCATTGATTGAAATCACTCGCTTAAGCATAATTTGAGAAATGCTCTAATGTGGTCTAACTCTCTCTCAAACCACTGAGAACCAATGATCCTCAGATCTCCTGGTGCCTGAAATATGAAGTAGCTCAGTGACCACAAGCTGGCTATGCTCAGAAGGCAGCTATTTGAGGAGACAAAAGGCATAAGTAGCCAGGAAAAGTGAAAGAGAAGTCAAAGCTAATGGAAAGAAGATTAAAAATTGGAAAGTATTCTGAGAAGCCACTGCTTTTGCTTTCACTACAGACTTGTATTTGCTGTCCCGTTTTGCATTTCCATTGCTGTGCTGCATTTATCGAGAATCATAACTCATCTCTACTAAATGGTCTGTCCAGATTGATTTCTAGTTTGACTTCACAACAGATATAAAAGGAAGCGTTCTTGCTTAGCTGTAGGAACAGTATCTGGTCAGCTGAAAGATACCACTCTGTCATTTTAAATAATATTGCCCCTTCTCCTATCTTCACTTAAATCAAGAGAGATCATGCCATTAACTGGCATGTTTATTGCTTAGTTTCCTGCTGCTCTCCCTGAATTTGGCAGATCCGTGCTATGCATGACATTTTTGTGAAGTGTTTACACTCTTGTTTTCCTGTTTCAGAATGGTTTCACTCCACTGTATATGGCAGCCCAAGAAAACCACCTGGAGGTTGTTAAGTTTCTTCTTGACAATGGTGCCAGTCAAAGCCTTGCTACAGAGGTAAAAGTTTGGATTTCACATTTTATGTACAATTAAAACGTGCTTCAGCAGTGGTTCTTGCCAGCTTATATCAAACTAGTCGTTTAAATAGAACTTAAAGACCAATAAAAAGTTCTCTCTATGAAGCGTGTTAATGAATTTATTGGCTTTTCAGCAATTTAAACCATCTTTTGCCATTTCTAAAGTAAAAAAATACTTTTAACTAGAAACAGTTCTAAAAATAGATTTGTTCTTAGTCATAGCTGGTAATTTTCCAGGTTAAGTGCTCAAACAGGGAAGCTGTGTGCATAATATAAAAGTTCTCTGTGCTTTTATTAAAAATAGTGAGTAATGTGGAGGGCAACCCTAATGCAAGAGCAACTGTTTGTCTTCACTTTGGAGCCAGCCTTGGGATATCAAGGAAAGCCCATGGTTACTTAGTGCTTGGAACGTTTTATGAACTGCTTTTATTGCCATGTTGAGACCCTCCCTGTAGCACCTAGTTAACCCATCTGGTTCTGCAGTGACAATTTCAAGCTGACAGAAAGATGCAAGGTCTATTCTATCCTTGAAGATGTTTTCTGATCTTTCTAGAAGAATACTTTATTTCTTCCTTTAAAAAGTAATTCTAACTCAAATGAGGCAACCTGGAAGAAAAACAATAACAGATATATTAATAGTCATAAATGTAATGCATTCCAAGATTTTGCTACTGAAAAAAAATTCAGTATGTGCTCTGACTAATATTTATTAAATTGTGATTCTCTATCTGAACTGATTCCATGAAGGAAGGAAATAATGCTTTTTTGAAAAAGTCCTACTTTTTGCAAGATATGAAATGCAAAATTAGTTTATTGCATCACTATATCTCATAGTATCACTTTATAATTATAGAATCATAGAATCATCGAATCATCTGGGTTGGAAAAGACCTCCAAGATCATCAAGTCTAACCCTTTGTCCAACATCCTCATGATTACTAGATCATGGCACTAAGTGCCACATCCAGTCTTATTTTAAAAACCTCCAGGGATAGTGAATCCACCACCTCTCTGGACAGGCCATTCCACTGCCTGATTACTCACTCTGTGAAGAACTTTTCCTGATATCCAGCCTAAACCTTCCCTGGCAGAGTCTAAGCTCGTGCCCTCTTGTTCTGTTGCTGGCTGCCTGGGAGAAGAGACCAACCCCCACCTGTCTACAGCCTCCTTTCAGATAGTTGTAGAGAGCGATGAGGTCACCCCTGAGCCTCCTCTTCTCCAGGCTAAACAACCCCAGCTCCCTCAGCCTCTCTTCACAGGACTTGTGCTCAAGTCCCTTCACCAGTTTTGTTGCTCTTCTCTGGACCCGCTCCAGCATCTCAATATCTTTCTTGAACTGAGGGGCCCAGAACTGAACACAATACTCAAGGTGTGGCCTCACCAATGCCGAGTACAGGGGAAGGATCACTTCCCTCGCCCTGCTCGCCACACTATTCTTGATGCAGGCCAGGATGCCATTGGCCTTCTTGGCCACCTGGGCACACTGCTGGCTCATGTTTAGCCTCCTGTCAATCCGTACCCCCAGGTCCCTTTCCACCTGACTGCTCTCCAGCCACTCTGTCCCCAGCCTGTAGCGCTGTGTGGGGTTGTTGTGGCCAAAGTGCAGGACCTGGCACTTGGCCTTGTTGAACCTCATCCCGTTGGACTCAGCCCATCTCTCCAGCCTATCAAGGTCCCTCTGCAGAGCCCTCCAGCCTTCCGGCAGGTCGACACTTCCTCCCAACTTGGTGTCATCTGCGAATTTGCTTATGACAGACTCAATCCCCTCATCTAAATCATCAATGAAGATGTTAAACAGAACCGGGCCCATCACTGATCCCTGGGGAACACCACTGGTGACCGGCTGCCAGCTGGACGCAGCCCCGTTCACCAGCACTCTCTGGGCCCGGCCATCCAGCCAGTTCTTAACCCACTGAGAATGCACCTGTCCAAGCCACGGGCTACCAGTTTATCCAGGAGTATGCCATGGGAGACAGTGTCAAAGGCTTTGCTCAAGTCCAGATAGACTACATCCACAGGCTTCCCTTCATCCACAAGGCGGGTTACCTATTCATAAAAAGAAATCAGGTTGGTCAGACAGGACCTGCCCCTCATAAAGTCGTGCTGACTGGGTCGGATCTCATGTCCGTCCTGAAGGTGCTGTGTGATTGCACTCAGGATGACCTGTTCCATAACCTTGTATGTACGTATGGAATGTTTTTCATCTCTTCTGAAGCCAGCACTACAAAAAATAAATCACTAATGGAACAAAATCGTGTTTTCATAATCACTAAAAATTAGTTATAACTAGAAGTGTGCATCAGAAACCACTTTCTGGAAATACTCAAAGATAACAAAGCCAAAAAGTACCAAAATGAATTATTTTAAATCTGGAAAATTAATTGAAAGTTGTAGTATTCAGAATGCTAATTTCTCTTTCTTTGTAAAAACTTGAAAACAAAGAAGTCACAGGACCCCCAGAGATGTGCAGTAGATTCAGACTTTTGAAAATATTCTTACCACTGCATGGTTTTCTGAAAACAGAACTTTTTAAAATTTTGCATGGGTACTTTGTTCTTTTTCTTTGGTATTGCTTTTCCATTGAATATTGTATGTCAGTATAGGTTCAGCTTTTCTCCAGCTCAGCTTGATGAAAATGTGCAGTCTAATTTTACCCATGGAGAATTCCTTTGAAGATACTGGACTACAAAACAGTCTTGCCTTTATTGCCTTACTTATTTCTGATAGTTGCTTATGGGTGCTTTTTTATTTTCTCTTGGTCCAAGTTGTCATGTAAATCTGATTTGTCTTTATCTTTGTAAGTGCTAAAGCCTTTGTTATTAAAGGATTGCCACTGAGCTAAATATTCATTAAAATTAAAACTTAAACAAAGGTGTTTTAATCCAAATAGTAAATAGTATCAACTGTTGTCTGTAATATTTTTTTAGTTTTGGGGGTTTTGTTTTGTTTGCTTTGCCTTATGTTGTAAAGTGCAGTTGCTAATTATAGTTCTGACATCCCAATACTTGCCTGCAGTTGCTTTTTGTGAGTTGGCGTCTTCACAGAGCATGTGGTGGAAGTGCATTCTTCTTGGTGCTAATATTCCTGGTCACAGTTTGCTTGGCCTTGGTACAGTGATCTCTGCTTACGCTGAAATGATGGTCAGCTGTCATCAGAGCTAAGAAACTGGGCCTAGAGGGGATGGCAGCTGTTCTGGGGTTGAAATTAAGTGCTCCCTCTCATTTGTCTACTCCCATTTCCCGAAAGAAAGGAGAAAATGCATTCCTAGGATTTTTCTTTTTACATTATTGTTACCAGCATTTTTAGCAGAAATGAAAGCCCAATGTGAAGGGGCATTGCAGAGAGCTAAACCACTTTGAGAAGGGGCTGGCTGTGCCGCTGCTGTATAAGCAGAGCAGGAAGCCAACATCTCCGGGTCACTGAGGGTGTGAGCTATTGCACTCAGGGTTTCTCCAAGGCAGGAGCCTCCATTTCTGCAGGTACAGCGTAGCTATATCGCCAGAGCCCTCTTGTGGGGATGCTCATGGAGTTTTTTGGCCTTCAGAGCTACACAGTACTTTTTGCACCCTGTGTGTCTCTCTGTCTGCAGTCTGAGGCTGTGTGGTTGTTTCACCCCAGAAGCTGCTCTAAGCCCAGGAGCACAGCCCACAGCCCGGCCCCACTGCATCCTTCTGCGTCATCGCTGCACTTCTCTTTCACAGCTTCACTATTATAGAAGTAGTTAAAAAATGAAATAAGGTGTTTACCTACTAAACTCTACTGAAATTTGGTAATATAGGCTTTGGATATATTGATCCAGAGTCAAATGTGATAAATAAGTATCCCAAGTAGAGTAATTTGCATTTGTGATTTCTTGAGCGATTTGTGGGTACTATCTTGAGCAAAGCAGAATGTGTTTCTGGATTGGAATGCCACTTACATGTTTGGGAAGGAGCAAAATCTAAATTATAATTATAGAAATATCTCAGACTGTATTTTCATGTGTTCAGGGAATCAACTTTATAATATGTTAAAAATCTTCAGTTTTTCAGGTTTCTTATTCTGCACTAGTTTGGTTGGCTATTTGGTATTCTGAAATGAAATAATTTATGTTTGTAGCAGAATTGTCCATCATATCTATATAAATTTTCATAAATGGTAGTTGCAGTAAAATAATTGGTATATTGGGAGAATCTGGCATTCCTATTTAAATATTATTAGATTTTAAATCCACATATAAAATATATCAGAGGATAGAGCTGATGTTTTACTGTTTTTGAAAAAACATGGATTATAACCATGTTGGAGGGAATGGATTATAATTTGTTATGGAGACGACATTAACAGTTTTAATTTTAATATTTCATCTTTTTATAACTTTTTCTATAATTGTACACTATTAGTACACTATTATATACATATTTATGTAAGTATGTAAGTGTTAATTAGTGAGTAATTTCACACTTTTTTTCTCAAGTCTCAGTTAGGTTGTTTTTTTTTTGATTGTGTCTTATAATTTTATGTTTAAGTCTGGAGTGCCAGAAAGGTGTTTTGAGCATTTGGGACCTAGTTCACGAACACTTTACCCCAGTTTTAGTGTTGCTACAAGGTACTTTTAATTTTTACCATGTTACACTTCACATTTGAATTTGAATATTCAGTACTGTAACTAATGCTGAGATTTCTTCCCTTTCCCTCTCCCTTCCACCCTCTGGAAAGCATTGAACGTGTGTTGAGAGTCCCCATTGTATATTGCAGGATGGTTTCACGCCTTTGGCAGTAGCTTTGCAGCAAGGTCATGACCAAGTGGTTTCACTGCTGCTTGAAAATGATACGAAGGGAAAAGTCCGTCTTCCTGCCCTTCACATCGCTGCTCGCAAGGACGATACAAAGGCAGCAGCTCTGCTCCTGCAGAACGACCACAATGCTGATGTGGAGTCAAAGGTCAGTTGTAAAAACAATCAGGGTTGGATGCCTTTAAGTGCTGACCACGTGTTGCATCTGGTGACGATCTCTCAGAGTGAAGTATTTTGCTGCAGAGTCACACATAACTTTCTCCTATAGTGTGTTTTAGAAGAATAATGTTTCATTTGCTTCCTTTGCCTTTTTCTCTCCCATTCCGTTTTTGTTTTAATCAGGGTTAATTTATCCTGTAGAAACTTTGCAAATGGAAAATAATAAGCAAAATATTATTAGAATTATTCACTTAAGAATGAAGGCCACTCCTGGCAGTGGAATTGTAAAATTGAGTCATTTGGTCAGTTGTTTGTGGAATTACTACTTGAAGAACTTTGTTAAACATGTAACAATTAACATTCAAAATAGTTGATCATTCAGCTTCCATTCAGTCGAGCTTCCTTTGTGTGCCGGTTGTGCTGCCATCTGAGCTGCCATGCCACATAGCAATCATGAAGCTTTTTTGCATCCATATCACCAGTGGTGAACTAACCGTTCATTTTTTCCCCCTTTTTGCTTCCAAATGTGTTAACCTAGATGATGGTGAATAGAACAACAGAGGTATATATAAATATATATATGCATCATCACTCCTCCATGACTTAGTGCTGCTGCATCATTTCTTCCTCCTCCTTTTTGCATCGCCTTTTATAGGATAGATACCTGCTTTAGATTAAATGAAGTAGCATGTGCTAGAGAAGGCTGTAGTTTAGATACCAGGGCTTTCTGCAGCTGAAATTAGGGTTTCAAAGTAAGACTAAGCATTCTTGGAAACTGACTGCCGTCATAAAAGAGCCATATTATGTCAGATGGAGTTTTCAGGGATTCTTATGGAGCATATGTTTATCAGATGTCTCAAGAGCTGCAGACAACCCTGTCATGTTATGCATCCAGATCTGATTTTAGGCTTCTGCATGACACTTACCTTGATGGTGTCAGCAAATCGAATGATCTGAGAGTAGTTTTATATCTGCAAAACTCCCAAAGCAAGGCAGTGGCAGCTAGCATGGCTTGCTAACAATTTAGAAATGCATCTAGTTCCCATAAGGTTTCATACTTTGCAGGACTGATGGAATTGCTGCATGTTTTAGCATTATTTTAAAAGGAAGTAATACTACTTAAATATGAAAATAAATTGCTGAAGTAATTTTATCACTAAGGCATCTTCTAATTAGGGTGTTAACTCACGGTGTCTGATTGCCCACAGTGGGAGACTGATCTTTATGGTACTAACCCTTGGAAAAAAAAAATCAGTATTAATAATTTAAAATTGACTTTGATGTTGTTTTCATTTGCATCTACTTTGAATTCTTAAAAAACAGTTAGCAAGTTCCATTAAATGACTTGTATCTGAACTTTTGCAAAGAATCTCTAAGAGATTTAACTTGCAAGACTAGCATAATACCAATAACTTGATATTTCTAGTTAGAAATTAATTTCTTATCAAAGACATAAAAGACAGATCATTGCTTTAATACTCTAATATTTTGCTGATGTTTTTCTGGAATAACTGAAAGTTTTATCCTCCTTCTGGTCTTCTAGAATAATTATGCTAATTTCTTTCCCTCCTGCATAGCAATATGATTTTATTTAGGCTCTCTGAGAGTCTATAAATAAATGTCAGTGAGTGAAAACTAGTACAGAATTGGAATGGTGACTTGCAGCACACTGCTATTACTAGCTTTTGTCAGTGATGTGATACAAATTTTGGAGTATCAATGAGATATAAAAAATACGTATCTGTTGGTTTTGTTTTGTTTTTCCAGAGTGGGTTCACTCCCCTCCACATAGCTGCTCACTATGGAAATATCAATGTAGCTACATTGCTGTTAAACCGGGGTGCTGCTGTGGACTTCACTGCAAGGGTAAGTGTGAAATCTTAATTTGCTTAATCATTACTTTGAAACACCTTTTCCACAGATTTGTGGAGAGGTATGTTGCTCCTGCCAGTAGAGGGGCCTGGCCTGATGTCCCTTGTTCTGATGCCATATGGTGTAAATGGGGTTGCTGAGCTGAACCTGAGTTCTAGTCATCCCCTTTGAAAATTTCTGTTCTAATCAGAAAGAGCTGATATTTTCATAGTTCCAGTCTTGCAAAAAAGGCAGTCTGGGATTCAGTGAGATGAATGCTTCCACCTGTAGCTTTAGCATATGGCAGGATTGCTGTCCCTGTTGAATTGTCCTCAATATGCAGTTGTTTCCAGTGAACATGAAGTGCAGGTGTACTGGTGAATAAAGCAGCTGTGCCTTCACTGCATATGTGACAGTCAGACAGTATATAAAGGAGAAACTGGAGAGGCAAAAAATGAAATGAGGTATAGAAACGGAGGGGGGTTGATAATGGGAGTTGTATGGCAGAAGCCACAGTAGAGTAGGGTAACTATCCCTCCTGGCCCTGTAAGCTGTTCACCAAAGTCACTACACAGTCCAGGGAGCAAAAGGGTGGTTCTTCAGATGTATGAAAAAGGATCCGGATCCAGGATGGAAATTATATAGGCTTGCTCGGTGTCTCCTTGGTTTGCTCTGGTCTGGGTGGGGATCAACTGACTTGTGGCTTCAGCAGTGCCTGCTTAGCTGAGGAGTTGGTCCATCCTCCCACGGACATCTGGACTGTTTGGGCGAGCCTGATGCCAGCAGGACCTCATCTCACAGCCCAGGCCAAAGTTTGGCCCTATCTGCTGTCAAAGGGTCACGTCTGTCAGATGACCAAAGAGAAATAGAGTGAAAGAATGTGGTCAGGGTAGAGAGGATGTGGGAATGCCAAAGTGCAAGCAGGAGAAGTATAAAGGACAGAAAATGACAGTAGGAAGTTATATATAGTTGGAGGAGCAGGAAAATAAAAAGTATATGGACAGGAATACAGCAATGTGAAGGGCAAGGAAAGAGATTGTGCTGGGCCTGAGATCAGAGACAAAAGAAAGGCAAAGGCAGAGGTAATGCATGAGCCAGGATGGAGGTCTAAAGAATGGTAGGGTAGAGAGAGCGTAGTCAGAAAGCTGAGCAGGTGCCATGAGAGTATGCAAGGCTTTAAGAAGGGAAAAGCAGGGAGAGTGATTAGGGACATACAGATGAGTGGAAAAGGCGCTAAGATTCGGAATAGGTTTGTGTTGGAAAGTGCTGGAGCTGGAACTTCCTACTGAAGTTAAAAATCTTGTTTGCTCATTAGCTTCTTCAGTAATGGCTTGGGCTGTATGAATAAGATTCTGCCTATGGAATTTCTGCTGACACACAGCCAGAAATGATTCTCAGAACAGAAAGTATGCAACAGAACTTGGAAATTGTGTCGAAATTCCTAGTGGAAAATAGATCAAACTCTTGGCTGAAGAATGCATGTATTTCTCCTGTTAGTTTCTCCAACAATCTACCAGCCAAGAAAGAGAAGGACCTGTCATTAGATGTTCACTGGACGTTGTAAGTGATACAGTTAAAAAAAAAAAAGCCCAAAGAAACAAATGATTTCAGGTTATTCCAAGGTATTCCTGGTATAGGTCAAAACCCCACAAAAAATAAACAAACAAAAAAACCCCAACCAAAAAATCCCACCAAACAAAACAAATGTCTAAAACAAATCAAAACAAACTGAGGCTGTGCAAGAATTTGTCTCACCAAACCTTACCAAAACAAAGCCAAGGGAGGAGATGTGGTAGTAGCTCCTAGAACAATGGGGAGAGAAAGTCAAGGCAGCAAAAGGCATTCAAACTGAAGGTAAATGCTGATGCAAGAGTAAATAATTATAAACTGGCCATGAATAAATGTTGTCTAGAAATGTAAATATTTAATAATAAAAAATGATACTATTTAATCAGTAGTTGTTTAATAATTAATATGAAATATAAGTAATGAGATTTTGGAGAAACTTTTCAATTAAAGTAGAAAAATACAAAAAGCCCAACATGTATTCAAGATGATATTTATGTGGGAAATTGCGTGGCATAGATAATTCAACAGTTCCTTTTCAGAGATTTTGATCTTATTGTGTTTATTACTTTTACAAGAAGAAAAGTACTATACTACTGCTTAGAGCATTTGCGGTGTAGCAAAAAACCAAATTGTAGTGTTTACTTTAGATAGTTTGTATATGTAGAAAACTTAATGCTTCTGCTGTTAAGGAACATATTTACAGGCAGAAAAGTGTTTATGATAAGCATTGCAAACTCATGTAAACCATAAAATCATACTGTGTTTATTTAGCATAGAAACTACTATTTTACTTACAAGACTTCTCACATTTCGCTCCTCCCCAAAAACCTGAGCAGTTCTTTTTTAGAGATTGTCTGACTTTAATAAGGGGAGTTGGTAGAAAGTTCGGTAGAGCACAAATAGAAATTTTGAACAGAGACAGACCCAGAGTGTTTTCCTTAAACTCTAAGTAGGAGTGCAGGTGAAAAGCCTTGGTGCTGGCCACTATTCATTCAGCATAACGTCATTCAGCATTCAGTGATTTATTAATGAAAATAAATCCTCAAAGCTAAACGACATCGTTATAAGGCATGATCCGGTCCCTACTAATGCTGGTGAGAAGAGTGCTGCTAGATACTGGATCAAACTGATGGTTGGGTATCAAAGGTAAGGATCAGCTCTCATGTATCCCCCCCACAAATGATGTTTTCCAATTCACATTCCTCACTAGGTGTGTTTCGTTTTATTGTCGAGAGAGGTGTCCCAGGTTAGAGCCACATGAAGTTCACAGGCTAAGAGTAGATTTGGGGGTTAAGGGTTTCTGGGAAGCTTCTAGCTCTGCATGCTTTTCTTTCACGGATAACATACATCTCTTATTCCCAAGTCCTTAAACTGACCAATTTAGAGCATTAAAGCATTTCAAACAGTCATAAGCTTTGGCATTCAGTATTTGATAGACTTTAGTCACAGGAGTAAGGAAGACAAATGGGGTCTTGGCTCAGCTCTTTCCCACTCAGAAACAAGATTAGGGATTAGCAATACTGCTGCATTAGCAATTAGCAGCATTTAATACCAGTACCACTAAATATCATCTGCCTATGCTTGTTTTAAGAAAATAATAAGTCTTAGGCTTCACCAGCTCTGGATTAGGGGCATCCAATGTAATAAGGCCATCCTCCCCTCTACTTCAACATATCTATATTGCAGGTTCTTCCTCCATTAGTTGTCATTGTCAGAGAGAGGCAGACTGGTCAGATAGCCAGTCAAGTGCAGATGCAATGACATCAGCCCGAAAGAGCAGTGGGCTGACGCTGTGCCTCAGAGCACTGAGCGGTTTTGTTTATGCTTGTGATAGCTGGGTGGGGGCATCTGCAGAGAACATCTCTACTGTATGGTGGTTGCAAATCTAAATAAAGTAGCTGTGACAGAAGGAATCGTAGCATAAATAACAGTAAGAATGAATTGAATTTTGTTCTTTAGTGCTTATCAGACTGTGGGTAATGAAAGCGCTTCACAGAAATGTGAGTTAGATCCTGGTAGATCAGTAAATCTGTAGGCAAACAGAGCGCCAATACGAGTGTGAAGTGCAATTATCAACAGCTGGTAACCAAGCCCTTGCTTGACTTTGCCCAAATTGCAAAACAAGTAGAGGTACTACTAAAACAGATACTAAAAATGACTCACAGCTACAGGCTGTCCACTACCACCTTATCGCCTTTTGATGTTTTCATTTCTAATAAGTCTATAATAATAATATAAATAATATCTATATCTGATATATGCATATACACTACATATATATAACAATGATACCTGTACTATAGTAAATAATATGTATAATGAGCTGTCTCCCCTCTAGAGGCCCTTATTTGAGTTGTTGACAATCTATGACAAGCAACAGAACAAAGATATGGAAGAGTTGTAACCCAGCTAAAATCATACTCTGTGTGCGTACGTACTGTAGCTTTCAGAAGTCCAAAGAGCAAACTGTAGGATGAGGGTGTCCAATGCACTTTGTTCACATCTCTTCAGCTGCTGTGTTTTCAGTGAGAGGCCTGAGGGAAGAAAGAGGTTCCAGCCATGAAGGCGGGGAAAGACATGAGCTTGATGATGGCTCTCAGTGTGCGGGCAGGAGGTGAGCAGTGGTGCTGTAGTGTAAGTAAATGATGTCCCCAGTGATATGCAGGAGCAGCTGCTCCCCTTGCCCCTGCCGGTACACACCTGCCAGCCTCTCAGCTGTTGTATACTCCCTTGTTCCCTTCTTTCACTGTGTCTAAGAAAAATAGGCATAGCTCCAGCAGCTCTTACAGGTGTTACAGTGCCTGCCAGCCTGTGTACCTGCTGACTGTAGAGGCTAGGAGGGTTGGAAATGTTCCTGCTTTTGATTTGCGCTCCTCCAGCGCAGCAGCTGATTTCACATCAGCTCTTCCACTGAACTGTATTCGCACTTCTGTGTCTGTGCTTTCTCCTCTAGCCTTTATGTGAGTGCAGGGAAGATGGCACAATATAGAAAGCTCCCTCTGGGATGGATGGAGATCATTCAGTAAATCAGCTTGTGATGCCTCTTATTCTACCTATTTACAGGGCAGCAGCTCCACGAACTTTCATAACCTCAGTCCAAATAAAACAGGATTTCCTTATTGGGCTGGATGTTTGCCATTTTGTAATGAAGGAAAAACTTGCATTCCAAATTTCTTGACTTCTTGGGCTCAAACTCAGAAATAAACCTGTCACAATTACTGGCAGGGCATGCATTGTAGAATAGCATTTTATGTCTATTCATTATCCTTTTCCTGTAGTACGTTTTCACGTGTGGCTGTGCTTCTCTGAAACCCTTCAAAGCTAAAGAAATCCCTGAATTTCATCACCGTCTTTCCCCCTTACAAAACTGGGAGACAACCACATATGTGCTAAAGCAGTGAAAGAAGAGAATAAAGAGAAACTAAGGGCTAAGTCGGTCACCTTTCTTAGCAAGATTAACATATAAGTGCAGTCACTACCTGGGCTTTGAAAGATTGCATCAATTCCAGGCACTGTTCTCCTAGCTGGCAGTGGCACCTGATAATGGAGGGGTATTGATAAATCCTAGTTACAAACTGAAAGAAGACCAAACACCTTTAAGTCAGTCTATTTTATCAAACTTTTCCATGGGAAAATGCAATTACTGTTATTTTTTAAAGATATTGTTAATCAGCCATTTGTGCCTTTGAATCAACTTGTATCTGGTATGTTACCTAGAGTTTAGTAATTTTGATATCTACTTCTGGAACTACCAACCTAGTGAGTAGTATGGAGAAGTAAAGTACACCAAGCAGGCGGTCCTCTTCCAGGCTTTCAATTCAGAGGATGTGTTATTGGCATATGCCTAGTGAAAACTACTGTGTTCCTATCGTAGCTGCTGCTTATGGAGCTGGAAGCTATTGCAGGGGCTTCATGCCATGGGCTTAGCTTTCTTTACCAGAATCAGGTCATCTTCAGCCTGAGGGTGGATGGGGTGCTAGAGAAAAAGGACAGGTCACAGAGGCATTTCTTTTCTTTATCTCTGCTGCTCCTTTCAGATTTGCTCTAGATTGCCTTGCACTTTGATATCTAAGATTTGGAAAGGTGTATTCAGATACATGCTAGAGCAAGTATCAGCCATTGGAAGGAATGAGAAACCAGTGTCCTTAGCAGTCTGATTGTACCAATGGTATCCTGTGCAAGAAAGTTCTTTTGCTGTAAATCAGAGACTTCTGCAGAGTGCGGGTCATTTTCCCTTCAGGCCTTGCTGGAGCATATCCAGGAGCAGTGGGCAGGGAGAGCAGGCAGTTTTATTCGCTTCAGTTCGTGATGTGATGAACATGTGTGTCCAAAGTGCCCTGTGCTAATTCAGCAACAAGAAAGTGCAAATAGGCATTTCTCCAAGGCTGCTATACAGACCAGGGAGGTGAGGAATGTGCTTTGAACAAACTTTTTTCTGGGAATTGAAGCTCTGAAAAAGTTATCTTTTTGAGGCTCAAC
Source organism: Tapera naevia (assembly GCA_033556795.1). Lineage (NCBI taxonomy): Eukaryota > Metazoa > Chordata > Aves > Cuculiformes > Neomorphidae > Tapera > Tapera naevia. Next base: position 6,874,354 of record JAUMJJ010000156.1, read on the forward strand.
AAAGTCTTCAGAAAACGTTCTTTGATTATCATGCAAATTATCTTCCAGTGGAAAGATTTTTCTAGGCCAGGTGAGGAAATGCCTCTAAAGCTCCACCTTCTTCTGAGTAGCAGAGTGGTTAGAAAGGGAGAAAGAAATCATTCTCTGCAGCTTCCAGAGCAGTGGCAGAAAGAAACTTCTGTGACACCCACATTGACTCTGTATTTGAGCAAGTCAGAAGGTTCAGATAGCAAGGGAATCCTCTACACAGAGATGACCTCTGCCCATATCTTTCTTGCCAAAGTAAACAAGAGGTAGGCAATGTGCCATAAAACTGCACCCAACCCTCTGAACAACCTTCCTGATACGCAGCACTCCTTATTCTAGAGATCTCAGTCCTGCTGGGATTGGGCTTTGCCTGCAGAAACTTTACTTACTGGAAGGTTGAGAAAGGATTTGGTAATTTTGAGAGGGTAGTGTGAGGACAACATGCATTAATGATGAACCTGAGGCTGAGGAGCAGAACACCATTAGTCCATCAAAGAGTGCAGGCAGTATGTAAATGACAGTAACACAAGAAGAAAAACATCTTTTTATTTCCCTAGTGGTAGTTTGCTATAACAGCTCCTTACTATAGTCTTCCTTCTGTTCTTCAAGGTTTCATTTTATAAATCTCAAGCCTGAAGAAAGATAAGAACATAAACATTCAAGAACTAAATTAGCACTATATAAGACTTCTATTAAATAGAGAATAAAAAAGCTGAAAAATTATGCACTGTTGTAATGTTTCCTGGAAAGCATCTGATTTTGTGTTTGTACTTATAATTTCTGTAATTTCTAGAAATCCTATACAAGTGTCAGTGAACCCTGTGACTGCTACTTTCTTTGCAGGTGTTCTTCTGTGTTGTGGTTCCAGTTCTGAATTGAGGAAAAAATACAGAAAGAGAGAACATTGAGGTTTTTTATGTACAGCATGTTGACATAACTGCATAGTTGCAAATAACAATCTTCACATACACAGCATAATCTTTCCATAACTTCAGGAACCGGTAATAGGGGTAATATCCATGCAGCAGTGTTGATGACAATTCCAGTATATGACAACTGCCAACCAACGTTATGCTTTTTCCTTAAGAACCCTTAATGAGGGAGGGATTTTCCAGACTGTACAGGAAATATCTGCTTTAGCAGTCTGGCTGTTTTCAGTGTCTATTTTATTCCTATATTCTTTGTCAATATTAAACTTTTCCCAGAATCTGCTCTCCCTTTGGAACTGAGAAGGCCAGTCTTACTAAATTCCAAATTAATCTGAACATTTTGTTAAGAAATTGTGGTTGTGTTTTTTGTTCCCTTTTTAAAATCAAAGATAAAAAGAAGTGCAGTTTTTGTGGTTAAAACTAGACTCCACTGGGGGGCTGTGGGGAGAGCTTAGAGCTGGAGGTAAGGTCTCTCGTCTGTACTGAGGAGAAATGCCAAGTCCCCACTGGCAAAGGGTCTTCACAGTCTGCCAGTCTAACAGCATTTAGAATAATGCAGCACATATCTAGGAAACACCTTTTTGTGTGCTTTTTTTAAAAGCTACACTTCAGAGACCAATATGAATACTCATAAGTGCGGACATTTACTTTTCTTGATTATTATTAGCATCTTTATACTTGTAAACTCAGACTGCTTGATGCGAGAAAGAGGCAACTCCATAGGACAGCATATCATACCAGAAACCAGGGGGAATTCTTCCTTTTTCAAATGCCTTAAAATAAAACTTCAATATGTACTGTGTTTGCATTCTGTCATTTTTTTCCCATTTTTTTTCTGACTTCCTAACCATTTGTGTTGCTAATTTGTAGTAGCATGGAGTAATTCTGACTACTGTGGTGAACCTTGATGGATAACACCGTGTGCCAGAAGGGAGCTGATCTCATTTCAGATAGGAAATGTAGGTGGCTTATTGCTCAGCACAGCATAACTCAGGGTTTTTTTTAATTTTCTTGTGAAGCTGTAGATAGATGCAGCTGAAAGGGCTTAGTGCTTCGTTTGATCAGACACAAGCAAAAGCTACCCAATGGAAAAGCAGGTTGCTCTTCACCCATCATTTTTCTGGATGTTCTGAGACTGAAGGAAGGCTCAGGGTCTGTGTGAGAGGGTGGTGGCTACAGCAGATAATGGATAGAGAAAGAGGGAAAACAGCCATCCACAACGTGGTGAGGTACAGAAAAGACTGCGTCTGTCACAGTTTGAGCCATACCCAGTTTCAGGAAATCTGCCAAGGGGGAGAGGAAAGGCTGTGTTCTGTGCTGGATCATAATCTTATGGGTGTTATTCCATAGTTTTAGGCTGATATTCTCACGAGTTATGTTTCATATTCCCTGTAGAATTTGTTAACTCTCAATTTGAATGACAGGTTGGATCTCATTGTCTACCTGAGACATTACCCAGTATTTGATATTTCAACCACAAGGACAATAAGCACTCTAACAGACGTTCTACATCTGAACCACAACTTTTTGAAGGCATTTCAATTTTATTACTGCAGGAAAACATCTTCAAAAGTTTCCTGATTTACTATTCTATCTTAAGAACAAAGGGAGAAATTTATAGAAGATCAAACAGATAAAAATAGAATGAAAAGACAGCAGATGCTGTTGATTTGCTGAAGAATTTGGAACCTTACATTTGGTGACTATATTGTTTGCTGAAACCACATTTCAGTGTTAATAACCTACACCCAAGCTGCACATATTATGAAGCTTTTTTTATCTCTAGTTTCTTGTGACAAGTACGAGCAGCTCTATTTTGAGCTGCTTCCTTTACATTTTGTTGTAAGAGACATTTTTACTTAATTCTCAGTTCAATTTTTTAATACATCTAGGTATAATTCAATTTTTTAATACATCTGGGTATAATTTAAAACTTGGTACAACACGATATTGGTCAAAGACAAGTTGCTTGCCCTAAACTTCAGTGTGCAATTACTCAAGCATTCACATAATACTGCAGTGAATCCTGATTTAGGATCCTGCCGACTGCACCAGTTTCTAACAAAAACGAGTATTCTGTCTCACACAAAATAGAGAAGCATAAATATGCTTTATTGATATGAGTGTGAGTTAATGATGTTCAATGCTCAATGCAACAGTGGTTTTACAAGATTTGATGGCAATGTTCACTCTATTAATTACTGCATGGAAGAAACATATAAAGGAAAACGCAGTTAAACTTGAGTGGGAATGATTCACAACGACCAGAGACAAAGGGTAAGGAGTATCCTTACACTGAGTCATGATGTTCAGAATGGACCTCCTCGCTTTCTAAACTCTTTCTCAGACAGGAATCTAGGTGCAGCTGAATGTAGGCATAGTCTCAGAATTGATCCATGGTTTATATATAAAGGATTATTTATACAAAGTTTATATAATTAGTATTGAGTAGCTAAACGGATTAGTAATTCTTCGTTAGCATCAATTCAGCATGCAATCAAAGTTACCAAGGCAAAATCAAACTTCCCATACTGCAACTTTACATGCAGTATTGGTCTCTTACCAAAGATCTGCCATTGGTAAAAAGTCTCTCTGCGTCAAGGAGCAATCTTGAGATGTGTCCCAGCTCAACAGGACAGCACCGCCACCCGGCAACGCTGTCTGGCAGGGAGAGCTCAAAGGTGGCTTAGTAGACTCTTGTGTTAATGGAATGAAGTGGTTGGCTTGCAGTCAATTACATGCAAGGGGGAAAGGTATGCAGGAGACTCATTGTACTTTCTTTGTTCCTTGATAAATGAGTCCTGGAAAAGCCACCAGCTATTCAAATGTTGATCACATGATCAATGTTCCAAGCTCATTTGCATCAATGCTCACTGTGTCACTCTGTTGTGAGCTTTCAAAGAACAGATGGAAACTAGAGCAGTTCATGGCCCAGCTATGACTCAGGCCTTTACCTCCTCGGGACCCTGCACCAAACCACCACCAGTCTGGTCATGAACACACCCATCACAAATGCATCTCTTCTTCCGCTTAGGCGTCAGAAGTCTCAGTCAGCAGAATTATTACTTCATATTGTTCTCTACCAGTAAAAGCTCAAATAGCTAAATGCAAAAATTAAATTCTGAGTAGAGACCTGCCCCATCTGTTTTGCCCCCTCATTTCCCCCCAGTTTCCCTGAGCTGTTAGGGCTAAATGAGGGTAAACGTTTGTTTTGCTTTTTTTCTCTCTTAATTCTTTTTATGAACCATCTGAATTGGTTTGTAGCATACAGTGAAAACTGCGTTCTCCTCCACGAGATGAGTGCTGCAGTACTCTTTTCCCAGGAAACAGGAACTGAGTTTGATCATCCATAAGGACAGATATTTCACTGATTGTATATAGTTTCATTTGCTTGATTCCTCCAGCTCGATTATTTCTTTCAGGTAGCTGTATGTAGTTGATTTTCTTCACAATCTGAAGTGGTAAGATTCTTTATCCATCCTTTCCTAATGTGAACTTGCTGCCTATTTTCAAAGAAATGGAACGAGTTTTCAGGATCCTAGAGACATTAAATTTATATGTTTTTCATAAAGATAGGTGATCAAATGGAGGAAAGATGGACTGCTGGCACTGTATCTTGCAGAAGTGAGCTCAGTCCTGATTCAGTGCTGGAGAATTTCATCACATTCCCAGCCATTGTGCTTGCCCCTGTCGGGAGCTGAGAGAACTCAATACTAATCAGAAATATAAAGGTCATTTAACTAGAACTCCCTTTTGACCATGAAAATGGATTTCTTTTTCTGCAAACAGTGTGGTTGCTTAACATAATAAGTGGAAGTCATATCTTTTGGAGCTGAAGTGTGTATCTGTCAGTGCTCATTCATCCGCTCTAGAATCACTTGTCCTTCATTTAAGGCAAAAGGAGCTTTGAATAATGGGACTAACGAAGAATTAGAGCCAAAGTACACATCCTTACGTGGTTATATCTAGTACATAGGCTGCACTAGATTGATTTAGCATGCTATCAAAATGAATGAGAACCAGACTTCTGATAGGCATTTGACATACCTTTTGTAATGCTGTCTCATCCTCGTCCATTTCTTCATTGATGCTTAGAAAAAGCATTTTTTATAGTCTGTGTATTATACAGTAAATTATTATTAGTAATGTATTAACAGGCATTGAGGTCTGAAGACCAAGTTAACATCTTTGACCATCAACCTCAGAAAGTTGAATTACTCTAAATTACCTGTAGTACCCTTTGCTTGAAAACATGGAAGTTATTTCCTTTACTGTTTTTTTCTCAGGAAAAAACTTTCTTTCTGTCTCTGACCTCAATAACATCTTTCCTCCTGGGAGGACAGGGAAAGCAGAAAATATCTTCACATAGTTGCGTTTTCTTTTTTTTTTTTGTCCTTTTTGTGGCTGATACAGTAATATACTGACCTAATATTATATCTAGTGTCAACTCCCAGTCACATAGAATTAATTCTTTTTCAAAACCAACTCACGAATTGCAAATTAAGCCATCACATACCTTTACAGCCCTGGGAGGACTAGGAATAGTGTACTTTTTATTTAATGTGTTAAACATAATTTTTGTTTTACTTGCTTTTTAAGGAAATGAGAAACCACCCTGGAATAGTAATCACTTTGATGCTCTAATGATTCTTGATATTGGAGAAAGAAGCTTTGTCATTTCATCTTGCTGAAATGTATTTTACCTCTGTGATAATTTTAATTAATACTTTCTAAGGAGGTGTGTGTTAGCTTTGTAGTGAAATTGTGTGTAAAGGAAAACGTAGCACGCTGGATTGGGTGCTTGGCATTATTATTAAGCTGTGAGTCAGCTTGTCGCATCTGAGAGGGGATCTTTTTTCGGTGCTAGTTTTCTGTCACTCCACTCACCTGCAGTTTTGAGGAAGCGCTATTAAACGGTCTGTTGCCCAGGCAGGACACTTGTACCACTCTCCAGTTATTCAAGGTGATGGGTGCCTTTCTGATTCAGTCAGCCATAGGACACATGCTCACTAAAATATACCGCTTTCTGCCCAGTCACAGAGAAGGTGGTTTTGTGCAGCCAGCTGTTTGTGCTGCCCCTGAATACACTGAAACATGGGCTTTAAAATTCTATTTGTCTTCATACGGTAGCTACACGCTTTATTTAAATCCTTTTATTATTACATGTCTCCATGTGATCGAGTATATAGAGGATGTGGCCTTCATACACCGCAAGATAAAAGATTCATTAGAGCATGAAGAAACGTCCTAGCTACATCTTGCTTAAAAAAAGTGTGTTTGTGTGTACACACACTGGTTATGTAACTGTCCTCAATTGCAGCATCGCTGCTCACTGCGGCCAGGCGCTTCTTAGGGAGGCAGGCACATACATTTACAGTCTCACTTGAAGTGCAGTATTACATCAATTAGGGGAACAAATCTGGTAGACAAAATTAGTGATGTAACTGAAATGAAGGAGCTTATGATGCTTTCAGAGTTTGCTGATGATGTTCAGAAATAAATAGCATTGGCTTATTGTTGCTTTTTAATTAGACCTGCAGATGTAATGGTTTTATTTGTTTTCTGTGACTCCTACAAGGCCAATGAAGTTGTGAGGTATGGATCCTTAGCATTATATGCTCAGAAACAGTCATAGTCAAATCAGATTGCTAGGGTTTAGTCATTAAAATTGCATACATTTAACTATTATGAAAAAAACAAGAACTGAGGCACATTATTATCTTCTTATAACCACAGCTTCTGTTTCTCTTCATAGTGTATATATATGTTGACATATCAGGCCAGTAATTCACATATGTGAATAAACACAGCTTCCCTTTGCTTTCACTTTTCCAGGAAATAAAAGTGTGCAAACTGATCACAGAGTTCATGAAAGAAAGAGGAATGGATATTAATTTTAATGTTTTTTTTCTTTCCACAGAATGATATCACGCCATTACATGTTGCATCAAAGAGGGGAAATGCAAATATGGTCAAACTCCTACTTGATCGAGGAGCTAAAATTGATGCCAAAACAAGGGTAAGATTGAAAGTGAATGCTGTGAGTGACTGTGTGGAATTCTTGCCTCCGACCTGTTAGTTGCTGTACAGCTTAAATCATTCATCTTTCTGGCAGGCTACCATAGTGATGCTGTGTTTCTTTCTTATGAAATGATTGCAGCAGGATGGTAACCATTTACATCTCTTAAATCAGTGTGTGAACGACCATGTACAGCAAAACCCAGAACCAAGAAATTTCCATGATCTCTGTAGAGCATGTAATTAAGGGCTGCTTCTAGCTACTTGAGGGTAGAGATGAATATACAGGAAAATACTGAAAGACAAGGATTCAATGGAGATATTTCAGAATATGAATGCTGAAAGGGTAACTTTGATTTCAAGTGTGTGTTTGCCTTTCATTATCCACAGGGCAGTGTCACAGAGCACAATGTTGCTTACGAGTCTTATGCAGCTCAGCCTCTGTCTAACAGCTTTGCTGCTGGTTTGGATTTGTCAGCAAAAGTACTGGACATAGTGACTGTTTCCATCAGGTCAACACCTGAATCAGAATGGCTTTAAAGACAACTGCATATAGTTATGTCTAAGGATTGTAGTTAAAACTCAGTCAAACCAGATTAGGGATGTTTTATTAATCTACACAGTGGCAAAGAGAGAAGGAAAAAGTTTACATGTTTGTAAGTAAACCTGGGCTGTCGTGGCAGTCTTTGCAACATGAACCTGGGCACATGACATAACCTTCAGGATCTGTCTCTAGCTTTTTGAAAATTGTCCTTTTCTTGAAATATTATCACATATCCATCTGCCATTTTAAATTATACTGTATAATTTTCACCAGAATAATTCTAAGCAAAACAAAGGTATAACCTAAAAATATTCTTTTTTTTTTTGCAGTCATTGCTGTATCCACAGGTTTCTGTTTGATTTTCCAATGTTTCAGCAGTCTCTGAGATATCCTGCAGTGCTTACTGAGGCACATTTGTATTTTTTATTTCTGTAAATATTTTTATTCTGCAAATTAAGAAACTGGGTCAACTTATTTTCTTATCTGTCTCTACATGTTTTTCTTTAGTTCTTCCATTTTACTTGTAGAAGGCACTCATGATTTCTTTGTAAAATGTTTCTGGGTTTCTAATTTGGGAATATGGAAGAAATGGCATTTCATGGACAACGTGAAGAGTGGGTATAGTTTTTGGACTGAAATACCAGACTCCTACACCCTACAGGGAGGCTGCTGGGCTGTGGGGCATAGACCTACCATGTGGTGTGGAAATCCAGGTGATGGATGTGCATTTGGTCAGAGCAGGGAGAGAGGGATGTGGCAAGGGACTATTTGCCTCCTCTCTGTAAGCATTTATGTGGCCCGCTGCAGCCATAATGTTGGGGACCAGTAATTTCAGTAGTTGCAGTCCACCTTGTTATTTTCTTTTAGTTGTGAAAATTCAAGATCTGCTTCATTTCTTGTATCATAGGCTCCAGGGTCAGATGTTAGGATAATTTATGTTACTAAAAATACAGGCTGGGACGGAAACAGGATCCAGGAAGAGGGCAGAAGCATTAGCAGCTCCTTAGTCTGGCAGAGTTTTCCAGTGAGGTGAAAGGCAGTGGATGAGTGAATCACCAAGCAGTAGTTTATTTTTCTGGCTTCCACCAGATACTGCCTGTTTCCCCAGACACCCATCCTCTCTATAAATCAGAAGGGATTTTCATAACTTCCCCTGCTTGTGCTGTACGTGTGTCAGTCATCCTTGCACTTCTCTGGCATTACCAGAGGCATCGTTTTCTGGCAGTTAGTGACTAAGTGGAAGTTTTGCTCCCGGCAGCACTGACTCATCTTGGCAAGGGTTTACCAGCCTGTGGTTTGGGTGGTGTGTAGCTTTGCTGAGGAGACTGAGATTGAGCAGACAGCTGCATGACCGAGAAAAGGGAAGGGCATCACTGGAGTAGATCAGGAGGATTTACAAATCAATAGGAGAAGCAATAGAACACTGAGAGTAATGTGGTTTGAGATGAAAAAAGGACATTATTACAAGAGTGTCTGACTAGTTTTCGTATTCAGTGGCGAAGAGTAATTGCTGTGAGCTGTTATAACACATGTTCCTGCTACATATCATTTTTTTTAAGCACCTTTCTTCTTTTAATGTCCCAGATGTCGAATGGCAATACAAAAACACAGGATGACAAAAGCTTCATTCATATCCTTTTGAAACAGCATTACCACCACTGAATGTATTGAAAGGCAAAGGGTGGTCAATTCTTGCAAATTGCTTGTTTCTTTTGCTCAGAGGCCGAAATTCCTAGGCCTTTGTTTCTCTTTTATTAGGTCTGCAATTCACCTTAAAATGAGTATGCAGAAGATACTGGGTTGTGTTGTTGACCAGACAGTAATAGGGCCAGGATTTGCTGCTCTGACTCTTAGATGGGACAGATTTAGCTATTCAGCAGTGTTTTGTGATCTGTTCCTGCAAACCGTTTTCTGTATGGAGTACTGGAAATATGCTCCACGTAATGCCTATTTTTATTTTTCACAGACATACTCCTTTTGTAGATAAATTCATATAAAACCTTTCCTGAGCGTTAAATAAGTTGGGACAATGATTTCTTTTCCTTAATCTTTTCCATGAGCATTTGCGTTTGCTTCTGGCAGATGGTGCTGGAAACGGGAGTGCTGATGTACTGCACAAAAGGTTAACACGAAGGACTAAATCCTAATCCTGTTTAAATCATTTTAAAGTCATTCATGGGCTCTGAATTTCTCTGTATTCATTAAGATTGGGTTTTGATGATCACCATACATACTGTTGCACACCTACAAATTGTAGTTAGGAGTTAAGATAATGTGTGAGCATGAGGTTATTTCCAAAAATGATCTTAAAAATATTTTCAGACTCAGCCATTTTTTCCTTTTAGTTCATGCTCATTTATATTGTTTATTTTAACCAGCTGTTTATTTTCCCCTCTGTCTTTTTTTGTGTGTGTGAGATGTTTAGCAGCTGGTAGTTGGGGCTTTATGCTGAATTCTTAAGAGTATTCCTGAAGAACTACCTTCTGCTTTTGTCCATCCAAGGCAACTTTTATCATTCAAATTTTTAACTAATATTCTAAGCAAAGACCTGTTAATGCCTCACATATGTATTTACTGAATGTTGCCCTAATTATTTTTCTTTGTCTTCCAGAAAAGAGTTTAAAAAGTATAGTTTAATTAGAGAGGTTGATTAAATTAGCTTGATTTGCTTTGACTGTCTAATACTGCATATGCCAAAGTGAATTTGTGTCTGAAGCAGGCAGCAAGCATATTTTAGCCTGGATTAGCAATAAGTGTTTATAATCTTCATTCTACTGTTTTTGCAGCTAAATAACAGGCCAGCACTGTTATCTGCATGAAAACACATGGGATATACTCTTTCAAGATGCATCAGATCATACATAAGCTGCTTCAGAAAAGCTACTTGTATTAAGATATAACTACAAGAATAACGCTGACTTGGCACTAAAAGAGCATTTTGCATGTGTAGGAAGAGCAAACCTCATTCGTTGTCCTGTTGTATGAAGGGGTTGTTTGCAGTAGTGCCAATAAAGAGAAGAATTTGGGAAACTTAGAGCACAGAGGCACCATGAGGTACAGAGACCTGCTAGGCTGAAGCACATGCAGGAGACTCACTAAGCAGTGATGAGGATGGTAAACCCTGGAGGCGACAGTAATTGCTCCCCTGGGGGAGCAGCCTTCTGCCTCAGGCTCGGGGGAGTGGAGTGCCTGGCACACTCCTGCAAGGTCATTGGCAAGCTCTGGGGTTTGGCTCAAAGTCTCACAAGCTCTTGCTGAATATTTATATCACAGTAAAGTTTTTCAGGGTGTTGTGCCTAATTTCGTCGCACAGACTAGATTAGAAACCGATGCTTGCTGATGTCAGAGTTGTAGTGCTGAGGCTGCCATGGGGATTTGAGGTACAGCCCAGAGTATCTCATTGTGCAAGGGAAATCCTGGGTAGGCATTGACGGGGAAGGGGTAGTTGGGGAGCACAGGAAGGCTTCTTCGTGCTTACCTGTGCTGCTCAGAGATCTCTTAGAGTCACATGTTGTGGCAGGGAAACTCACTGCAGCAGAGAGGCTCAACTGCCTGCACGTCACCTGTCAACCTCAAGGCAGTTGGGACCCCAGTGTAACAAGATCAGGGAGCTACACAGGTATTTGAGTCTTAGCAGGGACCAGAAACGGCAAGGGAAGAATGTGTTTGAAATTAAGGCTGAAGAAAGATAGCAGCCCCAGAGACTGATGTGCAATGCTTATGGGAAGCTTGTGCCTAAGCACTCCTTCTATTGTCCTCCTGACTGTGCTGGAGCTGCTCTCAGGCTCTCTGGAGGAATAGATAATACAGATGATATGATTTATCATGTCAGTGCATACTTAGAGAGTCCTTAATCTGCAGATTATTGTCATAATCGTTTGTAATGGTTTTCTGAGCCACTGCAGACTATCATATTAAGGCAAGTCTGCTTCCTAATACTTGTAATATATTTTACTCTTCAAATAATATGGTCTATATGAACAGTAAATAAACAACTAGAAAATTTCCTGACAAAATCAGTGCAGTCTTGCTACGATCAGAGCATTCTCTTTTAATCTCAGATTCTCTTTTTTTAAACAAAATCTTTCTGTGATCTGTGTTTCAGATTGCCTCTGCACATTTCTTTACGGCTTTTAGTGCTATATAACAATTAACCAAGCCAGGTGAATAGTTGATGTCTTCTCAGAACACAGAAAAAGATCTCTGCAGCTAAATGAGTTGTATTCAAGTGTATTTGCTCTTTACAGTAGCAGTCTTGACATCATCTTAACAATAACTACAGACCGACTGTCTCAACAAGCACCCATATTACATTGTCATGTTTTGTGTTTTAGAAAATGCAACATATGTATTCCTAAGAGTACCATAAGACACTGGAGAAAGGCCCCTTCCTTTATGACTTGTATTTGGAAAAGTAATAAGTATATATATGCTGCTTCTTTAGTAGTTTCAACCCTTGTTATAAATGCTGCTGTTTTGACATATTTAGTGAAAATACAGTATTGTTTCTGTGTGACAGTATCTCCTGTATATTTATTTTGCTTGTAACAAATCAAATCTTTGCTCTTACTAATTCTTCCTTATTTTTCTTGAAACTATGGCATTACAATTTATAACAAGCAGTAAGTCATACAGCACTGAAAAACTGTGTGACTTTACTCATAGTTACACAAAAATAGCATATATACTATTTTTCATCATAGCACTCATGTACAGCAGGTTACTTGAGTGTTGTAAAGAGGGTACAAAGGTAAATGGGTCAAAGAATAATCAAACAGGTTTGGAATAACTCTGTTAATGTTAAAAGAAGTCTTACTCTTATTAAGAAATGTATTTCTAATATAGTGATAACTATTGATAAGGAAACTGTTCTAAAAAAGGCATTGACAATATTGCCTTGACTCTAGACCGGTCACTCAGCTGGAATTCATGAAGACAAAAGACAAGTTAATCCAACGTACTTCTATCACTTGGGATTAAGACAGTTTTCTAATCTGCTATACACCTGTCGAAATCAGTATAATAAAAAAGTCTAAGTAGGAAAGTTTGTTTGTTTGTTTTTCCTCTCAGACAAAAGCAGTATCCATTGATTTTGGGGCATACTGACAAATGAAAGACCCATTTTTCTCAAAGGCAGGCAGGCAAAAAGCACCTGATGTTCAATCTCATCTTTTTCTTATATGTGCATTTACGCTTTACCACATGTACAGGGAGGGCCTGGAAGGAGCCCATTGCAGGAGCATCAATTCTAAACTACTTACACGTTTAGAAAATCAGAGCCGAGATATGCTCTATCCATTTGCATTAACAGGCTCAGCTGTTCAGTTGCATAAGACTAGCATCCTGCAGGAATTAATTAGATTCTTAGGATATGTTAGGTCTTTATAAAAGTGCGCAAGATTTTACTGTGTCTGAAACTAATCAATTATAATGCTTGTATCCCACAGGATGGGTTGACCCCCCTTCACTGTGGAGCAAGAAGTGGCCATGAACAGGTTGTAGAAATGCTGCTGGATCGTGGTGCCCCTATTCTTTCCAAAACCAAGGTAACTGGTACTGTTTTCAGCTGGGATAATCCTTGTACTTTTTTTTTTTTCTTTTGTAATTCTGCACGTCTCATCTATTGAAAGGTTTAAAAATAACTTTCCTATACCAGAGCTATTTAAAGTAACTGTGTGGGAGATCTCCAAAGTGAAAGCCGTATGTAGCGCACGTCTGCATATGTAAAATATGTTAAATCAAAATACACAAGAAAAGTTTTCAGTGCCAACCAAAAAGGCATGTGTGGTAACCTTATCCCTCAGAATTTCAGTAGTTGAAAATCTGTGTATCTATCCTGGAATAAATATATGGTGATTACAGTATTTCTGCAGCTTGCACCAAATTACCCTAAGGCTAGAGCAGAGATAAGAGATAAAAATAGAGCAATGTCTCTGTGCAGAGAGAGCTCATATTTCCTCAGGACTTAGCCTGACTACTGGTTTCTTCACTTTCTATCTCTCTACAGTTCATCATCCAAAATTCTTCATGGGAATTTCAAATCACCTGCACCAGGGTGTGCAAGTTACTTTAGACCTAAGGGTTGTCATCAAAGCACACACTTGCCAGAACTCTTCTGGTGGTCTCCGCTATGCAGTTATTGCTGATTTCAGATCTCAGCACAGCAACCTTCTTTGTAGCATCACTACAACCCATGACTTTCGCATCCAGGACTAGCATTTGGGTTGTGCAGTTTGTTAAGGTTCTTTTCCAAGATAATCTTCCACTACATTTTTTCTCTCAGTCTGTAAGCAGTGTATTTCCAACAGCATTTCTTGTTTCTGTTATTTTTTTCTCTCTTCTGTCATCCTGTCCTATTCTGTCTCAGTGTCTTTCTATATTCTGCTATTCTCCTCCCTCTTCTTTCTCTCTTTTTTTTCCCCCTTACTAGAATATATTTAGCATTTGTCTGGGGAGGTTGGCACCAGCTTTCCTTTGCTCAATGAGTCAGTGGTAAGCGCTGTCACGGGTCATCTGACAGACAGGATCCACCCATCCTTTGCATGTGGAGTTTCTATGGACTTCTACAGGAGCAGGGGGAGACAGCAAGGGGCTGACCAGAAGCCTTCTGGAGCCATCTCAACACTTCTGCCACTCTTAGAGCCTAGAGCTCATGTTCCAGGGAGTAAGGCTCTTCTACTCTTTCTGGTAGCCCAATAATTACAAAAAGAAAAGGCCTGTGGGTTTTGAGTTTGTTCTTTCTGAGGAGAGTCACGCAACATGGCCCAGAATTCACCAGCCAAAATCAGGCAGATGAGAACATGGGATAGTTGGTTTGAAATAGCTCAAGGCTGAAGGACAGGCTTTGAATGTTGACTGGCAGAGGCTTGTGTAAACACCTGCAGCAAAATGGGAGCTCCTCCCTGGAAGGGGAAAAAACTGTTACGTGTTAAAAAGTGAACAGAAGAAAGTGCAGAGCTTCCCGAGTTTCCCTCTGATGTGTTAATTCTGCTCTTTTCAGAAGGTAAGCTAAGGAGCAGCGGTGCCTCTGAATGACATTAATGAATCCATTCAATTGGCACTGAACTACAGTACTGTCCTCTGCAAAAATAAGTGGTTCCATTCTCTTCAATTTAAGTCATATATTATTGGAAATAGGACACAACTTTGAAAGAATTTGAACTTCTTATGTTATATAAAACTTTTTCAGAAGAATAACCAGACTGCAGTTTGATGGCAATTTCCTGCTAGAGATTGTTTAGTGCAATGCTGGTCCTTTTTCACACCAGAATAGCCTTAGATTTATTTTCAGGGGAGGCAATGACCTAATGGATTATCAGGGGTTTTCTACAAGCAAAAGGAAACCTGAATTCTGCTTCTGAGAATGCCAGTGATTTTCTGAGTTAGAAATTACATCTCTGTGTATCAATTCCCATCTTTTTTTAATTACTGTTTTTTTAACCTAGTTTGGCTTCTTTCCCTTTTCCCCTTGCCCCCAGGTTAATGACACCTTCCTTGATTGAAGTCGTTTTAGACAGGTACAAAATAAGCCCTGTATCACTGATAATTTGATGTTTGCCCAGCCAGGCATTTGAGGCTTTATTTCATCTCTGTGGTTCTCTTCTGGTTTTTTTTTTTAAGGTATCATGTGACAATACATTTGATTAATGTTGAACTTCCTCACCTTTTGATATTTTCTTGGAAATTTTCATAAAAACAGTAATATAACAGTGTTCTTGTAGTGGCTCAACCTTGAAGTACCAAATCACTTCTTACAGTAATTGGTGGATTGTCTCTTACAACAATATGGGTATGGGGCAGAAGAACATTGTTATATGTAATATTTTTATGTTAAAAGTGGGAAGACAAAGACATTGACATATTAAATAACTTGGGTAAGGTTGCAGAGTATCTTCAACTGCAACAGAATTAAGATCAGGACCAGTTCAAGTCATAACAAAAGACAATATTCGAATGAAGTTTTTCTTCTTATCAACTTCTTTAGCATCCATTCTTGTCTCTTGCTGTTTGGTGTGAAGTCTGGTTAGTTGCTGCACTTTTCTTGTCTATGACAGATTTTTGTCAAGCATCTTGCTGATTTTCCCAAATTAATGTGTGACTATTCTGCTTCTTCCTTTTCCATCAGCCTCTTTCATACAAGTTTTCCTTTTGAGGGAGTCTCATCTCAAGCTGTCATCTTCTCAATTTCTTAGTCCATTAATAAGTGTGGCTTATTGGCTGTTATTGTTAAGAATTACACTTTTCACCTGAAGGATCTTTCTTACGGAACAGAGCTGTATATGAGGATTTTTGATTTTTTACTATCACCTAAAAAGTATCATCAGTTCTAAACTGTTGTCAGGAGGGCTTGGTGCCTGACAGAAATTAATCTTATTTTTTGTTTTGCTGTTTAACTACACAAGAAAACAGTGAAAACGTTTGAAGTGCATTGCTGTTATCAAGCTTCCATGCAGATAATTGCTGTAGTAGCCTTTGGGAATGGGAGAGAGGCTTATCCAGGCCAACATAAATCAGAAGTGAGATGCCCATTAGATAATTGTACTTGAAAGATAAAGCTGTATCCAAGAATGTCTGCTTCTCAGCACTGAATGTAAACTGCTTTCAAATTCTGACAATGTTAACCTGTTTGGTTTCACCATCCTTCCTCTGTGTCACTTCGAAAAATTATTTCACTATATATTTCGACCTTTATTTTGAATGTTTGCCATTACTGTTATGATACAGCCACAGAAAGGGAAAAGAAAGACATCGTCTGTTTCAGAAAGCCTGGGATCTCAGCTGGTTTTACGTTGCCACTTGCCTTTGCTAACTGTGGTCACATGAGGGCACTGCATCTGTGAACAAGAGTTTCCATTTCCCCATGATGGCAAACATTGCATACTGTCAGTCATTTATAGATTATATACTGTTATGTGTAACTAGAATAGCTCCTGCACTTGAATCTAATTTTGGCATTAGAAAGACTAAGTAAAAAAAACCCAACGAATACAAATGGAAGAAGATGTGTTGAGGTTTATCTAAAGAGCTCACATACCTCTAACAACTCCTCTTTCATTCTGGCATATTTTTTAATCTTTTGTCATGAAATCGGGTCAGTCTTTTAATCTTCTGAGAATTATTTCTTTTGTGTTTTTACTGTGGAAATGTAATATATGTTGGCAGCTTGTTGATTAACTATTGTAAGCAGCGCAAGAATTCTTGGTACAGATTTTGTTCCTAAACATGAATCTCTCTTGTGTGTTTCCTGGATGAAACAGAGCTTTACCACTGTCACTGGTAGGTCATATCATTGTGGTCCCATTCAAACTTTTTTAGTTCAATTGCACTTGATACTTTTGCTACTACATCAGTGTTGGTTGGGGAGAATGGTCTCCACAGGTGTGTAATACGGTGTGAAGCATGTGTATAACCCAAATTCAGGAAAATACTAGCAGAAGGATGAGGGAAGGTTGTAGTGACTACTAAGTGATGCTCTGACCTGCTCTCTCATGTCTGGTGTGTGCAGGCTACATTAGAGTGGTGAGCTGAATGCAGCTTTTAGAAACAGCAAGTATGAAAAGTCACAAAGTGCTGTCCTTCACATAACTCGTTTATCTTGAGAAACTTATCTGAGCTATGCTGGCTGACATAAGCTACATTTAGAGAAATGCTGGTGTGGTATGATTGCTTTTTTAAGGTAGAGCTACCTACAAACTCTAACCAAACAAGCTCCAAATTCATACAACAAATGCTCTAGGAACGATGTGGAGGAGTTTCATTTCTCTGAGCATCCTATAACCCATAAGCGTTGGGTCTTTTTGTTCGCAGAATGGTTTGTCTCCGTTGCACATGGCAACACAAGGAGATCATCTAAACTGTGTTCAGCTTCTGATTCAGCACAACGTGCCTGTAGATGATGTCACTAATGACTATCTGACTGCACTGCATGTTGCCGCCCACTGTGGCCACTACAAAGTTGCCAAGGTTCTCCTGGACAAGAAAGCTAATCCTAATGCCAAAGCACTGGTGAGTACACTGTGGGTTACTATTCAAAGCTGAACATTCTTCCAAACATGCAGTGAGGCTTATTTGAGAGTTATTTTCTGCCTGCTGATGGTTGACAGTGAGGATATGTTGGATTGCTGCAGCCCAAGAGAGGATGCTCGAGAGTCAAAATGTTAATAATGTATCATGTAATCAGAATAGACCTTTGCTTACACATGGTCAACAGTGATTTATGTATTTCTAATGTAACTAGAGCACTTTTGTCTCCTGGTAGCTTGTTATAATTCTGAATACATGAAGCTGCTGCAGATATAACTGCTGTAGTTTTTTGGTAAAGAAAGACTTCTCATTTTCTAAATGTTTGTAAAGAGAAAATAATCAGCAATGCTTAAAACAGAGAATTTTTATTAGCTCTTAAAGATGTGAAACAGTAAAAAGCAGGAACGAGTTACATAACAAATATTTGTGGTACTTTGTAATTATGTCAATGGAGTCATATGCCTTTCTACTTCAAAAACATCAGCAACGAAATCTGTTGGTGTAATTAAACTGCATACAAACTGAATGCATTAATGCATTTTGTTCAAAATTACACTTACAGTCTCTTGTTTTTAAAATGTCTTTTTGATTTGTTCCTCAATAACTGTTCCAAACAAATTTACATTCTGAAATGCATTGGGCTGGCTTGTGGTGTCACAGCCTGATGCTACTCACCCATTCAGTTCCTGAAATACTATGTGAGATCCTGAAACCCTCACAAGCCAGGTGGGATTAACTTTCTTGAAAATAGCACAGGCTCCATAGATTGCCTTCTCTTAGCCCCTCTGGGTTGTTTTTTTTCTGTCAGATCAACCTGTCATCAGGTGGCTTTGGTCAAGGTATTATGATATATGGGGTTTATTCACTATACCCAGCAAGTAAGGAGGCTTGTGGGCCTGTAATATTTACTCTCACTTTCTGAAATAATGAAATTATCATCAGGTTTAGCTTGTCACGGTTGCTGTCAGTGGCCTCTCATTGGTCTGGTATCCTAGACACAAATTTCCTTTTTTCCTAAACCTTTTAGTGTTTCCTTTTATTCTGTCCTCATCCCCACTCAGGATGATTAAGTAGAAGGAGCCTGAGTGCAGTATCTGGAGCTTGAGCTCACTCTTCCCTGAAAACACGTCTGAGCTTATCCTGGACATTGTCCACTGCTAAGGAGAGACATGAGAGCTGCTCATGCTTAAGTGAGACAGACAGTGACACTGACCACGTGTTACAAAAGCATATGATATTCTTAACTACGTGGCAGGTAAAAAAGCCCATTTTGATCAGATCCGAGAGATGAGTTCTGTCAGCTGTTTCACAATTGCTCTGCAAAGGCTTTTCTGATGAATATACTGAGCAGCATCAGCAGTGCATTAATGTTATTATACCAGTGGTGGATGCTCTGGACAGCTTATTTTCCTGTTCTAATTGTTTCCTGTTGTATCATCTCATGCCAAATAAGATGGTAGTTTTAAATGTTCACTCTGCTGCACATGCAATTTTCTTTTTAAAGGAGGGGCAAAATAATTGCAATTATAGTAAACTGGGAGATAATGAAGTAAAAAAAAAAAATGGTAGTAAGATTAGTAACAGTGAATATCCTTAAGGATATTAACGAAGCTTTTGATAGTTTTGTGTGAACTGAGAATTTTAAAAAATTATTTCTTTATTAGAGTGAGCAATATCTTTCATAATTAAAACTGGGTTTATGAAATCATCTTTTTAGATTTTTTTCTCCTTTTATATGAACAATTTAGTGAAGCCAAAACAAATCTGGGAGGTATTAAAATAGAGGAATGATTTGTGTGGATTCCATGCACGATTCCAGTTTTTAATTAACTATACAGTATCAAAAATTATTTTCTTTCTCCTTTACAGAATGGGTTCACACCTCTTCACATTGCCTGCAAGAAGAACAGAATAAAAGTAATGGAACTTCTTCTGAAGCATGGTGCATCGATCCAAGCTGTGACTGAGGTAAGAAGTGGACTTTTCACATTTGTCTATGTTTTTCCTACGAAATTCATTGTAACTATAGAGAATCATTTTTTAAGATTTCTGATATAGCAGGTGCCACCATTCAAGTCAGTAATTATTTTCAACAACATATTACCAAATAATAAAAATTAATAATAAAGTCCGTTTCCATAATGGATCACAACAAACAATTGACATAGTTTGGGAATACAGTGGGGATAATAAGTGAAACACATTTTAAAACAGTTTTTAAACTAATTTTAAAAAATATGTAGAATTTCTGCCATTTTTTGCCTGTAATTTAATGTGCAGAAGATGAAATTCATCCCATTAGGGACATCAAGGTGAAGACTGTGCTTCAGTCAAGTCCTGTTTTGAAAGGTGGTCTAATTCACAAACCTTGTTTTGGCTTTCCACACAGAAATGATGTTCAGTCACCATCACGAGTCATCACAATTCAGTTAGACAGAAATCAATATGCTATTACTTCAATCAGCGTGGGATGGTCTGCACCCAGTTATTGGCACAATGTAGAGATTAATTTAGTACCTATGGAAAATTTGGTTTCTGTGTGTATACTTTACTAAGGAGGAAAGGTCACATATGTGGATGGTGACCGCTGATGAAGAAGCTATGTTAGAAAATAATAAACAATTCCGTTGATTAAAATAGATACAACTGGGAGCAGTTCATCTCCCCTGAAAGGGGTTTGTTGGGGTTTTTTTCAGGTTATTGAATAGTAAATCAGTGCTCTTCCTGGCTTTCTCAAGAGAGAACAGAACCTGCGTTTGCTACAGCTCACGTATCTCCAGACTAGCTGTAAAAAACATAGGGCTTGTAGATGCAGCTTGCAGAGTTTAGTTTGAAGTCGTGTTAGCAAATGAGAAGTGCAAAGAGAACCTTAACAGAAGACATGCGATGCCATGTCTGTTCTCAGTCAGTAGAAAGAAGTAGAAAAGCTATCAATTCATTTTTATCTCTTTTGAATATGAAGAATTAAAAGAGTGAAAGCAACAGCAGTAGTTAACAACACTTTTGTGTGAGTAAACCAGGTTAACAGTCTGATCTGTATTCTCTGAATTGCTTTTTCAAGCAAAAACTTTCCAAAAGCAAGAGCTCTTCCTTTATTTTCTGTTGTTGCCTCACCACAACCTCACATGATCTCAAACCACACTGGACTGCATTTATTAAGATTCATCATGGTACTTTACTGCGGGACTCTGCCTTCCTGCCTTTCCTCTTCCCCTGTCTGTCTATATAGTAACGACGTTTCAAGGCAGAATTAGGAGCTGGTACTTAGTATCCATACGTTAGCCACTATTTATCTATTAGGAAAATCAGATTACATCCAGCCATCATAGCAAATTGACCAGAAAGGTTCACAGTATTCCTCCCCAAAGATATCTTAGAGCACACATGTGTTGGTTGTGTGATCTGAATAAACAACGGAAATGCAACAAGAGGAAACAGTACCAAATGTCACAAATAGTCACTTTTGCATATAAAGTGTTTATTAAAGGTAATGCTTATTGTCTTTTCTGTGGTAAATTCTGCTTTCCGGGTAGATTCCATACTTCCATTTGTAGATACTGCACCCTTTTTTTCAGCTGCAGGATTGAATCTCTGCAGTGTGAGTTAGTGTTTATGGCAAAATAGGACCATTGTATTTCCTGCAGTCTATTACTTTAAAAGCATTTACTAAATTCTGCAAAACAGGGAAAAGAAATTACATACTTGACCAGTTATTCTGCCTTCCTGCTCATGTTTGCTGTTCTGCATGAGAAAAGAACAAAAGCTGTTTTCCTCACCTCTGCTCTCCTGGGGCTTGTGTATTTCTGTAGGGAAGCTGCCTAAATCAGGGGATTTCCAGAGGTGCACTGAGTTTTCCTCTTCTCCTGGTAGCAGAACTCCCTTCTGCAGCCTCTGGCTGACTGTTGCTACAGCTGTGCAGAAGCAGCTGTGAAGGCTTTAGGGTAATGCTACTTGGAGAAATATTAACTATTGATCGGATTTCTAAAGCAAAACCCTTGAGGTCATTCTCTGCTAAATGACTGCTCCCTTTTTTCCTCTCCCCTTCTCTTTCTCTCCAGTTGGTCTTCTATATCTTGCATGAGGGCAGTGGTGCAGATTTGTGATTGGTGCCACAAGAACCTGAGGGAAGGGGGTGATTCTCGTTAGCCTTGTGTCATCTGTATCTGTGCCCCTCTGGCTGGATGCCACAGTTTTGAATTCCTTTTTTCTAGAGAAAGAGTAGACAGTGGGGATGGTGCTCAGCACTGAGTTCAGTAGGCCTTTTGTTCAACCAAAAGCAATTGGATTTGGCGGGGACAATGGACACTTCATTGTTTTTGCATTAGCCAGATGTTCCAGAAAGTCTCAACTTTGTGCTGGGAATACTACCTTTTTTTTTTCCTCATCCAAAATGATATTTAACAAAAAAAAAAAAAAAATGAAGAAATGTTTTTTACCTATAGCTGATTTTAGTTAATAATTACTGAATTCCTTGAATGTTTTTATGTTTGCTCATGAATCATACTCATAGGCGTTTCCAGTTCTTTATGCCCTTTATTTTAAGCATTTGTATATATTTTTGGGAAGAAAAGATCCTCTCAGAAAAGCAAGTGCTTGGGTTTACCTACTGTAGAATAATTTATTTTTTCCTCATGTCATTCTTGTAAAGGTGTGTGTAAGTAGGTATTAAAGTTTGATTTTGGTTTGATTTTCAGTCGGGCCTAACTCCAATCCATGTTGCTGCATTTATGGGACATGTAAATATTGTATCACAGCTAATGCATCATGGAGCATCACCCAACACTACCAATGTGGTGAGTAACAGGTTTCCTTTCAGCATGGTAGAACTGTGAATGCATTTTAATGCGCTGTTGTGAAGTGCCTAATTCTGGTGTTTGCCATCCACCTCTGCAGCAGTTGTGGCTCCTGCTGGAGTCACTGGAAGGCACAGTCTGCTGACTCCTACTTGGGATGTGCTTGACAGGTGGAGGAAACCTCAAAAGGGCTGACCTTAGGCAGACTGCTCTCTTTTATTTATGAAGAATGAGAAAGTACTGTAGCTTCTCATGTGTAATTTTTGAGACGTGTACTTGACTGTTGAGCCCTGTTTTCCCAGGACCCCGGGGGCCTTCCGTTGAAGGGAAGTTCTGCTGTTATCAACAGATTGCAGCAGATTGTCAGCACACATTGCCAGTGTCCATACAGCCATACAAGTGTGCTTTTCTACTGGATGTGCACTGCGTGCCCCAAGGCTTCCAGGGCATGTGTAAAAACTGAAGTCATGGTTAGATTGCTATTTAAAAGCTGGAAAATGGGAGGAAAGTAGAAGCTTCTTTTTAACATTTTGGCCTCAAAATCTCCCTTTCACCTTCTATATACAGGTGCAGTTAGAAGACAATTTTTTATTAAAACCTTCGTCTACTAATTTGATTAGATTAAAAAAAGGTAACAATTTGTAAAATAACAGCTGTTTGTACATAAAGACTTATTGATGTCCAAAAATGTAGGCAACAGTCCTGTAGGTAACTCCTGAATTTGTTCTGGTTTCCTTGGATTTGTATTTCATTAAGTCCATGAAGCCTTAGATTAATGTACTCAGTAATTATTTTTTTTCCTGTTTTTCACTCATCTCAGAGCTTGTCAGATAACAAATGATAGTGAGGGCACAGGGCATAGCGGAAGGGAAGCCAAAAATATATGCATCTGAATATACAAAATTTGAAATATTTTTTTTGTTTGGCTAAATTAGGCTCTGTTTAAATGGATGTAATTTTTAACATTGTTATTAAAATGCTAGTAAATACAAAAATTTAACTGTCTCTTTTCAGCAAAAGACTAGTGACAAAGGCACTATTGTGTTGGGAACCTGACCCTGAAATAAATTGCTTTGTAGCATACAGCTAAGAGGTCAAATATGGACTTAATGTCCCATTGTGTTTACAGACAACTACTACAAAATATTCTACTGGAGATCATTCTGAACTGGGTCACCAGTATTTTTGTATTTGTGAAACATGTTGGGGTTTGTTTTCCCACAGTGTGTTTTTAACAGTATTTTGTTTTTGCTGCTGGGTGCTAGAGAGGAGAAACAGCGCTGCACATGGCTGCCAGAGCTGGCCAGACAGAGGTTGTTCGATACCTGGTACAAAATGGAGCTCAGGTGGAAGCTAAAGCTAAGGTAAGGTGATGAGCCAGGTATAATAACCCTAGATTATCTATAATTAACAAAGCAAGTACTCACATTCATCTTGCACGTGTCTTTTTGAAGACAACGGGAGATGAAGCCAAGGGCCTTGGTGTAATGACAACTGATGCTTTGTGCTCTCTTACTGGACTCATGAGTGATTTGTATGTAAGAGAGAAGGCTGGAGATGTCAAGTTGACACCATGCCTGTTGTTTTTTTTTTGTCAACTTTTGATATAAACTTCTCTTTGTTTGAAGAGTTTTGGTTTTGGAGTGGGACGAAAGGAGGGTGAGGAATGCCTCAAATCTGCTTTTATTTCTGCAAAACCGTAAACGCTGTGCTGCTGGTGTCTTCTGTCATCTCCCTGAAGCATCAGCCTGTATGCATTCAAAAATAATTATACTTCTGAAGAATATCCCCTAAAGTAAGGAGGCAGGAAACATAGGGCTGGAAAAAAGGAACAGACCCAACAGAAACAATTGCAATTGAGGATGATAAGGGGAGGGAAAAAGAAATGGTCAAGAGCAACTGAAGAAACATACAAAATTACGGAAATAAAAGGGTTCTAGGAAAGAGAGAAGGGGAGGAGATAAGTGGGTGCAATAAGTCACAGTCTTAACAGCTAAACCAGGAAAAACTTTTTTTTTTTAAATCATGATTAAATGAATTCAATTTCAAAACCATCTATTTTTCACTGTGAAATTATAAGTTGTGAATTGGCTCACAACTAAAGTTACTAGTAGTTATTACTCTACTTATAAGGAACTCTGACTGAGTATTTATAGATATTTCATAATCACAAGCAGTCTGAAAATATGAATTAATTGCTTGGTCTGTATATCTTCAAAGACAACCCTGAAAGTTAGCAAACTGGCATTGTCTGTGATTGAATTGTTGTCACGAACAACAACTAAATAAAAGTAATAGTTTACATTCAAGTGCTAACATGAGCTGTGAGAAATTTGTGGAGAACAGGTATAAACTAGAAATGCTTAAGAACCGCGAAGACTCTCCATCCGTTAGAGAATTCGCCTATAGATAAGCAGCATTCACATCCTGACACTCTCTCATCCTAAATCCCAAAGGTGTAAAATCAGTGTTGTAGGATTGGTGTGGGCAGAAGTCTCCCAGAACTACTCTGCTGCAGGCCGTGTGGTAGCAGTGCTCAAAAAGTAGGAAGTTTGGTAGGGAAAAATGAGAAGAGAAAGATGTTTGAATAGATTTATGAGGAACAGGAAAAAATAAGATCATAGGCTTTGTTGGTCAGACTGTTGCAATATTGTGCTTAATCCATAGATTGTACAACTGAGAATGAGGAGGACAAAATCACAAAACCAAATA
The DNA here is from genome assembly GCA_033556795.1 of Tapera naevia. Lineage (NCBI taxonomy): Eukaryota > Metazoa > Chordata > Aves > Cuculiformes > Neomorphidae > Tapera > Tapera naevia. Next base: position 6,899,400 of record JAUMJJ010000156.1, read on the forward strand.
ATGAATAAAGAAGAGATTAGCTGTTAGACACTCAGAACCAAGTCACGACCAACCACAGTATTTTCATAAAGGAAAATAAATAAACAATGAGACTCATGACAGGGCAACCCCTGTGCTTATAACTATTAGGATTATTGTGTTCTGAATAAGCAGTAGAAGATGACAGTGAACTCCATGCTTCAGTTACATCCACTGTAACATTATCTGCAAAATACCAAACAAATTGTTCACCAGTTAAAAAGCACAACAAGTGATACTTAATGCAAGTTCCTAGGCAATAATGTGCTAATCACCTCAGGTCATCCCAGGCAGCTGATTGAGTTGTTAAATGTTGATGGGCGAATCATAAAAGAGATCAAGATGTGAGGAACTGAGCTATGCATTTGTTGTGTTTTAAGAAATGTCTCAAATTCAGCAAGAAACTCAATGCACCTTAATGGCAAAGCAAAGTAAGGCAAATCCAGATTAAGAAAATTGATCATTTTGTTTATTGTTATGGATTATGTAGCTGTCTGGAATGTTTTGTGATGCATCAGCAAAGCACAGTATATCCTTATTCTGTGATAAGGAGAAAGCCAGCATGCAATAATCAGTAGGTAAGGCCTAGTGAATTAATTAATGCTTGACTGCAATTTTGAAAAGCAAGTGTCTTCTGTCAAAATGTGGTCTTCAATTTTCTCACGTGGGACTGTTTTGTTTCCTTTACATTTAGGATGACCAAACACCGCTGCACATTTCTGCTCGACTGGGAAAAGCAGATATAGTACAGCAGCTGCTACAGCAAGGAGCATCTCCAAATGCAGCTACAACATCTGGCTATACACCCCTGCACCTTTCTGCTCGAGAAGGACATGAAGATGTAGCTTCTGTTCTTTTGGATCATGGTGCATCTTTATCTATCATTACCAAGGTAAGGGAGTTGCGAAGTGATGGTTTCAATAGTAAAATATATCTGTAGCAAGTGCTGCTTTTTAATTAAATGCTTCAAGAGTCATATACACATACAAATAATGTAAGAATGAACTACATTTTGTTACAAAGCTTCATTCTGTTTCCTCAGAGCCTGAGTTATAGCATATCTCAGCAATCAGACGTGCATTTTGTCAAAATGCAAGGAATGCAGGGCAGAAATTCGTGGCAGGAGCTGATAAGCTGTTGCCCAGCCTTGTCCCTGGGTCTTTGGTGGTGTGAAGGACGAAACTGACTCTTCCCTCTTTGCAGTTGTTTTAATGTAGATATGGCTTTGCCTTGCAAGGGAACGCTTCCAGACCTGCTAGGGCAGTTGGGAAGCTGCAGACTTGCTGCCTGTACTCAGAACTATGTAGAATGATGGATGGAAAAAGCAGTATCCTTGTAGATCAGAGACAAACCAGGTCCTCAAAAAGATTGCCCAAGGCTGCTGTATAATTGCTTTCTCTTACAGAAAGGATTTACTCCTCTACACGTGGCTGCAAAGTATGGGAAAATTGAGGTAGCCAGCCTCCTGCTTCAGAAGAATGCATCTCCTGATGCGTCTGGAAAGGTAGGACAAACGTAACAACCGCCACTTGCACAGCAAATATCTAAATGCACATAATATTCTAATAATATCCTTCTACTTACTTACCATTACACTAGTATCCACAGCCTGGCTCTAACTGGAATGGATTTCATGTAATATCTCAGTCCCTGGTGGAGCTGTCAAGAGTTAGCAAACTCTTGACAGAAGTGACTTTTATTGTTATTAATTGGCAACAAAATTATATCCTCTCCATACCCATCCAGGGGAATGGAGGCAAGCCATTCCTTTGCCTTCCTGCTGAGACTGTTTACAGTCCTTATCAGAGTAATCAGGCACCTGGCTCTTCTCCCCCAGGTCTCATGACAGGGGGCAAAGCCTACTATCAACTAAGCTTTTTAAACCAGTCCAGCCTGGATTTTAACAGATCCAAGGGACTGTTTACTTATCCACTGCAGTAAAAGGAAAACATTGCTGCGGGTGTGACCTCAGGGTCAAAATTCCTTACCTGCTCTGTCTTAGGGGCAATATAGATATGTGCTTTTCTGTTCATCTTCCCTGGGAAAAGTGAAAAGGGCTTTCACAGATCAGTAAAGATTTTCAAATCTCTGTTTTATTTTTTTGATTCTGAAGTTATCAAAGACTCTGGATACAGGAATGAATAACAAATGTGTTTCTTCACCTTATCTACTCCAAATTTCCAAACGTTGTCGCTGGAGAGGGTCTGTAACAACACTTGTTTGTTCTGCATGTGTTTTTAGAGCGGTTTAACACCACTGCATGTAGCTGCACACTACGATAATCAAAAAGTGGCACTCCTGCTGTTGGACCAGGGAGCTTCACCTCATGCATCTGCCAAGGTACAAGTACTGGTCACTCTGGGGGAACAATACCTAGACTTTTTGTGTCACTTTAGTCCCTATCTGCCTCTGAAATTTCTAAGCTGTATATGTTTGCAATTACAAGGGGCTCTGTGACCTTATTTATTTATATCTTACAACAGGATAAAGCTGTTAGAATAATTCTGCAGGTGATAAAATAGCAGTAAAAGAAAAGAAAATATAGATGTAGAAGCATTTGAAATCTCTAGGTCAGTCTTGGCAAATCCTGAGCCTTACTTTTACTTGTCTGGTCTCCTCAGTAACTTCTCTAGGCCAACTTTATATTGTTGCATCTTAACATCTGTGTAGGGCAAACCTGAAGCTAATACCTCACTAAACAGAGGTAATTCTCCTGTATTAGTCCACAGAATGACTTCTAAGGTGTGATACATTTCTCAATACAATGTATGTAACTGTTAATGTGATTCATAATACTGCTACCACAGTGTAAATGGACTGGTGACAAGACTTTAGACTTGATGTTAGGAAAAAGTTCTTCACTGAAAGGGTGATTGGCCATTGGAATGCGCTGTCCATGGAGGTGGTGGAGTCGCCGACCCTGTAGGTGTTTAAGGGGAGATTGGATGAGGCACTGAGTGCCATGGTTTAGATGATGGGTTGGTGTTAGTGTTGGGTTATAGGTTGGACTCGATGATCTTGGAGGTCCTTTCCAACCTTATGATACTGTGAAACTGTGAAACTGTGGATAATCTTAGAGGTCTTTTCCGTCCTTAATGATTTTATGATTCTATAAAACAACTAGTCACAGCCCTGCTTTGATTGCAATTTACTGTAGGCAAAACAACACATAATGTAAAATTTCAGGGGATGTGAAAGAATAAATATTTAAATGTATTCTGGTTCTGAGTAGAGGAATTCAGAGAAGCTTGAAGTGCCTGTATCTTTTGTGGATCCCAGTTTTAAGTGTGTACCAATAGTTGGTAGTTGGACAGCAGCAATAAATAAAACAGGGAGAAGCATATGTAGGTTCAAGCAAGTAAGTGCAGTGAAAATGCCCCATCTGAAACTATCTAGATATGTTCCAAAAATCACTGAAAAAAAAAAAAACACTGTGGAAAAGGGAAAGCTAGTGGAAAAGTCAGTATTGTGGATAGACAAGACACCTGTCCTTGATTGCTTTCCTCTCACACATGACTACATACAGCCATAACACTAGAACCCTTCTGCATGGCTAAAGAAGAGGGTGGAGTCTATCATACATGGTAGCTCCCAGAGCCTGTGGTGCAAAAGAGAGGAAAGTTAAATAAACATGGATAGCCAGCAGTAACGACACGGTCTATAATCAATGATGTCGATAGTGGCAATCTGCCAGACCAGTGCCCCAGGAGGTGAACGGAACTGATCTCTGATCTTTCTGCACTGCAATGCAGCACTCTTAAATGCCACTGTGGGACTTCTGAAAGGAAGGAGAAGACACTGACCCAGTTTTCACTGAAAGAAACTGCCAGTGGAAGCTGTGCATCCTGTAGAGGCAGGGATTGCAGCAGCCACTGCCAAGAGCTTAGGAAGTCCAAACCAATGTGGAAGCGTTATAGACTATCATACATTATACAAACTCCTCTGTCAGGTCACCTTAGCTTCCTCATCTGTAATAGAACAGTTTTGCAGCTGCCATTTCAGACATTCAAGTGCCAGCTGTAAGTCTTCCTAAAGAAAGCATTTGTTAGTATTCTGCAGCAAGTGAGCCACAGCAACACCGAGTAGAGCATCAATACTAAATAAAATTAACGGCAGCATGTTTGTTGCTTTAGGCACCTGCTGTGCAGTCATCTGAAAGATGATGTTGGTAACAGCAGATGATTTCCCATTTCTTTTGTAAATGTGGTCTAATAAATAAATAAGTTATGTCATATCACATCACTGACTCCACAGTTATTTTCAACAACAGTTGCTTTTTCTGCAGCATTCCTGTCTTTAACACTGATCTCAGGACTGGCTCATTTGCCTGGCCCAGCAGCATTTGCCTTGAAGAATGATGGGTGAAAGGATGTGGGATGTGGCCGTGTCAGAGTACAGTACTGCAATACACACAGTTATTCTGTTGAACTGTTCTTTTTTATAGGCCAAAATTCGGCATGTGCCTAATTTTAACTTGGCATCCACCTTACAATGCTTCTCTTTCTCTCCCCCCCACCCCAGCCCAAAAAGCCTCAGTTTTTCTCTGTCACTTCATTTTTAACCTTTTCCCCTTTCTACCTCTTTTTGCTGGTAGCCAGAATAACCTAAAACCCTTCCTTCTAAACTTCTCTGTTCCCTTCTGCATCTGTGTGTAGTGACAAAGCACAGCCCTTGTTGCAGAGACTGAGCTGAAATTCAGCTTTCATTTTTCAGCTCTTTTTTTGACTTCTGTTGGCAGCATGCTGCTTTCCATTCCACTGAAAGCAATATATGCATATTTCAGAGGAAGAGGCTTGACAACAACATTTGTTATTTTACCAAATATACATGACAACCATTTAAAGTATGGTTTAGGATATATGCAGGATTTAGCACACAGTATTTAGGATTTAGTAGGTGCTTATTTGGTGATGGCTGTTTTTACTTGTCAGTCTCGTGCAGGAGGTATCAGGGAGAGGATAGTGTTTGTTTTTCCTGAAGCATTTTATCTTCAAAGTGGCCATATACTTCCTTTATAATTGTGGCACTGTGTTTCCCAGGTGTTGTTTTGAAACATCTTAGTATCTAAGGCCTGAACTGAATCTGAATTGAATTTTAAAAAATACAGAACTTTTTCCACTGGGAGTATGTGCTGTGCGGCTCTCTTGCTTCCAGATTACTATTAAAGCTTTCTTGTGATAATTTCTGTGCCATTGTGTGTAAGTTCTTCATTTAACAGGCATCAAAACCTGTGCCAAAAGCTGGTGATACCTTAGTCAATGTTTTGGTATTTGAGTGCTAATCAATTATTCTTTATATCTTTTTTTATTTTCTGCCAAATCCATCATTTTTTTAGAATTATAAAATTTTATCATGTAATAGATACTGCTTTTTTTATTTATGTGGGCTCACTAGGTATACATATTGGAAGGAATAAAAAAATAAAGTATGCAAGACTGAAGTGATGTGCTTTAATTTTCCCTTGATTTGAACAAAAAGAACATGTTAGGTTAGGGTAAATGCTGCAAGAAAGGCCATATTTCATGTATGTAATGCTTTTATTCACACTGGGAAATAGGGAGAAAAACAATAACAGCTGTTCTGAGTTATGAACGCAGATCTTCTCTTCTAGTTGTTAAAGATTTTATGTACATTTAAGGAAAAGTAGCAAATGTCTATAAAATAAAACTCAAATTCCTATTGCTCCAGGCTGTGATCTTCTGAACAGATACTTTTTCCTAAATGTGAAAGTTTCTTTCAATATCCTTCTATTTGTATCGGTACCTTCAAAAACAGGTTGCTTAAAGCTCTGTTACGTTCATTTGTGCAACGAGTTAATATTGTATTTGACTATGTTTGACTGAGTTTTTAGAATTAATGACTTAGTTTCATAGGGCCGAGTGGGTAAAGTGATTTATCACATTGTTTAATGAGTGGCTTGCAATGAAGTGCTTTCTGTTGACAGAATGGCTACACACCACTACACATAGCTGCCAAGAAAAACCAGATGGACATAGCAACTACACTGCTGGAATACGGTGCTGATGCTAATGCTGTAACCAGACAGGGTATTGCCCCTGTTCATCTTGCTTCTCAGGATGGCCATGTGGACATGGTGTCATTGCTCCTTGCTAGAAATGCTAATGTAAATCTCAGCAACAAGGTAAGTGTTCCCTGTTTGGTGCTAAGACAATAAACGTGGTGATGAGAAGGATAGGGACCTATAGGTACCTTTCTCCACTGTGATTCTGCAAGTTTTGAAAACCATGGCAGGTGTTTTGAATACACATCATCGTTTCTTCTAGCAAAGAGAGCAGCGTGCAGCATGCCATGTCACATTAAATGAACTGTATTTCATAATACAAAATGTAGTGAGTTTTGATGATAGCACATGCTGCAGAGGAATTTATTAATCCATCTCCCTTCCTTCTACCTTACACTAGTCTGCCAAAACATGCCCAGAGAGAAAATGTCTTCCTCCCCACAGTGATTAGTGAGGTTGGTGCCTGTCATTTATGAGCCTCGAGATATATGCCTGCCCATTAAGCAGTGGTAACCACTACCTCTTGTAATGGGATAATAACAGCAAGGTTGTCTGAGATTTTGTTCGTTAATGTAAGTGATCCTTCCTCCCCAAGGAGTGTTCCTCAGAGCACAGTGAGTTTTGGTGTAATTTCTCTTTGGGGCAGGAAAGGGAAGATGTAGATTTTAGTTTCTATGTGTATGAATTTATAAGCTATTAAGTCTGTTCTATAGTAATCTTTCTAGCAAATGTACAGCCTTAATTCTTTAAATGTCCCACTAGACATCAGAGATGTCATAAAATGTAGTTTCATTTTGTGGCTAAAGTAGAAAGGCAAGAGACAAATTTTTCATGGATAATATTTCTTATTCTCAGCTGGTAGAAAAACTCTGTGTCCTCTGAGGCTGTGAGTGATGCTGCACAGGGCTGCTGTGTTTTGCTGCTTCTAATATCACAGTTTGGTTATTTCTGGGCCCTCCTTCAGGAAGCTTTTCTTGCAAGTGTTGAGTTTTTTTCCTCAGTCTCAATCAAGTGTGTGGGCTTACGCAGTGCAGGATGTACTTTGTATTCCCACAGGGCAATTTGCCACGTACACGTTCTGTATCACGTTAGCTGTCATGGTTTTGCTGCTAAGACTAATACAGAGAGCATGATTACAGCTGCTTGGCATTTTGATTCAGTCCCACCAGAGGTTAATTACCTGCAACATCCTTCAATCTGTTACTGGTTGTAATCTCTAGTTTCTCATTATACTGATAACACCACCTTTTGAAAATAGTTCCCCTGTACTCACTTAGGGATGCACGTTTCCTCTGAGCTCCACACCTGTATTTGAAGCCAGATTTTTAAAGCATGCTAGCTTTTAAGTTTTACTGTGGGAATAAAAAGAACATTTGTTTTCTTCAGGATACACAGAATGCTTAGGAGCTGAACACTCAGAGCCCCAGTGTGAGCACTGATTACTTGTTAAATCTTTTTAGAAGGTTTGGCTCATAATATCCAGGCTCTGTTAGGTAATTTAGTGTTGGTTACTGTTATGTATCTGTGTTATGTGACCCACCTAAGCTGCACTGTTATCAGGACTGCATGTTCAACTGCAGTACAGTGGGATGCTCTCAACAGTGACTGCCTTTGGAAGCAACTTTCCTGTGGACCTGAGTTTGGGTTCCAATAGTAGGAAACTTAGCAAATGTGTCTGACGTGCCAACTACTGCCACCTGCTCTTCTGTCACTGGTGCTAAAGACTGTAGGAATAGCAGGAGAGATAGAGAAGTGTAATTTCCAAGTAATATGGATATTCCTCCCCATTCCTAACAGCAGCCCCTCAGCAGATTCTCTCTTCTACTCTTTTTACCTGTGGTCTTTTATGTGACAGAAAGTTGCTTAGCTTTCTGAGGGTTTAAGGATTTTAGGTCTTGAGTTTCAGATAAGAAAAATGGTGAGCAATCCATAAAATTAAGTTTCAGAGCATGTCATCTAGCAAGTCTGAATACTCCCTGGGCAGAAAGAAATGGACTTGTTCTCAGAGAAATGTAGTTTTATCTTTTCTCTTTGTGTTTGAAAATGGTCAAGTAGAGCAGTAAAAGGTAAGGATAAATCTGAGTGAATGTTACTTCTGGAAAACTTGTAGAAGTGTAAATAATAATTCAATGTTTCAAATCTATAGAAGTGAATGAGTTCGGAAGTAAAAAAGTACTATGCAACTTTTTCTTAAAGTGCTATAATTTGCTATCCCACATTGAACAGAGCATGAAGAAATCTTCTTGTGTAAAGAAAACATTAGCTTCCTGGCTTTCAAATTGTACTTTCTTGCAAGTCAACAAATGTGATTAGGAAGCACGTTACACAGTGAAAACAGAATTTATAATTTCTTTACATTCAATAGGATGTTTTGAGTCTTCCTGATATCTGTATTTGCATTTTAGTATTCATGTGCCTCCTCTGAAGATTGTTACATATTTCTTCTAATTTTCAGAGTGGACTGACACCACTCCACCTGGCTGCTCAGGAGGACAGAGTCAATGTAGCAGAGGTTCTTGTTAACCAAGGAGCTGCTGTTGATGCGCAGACCAAGGTACAAACACCACTATCAACATTTATTCTTTTCTTTCAGGGAGGCACGGTCCTGTAGACTGGGCTAGAATCGATTTCAGGGTGAAACTGAAATAACAGCAGAGAGACAGTCCTTGTAAAAAATTATTACAGAATATATTCTGAAAACTGAAGATACATAAAATTTAATGTTTAGTATTATTAATAGTCTTTGAGCAGTAAGCTTATTTCTTGCCAAATATTTAGATCAATTTAGATTTAGATTGTACCCTACTACTGCCTTTCACTGAAGGTAAGTGGGATTAATCTGTTATCTATGTAAGGAAACTTTCAGAAAAGCTTGTGTTGTCTCCTCAGAGTCATACAATCTTTCACTGTATGCATACTCTCATCTGCTTTTGGTATTTTTTATGTTGCATATAGTTTCCCTTCAGCTGACAGTAGAAGCAAAACACAGAAATGTTACTTAAAGCATCTGTATTTACAGCAGGAGAAACAATGTGAATACAATCTAGGCATTCCTAGCTATTAAGTGATTAAAACTTTTTCCCATGATTTAAGACACTTTATGAAATCAAGTAGTGTCCTTTATCTGAGCTGATACTAAATAACTACCCATAGAGATGATTCTATGAGTAAAGCTATTCTTTATTTGCAAAGATTAACCCCTACTCATAGAGCTTGACTCAGCCTTCATGACAGGATGCCTCTGAATTTCTAAGCTGCTTTGTTTTGCAAGGCATAGTGGGGTGAGCTATTTCATCATATGGGTGCGTTCTAGAGAACTGACTTTTTCTGGTGTCCCAAATCCAGACTAGACCATTGTTCTGATGGTAAAGATTAACCTGTTAGTTTGTCCATAAATATTACTCTACTCTACCTTCAGAAATAATATTAGAGATGAAACATTTAACTCTTGAGAACAAATTTGCAATTCTTTATCATTGTTTTCTAATATGAAATACTTACATGTGATGGTGGTCATTTCAAAGTTGCTTGCCTAAAAATAATTGTACCTAAAGTAAATAAGAGACCTTACTTTCCAGGGTGCTTGGAGATGCTTTTGAGACCCCAGGCACTGATGCATCCCACTTCACAGTACTAGAGCAATGCCATCAGCAAATTCCAAGAGCCTGTGTACAAATGGTGTTAGGCTCACTGACAGCGTGTACAGTGCTTAGTGCTCAGAATGATAGTAATCTCAGTGTTGATTACACTTACATTCTTCATGCATTGTCTAGGTCTCTGAGTCATTCGTTTAGCTGGACTAGAAATCAGTTGTGATCAAATACGTGGATTGAGCCAAGTTTCAGGATGTAACTTGCACTCTTTGTGCAGAGTAGTAGCTTTCACAGCTCTCTGGTAGGTGCGAGCCATAAGTTAGGTACTGTGCTTGCATCCCAGAAATGTCCAGGTGTGTCAGACTGTCCAGCAATATTATCATTCTGTCATCACACTGACATCTCAGAAAGGGCTGAATCCATCATCATTTTTGGGTACAAGTCAGCAGATTATAATCCATGGCAGAGGAAAAGTCATTGTTATGTGATTTTTCTTCTGCGTAACTCCAGCTGTACTGGCTACTGATTTCAATGACATTCTTCTGATATGAAACTGAAATAGTTCCACTGAAATCCCAGGAGCTTCTCCAGCTTTTTACTTTTGTAATATATCCTCAGTTTATAATTTACAGATTAATCAGTCTGGGTTCTTATCATCTGCTAAATCATCCATCAGCAGATGAGATCTGCCCTGGTTCATTCTCTGCACGATTTCCTCAGATGTACACAGTTGCCTTTCTGGAGATAGTTTCTACCTGGTTTTAGTTTCTGTAGCAAGACATTGCAGAACCTGCTCCTTTTACTTGGTTAAAGCCGAATCGCCTTGTAGCCCATGCAACTTGTCTGTGAGTATTTGCCTTTCTCCCACTCTTCCCTGTCCCACAAATAGTAAGTAGTTTAAAGAGAGATTTGCATCGACAGGTGCAGGCAGTCATGTCCAAATAGGATCCGGTTCTGGACTTAGTGGCCTTTTACTCACATTAGCATGGTGAAACATCTGAGATACTGTCACAGCTGAGAGGCAAGGCATGTCTTTTGAGTCTCAGGGCCAGCCTGGCAGAGTTGCACAAGCTCTGTGCTGAACTTGAAGCCTGGCTCAGTGGCAGTGTGTTGGAGCAGGCATGGGGCTCTGCAGAGACTCACAGAAAAGAGGCTTTAGTGTCTTATTCAGAGATCTACTCTAGGTGGAGCTGAATTTCTGAAATGCATCTCTGCAAGTGAGCTGGTCAGTAGGTAAAACCACACACGGGGGAAAAAAATGCAATCATATTTGACTGCAACTTGAGTCCAGTCTTCTGTAAGAGTCATATAATTTAGAAAAAACTCTAACAATAAGTCCCTTGTTCACCTCTGTTCCTCAGTTTTATCTGTAACTAGTACAAGTAGAATAGTTTTCCAGTTTTCATTTACTTCAGTGGGACTGTCCCATAGTTGTCAGGAAGTGGGGCAGGGATTCAAAACTTCAGGCAAGTCATGGTATATTTAAGCAGTGCTACTTTGTGGTGTAACAAATCACCTGTCTGGGAAAATGTGCATTATTAATCCTGTAGGACTCTGTGGTGAAGAACACCCTCAATAGTTTATCCTCCTGCCTACCATGCTAACTTGCTGTCTCTGCTGTAGGGGGCTCTCTTCTTAGGAGTACCCACATGCGTAGCAGGATTGTGTTAGAGTGGACTGAGACTGATGCTTATTCACAGGCTTCTGCAGAGTTCTTTCTGCTGGGTTTGTGCAGCAGTGAGCTCTCCATCTCTAGGCTCCTCATAGGCAGCTGCATGGAGGTTATCTGCCACATACCCACTCTCTACCACCTGTGATGTAAGAAAATTGCCAGTGTAACATGGAAAGGTTTCTAGACAACCTGATGATCACCTTGAGTTCCTAGGAAAGGAGCTGACAAGGTCTTAACTTCTACAATGAAGAAAAATTATTATGCTCTAAGAACTACCATACCTTGACCTCATGTTCTGTGCAGATCAGGTTTAGATGATTGACTTGTAAAACAGCAGCTCCGTAGTTACAGGCTCTCTTGTTTAGATGGATTAACTGTTCTATGGGAATGAAAGGTCTGTGCATGCTGGATCTAAAAGCAGAGGCACTGGGGAGGAAGATACAGCAACAGCTGAGTTGGCTTTAGAAGCACTGTTGCTGTGCCTGCATGTTTGCACGATACTGTCCAGCATGTCCAGTTCAGTTTTGTTATTTTGGACATATGGTGACAGAGATGTGGCCATCTGTGCCTTAAAAGTCAGTGAAGTCATACAGTAGAGTGGCTTTATATTGGGGATCTCCACATCACCACTAGCTTTCTGTTTTCTTCTCTCCACGGCCATACGCTTTTGTTACCTTAGCTATTGTGGACTACCTAACTATGCAGTAGTCTTTTTTTCCTTGGTTTTTCTTTGTTTAGATTATCTCCTTGTAATATACCTCATTTTCTGAGGTTAAGTAAGCATCAGTTATGTCACTCCAGCATGGCACCTGTCAATAAAGGGAGAACATTTAACATCTAAGCAAGTCATTCGGCTTCTTGGGTAGGGACCAATGAGCTATCATCTTCCATCTCTGGTACATGTTCTTTTATCATCATTTATTTATAACCTGCACTCCTTATGAAAACATCTAGAGTTTGTAGTTCTGACACATGGGAGTTACTACTCCTGCTCAGGTTCTGACGGCCACTCACGATTGGGTTTTTTCAAGTGATTAGAGGAGAAGATTAGGAAGAAATGTGCTTTGTAGCATGAAGTTACAGCAGGGAAATAAAAATCTAATACTACAGAAAACTTTTTGTGCGTGAGATTGTATGATTAAAATCAGTTCTGGTGCTAAAACTTCTGAGCATTTTCAAAATTGATCTCAGACCTGAACCACTGCAACTGTGGTTCTTTCTTGGGGTGGCTTCCCTCCCAAGAAGTTTTTTCCTGAACTTTGTTGTAGAAAAAGGCACGTAAGGAAGAATACCTGCTGTTTTGAAGTCCCATTTATTGGTGGCATTATGGGATCCTTCTGGCTCTAATCCCGGAGCTGTGGGAGTCTGTCTCAGTCAACACTGAATAGTAAACAGCACTGGTCTAGCATGCCAGAACTAGGGCTTGAGAGGCCACAAGGCTGCTCCTGCCACTTGAAGATGGGGTTTTGTTGTGTGGTTTTAAGCCTAGCCATGTTAGACTGAGCTCCAACTGATAAGCTACAGAAAACACCACATCTTAGTATGCAAGAAGCAAATAATAAAATGGAGGAAAAGTAGCAACACTAAAATACACTTCAGGTGGTAAATCTTCAGAGCTTCTTAAAAACCCTTGCCATTTAGAAAGCTTTAAAAATTGAATTTAGTGTTCACAGAAGGCACGTTAATATCCTGCTACAAAGGCAGCAGGTTTTGTCCATTATGACATTCCATTTGTGTGTCTGAATTTAGGTATGTTAAGGAGTTTTCAATGCTGAAACTCTGTGTTATGCATTATCATGCTTAACACAAGGAATGTCCATATTACATATAATATTGGGTGTTAAAAATCGATCTGAAGCCTTGGCTACAAGCAGATATTCTGTCTCTGGTGGTCAAGTGTATAAAAGCTATTCCGGTACATGTGATGTTGCTTTTGTTGCAGGGCTTTTGCCAAGCTGGCACAAGTAAATATTGTTTCATGGCACAGTAAGTCTCCACGTGTCATTTTTCCACTGTTTATCCCACTGGATAGTGTTATTGTAGCATACAGCATTGCCGTGATGGACTGGCAAAGGAAGACTGACGGGAGAAGAGTACTGGTTCAGTCAAGGATGAAGAGCAGGAACTGGAGCGTTGATCTCAGTGCAGGTTATTTTAGTCAAACAGTTTCTACACTGCACCTCATGTTGGTTCTCTGCTGAGGGGATTGATGATCTCACAGCCCCTGGTTGACTGTCAGGAAAATAAAGCCGATATTAAACTGTCCTTTGTTCCTAAAACTGTGGTATTGGTAGGAGATAATGGTGACTGAAAGGTCATGATGTTCTTTTGCAGGTTGAGCTGGGCCTTGTATTTCAGCTTTATTCAGGGTGATTTATTCAGGTCGGCCTGCCTTGCTCTGACAGACACCCCATACCACCCCGAGTGCCACAGTGGTTCATAACAGCAGTTCAGTTTTTCCATGGGAATATCTAATTTTCAGATGTAGAAAGAGATAGGCAGGTGGCAGGGAGGGTGGGAAGTGCTGTCAAAAAGAATCACTTTGATACAGAATGAACGTTCAAATAGATATACTTTATATCTTCATGGTATATTATCTCTCTCTGCTTGGCGCTTGGTACATGCTCAGTTGGTATCAAGACATTTGTATGGAGCTTTCCAGCCTAATAATGTACAATAATGAACCTTTGCAAGGTGCTGCAATGTGTTAGGCCCTGATTCAGCAAAGCAGTGGTATATGTGCCTGTAAATTTGCTTGTTTCATTCAATCAAGGCTTGGATGCCTCAGTGATCATTTTCTACCCTTATCAACAATAATACTGTAGCTTCATTTTCTGACACTTAGAGCAGAAAGACAAAAACAGAGCAGCTTGAGAGTCAGCATGACCAGAAAGATTCAGTAATTCAAGCTGTTAAGATTTATGGCTGCCAGTGGAGGACATTAAAGTAATTCACTTACATGATATATAAGACTTGTGATAATTTCCCTCAAAAAAATGGAAGGGTGAGAGAATAAGGGATGTTTTCTGTCTTTGTGTTCCATTAGAACTGAAAAGCTCAACATTTCTGATTTTTTCTTTTTGACACTTGTTCTTGTGGCTTTTTTAAAGTTCTTCACAGCTGTTAACTCCCATATTGCTGCTTATTCTTTAAAACTGCTAGAAGCACCATGGCAGCTGACTGCCAGAAGGTGATGTACAATAGAACTGTATTAAACAGAAGCCCTGATTTTCTTGGAAGTAACTGTTTAGATATTGGGAAGCCTACTAAGTGCCTTGCTTTGCCATATATATATAATATAAGTCTGAACCTAAACTGCTGTGCAGACGTGTATAACTGGGGGCTGGGTATTTTTGATTGTTGTTTGGGTTGTTTTTTTTTTAATTATTAATACTTTTTGAAGCAAAATATATTAGTCTCCTGGACCCATTTCTATAGAGCATGGAAGTATTATAGCAAACCATGACAATTACTACTTTTATAGTTAATTTGGTTGTGTAATTGCAGAATCTGCCATGCAGAATGTTTCAGGAAAATTGATAGAAGATTTGTTTTCCATGAGGGTGTCAGGATATAAATGTAAATGTTATACCTGCCTGAACTACAAAGAGTTGAATGCAGGAAGCTGTAGCTGAAAAGCAAAGGATATCCTTTCTGGGTCTCAGGCATTAAAAGGGCATTTTGCTAATTAGTTTTATTTTGGCAAATGCCTTCACTGCAGACATTGCTGACTAGAAACATGGAAGATGTCCTCTGGTGGCTGATGAGGTCTGACATGCCCAGTGAGATGCAACCTGCCATGTCAGATCTCAGTCACTCTGCTGTCAGTGTCTGTGCTGCGTTAGGCACTGCCTCATCAAACATGGCATGACTTGAGATGACCACAGGGTATGGCAGACTTAAAAGAAAGCTCCCAGGCTCCTCCTGGGAGTTCAGACAAGAAACTGGTATTTGGCCACCAGGCTAGCAGGTACTCACACTGCTACCCAGGACATGTGTGATGCCTGTAGCGGAGAAGCTGCTTTTCAGTGCAAGCACCTCCATACCCGATGAACAGCACCAAAAGATTCAGAGGGAGCTTCCTTCAGCTTCAGGTCTGGGATACCAAGAGCTATAGCAGGGAAAAGAGTGACCATGTTACCATGGAAATTTCATGATTTCTACCATGGATTTGGAGGGGAAAGAAGAAAAGTTTTCACTTAGTCTGATTAAAACAGCAAGATAGTCAGGAGTGACAGAGCGTCAATAATTACTCCTCTAGCCATTTATGAAGGTACCATATGTAAATTTTGTATATACTATTTGTACAAGGTGATTGATGTTATACTGCTGTAAATATTGGAGGGTTGATAGCTCCTTCTTCAATATTCATTGTCACAGGCTGGAGAGAGGACTCTTTACAGATCACCTCAAAAGGAAAGTTGAGATCAGCTGGTCTCGGTTCTCTGATACTCTCCAGATTTAATGTTTTAGGGTTATTAGCAGGGGGTTCCCCGCAGGTGGCTCTTGACTATGGATTTCATCTCCCCAGTTGGTTTTATGATGTCTCATTTTTGTTGACCTTGCAGATCATGTAGAGGCCTGTATTTTGAAGGAGAAGAAGGGTCTTAAGTTCTTGTATGAGGAGATTTCACAGCACTTTTTTTTTAACTGATGTTCTGATAGTTTGGCTGTGTTTTAATCTGAGTTTATGTCCGAATGTGTAGGAGGAGGGGCTGCAGAAGATGTGTTTGTGTTACGAGGATATGAGTATGCTCATTGTTCTGCTGAAGACTCAAGGCTGACCAGCTTAGGCAGCTCTGTCAGATTCAGACCCCCAGTACTGCTAGGAAGCTATTAGGCCAACCGTAAGCTATCAGTAAGGAGATCCCAGCATTCAGCTCATGATGATTACACTACAACTTTTAGCACTGTGTGCAGCTATTCTGCAGGAAAAGTTCATTGTAGTCATTTGGCATCTGATCTACTGTTCATATAAGTCAACGGAAAGTTTCATTCTGCTGATGCGAATGGAATTTAGATCCAGTGCTGTTTCTTGTAATGATTAACTTGTGCTGGTTGTCAAAGCGTGTAGTTTCCTGAAATGGCACAGGGTATATAATTAACTGAGGGAAAAATACACACCCTAACTTAAAGTAACTGGCACAGCTACCCTCTCCTACCATGTGTTAATACAACTGAAATTAGATAACCTTATGTGAAGTAGTGTCAGAAGCAAAGTGACATGAGGAAAATGGTGTGTCTAACACTATGGACGATTGAAACTCCCCTCTAGTGGAAACAGTTCACATTTGAAGTTTTCTCTTTCTTTCTTCTGAGTAGCTTTGACCTCAGGATTTGTACATGTTATGTAGTGCTGACTCCAGAACCCCAGACTGACCTTGGACTTGTCCCCTCACTGCTTTTGACCAAGTTGTCTGTGCTGGCCACACCTCACTGACATGGATGTACAAATAAAGCATGACAGGCTGCAGCTTTTAAATCCCTGCCTTCCTCTATCTCTTGGGCACCAAGCTTTCCTTCTCAGAGCAGGAAAACAAAGACACTTCTTTTACCTTTAAACGCTGATGAGAGCAGCAGGAACCTGGTCAAGACGAGAGCAGCTGATCTTTCAGTGTTTCTACCGACAAGGTTGGCTTTTGGATCTTGTTCCAAATCGTTGAGTCCCAAGTAGTCTATTTCCCTTCTGGCTATGTGGCTGCCTTGGCCTTAGCCAGCAACCAAAACACACACCATGGCGTTGTTTCCCCATATATAACTGTCCTTTTTGCCACTGGAATTAATGATCTCAGACAGCCTCACCTCTTACCCTTTTTCCGAAAGCAGAATTCCTGTAGATTAGCAGCAGCGCATGTTTGCAGTGTATTTTACCATGTGTTTAACGTATTTGTGTTCCTCATGTCAGATATGATTTTTGCAGCCTAGCAATTGATTTTTCCATAAAACCTGCTAATAGGGCATGGGGCCAATACCACGTTGGAAGTCCCACAGAATAGCAAAAGGACATATTACACTGGCAGTGTGGTTTCATCCTGCTTGCAAAATGAAACCCTGTTTGAACACTGGCTAAGATGGCCCTTTTGGCATCTCAGAGCTCATCAATGTGCCCAGGAAACCGGAATCCCAAGTATTCACCTCAAGAAAAGGAGAAACCCATTCTGTCTCTGTGAGCAAAGCATCTACTGGAAAGCCAACAAGCTATTAGTGTGAGTTAGGGGTTTAGGGGAAATGTGGTCTCTCTACATGCCGTGGAGAAAAATAGCAAGGCTCTTATTGAGTGGAACCATCTCCTTAGCAGTCCTTTACGCAGCTCTACATTGATTATGTTTGTTAATGAAGAAGAGATAGTGTTGACTTGCAGGTAAGATAAGGCAGGAAAAGATAATTACTTCAAGAAAGATAATCTAATCATTTCTAATATTCAAGCATCTCAAGTCCAACTTCTCAAAACTGCTAACAGTGTTCTCATGACTAAGGAAAAAGAACAGCAAGAGCATGCTTTGGTCCTCTTTGTTTTGTTGCTTTGTATGTTAAATGTTAACTGTTGAGTCAAGTTTTTATTACAATTAACAGGTTTCAAGATATTGTTTGGCTTTTTTAAAATATGTGGGTGAGTCAACCTACTGACTCCTGCTTTGCTACTAGTGGCAGTTTATAAGCCCCAGTAGTAGTTTTTATCACTCTTGTCAGGTTTTTAAATGATATTCTTATACTAAACTATTTTAGAAAAATTTCCAACATGTGTACTCTTTACTATAAAAAGCCATTTAGTTGTGTTTAGAGCATTTGGTAGGGGAGTCCCAATGTTGACAAACATTTTTAGTCTGTTGACTAGTAATAAAAAATAAGTAATAGGAACAAAAAGAATACATTCAACTTTCTCATCTTTGCAGTTGCCATGAGAAAGCAATTTCTTTCAGTTTGTATAACACAAGGCCAGACACATGAAAAATTAGACCTTTCTGTGTTAGAGTCTCAACTCACCAGCTGGTGTTCCAGTTTCTGTAGGACTGTATTGTTCTGGCAGAGCTGACAAATCAGTTGCATTGTTTTAGATTTACCTTCAGGCATTTCAGTTAGAGTGGATGGGCTGCAAATTGCAGCATAGCTGAGGCAGCCCTCAGCCTGCCTGTTTCTTTAGAAAGCTGTTGTTGCTCACTTATTGTTTATTATCAAATTGTAGGAGCACCAAGCACACCAGCCTCACTGTGCAAGGCATTATAGACACATTATACACATATTTATTTAAAAGAGTGGGCTCTGCCCCAGAGACCTGGTAGTTTGACCAGTGGATAAGAAGGCAAATTGAATCAATATTGCATGTATTAAAGGTTATAGAAATATAAAGCAATCACAAAGAAGAGACCTGGACTGACAGTCATGAAAAGTGTGGGGTTTTCCCCAAGGTTGGAGGATATTTCACATAGGCCAAAAAATAAAACTTAACAGGTTTTTTTTTTGTTGTTTCGTGTCTGTTTTTTTGTCAGGGGACGTGTGGGATATTCACATTTACTAATTGCTTACATTCGTTCTAGATGGGATACACTCCTTTGCATGTTGGCTGCCACTACGGAAACATAAAAGTTGTTAACTTCCTCCTGCAACATTCTGCAAAAGTTAATGCCAAAACGAAGGTGAGTTTTCCGCCTTGGCCTCAGTAATGCAGTGGAGGCGGCTCGTGCGCCGTGCCCACTGCAGCCTTTCCCTTTCCCTCTGCCTGCAGAACGGGTACACACCGCTACACCAGGCTGCACAGCAGGGGCACACCCACATCATCAACGTCCTGCTCCAGCATGGCGCAGCACCCAACGAGCTCACTGTGGTAAGTGCAAAGAGGCCGCCCCATGAGGCCGTCCCACGAGGCCACCGCATTCCCCTCGGGCTCAGTCGTCCCACCCTGCGTCAAGCATCTGAGCAAGAAAAATGTGAAAAAATGTGTGTTGTGGGAGAGGAAAAGAGCAGAGGAAGCCTGTTCCCATCGCCCCCACGTCCTCTGTGATCTCTTCCAAAACTAGAACAACGAACATCTGGAAATCTTTACATTTTCATCCCGCTTCTGTTAAAGGTTAAAAACTTACAGTTATATATCCTACTACCCCAAATGTATTTATTTCAGTCATCACCATGCAAACATTTATTTGGCTTTTGTTGTTCGTTCTTCTGCAGTTAATTAGCAGTTTCTACACTTTTCCTTGCTAACATTCAACTTTTGTTATAAATATTTCAATTGCTAGAATGGGAACACTGCCCTCGCCATCGCCAAGCGCCTTGGCTACATTTCAGTCGTTGACACATTGAAGGTGGTGACGGAAGAGACTATGACTACAATTGTGAGTACAGCTTAGTTCAATAGTGAATAAAATAATTTTTCCTAAGCCAGTGTATTCAGCTTTGCTTAGTTACATATCTACTGAGATTCCAGTTTAATTTCCACCTATTTCCTTTTAGCGGTATAAAGAAGATATTAAGCCAAATCTGAGCAATATATTTTTAAAGTGGTAGATGCCATTAGGATGTATGAAGAAAGAGCATAAAATGGACAGTATAAGTGACTGTTCATAGCTGCCATGTTTTTCCATGTATCTTGTTGTTTAGGGCACAAACCACACGAATATGGGCTGGTTTGTAGTCAAAAAGACATTCCTTCAGATTTATGTAAATAGAAGTTTCTTCTGCCCTTTGAGAGGGTTTGTCAAGGGACTGAGGTTTAATGGCTTGTATTTGGCCTAAGAGAACCTATTCCAGTCTAAAAAGTGGTTGAAATTTATTTAAAAGCACCACATTGCATCTTTTCTGGCATCTTCTGAAAGGCTGTTCTGCAGGCAATCACAGTCAGCTCCTTCAGCCCTAGGTACCCATTCACTGACATATACAGCTTATCTGCCTTGTCTCTCAGGAAGGCTTATTGCAGCGTCAGCCAAGAGAGATAAAAAAGAGACTAGCAGTGGTCAAATATGACCAGCTGTCAGAAAAATGGTGACTCACAGAATCCAATAGATTTCACAGAAAGATCTTTGATTCACTAATATTTTGCCAGATTGGTCTATGAAGAGAACTTTGTGAGGTAAGGAGCCTCCGTGCACCACCACGGTAGAGAAGCCAGAATTAGGTCTTAAGAACATAAATTCAGAACACTGGCTCCAAATTTGCTTTTTTCCTTTCTGCAACTTTTTTTTGCTGATGAAAAAGAAAAAGAGAAATGTAGGCACATAATGTATTTTTAGGTGTATCAGAAATGGAAAACCGTTACTGGGCGTTCCACATTATATCATCACCCATTTGAGTGGTATATCAGTGCAAGCAGGTGGCTGCCATACGATGAGCATTTGGGATGACAGACAAATTTTAGCTCTGCAACTGCTTTTCCTGGCTGTGGTCTATAATTCAGTAGCTTACAGAAAATCTACCCCACAAAAGACAAATTTCAGAATAATAAAATAGAAAGGAATATTCTGGAAAATAATGATGATTTTTTTCATACGGCTTCTCTCTAGGTTTCCTCAGGAACACATTTCTCTCTAGAAATATTCCAAATCTTATCTAGAGATAGCATAAACTTGATTGTTTGCCTGGTATACAACTAGGTAACTGCAGGAGGAGTAAACCCACATTTTTATGCTAAGACCTCCCAATATCACATGGTCGTTCGTAGCCTGTAGAACAAAGAAGCTGGGGGAGTTTGTGCTGCATAGGATGGCTGATGGTTTATGTTCTGTAGATAAAGAAGAGCAGAGACATGGTGGGTCAAGCTGCAAATTGTGCTAGAAAAAAAATGTGAGATGCCAAAAGGCGTGTGGTACCCCAAATACTCTCAAGAGAATCCCAGAGATAATTTCCATTAAAATCAGAATATGCCACTTATCAATCACAAGTCTGTAATTGTCAGACTTTGGAAGATTAGACATGAAATCTGATTTACAAATCTGAAAAACTTAGTTTGACTGCTGAGACTTATTTTTTGAGGAATGTGGCTAAACTACTTCCGAAGTTAAATTTCATGAAACCAGGGATGAACACAACTAATTTTAGCTTGTGCTGTACCCCAGCAGGAGAGTGAAATGTGCAAGTGTGTATCATTCATGGGATACACAGGTATTCCAGGGACAGATTTCAAGCATTCATAACATTTCTTTTTCTGCATTTGTGGGTTTTTTTTTTAATATTGGTCTTTGAATCTGAATCAATGTAAACATCAGGATGAGAATCAAACCACTTCTGAGTGTCTTTCATGCACAAATTCCTTAAGGGGTACCCTTTAGCCTGCATGTGGTTACAATTGTTCTCATTTGTGAGAAAACCACACAATTCATGCTGAGGCACCTCTGAAAAAATTCACATAGATTAGGCCTGCTCCCACATTGTAGCCTTTTTCTAACAACAAAGCAAAAGTACTTCCCTCAGACAGTTCAGCTTAAATAGAGAGGGTATATTCTTGCTCAAAATTAAGATGACTATTTAAAGAGTTCTTATTAAACCCCTTAACATGGAACTCTCTTCACTGTATGTTTCTTCTTTTGATATTATCATTTTCTAGACTTATAGCTCATGCTTTTTTCTGCTGTGAAAATGTGAATATAGTTTACAACACAAATATAATTTTACCGATTCCTGTAGTCTTTTTAAATGTATGCTTAAATGCATCTATAAAAAAGAAAATTAATAAGAAGCTAAACAAAATTCTTGTTTTGCTAACTGCAGATGAATATATGCCCTACTTGTCTTTTAGTTTTAAAATAACTGTAGTTTTAAGAAAAATTATGCCTGCAAACTGACTTTTTTTTTCTTTGACAGACTGTTACGGAAAAGCACAAAATGAATGTACCTGAAACCATGAATGAAGTTCTTGATATGTCTGACGATGAAGGTATTAAAAACTAAAAAAAAAAACCCACTTGCTTATTTTTCAGTCTTATATTGTTGCTGGAGTTATTTGTTTTTAAAAAAAACAACCAAGCACTATTAATTGGATATGGACTTTACACAGTTGTTTTTTACATTGATTGTTGTGTTGACACATTGATAGTCTATGCTTTTATTTAATGATTTGTTTATTTAAATCATACAGTTCGTAAAGCCAATGCCCCTGAAATACTCAGTGATGCTGAATATTTGTCAGATGTTGAAGAAGGTATTTGTGCATTTTTGTATTGCAGTGATATTTAACTTAAGCCTCTTCCTTTTATTTCGTCTGTCTGAAAATTAATCCTTTCAGATAATTTTAACATTATCCCACTAACAATATTTTCTGCTTTACAATTAAGAATGTTTTCAAAAAGTCTTTGAGCTATTGCTGATAATCCTCTAACTTTTTCTGAATTTCTTACTCCAAATTTTTAAATCAGATTATCTCCACTTTCCTGGAATGGACATTTTGCTGCTGCTTCTGTATCATGCAGAATTGTTTTATTATTGTAACTGTAAAAATAAATACTGGATAAAAGGGTCAAGTATAAGAGCACTTTGGAAGAAACAGCTAATAGGGAAAGTGAAGGGCAGAAGGAATGAGTTTGTTGGGTATTTTTTAAATTCTGATATGAATTCAGCTCTGAAATGCTTGATTACATTTGTAGTGGACCTTTAGCCTGGAAAGGGTGTTTTTGTGCATGTTTGTTTTAAGAAACATTTCAGACCTGACATTCAGTAAAAACATATCAAATTACTTTTGTCCTTAATAAAGAGGGTACTGCTTTGGACTCAACATGTTGGTGTTTGTTAGTGTTAAGGACGTACCTTGTAACTGAGACTCCATTGGTGTCATCCTGCAGAGTGGTACGAAACCTGTGAGAGACAATAAAGGCCTCTGTTTTCAGTGCCTCCCAAGCTATGGGCACTGGCAACCTGCCTGTCTCACCTCACTCCTCGGTGCTGGACAGGTTTGGCATGGTTTCAGTGCTCACCAAGTATTTAAAACTCCTTTGGCAACTGCTTCCCTCCTCTCTACCAGCATCCTCTGTTAGGTCTTCTGGTTTGGATGTGCAGGAGTCTGTTTCAACAGGAACTGCAGGTTTCCAGAGGCCACTGCAGGATTAGGTTCCCTGGTAGCATTCAGAAACAGGAAGGTCTTGAGTTAATGAACAGGATGACAGTGTCCTGAAGGTGTTTTTGTGTGTCCCAATTCACTTGCGTTAGAGGTGCAGTTTTTTTCTTCTCTACTAGGAAAACAAGTGACTGGGTTCAATTTTCTTGTACTTCTTTAGTTAATCCGTATTTGTTTATGCCTAGTGACATAATAATTTTAATTTTTATAGCACTTGAGCAGTAAGGTGTAAAAGATATTTAGCCAAGTTCGTTGTGTGCAGCTCTTGTTTAATTCATGCATTGAGACATCTGCTTTGTTTTTTATTTGTCATTGTGTTCCCATTGCTGCAGTTTCAAATGGATAGTGTTCTTACTGTACACCTGTGTTTTCCAAATACCTCTCTTAGGCCAATGTGCATCTCAAAATACGGTATTCTTTTAATTGACTAGAACACTTCTGAGTAATAGTGCTATTTAATAGAGCCGTATCCCACTGCACAGCATGTGGCAAGGTACAGATGAGAAACACTCCTATATGGAATCTGAATGTCAGAACCAAATACGTAAAACATGTCTTTTGATGTATAGGATCATTTTTAAGGCTAAATCTGTGGAAAGCTTTTATAGTTACTACTCTTAGTTTAACAACAAAAAAACCCCAAACAAATCAAGAATTAAGAATTCAGCTAATACAATTGATTATTTACCTAGAAACTATTCTGCACCTATGTTGTTCTAGGGGAGCTAAGAGACTGGTTTATATATAAACAGGATCATTTTCAACCCTAACACTGAAAGGGAGCTCTCAAATCAAACAATAGGTATTTTATTAATCTATGTTGAAGCACTCCAGCGTGCAAAGCATGTGATAAATTACAGGCTTTGAGGTAATAACCACTGTCTTGTCTATCTTTCCTGACTCACTCATCTGTAAAGACGGTATACCGATGCCCATCCCCACAACTCCTCAGTGTTGATCTGTATACAATGCATCCACTTAAACCAGTTGAAATAAATATGTTCAATGTAGTAATGCACTCTGACAAATCTCATAGCCAGGGAGCTATGAGTGAGAGAAGGCACAAATTTTACTGCCCAAATCCAAGTTCTCCCTCGTTTGACTAACATTCATGTCATCAGCCAAAACTCTTCAGTGAGAGAAGTTTGTTTAACTATTTCTCAATATAGCACAACCCCCAAGGTTTCTCTCATAAAAGATATCAAAGGCTTGGAAAGTAGAGTTTCAGAGCTCAGAGACAAATGTCAGGAAACAGTTTCCTTGTATGTACTTCTTGCTTTGCCCACTAAATAAGTATTTACATGGAAATTGTGAAATTTCTTTTTCCTGCCAAGGACCATTTGGTCTGGAGTCAGACTGGTTGAGAGGAGAGATCTTTTCTTCCTTTTCCTAGACTACTCTGGCAAATCTGTCCAAATGAGGTTAAGTGCTGGGAAACTGCTACACCGCAAAAAAGAAATAATGTGTTTTTAAAGGATGTGAACATGATTTTGTGGGAAAAAATGAAGGCTCATCTTTTCGTGTAGCAGAAAGTTTGTGGAATAATGTAGAGCAGTTCCAACACACACTGAACATGCGCCCTGCTTTTATTTTTAAAGAGATTGCTAATCTTAGAAATGTGAAACCTGAGACTGCAAGAACAGGGTCTTTCCTCTCACCATCTCCAGATGTGAGCTTGCACTCCACACCCTGCACAGCTGCACCCAGTGGTGCAACCTGTGGCCACAGGGCTGGAGGAAAGCCGAGAATCAGCCATACACATGGGAGCACAACCCAAGCCATCTGCGGGAGGCCTCCTCCTCCACAGCTCAGCCTCGGAGCTTCCCTCCAGGTGGGTGCAAGAGCTTTAATATAGTGGAGGAAGCTGCAGCCCTGCTGCGTCTGCCACAGTCCAGCAATGAGCTCTATCACAATGGGCTTCCCCAAAGCTTCTGCTGCTGTCCCAGAGGCAAAGGAACAGCAAGAAGTGGAAGCTGATAGAAAGAGGGGTGAGACTATCTCAACTTATTGTTGAGCTTTTAATTTTTTTTATTTGGTCTTCAGTAGATAACAAACTTCTGGGTGTAAATAAGGACACTGTTTTAAACCTATTTAATGGAGATTCCTCTCTCAGCAGGAGTTAAGTATCATGCTAATCAGTTGCTGGGAGATTAGACAGATGTCCCAACAGGCCAGGAGTGCACACTGCCTGATCCCTGAGTAGGTGCTGAGATACAGCATTTAAGAGAGGTCAGGGCATGCCCACGTATGAAAGTCTGATCATTTTAGGAGGGGGTGATTTATTTTATTTTTATGCTCAGAGTTTTCTGAGTTTCTTTGTCTCCATAAAATTTTACAGATTTATAAAAGTTTCAGTGGTTTTGTATTGACTCTTCTCCATATTTGTGTGAAACCAAAACCTTGGCTACAACTAGAAGCATCCTGCTCTTCCCTGTGGCTGTACCTCTTCTGCCATCAGGAAGCTCAGGACAGGCTGTGATGAGGGAGTGGTGAAAACTTCAGGGATCTTTAGCAAAGCAAGCGACAAATACCCATTTGAATCCTAGACTATGATTAAATTTTGTATGGGAATTTTCTCAAGCCACGTGATGCTTTCTCTTCTGCTGCCATAGAGCCTGTCTCACTGGCCTCTGAAAAGAGCACCTGCTCCTGCGCTCTTGCAAATCCCATCTGCAGGAGACAAGCTGAGGGAGCAGAAGAATGGTGAAAACACAGGAAAAGCTTCTTAGGGAGGAAAGAGTGACAAGAGTAGTATTGTCTATCTCAGAAGAAAAAGCTGTTTGAGGGGTATGCTAGAAAATAAAAAATAGTGGGTGAGCAGTAATACTTGTGACCCCTTAAGAAGGCCAAGAATAGGGGACATCAGCAAAACCAGCAAGAGGCAGATTCAGTTTAAAAGGGCTGCTCTTCCTGCAATGAGCAGTTGAATTGTGTGACTGCCTGCACATACCCTTGGTGTGGGCAATGCAAAAAGTTTACACCTTCAAAGTGTAACTGGAGGAACTTAAAAAGGGAATAAAAGTACCAGTACAAGACTACACAAACCTCCTGCAGATTTAGCAAATATGTTTTTAAATAACTTGTAGTTAGAAAAATGTCCCAGAGGACTTCCACTGATTCATCCTCTTATATTCTTCTGGGAAGTGTGACTGCTGTCAGAGGCAGGATATGTTGGGACTGATGAGCCTTTGCTTTGACCTGCTGCCACTGTTCTTCCCTGGATTGTGAACAGTTTCTTGTACTCATTATAGCCGTGTTTGCTCACTGTTAACAAGAACATCATCTTTCTTAACATGTAATGTACTATGAAGAGTAGAATGGCATTTGCAGAAAACCAGTGCAGTAGCCCCTTTTTTGGTGTTTTTTCATCAGTGCCTCACTTCTTGGGTGTTTCTCTATAATTTGTGTTCAGAGATGAATTTTGTCTGCACTTTTTTTATGGGACCTCTCTCTGCAGGAATAGTGTACTGTGAGCAAACACTCTGCTTGTTACCTGAAACACAGAGGATTAGGCTGTGGCACCTAATTAAACAGAGAGGGATTGCACCACCCATTTTCCTCCAGCCTCCCACGATCACAAAACAATGTCTGGAATTCTTTGAAATTACCACTCCTAGATGCAGTTTTTCCTTTGATGAGAGCATTTCATCAGAGTAATCCTGCTCTGTCTGGATTAGCTGCAGAGCAGGATAACATCTAATGTATTTTGCAGCTCAACTGGAATAACTTTTTATCATTCTCCACCTTCCCTTTGACAAATCCAACTCCACTCTGCCTTGGTGCAGCCCCACCTCGAGTACCATGTGCAGTTTTGGGCGCTACAGTATAAAAAGGATATCAAGCTACTGGAGAGTGTCCAGAGGAGGCTACAAAGTTGATGGAGGGTTTAGAGGGGAAGCCGTGTGAGGAGTGACTGAAGTCACTTGGTCTGTTCAGCCTGGAGAAGACTGAGGGGGGACCTCAAAGCAGTTTACTTAGAAAAAAAGAGGAGCTGGCGCTAATTGCTTCTCTCTGCTGACCAATAGGTTTAGGTTGGATATTAGGGAAAAATTCTTCACCCAGAAGGTGATGGAGCACTGGAATAGCTCCCCAGGGAAGCAGTCATGGCGCCAAACCTGACAATATTCCAAAAACATTTGAATAATGCCATCAGACACGTGGTATGTGTGTTGAGATTGTCCTATGCAGGGATAGGAGTTGGACACGATCATCCATGTGGGTCCCTTCCAACTCAGGTCATTCTGTGATTCTGATTCTGCAAAATGATGCTCCTAAAGAAAATGCTTTGTGTGTGCCTTACAGTGGTGCAGCGTTGGTCTTCAGGTGTTGTAAGGGGAGAAGTGTCCAAATGTTACCCATCCATTTAGCAGCTGCATCAAGTTGCTCACATCTCTGGCCTTTTCTGGGCTACTTCATCACCTCCGAAACTGCAGTCAGTTTTTCACAAGCACTGAATTGTCTCTCTGGACACGGGCACCCTGCGCTGGGGACGGAGTGGGAGTGGGAGTGGGGGGCAGCACCCAGCTCCCGCGGCTGGCACCCAGGGTGGATGGTGGACACCCTGCGCTCGTGCCCCGGGGGTGGGAGCGGGATGCAGGATGCGGAGGGCGGAGCGCAGCGCCCATCCCCGCGCTCTCGGCTCAGCCCCGGTGTCGCGTTACAGCAAACCGACACCGCGCAGCACCCCTATTTACATACAAATAACCCGAGTGCCTGCGTTTATGTCACCATTCCAGAGGCTTGCCAAGGGAGGCTGTAATCCAATCAGCAGAAGCTTTAAAGGGATGTCTGCAGGCTGATTAAAAGGGGTTGGTTGTGTTTTTTTTTTTGAAACTGTAGTTATTATTTTTGATTTTGTTTCATATTTGCAAAGAACTTTCATCTGAGTTGAGAGGACAAAGATGCACGTGTCCTAAAATACATTAGAAGAGATCAAGATGTTAAGAAGATCTCAGTTGTTGTGTGGAAAGCGAATATGACCCGCAGGGATTAGTTTGCTTGTGCTGGTTTGGAGATTAACTCTAAATCACTGCTTAAGGACTAATAGGACTAATAGGAATTCTTGGAAACATCAGGGAAAAAAATTCTTATAGACCAGACTGCTGAAAATGGCTTTCCAAAACAGTAAGACTTTTTAAAGTTTACCTTACTATATACTGTTTCTGTTTCTGGTGTTTTGAATGCTTTCTGGTGTACGATGAACGTGCGGTCTTTTAAACTGTTACTTAAAATACTGGTTGTTGCTGGGCTGGAGGAGAAAGTTGGTCTATTTGTTTGCTGTTTACAAAGCAGTAGCTGAAGGGGTATTTTTAGACTTGATTGTTAGTTTAAAACCAGCGCTCGCCTGTGGTTTCCTGACTTAAGTGAATGGAAACGAGTCTAAACTCCTTGAATGAAAGTGGGGAACGTGCAGCTGGGGTCGCGGTGCGCTTACCTTGGGGACCATGCTGCTAAAGTTCTGAGGTGCAACTTTTACACACCTAAAGCTCGTTCACGACAAAGGAAGAGAGCGTGAGTGTGGGCAAGTAACGAGCTTACGGGGAGCTCTCTGCTTAATGTTGTGGAGGGAACGGGGGGGGGGGTGGGGGAGGGAAAAAAAAACCTACAACCGCAAAAGGCATATTTTGGACTTGCTCTGTCAGTGCAGGAATGTGGGTTTGCATGATGTAATGGTATGCAAATGCTCCCAGCGAGACCGAGCGGCTCAGTTAACCCTTTGCGACATCTGCTCTCCTCTCTGAAGGTTTAAATGTTCTTCCTATAATTTTTTTTTCTAAAAAAACTAACTATCTACTTTTCTGCCTGCGGCCGATCTGGTGTTTCCCGAGGACTACGGGGGTCCCTGCGGTGGGTTTGGCTGGGCGGGCTGGCGCAGGGCTTTGTTCTGCTCCCGGGCCGGTCCTGCGGGAAGATCTCACCTTCGGAAAACCCGCCTGGGAGTGTGAAGCAGCTCATAAAAATAATAATAATAATCATAATCCCCTCTTGCATTCAACCTTGTGAAAGTTATTGAGAAATACCTAAGGGGAAGGCGGGCCTCTGCTTTCACTCGGCGTCCATTCATGCTTGCTGGGCTTCTCAGTCCTGGTGGGCGCCCAGGCTGCCTCTCACAATTAAGGATTTTTGGGGGATATAGAATAACCTAACCTGAGTTTCTCAGCTCGGGCTTTTTTGGTAAGGAAAGCAAAAGTGAGTGCAGTGGTGCAAAGTACAGAAGAAGCCTGTAGCTTGCTCAAATGATTGGGCAAAAAGTCATCTCTATAACTTTACTGGATTTATGTCAAGGTGGAGTTTGGCTTCTTACTTTTGCTCCCAATAAAATTATTTTCTCAGGCCCATTCAGAGGGTGGAGAATTGCTATACTATATGGAAAGAGCCGTAGGGAAAGTGGGGGTGAAGGAATTGCTTCCTTGTTGACGAGCAGAGAAGGGTGTTATCACTTACTAAGCACAGAAACCTCTACAATACATGGAGCTTCTGATTTCAGCCTGGATTTTGTGCTGGCAGGTGAGGATGCAATGACAGGTGATACGGACAAATACCTCGGACCCCAGGACCTGAAAGAGTTGGGAGATGATTCTTTGCCTGCTGAAGGATACATGGGCTTTAGCCTGGGAGCCCGCTCCGCCAGGTATTGTGTTTGCTGTTTCTCATGTTTGCATGTCATCACAGTTACAAGATTTTACCAACCAAGCATACTCTTTCACACAAAGCTGGAGTCTATTTCAAAACAGAGTAGAGGGGGTGTATTTCCATGTTATGATAGTTCTGTGCCTTTAAAGCATATGTTCATTGCAATTTTACTTCATATTCTTTATTCATGTTGGCTTCTTATGGCAATGATACAGAAAACTAACTATTCACTTTTTCTGGTATCTGCTCATGCTCTGAACAACTCCAAGGCAACTTTTTTGCCAGCAGTTTGAAAGTGTTCTAGAAGCTGACCTTGAACAGGTTTCTTTTCACTGCCACTGGTCAGATTGATACTCACTTTAAAGTATTCCTTAATGTACTAATTTTATTGAAGAATTGTAAATGCCGGAAAAACTGAATGACAATCATTTTGCTATTTTGGTGCTTCTTTATAGGTGCTAGTGAGCAATCTAACTGAAGTAGCCAATATTAAACAAAAATGCTCCCCAAAAATTAAAAAAAATAGACGTACCCTAAATTTTTATAGGGTTTTATTTGACAGGGAACAGATTACGTGTTACAGAAAACAGGGCAAAGTTTCTGTGAACCTGATAAAATATTGTAAACCTAATATAATATGTGACTAATGCTGATTTCATCTCAGGTGTTTCTAGATCAAAGTTTTAGATTTCATTTTTGAATCTTGCTAAATCCTGCACTATGTATTACTCAAAACAATTAAACATGTAGGAGCCGAGATTAATTCCATAGTGTGGACTTGCAATGTGTTTACTGACAGTTGAATCGCATTGAAGCTAATAATTAAACCTCATAAACTGGAGCCCTGAGGACTTTTTCCTATGCTGTAGTT
This sequence comes from Tapera naevia, assembly GCA_033556795.1. NCBI lineage: Eukaryota > Metazoa > Chordata > Aves > Cuculiformes > Neomorphidae > Tapera > Tapera naevia. The sequence goes on from JAUMJJ010000156.1 coordinate 6,930,246, forward strand.
TAAAGATCTATTGTAAAAAGTGAGTTCATTGTCTAACAGTTCATGGCAACTCCCGTAAGTTAAAAGCTTAGATGTCTACTCTTCATTCTTGTTTGTTATGGTTGCATTAGAAATACAATCATGCAGTGCAGATTTGCTCTTCAGTAGTATCTAGCCATGTTTTGCTTCACTTACACAGTTTTTAGGTAAGTTGATAAGTATTTATGTAATAATTCATTCACAAGGACTGCCAAAATGCATTTAAATAGTCCATTAGCTAGAAAATCAGCAAAACAGATCTGAAGGGAGAATCTTATGTCTTTGTAAACTTAATGAACAAAGCTAACATGCTGCTTTTAAACACAAGCTGGTGTGAGTGGGGTCGATGTAGAACAGTATCAGATGTGGTCAGGTCTGAAGTACTGCGGTTATGATAGAGTGCACTTTGTGTACAGAGCTGGGCACTGATTTACAGGACACCTTATACTCATTGCAGTACTCCTGCACTTAGATAAATTCTCACTGTGCAAGTGGGAGAGCAGAATTTCACATTCAAGATCTGCTAGGTAGACCTGAGGGTTCAACCTATTTTTTTTTTTTCTTTGAGAGAAATCTAATATTCCCATGCTTCTGGTTTTAGCAGTGCCATTACTATTTGTTGCTCCGTAACTCATTTTTTACATTGCATATGTTATGCTCAGAGGAGACAAATACAGTGTTTTTCCTGTCAAGTATTTTATTTAGCAAAAAGTATTCTGTGGATATATCTTATTGCTGATTCTGAGTGTAACATTAAGAAATAAACACATTAAATATATAAGCCATCCAGCCATAACATCTTGCTTTTCCCGTCTGATTCTTTGCTTTCTATTTCTCCTGTTTCTTTTCCACTGTAAATTGCTTTAGTCCAAAAGTCAGGTAAGAAAGCATGGCATCGTGTCACATCTTTCTGCTGCTACCATTGCTCATCTTCATTTTATTCAGCACTGGGAAAAAACATGCTTTTGTTTTTTTGGGGGGTGGGCTCACCCTTAGAGAATAGCCCTCTCTTGTAACAAATATAACTTGGTTTCTTTATGCCCTTTATCATGTAAAAGTCTGCTTAATATATGCCTACAGTGTGTAATTAAGATCCTCAATCATGTTCTGCTTCCAGCACAAGGAGGAACGTGTGCTAAGATATTAGAAAAGTTCAATTAACAACTACAAAATGCATGAAACAAGTTGTAGAGTTTTGAGTCTGAAAAGTGTTGCTAGTTCAAAAGTCTAATATGTTGTTGGGCGTTGCTTTTTATTAATTCACATTTTTTCTACTTTATTTTTTTGTCACGTAGCAAGCATGTCTAGGCCTGCCGCATGTTTTTGGCGCATACCATAATGTATCTTCCAGGGTTAAGTATAACACACTCCTACGTTGATTTAATTACAACACATTCAGAGTAATCATAGTCATTTCTAAATAGTCTAACATGCACAAAATAATCCCCAAAGCACTGGAATCTGTATTTAATCATCAATAAGCAAATTTATTTTCTTTCTTTTTTTTCACTTCAAAATTATTATCCTTTTTTTCTAACTAAATGAATAACTAGGGTGTTTATAACAGAGTCAAAAGTGGCCCAGGCACAGAGAATGACAGCACATCTTAGTTAAACCTGCTTCAGCAGTCTGAGCCATATGGCAGAGGCCATAACCTACTCACAGCTCTCCCAGGACCTGCCCTTATGGGTCTTCTTTCAGGATTAGGGTGTGAAACATTTATCAAAATTCATCTAAATACTTAAATACACTTCAGTGAATTTCTTCTAAAGCCATGGCATTACTGCCAAAGCAGTAAACGTCTGTTGTGATTTTGCTTTTGTATATTGTAGGGAAGGGGATATTTAACTATAGCGAAGTACTTATTATTACATTTTTCCCTTGTATTTATTTCACAGATTATGTATATTTTGCCATCTTATGCTATCCCTGGAAGCTGCATGTATTAATTTTTTTATTTTTATTTTTTGGTCACCTCATTGTCATCTGCACTTTCTATGATAAATGGTAAATACAACAGCCTCCGCTCCTTCAGTTCGGATAGGTCCTACACGCTGAACAGAAGCTCTTATGCTCGAGACAGCATGATGATTGAAGAACTGCTGGTACCAGCAAAGGATCAGGTATGTGCTGTGTCTCTGCCAGCAGGTATTTGTGCCTCATATTTATAGAGCGTGACAGTCTGCAGACCTTTGCTGTGCTTGCAGAGACTGTCGCTACTCTCTTAACTATGAAAAGGGGGAAAAAAGGAGTTGAGAGAAAGAAATTGTGGGTTTACTACATTGCAGTTTTGATTCTACAAGAGACAGGGTGTTGGGGTCCTAAATCAAGACTCTTTAAGAGACCAGTAGCATTTCTGAGTAGAGGGTTGTCCATTGAAGTCAGTGGGAGCATCTGTGATCTTTATGCTATATGTGTCCCTAGAGTGCTTTGATAAGCTGGGAGGAATATGTGTTACCTCCATCTGTACTGTATAGCCCAGGACTTACATTCACACATTCTGTCCACATGAAGGGAACTCCAACTGTTGTCCTTGTTTTTCCACCCTTGGGAAGAATTTGGCCTTGTAAAGATTAAGTTATTATGCACTAACCAGTTTATGTATCTTCAAAATATTTGGTGCAGTGACTAATAGAACAAAAGCAGAATCTTTTGACTTGATTATAGCATGGGAAAGACTTTCCAAAAGTTAATGCTGGAGATGATAGGGTACTGTATGTTTAGTTTGTGAGTTCCTCAGTATTTTGCTAGGTAGACTGGTTTCATATTTTCAAATCTAACTGAATTACTTGATACACAGAAGCCAGACATCTGCTAGGAAGCTGAGTAAAAATTCACATAGAAATCTTTACTTGGGAATTAAATGACTGCAGAGTGGAACTGTTGTTCATGTCCTCGAAGAGCATAAGGTGGATTGTAATCAAACAGAGGTTTTCTTCTGCCATTTTCACAGATTTGCCTCTCAGCAGCGGCAGGTATTCCTGCACAGAAGGTTATTGATCTCAGAGGATGCTTTTATGGGGCAATAGGTCCACAGAGCAGGATTCATGCATTTTAAACCTTGATTGGATTAGTCTGGAAATTCTAGTGTACTATAAATTGTCCAGTTTTACTACAGCTTTTGCACACAGTTTTGGTAGCCTTATTACAGTGGCAAAAATTGGATTCTATTTTTAGCAACTGAATGTTTATTATTAGATCGTTACTGTAAAGTAAAATGCTGTAAACCTCCAATAACCTTGATTTACAACAGCCAGCCAGGGGGAGTTTCTGAACATGGCATAGCAGTAATTTTGTAGCTTTTGTTTGTTTTGAAGTCAGAAAATAAAATCTATGGCTACGGGCACTGAGAACAAGAAATGATATTTCAGGGCTGAGAACCTGAAGTTACTCTGACACTTCATGTAAATGAAGCCAGGTTGTAGGCCTCACTGACGGTGTGGTTGTAAATGTTATTCTAATCTTAATCCTCTAAACAAACTTCAAGATTCTCAAGTCCAGGACAAGATCAGGAATGGTGAAGCTGGTAGTGGAAAAAAAATGTCAGTCGTGTCTTGAGGTTAGTAGACCCATGATCCCTTGAAAATAAACCATGGTAAACCAACAAACTGTCTTCATGGGAAAGGGAGCCCAGCTAAAATTTTCTGCTATGGCTTCTGCAAACCTAGAAGTCCTGACAAAAAAATTTTCCATCCTATGGAATTCCCATGTTCTTCAGCCCAGCTCAGACCCATGGTGGTAGGCTTTGCAACTCTTTGTCTGAAGTGGGAGGAGTACATTTGGGAGATGAAGAATACCCCTGCCTCTCTCCTTCCCATCCTTCACTCTGTAAATTACTGGGTTTCTAGATAATCTCTTCTATAGTAGTAGAAAGCAGGGAGTCAAACCACCTTGTGTTCCAACAATGGAATTCACTGGAACAAAAACCACTGTGTGTCAAAAAAACAATATCCTAATAACCTATCTGGAAACTGATAGGAGCTAAGGCTATTTGGGGTTATCACACTATTTTGAAGGAGTAAGCCATTGCCTGTGTGCATGCTGGGGGTGCTGACTGATGAGAAGTTCAATGTGAGACAGCAATGTGTGCTAGGAGCCCAGAAGGCTGACTGAATCTTGGACTGCATCAAAAGAAGTATGGCCAGCAGGGCGAGGGAGGTGATTCTCCCCATCCACTCCACTCTCGTGGGACCCCACCTGGAGTATTGTGTCCAATGCTGGAATCCCCAACATAAGAAGGTGATGGAACTGTTGGAGCGGGTACAGAAGAGGCCATGAAGATGCTCAGAGGGCTGAAGCACCTCTGCTGTGAGGACAAGCTGAGAGAGTTGGAGTTGTTCAGCCTGGAGAAGAGAAGGCTTCGGCTTCGGGGAAGACTTCAGTACCTGAAGGGGCTACAGGAAGACTGGGGAGGGACTTTTTTACAAGGACTTGTAGAGATAGGACAAGAGGGAATGGCTTTAAAATGTAAGGAGGAAGATTTAGATTAGACATTGGGAGGAATTTCTTCTTGTGGGGGTTGGTGAAACACTGGCAGAGGTTGCCCAGGGAAGCTGTGGATGCCCCATCCCTGGAAGTGTTCAGTGCCAGGTTGGATGGGGCCTTGAGCATCCTGCTCTGGTGGGAGGTGTCCCAGCCCATGGCAGGGGAGTTGGAACTGGGTGATCTCTGGGATCCCTTCCAACCCAAACTGTTCCATGATTTCATGATTCTGTAATGATTCTATGAGTCTGTTTCTCATCTTTTGTAAAGCTCAGACCTGCGTGGAGTTCAGGGCAAGAGTAAAGCCTTGGAGTAAAGGAAATTGATTTTATCACCCATATAGGTATATAAAAGAGTAACGGACCTTTGCCAACCTCTTCATCAGATTAAAATAGAAGATCTCATGACCACCCCTTCCCAAGATCACTAGGAGACTTGGGAGTCTAAACAGAGTTGAATGATGAAGATTTGAAACCAGATTTGAAACTGAACCTGGATGCCAGCGTGACATATTGAGTATTTGAGGAGAATTTCCAGTAATTCCTGGAGCAGTCATGATATTCTCTGTTGTTTGCATTAGGTGGTTTATTGCTGATTCTGTTCAACAACAAAGCCTGAGTCCAGGCCATACTGTGCCTCATAATCTTGCTGGAGCAAAGTTAAAATGTGTGTCCTGGTGTGTTACCATGGATGCAGCAACTCAGACCAAATTCAAATGACTTTCTCTATGGAATAATTTACATCAACCTCTGAATTTAATCAGCCAAAGGCAGGATAAATCAGGCTGTCCGTTACATAGCAGCTTGCTGAAGCTCTCTGTCTGGATAAATTCATCTGGGAGGAAGGATAAATTCTTCTGTTCGCTGAACTTTGATATTACACAGTCTGGATATTCAGTTGTGCAACCAGCAGGATCCTTGCCAGCAGAACCATCAGTATTTTTATACGTGCATTTGCATCTAACGATGCCACACCCTTTAGCAATGCATATTTAATCTCCCTCAGTCCAGGGAGGGAACACTGGGACCTGAGTAAGGACAGGATGAATCCTGTGATTTGATGTCACTGATGATGTACCATCTTCTGGACTGCTTATAGTGCAGTTTACACAGGAAGATTTTTTTTTTGCCTGCCTGGAAAATCCAGCACCTCAACAGACTGACAAAATGAAATCAACAGATGTGTGATGCGTGTGAGATGCATGTGTCCAGCTGTTAGATTTTCCTACTCTGTTTCTCTGCCAAAAATATTGGCTGCAGGCTTTGTGCTGGCTGTAAATACGTCCAAAAGATCTGTTTGAGTGCACTTTGTCAGAAAGGAATGCATCAAAAAATATAGTCACCTGATTTACAGACGTTATCTCAGGACACAGGAATAGACTGAGGAACCCTACCTATGTGTGTAAGCAGACCTACGTCAACTCGGTGAGCATAATAGCATGGATGGATTATTACCGAGTGGTGGTGTTTCCTTGGAAATTATATGGCCCTATGTTTAGTTTTCTGTATCCCACTGCTGAAGGAATGTTAGCATTTTTCTTCTGTTGTAGCGAACATGATCACACATTTATTTATTGATATATGTGTCCTGATGCATACCTGGACCTCCGTGTAGTGACATTGTTATGGCTCAGCAGGCATTTGAATGACAAACACTCAATTGTGGTGTTTGTTTTAATGCATTTCTAATGTTTCTTTGTTTTATCCTATTTTTGATGATAATGTTGGTCACTGTGCAAAGGAATGAATTTATTTTTGTTTATCTAAATTTTTACAACTTCTGAGACCAACTGTCTGTAGCTTATACTGTTTGATATCAAAAGTAATAACGTACATGGTATGAGCTCTTAAGCAGTTAGACCATTTAGAATAGCAGAAACCACAGCGATGGCTTTCCTGCCTAAACAACAAGCTCTTCAGGGAGATGCAGGAGGATCCCTAGTGTTCTATTGGGAAGAGTTAGAAATCTGTCTTCATTAAACTTAAGAATGATACATTTTTCAGAACGGTGCTAATTAAAGCTACTGTGTTTCTTAATCGCCGTTGTTTAAATGGCATTCGTTTTATCTTTTGTACCTGATGATATATTTTGGTGTTTAACATGCACAAGTTTGCCTCTTATTGGTGTTGTCTGTGCTTGAACCATGAGGCCTGAAGCACGTATCTTACACCAAAAAGTTTAATGAAAGATCCTAATAAAAGATCTGAGGGAGCAAAAGAAGGAGGCGCAGTGTTGGACAGATGACAGAGTGAAGCTGCTTCTATTGATTGGCAATAAATTATATTGTTAGTGGTTTTGAAAGGAAACCTGGGATGCTTATCTGAAATAAATTGTCTGAAGAGAGAGAGTTTTTGAGAGTGATCACAGGGCTGCAGGTTCTGGCCAACGACAAAGCGCTTTCTACTTGCTTATCTTATGGAAACTTCTCAACAGAAGTAGTTTTGTGTGTTTATGACTTTTCCAGATTTGGTACTGATGCTGATATTTCCATTCAAAATAATTCGTTTGCTCTGCCTCTATGTGCCAGTACATAAAAAGAGATGGTAATAATAAAACTCCCCTGAGTAGAAGTATGTGCTTGGCTCAGGTTTGACTTGAACCCACAGAATTTAATTTTCAAAGAGCCTGTGAGGTTTTGGTCTTCACAGACTGTTCTCTGTAGAGGTATTTGCCTGTAAACAGAAAACAATGTACTTACAGGAAAGACTGACATCTTTAACAGCATCTTGGGTGAAAATAGTCAGTGTGTATGGCATGACAGCTTCTTGACTTAGTTTTATTCATGTAACTTCTGATGATGCATCTTATATTGTTCAGAAGCTCTTATATCACCCTGGAAATGTGGACATGCAGTATTGTAAGATTTCATTTGTTTAAATTCCTAGGAAAAGAAGAAACAGAGAAAAATTATTTTACTAGAATAGCTTTGCTGTACAGATAAGAGGATTTATTTGTGTGAGACCTTGTTGTGGAGCACAGGATACATGAGTGTCCATGCGCATGGCTGCGGGCAGCAGGGAGAAACAAATTACGACTCAGTGTTGGCCAGATGGGGCAGTTAATTATAGCACCAGAGTGCCAAGGCTTCACAGGGTTAAAGGTATTTTTATAGAGATGAGTGGGGACAGTGGCACTCCGGAAAATGGTGTTGAGTGTTCGTGTTGGTTGTACGTGTCTAAAGACAGACTAACTCCTCCTCCCATCAGGAGCTTAGTTGTGCATTCACAGCTTCAATTAAATTCCCAGTGAAGTTATTCACAGGTGCTGCTTGAATAAGAATCTGTCCAATGACATTTGCTGTGGAGGAGTATTATCCTGCCTGTCTATACAGCGTATCAATGCAGTACAAATGGTGATATTTTTTCCAATGTTTTTAACCTTGCACTTGTAAGTAAATTGGAGAGAAACATACTTGTAACCGAAGGAAGTGGAGAAAGTGGGCAAAAAGAAAATCTGAAAATATCAAAGGTCGATTTGTCTGTGGATGCCATGTTTTTGTTATGGGATTTCCATTAATTTAACACCTGTGGTATCGGAACTGTTACTGGAAAGGATCCAGATCTAAATTTAATAGGATTGTGTTAACAAGTTTGTATTTAAGAGAAGTGTTTGTCATGTTAATTTTAAATTCCAATTTGTCTTTTTTTATTGTGTTTTTAAGCACCTGACCTTTCAAAGGGAGTTTGATTCTGATTCTCTCAGACACTATAGCTGGGCTGCAGACACCTTGGACAATGTTAATCTTGTTTCAAGTCCCATTCATTCTGGGTAGGTCACTTAACAGATTTCTTTTATCTTTAAATGTCTGTATTGTTAGCTGAAGAATACAGCCTGCTGTAATGGCTGATAACGTGCCTGTTCCTGCTCCAGTTGAAGCCAGTGGCAAAATTGACACTGACTTCAATGAGAGTGCTTAATAACAGGAGTCAGTCTAAAGTCTTACATATCAAAGCAAAAGCTTGCTTCTGCAGTTAATTTTCTGAATGCTGAAATATTCTAATCCCATAAGTCCTGTTCTGCTTTTTCTGTTGCCTGTGCTTGAATTTTAAGTGTCATAAGGTGATTTTGTTTGAATTGTATTGAATTGTTTATAATACAAAATCAGCTGTATAATGTTATGCTTTCCTTTTTTCACAGAGGAAAATATGAGGGTCTTGAATTTCAATTCTTATCTTATTTATACCTCCAAACTCCTGCTTTTTCTCCATTATCTGTACATTGACTTAAGAAGTCCTATTCATTTACTTATGAGTCATCACTGTAGTTGTGATGCTTCTTGACAGCACCACACAGAGTTGATTTAAATGCAATAGTAGTAATGTTTGAATGTGTATTTTGAAACTTCAGAAGTCAGTATGTGTAACTGAAATGAATCATTGCATAGGAAATTGTCTAGTATAAATATTTGTTGTTTAATTTTCAAGATCAGGACATAAAATTTCATATCCTTTTTAATTTAATTCCTCATTTTGTAACTAATTGCATTCTTATAATGACAATGAGTGCAGAACATACCAAAAGATTTCAGTTCCAAAATAGCAGCAAGTCCCACAAATCTGAAGCTACAGTCCCACAATATAAGTGACGCCTGCTTTTGCTGAACAGAACTATACAGCGATGGATTTTTGAGCTGATAAAACACTGCGTATGGTCAATAGTGATCAGAGGAAGGAAAGGTCAGCAAAGGATCTCAGAGAGCTGATAGTCCACCCGTTTGCATTTACAGCAGGATAAAATGTAGTCAAGTCACTCCTGAAATATGCTTAATTTCTTCATAATCGTTAAAATTAAGAGATTCTAGAATCCTACAGTGTCAGTAGTTCATTATCCCTTGTTACAATATTTCTTCCCATGATATTCAACTTACAATTTCTTCCCTGCAGATAAGGCTATTTATTGACATATCCATAATAGTCATTGAGAACAATGTCTTAATAGTCTCTTAACAATTGTTGATATGTTGGAAGATTTGCAATCCTCCTTTTTTGTAGACTGAAATGTCCCGGATCCTCCTACGTGGTGCTTTCCACATTTCAGTGCGTTCTTGCTGCTGTGCACTGGCTCTTCCCTCTTTGATAACAACTCATTTCTAAGCCAGTTTGGGCACAAAACTCCCACAAACATGTCACAAGTGCTGGCTAGGACAGGATTGCTACACAGTTGGTCTGACACGTAACACACTTAATCTTAAGCAAACCCACAATGAGAATTATCTTTCTGGTAATTGAAGTTTCACTTGACAGATGTTTGTGATCTGCTATAATTTCTTGGTTCTTTCTGAAATTCTACAGTCTGGTTATTTTTTTCTATGTTTTGTGCTTATGTGTTTGGTTTCTTCCCTCTGTTTGCATTTGCCTTTACTATTGTTCAGTTTATTGACTCCAAACCCTTTTTCCATTTTATCAAGATAGCTTTTAATCTTGATCCTATTTTCCAAAGACTTTTCAGACTTTCTTTCTGCCCAGAATGAAAAAAGTTAGCTTAGTACCTGGTCCAGGACAGCACAGTGAAATCTCTACTTAAAGTTTCCTTTCAGTTTAACAGTAAAGTACTGATAATATCTCTTTTGAGATATCTTCTCAGGTGATTGTGTACTTACCTTATCTATACTATATCTCAACTGCTTACTGTTAAATACCAAGATAGTACTTCCATACATCTACTGGATAAGTTACCTTGTCAAAGAAGGAAGATAAATCTGTTTGACATGAGTTGCTCTTTCCACTTATATTTTGGCTCATTTTTATTTTGAGGACTGGTGGTTGGCAAGTTATAATTGCTTAATTATCCTTTAGGCCCTTATAGATTGATTGTTGGATAATTTATTCCTGAATATTTCTGGTAATTTGAGTTAGATTGATTGGTCTAAAAATTTTTGGCATCTTTTGATTCTGATACAAAATAGGTCTGATGTTTGCATCCTGCCAGTCCTCTGGGACAATAGTCATCTGCCCTTAGTTCTTCAGCGTGCTCTCTACTTCTTCTAACCCTCCAAAACATATATTCTGTGGACATGGGATCTTTTATATCAACTAATTCACATCTACTTCCTTTGTACATCAGTCCCTGCTAATGCAGACATGGCCTTAGCTGCTGCCTGGAGAAGAGGAACTGCAGACCTGCAGCAGTAGAGTAAACTGTGGGGCTGCAGGGAAGGGAAAGGATCCGAGCATCAAAATATTCTCCAGGCAAGAAAATCTTTTCTGACCTGTCACATTTCTCAGTTGACATAAAAAATTTAATAGGACAGTGAAGGAAGATGAAATCATAATAATGATGGTGATAAAAAAGTATACGAAACAAGCAATGCACAATGCAATTTCTCACCGTCTGCTGATCAGCTCCTGGTTGATCCTGCTCCCAGCCAACTCCCGCCCAGTTATATACAGAGCATGAGGTTGTATGGTGTGTTGTATCCCTCTGGTCAGTTTCGGTCAGCTGTCCTGGCTATGGCCCTTGTCAGCTTCTTGTGTACCTGCTTACCAGTTAAACACAGGCAGCTGATAAATCTTTGACTTAGTATAAACATTACTTAGCAACAACTAAAAACATTGATGTGTTATCAACAACATTTTCATACAAAATTGAAACGAGCTAGTACGGAGAAAATTAGTTCTATCCCAGAAGAAACCAGGACAACAGACAAAGTCCATCAGAAATGATGCTGTGGTGACTCAGTTCCTCTGTTCGAAAAAAAACTCTGATGCATTGTTAATTTTATTTTCAGCTGTGGCCACATATTATAATATGATACTGTTTGGTTTTCCCTGTTGCTTTCATCTAGGGGCAATCAAGGGATGTTTCATTCCCATCTTCCAGTACCTTAGCACATCAGATATCCTGAATTTACACTTCTCTTCTGCCAGTCTTTTTTAAAAAAGCAACTCCTTTTCCGCTTGTTAGTGGGCTTCATCCCCTTAGCTTTGTCCCCAGTTCTTGCTGTGGCCGTAGGCAGAGGTCTTGCTGGCTGGGGTTGCCTGCTGGCAGCAGCCCTCCTGGTCTGGGTCGGCCTTCGGCCAGGACCTGACCCCACTGCTCTTTGCATTCCTCATCCTCCCCGGAGCTCTGCAATGTGCCATGTGGGGGAGCTTCTTTGTAGTCCGCTCCCTGAGGTTGCTCTTTTTCCCCATTTACCCTATGGCAGAAGGGAGCATCAAATTTTCTTCCCATTTCTTAACTGAGTCAGAAGGGTAATTTTGGGAGCAGCATGTGGAGGTCCGGTGATGTATCAGTGAAAGGGGAACAAAGAAGGAATTGTTGGCAGTAATCTTGACTCTTCTGGTTTTTCCTTTTTTTAAGCCAAGATAATGTTTTATGTTTTTCTTTTTGAGTTCAGATAAGTTGTTTTGCCAGCATATGTTTTGAACAGGATCCATTTTAAGCAGCACATTGAAATGTGTCATGAATCTTGAGGCCTCGGGAAGGGTACAGACCCTTCATCAAAACAACCTTCGGCTTTCAGATATGAGTTTACTCGTGCAAATTTCCCAAACTACAATGTGGGTTTACTTTCTTCATGTTGCCTTTTTTAACTCCTTGGGTTTCTTAGCTGAAAGAAAAAAATTAACGTGTCACGCTGCCTTCCTTATTGAGAAACTCAGAAATACTGAATGCCATCTTGCAAGGCAGAATACATTAGATTAATTATAGTTTACTCCAACCTCCTGCACACACAGAACTCATTTTTCAAAGCAGTGTAACTAATGGCATGGACTGACAGTCCTTTCAAGTGTCCTCCCATAGGTATCCTTATACAATATACTTTGGAAAATAAACCGCTATGGAAAAGTGCAAGAACTGGTTTTCCATGGCACAGTGGAGCATGCTTTGGGAATTAACTAAAGAAGTTATCTTAAAATAAATTCACTGCTGGCCTCAGCAAATTGTAAATGTTTTTCACTTGTCTGTGTGCTTCTGCATTTCTTGGAGAAATTATGGATTTTATTAATTAAATGAACACTTCCTTTTGGATTTTTTTCCATGTGTAGCATATTTTATATGACAAAGGTCATGATATGTGAAGCAAAAGCCAAATAATTTCTAAAGTTTGCATTCAAATGTGTTGCATTTGTTATTTTTGATTGTTACTTTTCCTTTGCGCTTATTATTGATATTTTCTGTTGCTTGCCTCTAATTATCTTAAATTAATTTTTCCCATTTGCTTTCTAAATTATTTTGCAGCTATTCCTCTCCACTTCCCCAGTATGATTCAAGGTGATAACTCTGTGCTTTCTGTGAATCCTCATTTTTTTTCTTTTTTCTTTTTTTTAACTCTTTTCCCACAGAGTGTGTGTAAATGTTTGTAGTGCATTCGCCCACATCCTCATCCCTTCCATGTATTCAAGTAGAAATGCTCATTAGCACTTAGCGTTGTGTTTTAGAGATCATATTGTAGTTTCCATTGTTAGTGCAGCATTAATTTAGGTAAGCATCGGCTACTAATCTTATTGGTAGAAAATGCATGAAATGCTGTTTGGAATTATTGTTATTGTTTTAAAAGGTAAATGACTAATTTCAAAACTAAACAAGGAAATAATGAATATGCTGTTGATGAAGATTACCTTTATATGGGAGCGATATGCATAAAGGCTGATCTGCTAAATGTTTTGTCTTTGCTGAAGGTGGTGGTGTGGTATAGACACCAAAGCTGCTGTAATGGACTGCTTCCTGTGGTGGAGCAGAGACTTACGTCAGGGGTTAATCCACCCTTACTATGAGAACTCTGCGTTAGCAGTGCTAAGCCCCAGGTTGCCAAGTCTGGACTGATGTTGGTGCCTGTCATCAAGCCCAACTCGGCTATCTCTGCATGACCTTGAAATCTACAGCCTAAATGTAGCTAAGAACTTGGGACCTGACTTTTATAGTTACTTAGTTTTAACTTCCATTGATGTTTGTATTATTTTAAGCAGTTCATTTAGGTGCCTGCATGTTTTTAAAAATCCACTCTGACATACTGGCATCATTTAAATGGTTTGGGTACAGAGAAAACATCTTATCTAAATGCAAGCTCTGGCATTTTTGCATTAGATGAAAACCTCATTTTTTATTAGTTATGAGCTGCTTAACATGTCAGTAATCATGTACATGATAGGCAGCTCTCCAAAACATTGCTTTGTACTGAGTCATCAGCCCAAGCCCAGCCTTGCCAGCCTCCCCGGGAAGCCCCTCTGTTGCTCCATGGTGCATGGCCAGAGCAGCTGCTGCACCAACTCTGAACACATGCTCCAGCCAGCTACCCCTCTGCCCCACAAGCTTCCATGGAGTCTGAAGTGGCCCCATCTTCTCTGTAGATAGAAACCATGCACATTTTTAAAAGGCCACCAGAGCACCAATTGTAAATGATTCCTTTCAGTATTCTCCTTTTCGTGACCAAGGGCCGTGGGTCCCTGCTTGATATTCTACTTCATTTCACAGTAAATTTTGAGATTGTCTTGAACTCTCTTCACAGCCAGTCACGAGCTGTCTCCTTGCCAGCTCTGAAGACAAACCGTTGGCCTATCCTTCCACATGCTCAGTGGCATCTGCCTTCTACCATCAGCCTTCACCACCCACAGGACAGAGCGCTTGCAGGGAGAAAAAGCAACGTAAACGTACTGACAGCCTGATAGTGCTCTGTAAGCAGAGAGGAGAGGGAACCAAGTGTGCAGGCTCTCTAGAGCTGGTGTCTCTGCTGGTTAACAGCTTTTTCTTAGCAAACAGAAAAGTGTGCCAGTCAACAGAATTTACAGGCATCTAAGATCTTGTAATCTCTAAATATTAACATTAATCTAACATATATACTGTATAATTTGAAGATTCAGCACATTGTTTTTCACATAGATCTACTATTTGGAGAAAGCATTTGGTTAGCCATTCAGTGAAGATCCTGTCCCACTGAAATGATTTCTCTTACGAGGAATTGGGGTACCCTAGTGGCAATATTTGGATTTGTTCAGTAGTGTGTTTATCTGGGAGAGAAATGTGGATACAGTTTATTTATATGAAAATTTTGTGAAATACCATTAATTTTATTGCATACAGGGTCAGGGGCCCAAAAGATTATAACCTCAGCCTAAGGTCACCTTGGAGGGCTGTTTCACCTCCCTATCTTTACTGAAGGATTTTAATTTGTTTTGAAGAAAGGCAATGTAGTTTCTTTATCTGGAATTAAGTTGGACAGCCTTTCTGTCCTGCTTCTTATATTTACAGCTTGTGTCCCTATCTGCCTGTCTCTTGCCGACTGTTAAATACAAAGTTTTAATTTCACTCCTGCTTTTGTGCAGATTTTTCCCACCCACGTCGCCCAGACTTCCAAATGCAGCTTATTTGCATGCCTGGCCAATGCACGTCAGCTGTTGCTTTTGATATCCTGCTGGTGTCAAAAGCAAATGTAGCTGTCTTACACAGATTCCCATTCATGCTTCAGAGAATTTGGGGACTTTTTTGAAGAACCTTCATGCCCCCCATGGATTATCGGCTCTTATCCTTAGTTCAGTTTACAGAAGGGAACCAGGAAATTGAATGGGTTCTCCTGTTACTCATGGGAAGATTTAATTCTTATGTTTTGGCAACAGCCTTGAAAATAGTGAAACCATACAGCACATGTGCCAGCTCTGTCAGCATCTGCAAATCATACAGAAAGAGCAAACAAAACAATGTAGTGGCATCAAAAGTCACTTGGTAATATGTGTCCCTGCTGGCCTGTTATTGCATCTTCTACCTGAAGCTATTCTCTTTCAGCAGCTTATGGTACAGAGGAAAAGGGAAGGTATTTTAGAGCACTGGAGGAGTGCCCCCCATAAATGTTTAGCCCTGCAGGAAGCTGTATGCTTTGATCCCTGTAAATTTGAAGGATTTTTGCTGCTGAGTTTTGAAACGGGCTGAAGTCTGCTTTCATTCCTGGGAGTATACTCCACTTTTCTGTCACTGTTCTGTTAAAGACAGTAACATTTCATGTGTGCAGCCTCTCAGCATTTCATATGAAATAACCCACAGCTATTAATGGTTATTCTTGTTAATATTCCTTATTCCCTTGACAATAAAAAGAATTTTATTTTAAAACCTACCACTCACTATTTACAAACATAATTACTTACTCTTCTATTACTGGATGGAAAATTGTGCATTGGAATGACACCAGCAAATGCAATTTTAGTTTAATGTTGCTTTTTGCTGATAAATGTCATCTTCACAGAGGAGCAATGGCATGGTTTCCTCCAGAGTGCCAGCAGCCTAAAGAAAGTTATGTGCTTGATATTCCCACTCGTTCCCCATCAGTGGAAGCCTTTAGTAGCCTGGACTGACTCATCTGTGGTGCAAGCACTCACTCTGCCAGCCATCAGAGGTGTTTGCAAATGAGGCTGTGAGGAGGTTTTGAAGACTGAGCTCTTAAAAATAATAAGCATTTTTGCTTCTCCTTTTTCTGTGCTGTCTGGTTCCTTTCTGCATGTGAGGCTAATTACTCTTATTTATGGACAATAGAGCTAACAGTAACAGAGGGATGTTTTTAAATTCTGATAATCCACTACTAATACGATACTTGTGTACTCTTTTAATCCAAACTACTCAGTAGCACCTGTTTGTTTCACCATGATGTTGCTAGATATTTAGCAATTCCTGCTTTTGGTAACCAGTAGTTAACATGTAAGTATAAGTTTTGAAAGGATCTTCATGTTCTTTTTAGTTCAGCTGGGATCGGGAGGACTTTTCTAATAATGTTTTAAAGACTGTGGTAGTTGACTTTTTACTGATCTTCTGCTTGTTTTTTGACCATTTTCATTGACGTATTTCCTTTTTCCTGCAGTTTCCTGGTTAGTTTTATGGTTGATGCACGTGGGGGTTCAATGAGGGGTAGTCGCCATCATGGAATGAGAATAATTATCCCACCACGCAAGTGTACTGCACCGACCCGCATCACCTGCCGCTTGGTAAAGAGACATAAACTGGCCAGCCCACCACCGATGGTTGAAGGAGAAGGATTAGCAAGCAGACTTGTAGAAATGGGGCCAGCAGGGGCACAGTTTTTAGGGTGAGTTGTTCTATGAATTTCATTGTTTACCCTCATGTTGCATCGTTCATTTCCTTTATCCTGTGGATCTAAGTAGTTAAACATTGACCCCTCCTCATTTGAGTACGTCAGATAGGCTACTTAAATTGAAATATTAAAAAATGCCAACCTGCCATTCCTTCCAAAAAGTACCCTTGTATTTTGAAGGGAGCTTTGCCTCAATGATGGCTGCAGGGTGGAGCTGAAGGTAAGGAAAGCCATGAAAAGGCCAGGTCCTGCCCCCATCTACTCATGCAACTTGTCTTTGAAGTCAGGGGGAGTCGCAACCCTTGTAACTCAGAACAGGTTTTGCTCTTGCTCGTAGAGAATCAGTGAAACATAACTGTTACAAGAAGTGTCCTGAAGTCACCTGGAAGGACCCAAGTATTAAGCTCTGTTCCCTATGCTGTGCCACGTGCACGGATGCTGCCATAGTTGCTCGGAGCTGTCTGTCTCTGCCCCGTGGAGCAAAGCCACTGAGAGCAATGGCGGAGCACTTACTGTAGAGCATCAAGTAGTACAAATGCTAGGAACTGACTTTTTTTAAAAACTTAAAATAGGGGAAACAATCCACTATGATGTGGCGCTTTTTTTTTTCCTAATTATAAATTTTGTTCATTACCATGAGTGGCACCCTGGTGTAAACTGCTGGTTCTGTCGGGAATGACAGCTTGTTCCTAATTTCCCCTTCTCATTTCTCTTCCTGCTGCATGGATGTTATTCAGTAAACTGCATCTTCCTAACACTCCTCCCCCTCTAAATGAGGGTGAGAGCATGGTTAGCCGAATCCTGCAGCTTGGTCCACAAGGAACAAAATTTATTGGGTAGGATATGTACGGAAAAGATACAGAATGTCTACAGTTTTTCTTTCGTTTCCAATTTTTTGTTATTGCCATTTAATTTTTTTTACATTTTCTAAAGCTTTCAGTTGATTTATGTCACTGAAAGAAAATCATAGTGGCTTGATTTAATACAGCTCTGCTACTACCTTGTGCTTATAGGCATGTAAAACTCACTGCCGGCATTCTGCTTTCATAACTTCTGTGCTTTTGTAATTTTTTAAATTTAAAGTGTTTCAACTGCATCAAATACATTTTAATACACAGTGATAGTCAACTTTTTATGTTCAACCCTGTGGCAGAGAAGGTATTTACAGGCCTTGAGTGAGTCTGTTTTGGGAAGAGCATTTGTAAAATGTGATCACATAAAGTCTATTATTTATGAAAGATTACTTAGAAAAATGTCATTGAGTGAATTACTTCATTCAACAAGGTTGGAGAAATAGTGCTATTTTCAACTGCAAGAGGCACCTTTATAAAGCCAAGTACGCTACCCAAAGGAACTGCAATGTGTAGTCTAAAAATATAAGAACATTTCTATATATTTTTGACCATTGTTTTCAACCGTCTTGTGAAATTTATTAAGTTAGATCTTAAAAATATTGGTGAGTGTTTGATGTTCCAAACCTGTTCAATACCTTCTCACCGAGTATTCTTGTTAAATGTCATGCACAGAATTGTGTGGTTTCCAAATATTTACAGAGACAGTATCTGAGCTATTAGCCTGCAAAGATTGTACTGTAGTGTTAGTTTTCAGTTTGTACTCTTTTTGAACTAGAGAGTAAATATCTTAAGCAACGTATTTGAATTTTTGTTATTTACTTGCTATGCACAGTGGGAGACAGCAGCTACATTCCTATTTCTTGTTAAAGGACTTCAGATTCGAGTAATAGCCTGGGTGTTCTTAAAAGCATCTAAAATATGTGTTAATTAAGCCGTCTTTTTCTGTTTTCATGGGAAAAAATACTATCTAACTCTTTTCCCTTGGTATTTAATGCGAAAACTGTACTAGTTTATGTTTTTCCTTACGATGGCTGTTGTGATTTCCATGCCCAAGTAATTGGTTAATGCACCCAACACCTTGCAGGTGTGCAGTACCATAGAAATGCTGCATAATTCTCCCATCACATGATGCTACTTTTAACTGAGTTGCTACAAAGCAGTGAAATCCTTTACAACCTCTGTAGGAAAATGATGATACTGTCTGTTTAAATGTCTTAAAGCTGCATAATCCATAATTGTTCACTTACTGTGTGATTTCAGTCGATTTGTCTTAACGTACTTTAAAATGCATATCCTGCCTGTGAAGTGTTTGGCAAAAGTGTCTGTTTTGTTAAGGAATGGCACATGAAGTGAATGGTGGTTTCTGTTGGTTGTTCACACTAACTGTTCAGTAATGCACTTAAAGTCCTCTGTTGAAGGTACATTGTCTGGTGACATAGGTGTATTATTAACCACCTTCTCGTTCCCTTTCCTTCCCCAACAATTGTTTGACAGTAACTAATATAAATGTGGTTGTGATGTTGCTTAACTCAGAGAAATCTTTTCTGAAAGGATCTAAACGTCCCCCAATAACGTTTACAGTACAGATGTTGCACCCTGTGATTTTGGGCATGAGAACCAGAAAGCGAAGCTAATGAGAAACAACCTCACGTGTTTCATGGGAGCTGCATCAACAGAGAACCAGGGAGAGCTCTGGAAAGTTTGGGACTTAGTTTGAAATTTGAAACCTACGTGCATGTGCAGTTCCTGCTGCAGTCAATAGCTGTTGCATGCATTTGGGTAGCTGGACTGTGTCTCAGCTGACGTTGCCCCTTTAAATCTCTTGAGCCAAATCTGAATTTTGTCTATGATAATGCCAATTAAAAGTCAGCAGCTCTGTGTGTGCTGAGGGCAGGTTGGATCACCTGCATCCTGGCATAAATGAGCAGAGAGAAGTCTCCTTAGCAAAAGTTGTCACCGTTTTTTTTTATGTGGGCAGCTGCTTCAGAAGATTTACATTAAAATGAGCTGTATGTGAATATTTTCAAGTTGTCTGTTAATTATAGTTTCAATGGTAAAGGATTGTGCAGCTTTGGCAATTTTAAATACATTTTTACCATAACGGTGCTAACTATTTAAAATAACTGTAGTTTTCTTAAGGACTTAACACCCATAGGAAATTAAGGGCAGTGAGGAGATATAGGATTAAAAATAATACGGTTCCTTTTTCTTTAGCCCTGTCATAGTGGAAATCCCACATTTTGGATCAATGCGAGGAAAAGAAAGAGAACTAATCGTACTTCGAAGTGAAAATGGTGAAACGTGGAAGGAGCACCAGTATGACAGCAAACACGAAGACTTAACTGAAATACTCAATGGCATGGACGAAGGTAAACATTTTCTCAAAGCTTTAGCCTTACCTTTGTGTAGATTTTCTCACATGAGCAGACTAAAGCAACCTGAAGTAAAACAGTGCAGGGAATATCTGACTTTGGGGAACACAGTTACATATTAGACTAGTGGAAAGAGAGTAAAGAGAAATTGTTCAGCAGTCGCCTGGAGACATCCTGAAACGAGTGGTAAGTTTTTGGTCTGAAGTCTTGCCAAGTTTAAGCAAAGTTGCACAGTTGCTTTACAGCATGAAGTTGAGAAGCTTACTTACCTCCCAGCTGGAGGGAAGCTTTTCTGCTGCTCAGGCAGGGCCACATGAAGGTCATTCCAGACCAACACTGAAGTGTAAATATCAGTTACATTAGACTTTCCCACGGATGCAGACCTTGACCCATAGATTATTCTTCTTCAAAATGGTACTGTTAGAGGTTGCCTCCCACAAATGCACAACTTGCTTTCCTGATGCCCATCTGGGAAGTCTGGCTCCCTTGTTCTGCTTGGACATTGCTGTTTATGTGAGAGTCCCTTAAGATGAGGGAACTCAACTGTATGCAGTTTATCAGGAGGTGCTGTGACAGATGGTCCCTTCAGGCACATCATGGGCAAAGCCAGGCTGGGGCTGCAGTGATCCCTTGGCACCACTGCCTTCTTATTTTTCAGTACTTGTGCTGAAAACCCATTGTTTGAGCTCTTGGCATCTGAGTGTGAATGAAATAACTGTGGTTTGGATTTCTGTTTTCTATAAGTGTTTATCCATAGGATTTTCTCTGGGTAACCTCCTACAGAAAGTCACAGTGTGGTGGGGTACAAGCTGCAGGAAATTTCTTTCATTAACAGAAAAAGCATTTGAATCAAATGATCAGGCTACGGATGGCAGCTATGAGAGGCATCTGTGAGCAAGGTCTGCCTTTGATCTTGGCCTCTCCTTGTTTGAAAAGGGCAGCCTCGGCAAAAGACATGCATTTTGAGAACATGGAAAGGAGAGTAGTGCTGTTGTGAGGAGATCCCTGTACATCAGATATTTAGTATTTTTACTGACTTCCTGGGCATCTGGGAATGAGAACATCAGAATGGGCTTCTGTAGTATTTTCACTTCAAAGTACTTGAACTGCACATGAGCCTGTAAAAATACAGAGCAGTGGCAAAGATCTCCTTGTTGTATGATGATCTATTGTAGCTATTTATTTAGAAATTAATCTAACAGAACCAATGAAGCGGCAGGGCAGAAACACTGCAAGTATTGGGTCAGTGGGTTTCGAAAAATACAATAAATCTCATCACAGAAGGCTACCTAAAAGCAGTGAAACAGGCAAAAGAGTGAGATGGCCCAGGATAGTATTGATTTGGGAAGAATTGCTTCAGGATTGAAGGCAGTAGTTACAGCGTTTCTGGAAGAAAAATCTCACCACCACCCTCTCCTTTTCTTTACTGCATGAGATAGGAAGTAATGATTTGGTATTCGGCTGAAGTATCAGCGCCTTGTCCGTGGTGAGGTGATAGTCAGAACTGATCAGCAGCTTGCTTATCTGCCTCATATGCTTTCCTAATTGGTTCAATTTGGGATAGGAAATCTGGGCACAAAACCACTATTCTGAAGTGCTCCAACTTGCATCACTAATGAAAGAGCTCTCCAGAGGTGCCATATAGATCAATTTACAATTTATGGAGAAGAGAGCTCAATAAATATAAACACTTTGAGGGAAGTGGGCATGAAGCCCTCAATACTTAGAGCTTAAAATAATAAGCTTCACATTTTGGAGCCAGAGTGCAACTGTCTGATCTGTTGAGGGTTTCGGGTGCCTCTTCCATTCTGGGGAACTGCTGTTTGAGATTGGGGGTATGTGTAGAGCCAGTGAATCACAGAAAGTGTGATGGACACTGGACTATTCCTTTAGTGTAAAAATATTTAGCACCTTAAAAGCCAAGACACAGAAATGCCTTTTACGAATCCAGGAAATCATTTATAAGAGGGAAAGAAGAAAAAATACTGCAGACACACCCAGAGTATTATGTTGATTATCTTTTCGGTTCATTTTAGTTTAATCTTTCTCTAGTTAGGAAAACAAAAAAAAAAAACCTCCCCCTGCATCAAAATATTACGAGAGTCTTGACAAAATTCTGCTCCAGTTAAATGACAACTTTTCTGTGTAAAAAGTCTTCCAAGCAATAACAAAAAATTATAAATTTGTAGAATTAAGATCGGGTTGGTTTTTTTCATCTGAACTCTTAGTGGTTTGTTTCAAAATACTGCAGTTAGACTTGGCTCTGAAGCAGTACCTTGTATCTCAAAAGCCATAACTTTGGAGGTTTTATTCCAGGTATGAACTCTGGAGGCAGAAGCAATCTTTAATTGAAATAAAAAGCAGCCACATAGTGAGTTATTTCCAGAAGTTTAGTGTGTCTTCACAAGAAAATTCATCTGCACAATCATCTCTAAATGCCGTAACATGCTGCAGGAGCACCCATTTTTCTATTAAAGGCAGCTGGTCTTTTTAGTGTTAAACCTGCTGTGATTCAGTAGTTCTTTCCTTTTTGTGTAGTAAAGGAGGACAATCACGCTTTTATTCCCAGCTCCCTAATAGGCTGAAGTTTTAAAGATGCAGTTTGATTCTCTGAGATTTTTTTTCCTGTTTTGCTCTTCCACTCAGCTGGCAGGGATGATAGTGATGAGTTCCCCCTGTGGAGACTGCTGAAAACCTGCCTGTTCCTTACTGAAAGCAGCACCATCTGCTGGAAAACCTTGTCACAGATTTATAATCCAGAGCAGGAGGTACCACTTCAGGGCACTAAATGCTGCATTAAATAACAGCAGAACTTTGCTTTAATTATCGTGAAAGAACAATGAACCATGATGTAGAGTCAGGTTTTCTTTGATGCCATCAGATTGCTGCTTAAATAGTTTTTATTCTAGAGATGTTGCTTTACTTAGGCAAATACAGGGAATTTGGCATTTTTAGGAAGAGGAGGAGTTTGGTTCTAAACACAAGGGTAGCAATTCACAACTGTCAGACATTCTACATTTGGTCAGGCATTGGAACAGCTGCTCAGGGAGGTGGTGGAGTGGCCATCCCTGGAGGTGTTTAAGAGCCAGGTAGATGAGTTCCTTAGGGACATGGTTTAGTAAGGGGACAGGTACAGTTGGACTTGATGATCTCAGAGGTCTTTTCCAACTTTTATTTTATTTTATTTTATTTTATTTTATTTTATTTTATTTTATTTTATTTTATTTTTATATTTGGTAAATTTTATTATATTTTTATATTTGGTAAATAGGTTGCATTTTTAGCCAGGCTTCTTTTAGATTAACTTGTGTTTGCTTTTTACATTCCTGCACCCTTTACAGGTACCTGAAGACAAATTGTGGGCATAAATACACACACTGGGGGACCTAATCTTTCGACAGGCTTTTGCAAACTAGTGAGTGAGCCAAGAAATGCAAATATTTGTGATTACAATATGCTCACAGCTGCAGAGTGTGGTTTCAGATAGGAAGCAGGAGTTGTTATATAACTACTTTGAATCTACAGATCAAACCAGAGCATGACCATGTTTATGCTTGAAGTTTAAAATACCACCATAAATCACTCTGCAGTGACTTTGCCATATTTTCAAGAAGAGTTTTTAAATATATTGCTGTTAAAATTTGTGTTGTGGATGGGAAGATATGAGTGTGCAAAAATAGACGTAAGAGCACATAAAGGACATTGCCTTATTTGAGGATGAGACCTTCTCCTGGTACTGGGAGCACCTAATTACATATGTGAAATACTGAAGCTGGGAGGGTTGGTCTAGTTATCAGCATTTTTAAGACAAGTCTCACTGCGTTCAGCGCCTTCTTGTGCCTTTCCATGTGCTCTTTCTGCCTCCATCAATCTCTTGTACTTTTCTCCATGCAAGTGCTGGGTGCCTCACTGTTAGTGCAGCGATTTCTTACTACGTATGGAAGAAACTGGTACCCTATGCTCATTCCACCTTTCAGTCTAAGCACAGCAACAAGGTCAGCTCTACTCTAACCGGTACTGCAGGAAGGCTGCAAAACTCAGAGCACTGCTAAGTACAAGTGGTATTTTCATTTTCAGTTCTAGCAAAATTCCTTTTAAGACCTTGGTAGGGAAGTTAGATACCAGATCACAAAAAGAGACCTTGAAGCTGATGAAATAGCCTGGTGTTCTGTGACTTATTTTATTTCCAAAAGACACTCACTCTGTGTTACTTTACCTGAAAGTAAAAAAGAAAGTTATTACACACAGAATGAATTTCCACAGTGGTCTCTGACCTGACAAAACTGATGTGGTTGCTTTCCTTGACTTGAGCCACCCTGAGTGAGGTCCCTCTCTGACCTTGGAGGACATGGCTGGGTTAGTCTTCTCTTGTCCAGGAACTTTAACATAAACGTTCATGTGGCAGCATGGACTAGAAAGTGCGGGAGAGCGATCTTCCTTTCCTCTCTCCTTCCCATCTCTCCAGCTCATCTCTCCTCCATCACTCCCAGCAGACACCTTAGGCTAAGTATACCATACACTTCAGTGGCAGGGGAAGACATATATGCACAGAGTATTCACAATACCTTTTTCTCGGCATCCTAAAACTTAATGGTAATAGGTGCTCTTTGGGCTGTTAGCACAAATCTAGGAAACAGTGATGCCAGGACATTCTTCCCAATTCTGCCACTCAGCTGTCTGCTTTACCTCTCTCTGCTTTGCCATACCTATCTGTAAAACAAGGTGAATACTCTATTTCTCTATGGTTAAAAAAAAAAAACACACACAAAAAACCCAACCAACTAAAGAAATCCTTTGGGGTTTTTAATTGAAACAGTTACATAGAAATGAAGTGTCAGCAACCGAGGAAAATAGTAATGATGATAGCGCTCTCTGTAAAATGTGTGAGGTGTGTTCAGGAAACATGACCTCTCCCAGGACTAGTTTTCCTTGTTTCATTAATTTTGTCATGCTAACACTGCACTTCTCATGGCAGTCAGAGAGGTGGTTTGATTGCTCATCATCTTTTTTTCTGTTAGAAGGCAACTCTATAGAGAAGCTTACATATGTAGTAACCAAGCATAATCTCCCCGTATGTAGTCCAACTCCCCTCTGTGCCTTACTGTTGTTCTGCCACTCTAATCTTCACAACTTCTTTCTCCTCTAAACGAGACCACCTGCCAGGCTTCAAGGATTTTGAAATGTTCTTGCATAAAGCACTAGTTTTCTATTTCAGGGGAATTTTAAATATCCTTCTTCTGTGAGCATTCTATGGTAAGTTTAGTCTATAGCAACAAACAGGAAAATGCACAGGATTTACTGGTCAAGTTTATACCTGCCTGGGACATTAAAAATCCAGTTTGTCTCCTGCACAAGCCATCAATTCCAGAGGCTGCAGGCAGAATACGTAATACATTAGAAGGCTTCAGATATCAATCTCTGAGTCAAAGTAAATGGAAACTGACATTATGATTAGAAATTATTCTGTTGTGGTACCTATGTATGATCCATAGCAACACCGTGCAATTAATCCAAATTACCTGCTGAAAGTTTTAAAATGGAAAACTGACATTTTTCCAAATTTATATTCTAAATCTTTGCAGCTGTAAGTGAGCTTACATGATCAAAGGTGGAAAATGTCTCAGTCATAAAGAATTGTACATGTATCTTTTGTCTTGGTACCATTTCTGGCCGTCTTGCTTATTCTTGCTACATCTGATGGAAAGGTCACCTTTCAAGAAACAAACCTTCTTCTTTAGAAATGAGTTGCCCTTTTTAAGGAGGAAAATGACAGTGGAAATTTGTGGAGTGCTGGAGCTCGGTTACAAAAGTTTAAAAGGCCGAGTGCAAGAAATTACAGGAGAAATGCATGGCACTTGTGTAATTATTTTAGTCTGTGAATAGTGTTTATATCAGAGGGGACTTCACTAGTGCTTATATACACACACACATAGTTGCATTGTTGGTTAAACACATTGTTGGTTAAACTTGTGGCGTATCACAGAGTTTTCCTCAGGACATATACATCTATGTCAACTAATTAATTAATTAATTACTATGAATAGATACTTCATGCACCTTTCTGAGCCCTGGTAACCCTAGGTGCTGGGAATTTGGCTGGGGGCACTAATTGTTGTTGACCTGTTTCTGTTCCAGTTGTCTCTGAGGATGAATTAAGTCTCTGTAGGAACTGAGGAGCACAATGCAGTTTTCTGGGGGTTGATACTGCAATGGCTGAAAGCCTCATGTGGCGAGGGATCCCTGCTATGGTTTCTTTGGTGGTGCTGGTAGACAGAGCTCTGTTCCATCTGCGGTTTACGGAGAGCTCAGTGTCTGATAAGGATTGGATTGGTGCCAGCCTGAGGGATGGCCTTGTCAAGTGCCTTAACTGGGCAAACTCTGGATTGCACACTTAGCATGAAGTTAGATAGTTCACGAATTGACTGTTATTTCCTGTGGTTTTCTGCACCTCAGAGCTATGTGGGGGAAAAGGCTGGAAATAATTATCTTGTGAAGGTGTGCACAGAAAGACCAGTGTGCTTGTGTGCTTCTAGACATAGATGAGTGAGGGAAAAAGCTTGACCATCTCCTCTGGACTTCCTTGCACTCCCATGCTGTGTGACAAACCCACCATCCTGTGGCAGCTGCTTCTGCAGAGACTCTCACACCTAGTGCTTAGGTTTCCTGGCAGATTTGTGTGTCTGGTGCTGTTGACTCTCATTGTCAACATCTATGCAAAAGTTCACAGAGCAAACTGAAGCCTGATAATTAATAGCAATGAAAATTTTCTTTATCACGTAGTAAATAAATAAAACCTGAAGCATTTTAAGGCACATTCAAAACCTCACACTCACAGATGTGTCAGGTATGAAGCTGGGCAGGTAATGTCTGATTTTTTTAACTGTCTTCGCCCACCAGAGCTGGACAGCGTTGAGGAGCTCGAGAAGAAGCGTATCTGCAGGATCGTCACAAAGGATTTCCCTCAGTACTTTGCGGTGGTCTCGCGAATCAAGCAGGAGAGTAACCAAATCGGCCCAGAGGGCGGGGTGCTGAGCAGCACGACAGTGCCACGTGTCCAAGCATCCTTCCCTGAAGGTGCACTAACCAAAAGAATCCGTGTGGGACTCCAGGTAAATGTGCCCGTGTGTTCACATCCACAGCATCTCCAAGCGCATTGTTGGTCTTAATCATAGAATCATAGAATTAACCGAGTCGCAAGGGACCCAAACGGATCGTGGAGTCCAACTCCTATCCCTGCATAGGACACTCCTAACATTCACACCATGGGACTGAGGGCATTGTCCAAATGCTTCTTGAGTGCTGGCACACTCGGTACCATGACTACTTCCCTGGAGAGCCTGTCCCAGTCCTCCACCACCCTCTGGGTGAAGAACCTCTTCCTAATATCCAGTCTAAACCTATTTGGCACATCTTCCTGCCATTACCCTCTAGTCCTATCAGAGGTTGCAAGAGAGAAGAGATCAGCACCTGTTTCCCTTCCCTCCCTTGTGAGAAGGCAGTAAACAGCTATGAGATCCCCTCTCAGTCTCCTCTTTTCCAGGCTCAACAGATCAAGTGACTTCTGCCGTTCCTCATAAGATTTTCCCCCTAAACCCTTCACCAGCTTTGTGGCCTCCTCTGAACACTCTCCGGTAGTTTTATGTGGTGCCCAAAACTGCACACAGTACTTGAGGAGGGGCTGCACCAGTGCACAGTAAAGCTTGCAACTCAGGAGCCTGCTGTTCCTTGCTAGTGGGTTGCAAGGTGGGGTAGTGTTCACACCTGAGGTCTGAGCTGGCATGTGTCTACCTAGGCCTGCTCTCTGCCTCTTTGCTCCCCTGTTACAGGGGATGCACAGTCCTCTGTCCTGTGGCAAAAGCTCAGCTCCACCTTTTTCATCACCTTGAGTGTTGCTTAGCATCTGAAGAATGGAGAGAAAAGCAAAGGCCTGGAGCCACTGCAGCCTCAGAGATGTTGTTCACCATCTCCCTCTTGGCCACGGCTGCCAGCAGCTATGAGCTCCACAGCCACTCTGCATTCCCAGTCTTCTGTGGCCAGGTAGCAGCTTGTGATTGGTGTTACTGGACTGCCTTTTGCCACAGGATTGTAAAAGAGTTTATGCAGCTCTTTGCCAGCTCTTTCTGGGTCAAAGACTTCCCATATACATCTTTTGGAGCTTAGGACATTAACCATTGCATTTCTAGTGATGGTTGGAGTCTGGGAAGAGTGTATAGCCTAAACTCTCCTTAAAAAAAATTGCACAGAAAGTGGAGAAACATTCTGTAGAAGGTATCTTTTTCTTTGAGTTTTAGTAATTATCACTTAAAATTACTTAATAATCTGACAAGTCTGATAGGTTCATAAAATAGGGACACTGGTTTGGATTCTAGTACTTGGAATTCACACTGGAACACTTCTTATCTGTTAACGATATTTCACATCTGAAGACTATTATTTTTGAGAAAATGTAAGCTCTGATATTATGGTTATACCACTGCCTTTCCAGAGCTACCTAGTGTGAAGGATGCATGTCTCCATACACACTGGTGTCACAGCTGAGATTGCAGTGTAGCTACATATTCCATGCTTATTGGTGCACTGTGCATTCTGAATAATGCAGCAAGTCACAGGTCAGCCTATTAAACAAATGATTGAAACAAATTTCAATGTTTAGGGAAAAAAGGCAAATGCATACAAACCCCCAAGTTTCCCATAATATGTCTGTCACCTGAGTTCAGGTCTTACATGCCAAAAACTACAAAAATTCTATAGCATTTCTTCCCATATAAAGTTAGGAAACCTTTCAAGGCACAAAATGGAGGTAGAAAGTGTGATTTGCTTATAGCTCTGCTGTAGCTTAAGGCATTCTGTGTGAATTTGACAGTCCTTTCCTAATAATCAGTAGTGGAATAGCACTGAGGTCAGAGGTAAACCAGGCTATGCCGTGTTCCTTGGAACCTTGTATTTGTGTTTGGCAGGGGCATGAGAATTGTTTGGCATTTCCAAGACAGAGTATCTATTCCTCACTTCTTAAGACTCTGCTAATAAAATAGGCCTCTTTTTGTGTTTTGAAATTGCATTTAATATCACTCATGACTGTAAATTAAAAACAAACCCAAACATCTTCTGAAAGCCTCTCAGTACATACCGCAGGCAACCTTCTGAGATTTGTAATTCTGTTCTACAAGTTAGCTATTGGGAAATCATAGGTGGATTGTTGAGAAAAGTACTAAGCATTAATTGAACTAATAATCGCCCTCGAGAGCTACAGGGGAAGGTTGCCTGGGAAAAAAAAGTGAAATAAAATTCTACAGAAAATAAAAGGAAATTTAAGTTATCTTATGGAAAACTGTTCTACATGTATACGACCAATCTGTAGCTCTAGTTTAAATACTTTCCCTATGTTGACAGGCTCAACCAGTTCCAGAGGAGATTGTCAAAAAAATCCTTGGAAACAAAGCAACTTTCAGTCCCATTGTCACTGTGGAGCCAAGAAGAAGAAAATTTCACAAGCCAATAACCATGACAATTCCTGTGCCACCTCCATCAGGAGAAGGTGTAACCAACGGGTACAAAGGAGACACGACGCCTAGCCTTCGACTTCTATGTAGCATTACAGGTTAGAGAAAATCATGCTCTTTGCAAGGGTTTCTCTGTCAGCAGTGCCTCTGGGCTCACACTCATAACTGTACAACTCATGCTTTCCAGTAAGGAAACCTGGATATGCTTGGTCCTGTAGAGTGCAAGTCAGTTCTCCTGAGCAAAGCCAGCTGAGGTCATTTGAAAGGCTTCCACTGCATCCCTGGGCTTCAAATCTGTTCTCATGTCATTTTAAATGATATTAAATGCTATTTAGCCAGTATGAAGAATTTCAACCTTGGCTATCGAACATGGTTGTCAGTAAAAGTAGATTGCAGATATAATTCTTTCCTAGCTGATATCACGGAGGGGTTTGCTATTGACTTGTAGGTGTATGCTTTGCTTATATCAATATCCTATTCTGGTGTGTAACTTATGATGTAGTCTGTAGAATGTAGCTCAGCTGTTGGAGAACGTTATTGTCTCTTTTTATGTGGTACCTTAAGATACGGATATTCTTATGGAGTCTCTGTATGCTTGGTGTTTGAAAGAAAATCTCCATGGTTTATATTTACATAGGAGGTACTTCACCGGCGCAGTGGGAGGATATCACAGGCACCACTCCGCTGACGTTTTCAAATGACTGTGTCTCATTCACAACCAATGTTTCAGCCAGGTATGGTAACAGAGCTTGCCAAGTGCACTACGGAGTTGTTTGCCTTAATCAACAAAGTGCATAGTTGTGGAGTTGTTTTTTTGGCTTTCTGTAAGCCTTTTGCAAGACTGATGAAGCAGTAATGGACCAGATGCTTGTCAGTGTGTGTCAGCATCCCGCACATCTGGGGCTGCACATGAAGCTTTGACCTGGCTCCTTCTGCTGTGGTGATTTCTCTTGGCAATCAAACATACTGTTTCTTTAAAGGCTGCAGTGCCATATTGAGGGTTTGGTTTTTTTGAAAACAGCAACAGAAAGGTAAAGTTTAAGATGCTCATCCAATAAAAAAATTGGGGAGATTCATAAAAAACATATTTGTTCTAAAAATTAAAGACATTGAATTTCTAGCTGTGGGCTTTTTGTTGAAAATTACATAAAATAAAATAAAATTTGCTGAAAAATCATGGATTAAAATGAATTTTGATGGACTTAGTGGACTTACATGCTGACTGGAGACATTCAATAGGATATGTACAAATCATGTATCCTAGCGGATAAAATTCATGGTATGCCAGGTAAAGAGTTTATTCTTCAGTACATAACATTTGCACTTATAGCATTTTTGAAAGAACCAAACAGATCAAGGCTGAGATATTGTGGAAAAGACTTATACAAACTACAAATTAAAATATTTACAACTTGTACCAAAATTGTCATCAAACTCTTAATCATTAAAAGATGAGAAATTGGCAGTTTAACATCTGTCTCTCTGGGAAACTGTGGGCGTATTCACTTTCAAACTATATGGGAGATGTGATTTTACTGTATGTGTGTGTTATCAAGGAGGCTGTTTTAGCAAATCAAATGTACAGTGAAGCATCAGCACTTTACAACACACAGAGTATGCGTTCACAAGAAATACAGTTTCCCTGCTTTGGCTTCAAATGAGGCTTAAAATAGGCAGTTTTATGAGATACCAGTGTGAGACAGTTTCAATAAGTATATGAACATTTCACTGCCAGGTATTCCCATTTTTGGATGGTTAAAGCTCCACTGAAAGTAGAAGGAAAACTACAGTTTTGGGAAGTCTGCAGGGACAGTATGCCTGCAAAATGGCAAAGGATCACAGGACATAGTTTCTCTTTAAAGGCTTAAGCAATGTTTGAGCATAATGAGAAGTTGATTTAATGGTTTACTTTTTCCCACCCAGATTCTGGCTCGCAGACTGTCATCAAGTACTAGAGACTGTTGGGCTGGCAACGCAGCTTTATAGAGAATTAATATGCGTTCCTTATATGGCAAAGTTTGTGATATTTGCCAAAATGAATGACCCTGTGGAATCTAATTTGCGTTGCTTCTGCATGACTGATGACAAAGTGGACAAAACTTTGGAACAACAGGAGAATTTTGAAGAAGTTGCAAGAAGCAAAGACATCGAGGTATATTTCTCACAACCTGCCTCCTCCTTGTAAATGGACAATGTACTTTCCAAGTGGCAACAGGTCCTGCAAAAGCCACTCTAAGCCCATGGAAATAAAGCAAAGCTGTGTCAAAGAATTTCTTGAAAAGAAGCCAAAAAAGGACAAGGCAAGGGAAGCATGAGGACCTGTCTCCAAACGGATGGTCCAGGCCAGTCTGCAGTGGGTTTTGCACATGCTGCTATTGAGCCAGCTCTGGTTGGGCTTTGCAGAGGGCTGATCTGGAATTCCTTCTGATTGGCCCTGCAGACACACAATCATGAGTAGGGCTGGTTTGTGGTGAATACATAGTCACCAACACACTGTTTCTTGAAGGAAATCTACACATTCTTACGCATATAGCTCACAGTTTCCCAAACTGCTTACACTCATAATACCTTGCCATAATGCACAGTGATTTTCTGATTTGTTCTTGAATTTAATCCAAGTGGGGGCTTGTGCTAAATTCAGGAACTGTGGTAGGAGAAACCATGATATACGTATATGCATAGATATACTATGAAAAGAGTTTTTGTTAACTTTTGTTTATTGTTTTGATAGGTTCTGGAAGGAAAACCTATTTACGTTGATTGCTATGGAAATCTGGCCCCTTTGACTAAAGGAGGACAGCAGCTTGTTTTTAATTTTTATGCTTTCAAAGAAAATAGACTGCCATTCTCTATCAAGGTAAAAGCAAAACAAGTCAAATAATTCTGCTGATATTCCACCCACCACAAATGATAACACTTTTTCAGACCGATAGGACTAACATTCCCCAAGGATTTAAATGTCATTGTTTAATATGTGAGTAACATGAAGAGGGTGCTTTGCATTAAGCCACTAAAGAGCTGCTGACTGAGCCGGGACCAGAACACCTGTGGTATGAATTCACAACCTTTTATTAAAACCGTATCTCAAGTTAGACCTACAGAATGCTACCGATAGACCACTGTTTCCCAGGGACTAAGCAAATGAGATGCATTCAAAAACATACTGTACAGCAGGATAGCCTCCACAAAGGTGTACACAAACCCTTCATCTCTAAATTACCATGAACAGATGTTTACTTTCTTAAACTTTATCACAGCTGTCATGCAAAAAGATGTTTGTAAGCATTTTGCTAAGCAGAAGTGCAAAACATGGCAGAAAAAAATGAAGATAAGCAGAAAATATCTCTCAGTAATATCAGAGTACAAAACTGTCTGGTTGGACTCACTCGATGTCTTGCATGGATTTACCATCAGAGATCTTCAGGCTAATCTAGCTCTTCCATGGTAACACTTTTTCAGCACCTCAGTCTGAGCTCAAGCTCAGTAATATTGAGATAGCTTTCTGTGGAAAGAAAGTGTGAGAGACTCGCCAGAAACCTCCTCTGGTATCTGAATTACTGCATATTACTACACTGTACTAAAATTTCTTTTCTAGGTAAGGGACACCAGCCAGGAACCTTGTGGTCGATTATCGTTTTTGAAAGAACCAAAGACTACAAAAGGACTGCCACAAACAGCTGTTTGCAACTTGAATATCACTCTGCCAGCACACAAAAAGGTATTTGTTAGGGTTGGTTTAGTTTCATTTTGCTCCTTTAGTTTTTGTCTTTTTTTTTTTCCTGCTAGTGATGATGAAACCCTGTGAAATGCCAGTAATGAGAATGCTTTGAAATATCATAAAGGCTTTTTGAATTTATGTTTTCATGGTTTCCTCTATGTAGAACGCTTTTGAAGTCTCTTGTTACTGTGGTGTCCAGTTCCTATAATTTTTATGATTCTGTTTACAGCTCATGCTTCAGCCTGCAAGTCACAGGTTTATGCTTTCAGTAATGTCACTTGTTGATTTGCGTTGGATGTAAGGGATTTTTTTTCTTCTTTTGTGTTCACATTTTGGATTTGCTTTGCCTTATAAATCAGCTTGCATTTTGTGCTCCCAATTTGGTCCTTTTCATATCCTGATACTCTTTTCCCTGCTGTCCATTATAATATTCCTTGTCTCTGCAATGCATCTTGGGACCAAAAGGAAACAGAGTCAGATCAAGATGATGAGGTAATATAAACACTGTCTTCTGTTTTTATTTCCTTCAGATTTAGTGAAGAAAAGTAA
This sequence comes from Tapera naevia, assembly GCA_033556795.1. Taxonomy (NCBI): domain Eukaryota; kingdom Metazoa; phylum Chordata; class Aves; order Cuculiformes; family Neomorphidae; genus Tapera; species Tapera naevia. Next base: position 6,963,752 of record JAUMJJ010000156.1, read on the forward strand.
TATGTTATAGAAAAAAAAACAAACAACTATTTTGAACTGGCATTGAAATGATACCTACATAGTAACCATATCCTCAGCATCAGATAATCTGTTGCAAAACAGTAGAAGTGCACAAATGTGGAAAAAAACTTGATATTATATAATAAAATTAAACCAAACATTGAAAATTCAGTTCATTTTCTTCTGAAGAAGAATATGATTATACAATTCAGACCAAGTCCATTTTTAGCAAAATCATGAAGAGATTAGTGGATATGATATTACCTCTTGAACTAATACTGCCATTGCTTTGGTAACTTAATTTCTGAAAAGGAAAGAAATATTGCTGAGGCCACATATTTAATCCTGAAAATAAACTCGATTATTCTGAAAAAAGCAAAATAGCCAAGAGCAATTTCAAAATGTCGTGTACAAATCTATTTTCAGATAAACCTCATATATTTGCAACATAAAATCCACTGTTTACTGGAAACTGCAACATTTGATTGTTAGGAAATCGAGTGAGTTTGACACAGTAGAGGTAGTCATAAACGAGATCACCTTATAAAAGAAACTACATAGATGTATCCCTTTTACCTAGTAGCAAAGTTTTCTTCTCTTCCTGGTGGCGAATAAATAGCAGTAGCCACCTGCTGATTAAAATAATACCAATAAAAAAAACCCAACAGACTCCTTACATGTTAAAAAATAGCAGCAATCACATCCCTTTGTTTCCACAGGATTTGTTCCCAGTGAGCTATTATATAGCTATAACAATAGTTTTATTTCTAAACAAGCCATATTTTTAGCCACATAATCAAGTGAGCTGATCTCTGAAGGACTTTTAATATTTAAGATATCACACTAGCAGCTGTGCCACTGAATGCAGCAACTTATGTTGCAACTTATCAGTTAACAGTAGTAGTCTGCTTTCCAATCTGCATTTTTGCATTTTGTGCCTATTAAAAAAATCCCCTCCCATGCCTTTTTTTGTCCTTAATGTATTCACTTTAAAGCCAGTGTACATTGTGGTGTATGTGCTTTCAGGACAAATTAATTTGAGGAGAAATATTTGATTGGTCTAAGTTGTAGTCTTATGAATGTTTTATGTCTATATCTGTAGTCTTTTCTGTTGATCTCCTGTTTCTAGCCAAATGTGGTGTACTTTACAGAGAATGAATAATATCATACCCATTCCAGTAGTATGAAGCCATTTATTAAGTGATAATGAGATAATAGTGTTGAGATACATTAGGCAGGATCATGAGCTATATCTGCTTATCTAAGGTCTTCCTCTTTATAAGCAGAGATGTTGTAAGCTGGAGTGAATTTACGGGGTCATCTCTTAGGGTTGCAATCCCTTCCCTTCTTGCTGTAGAAGGGTGGTCATTCACAGCAGGTTTCTGCCACCTCCAATAGCCATGCTCCCTACTCTGCAGTGTCTGATACTCATTACATGGCAGACAGGAACAAAGACCAGCTCTGTCCATTCCCTGCCTGCTTGCCCAAATTTGGCATCAGCATGCCTTCCTGAAGCTGTATGGAAACAACCATTCTCCCTTATGGGGATGTGTACCACAAAACACAGCGTATCATCCTGAGATTTGATGATTGTTGTGTTCAAATAGGGGACAGTGATACTAAAGGCACTAAACAGGATTGTGTTTTGTTGCAGACGGAGAAAGCCGACCGGCGCCAGAACTTTGTCTCCCTTGCTTTACGTAAGCGCTACAGCTATCTGACTGAGCCTGGAATGAGTGAGTTGCTCTTACCAAAGTACTAAACCATAGATAAATGATTTTTCATAAGAAGAGACATTTTTTCTATAAACATTGTATTTGGTGTCGCTTTGGAAAAAAAAGAACAAAAAAAAAACCCAAACCTTTCTAAACCAGAATTCTTGGATGGCCTGTGAACTTTTGTGTTGTGAGAGCTTGAAGAATCCTGACTGGCAAGTAAAATAGAATATTTTTTTTAAAATGCCATGTAGCTCCTGAAGAGGAGGATTGCAAATTGCTTTCAAAAACAATCTGTTCCTTTTCTGTTTGAAAGATTAGAGAGAGCTGCTGTAGAAGGGCATGATATGCAAAAGTTCAGTGAGGCTGGTGAATACGATTAAGATAAGCACTTAAATGTTTAGATACTTAGCCAAAATGAACTCTCTCATATTTTATATTTTCCCTCTTCTTTCTCCTCCCCTTTCCTTCTTTTCTCCGTTCCCTGCAGATGCTTTTTATTCCCTGGCACCTCATATTGCTTCCTCTTAAACTTCTGTTGCCCTTGACCAGACCCGTGGCATTCATTTCTTTCCTCATTAAATACAATAATGTATTTGGCTTAGCTTTTCTTCCCTCACCTCTCTTGTTTGAGGCTGACTGCTATTGTTCCCCATTCCAAGGCTTTTTCTTGCATTTTTTCCCTCATGACTCCTCAGTTGCTACCTGCATCAGAACCTTTGATGTAATTCCGTAAAATCCATAGACAAACTTCATCGGGTCTTGGGAGTTCCCCACTGGATGGCTGCTGTTTAATTATCCCATAAGATCTGTGGCTTCTTTGGATCAGATGTGCTCCAGAATGTATTACGCTTCTCAGGCCTGGAGGAAGACTTCAAGCATCTAACATCTGAAGAAGCTATCAGATCTGCTGAGACACCTTGATGGACTGTTAAGGTATCGTCAAAGGCTTGATGGGAACTAAGAGAGAGAGAAAAGGAAGTTGCTTGAAAGGAGTTTGATGACTGTGTATGTTGCTTACTATTAGTTTTTCTGACCTCACTGGAAAAAAAAAGAAAAAGTATTCACCAAAGGTCCATTAAGGCTAATTTGCAAAAAGTTGGAGGGGGAAATACTCAAACCCACTCGAGCTGCACTCAAAAAAAAAATTTGCTAACAGAGTAGAAGTCCCTGACAATTCTTTAACTCTTCTGTCCTTTTTGGCAATGGTTGCTTCTTATAGCTGTGAGATACTCAAAAAGGGTATGCAAGAATTATTGTGTTTGCCAGGAAAGATCATAGATAGTGATTTGGCCAGTAGCCTGAGCACTTGTATGGGCTCACTCAGTGCTCTCAATTACAAATTGTAAGTGAGGAAGTGTGGTTTGGTGGACAGAAGGTAGTAACTAACATCTGTTTTCTGATAAAATCTTGGATGCAGAGTGATGGAAACTGCTAAGGCCAGGGTGTCCAGCAGCCAAAAAAGGGCTGTTACATAAAACCACTCTTTAGAATATTGTCCCACTCTAGTGTCTTGCATGGTTGTGGGGGTTTCTTTGTTATTTCAAAATAGTGAATTTGCCAGTTTCCTGCTGTTTGAGATATGTCAAGCTGCACACAATGGTAAATTACTCAGTTTTCTTTGTACCAGTTCTTCTCAACTGCAATAAGGAGCAGAGAAAAAGAATCCTAAACATTTCTTGAATCTGTGATTTAACAGGAGAAAGAGCAGTTAAGAGGGGAGCCTGTCTGGCTGCCTCACCAGCCAGTTGTGATAGACTGGCGCATCACAGCACAGTGGGGTCCCTCTAAAGAGATTTCCAAAACCAAACTCCTGAACAAGTTGTTTTGCTGTTAGTTCTTTTCAGAATGATTTTTGGGTTTCTTTCTTGGGCTTGGTACTGGATGAATTTTGGTGAATATTATCAGCTGCTGCTAGTTAATCTTCATAATATGTCTATTTGATTTAATGAAGTATGCTTTGTTTTCTTCTTTTGGGGAAAAAAGAAGTATGGTTGCCCTTGAAAATAAAATTGCAAGGAAAAATGGATGTTTCTTGACATAGGCTGTGCCAGTCAGGCTTAGTATTCAAGCTCTCTTCAACCTTAATGTTTTCAAACTGAAGTATCACCGGCCATCCACATCAACTTCTGGGCTTCAGTTGGCTTCTCTAGGACCAGCGTATATTTCTCCTTGCAGGATATGGACCTGTGGTTTACTAAATATTTACTAGTCTATAAGAGTGTGTGTACTTTAACAGTTTAGTATTCACCTTGTTAAGCTTTTTTGCCTGTAAGTTACTGTCTGTCTATAAGACGGATCAAGGAGGTTTGAGAAATTAGTAGTGTAATTTCAGAGAAAAGTGTGTTGAAATAAGTTGTTTGACTACTTTAGCTCCATTTCTAACTCCAACTTGAAAGAAAAAATTGCCCTCTTAAGTTACTTTCAGTGACAACTCTTTAAATGTTATTGCTGTATCAGAGGATTTATATGCTCTAATGGGATTCCCAGAAATACTGTTTTCTGGCACGAGTACTTCCTGTGATACAAAATGTGGTTGATGATGATTTTGGTCAAAATGCCTATGAATAATCTGAGTGTTCTGGGGGATGATAACAGTCTTGTCCTTGCCAGGAAGTTTTTGCATAATGTGCTTTGACTGCTTTTCTAATGTTACCTTTTGAGAAATGTAAAGTTGAAGAGGTCTTTCTTTGAGCTGATACAAGAAATCTCCTCAAAAGGTACCAAGACACTACATCTTGTAGAAAAAGTGTACTCTTCTTTTAATGACCTCTTGTGAATTGATTTTGTAAGGTTTATATATTTGTGCATAATACAGCGTACAACTGTATTAATCTGTGTGCTTGTTTTGACATGATATATTGTGCATGAATAAAAACTGATTCAGTTGCTTTGCTTGCTCACGTTTATCATCATATTTTTCATATTTCATGTATGACATGCTTCTTAAAATCATTTCATGTAAAGTTTTACTTTAGTTTTTACCAAACAAAACAAATATCGCATGAGAAACAAGTGCAAAAGTTCCTTTTCTTTCTTTCTTTTTATTATTTTTTTTAAATATCGACTCAGAAAAGCTCTTGCTCTTATTGGCTTTGTGAGTGTGAAGCATATCTGAATTGTGCATGGGAGATACAGATTTGAATTTACTCCAGTTGCTTCACAGTTTGCACATCAATTGCCTGTCACTTAAAGGAATTTTGGGTTCTGCATGAAATAGTTCTGAGTGGTTTAAAAAAACACTTTAGCTATATAATGTCATTTTACACAAGTTTATACGTCGTATAGGTTCAATAACTGAACAAAAAAACAACAGAAATTATTAAAAGGATAATTCTAGTAGTTGTGTAAAGCAGAGACATACCTAAACAGGCAAAATAGAACTGATATGAATATTTTAGAAATAGCACATCAGAAAGTCAATAGGAAGTAAGAGAAGAACTTTTGATGTGGTTTTATTTTTGCCTTATGGATTCCTTCTTTGTGTTTTCTGTCCTTCATTGTTTGCAGATTTGGTTGCTATGTGCTTACTGTTTTTCATGTCATGTTGCTTTTTGGTTGGGACCAGACATCAGTTTATGGCTCATTCCTACTTTTTTCTTTCCTTTTTAAAATCTTCTTTTGCCTCCTTCATCCTAACTCATGCAAACAATTGTACTTGCTTTATGTAATATTACAACGTTTACTGACCAATTTTCCTCTCTGGTCTCTCTGTTTTTCAATCATTTTTGTTGATTTTACGTTTGATTTTAATTTAACAATTTAAGAAACAGTTGAACGGAGTGCAGGAGCAACAAGATCCTTGCCAACTACTTACTCATACAAGCCATTCTTTTCGGCACGGCCGTATCAGTCATGGACAACAGCTCCAATTACAGTGCCTGGGCAAACTAAATCAGGCTTCACTTCCTTATCAAGCTCTTCCTCTAACACTCCTACAGCTTCCCCATTAAAATCAATATGGTCTGTTTCTTCTACTTCTCCAATCAAATCCACATTAGGAGCTTCTACCACATCTTCAGTTAAATCTGTTAGTGATGTAGCATCTCCAATTAGATCATTTCGGACAATCTCTTCACCAATAAAAACTGTGGTATCACAACCTCCATACAATATGCAGGTTACTTCAGGCTCTTTCGTCAGAGCTCCTGCAGTCACAGAAGCTGCTAGTCTAAAAGGGCTGGCATCCACTACCACATTCCCCTCTCGGACATCTCCAGTGACTACAGCAGGGTCTCTCTTGGAGAGATCGTCCATAACCATGACGCCTCCAGCATCCCCTAAATCCAACATTAACATGTACTCTTCGAGTTTGCCACTTAAATCGGTCATCACATCAGCATCTTCACTTTTATCGTCCCCTCTAAAATCAGTAATGTCACCTACTAAGTCAGCAGTTGATGCTGTTTCATCCTCTAAAGTCATGATGGCCTCGTCTCTCTCGTCACCAGCGAAACATGTAGCTGGGCACACAGATGTACCATTGCTTAATGGATCTGTGTCACCTCTGAAATATCCATCTTCTGCCAACTTAATAAATGGATCCAAGGCTGCAGCTGTTTTTCAAGACAAGATCACTGCAGCTGCACATTCTGCAAGTTGTGCTGCTAATGCAGTTGCTGACACCGCTGAGAGAGTGTTTTCAACAGCTACAACAATGTCATTTGCTCCACTCAGGTCATTTGTGTCTTCAGCACCATCAGCTTTCCAGTCAATAAGAACTCCTCCTGCGGGTGCTTTGTACACAGCCCTTGGGTCAATATCTGCAACTACCTCATCAGTAACTTCATCAACAATAACAGTGCCGGTATATTCTGTAGTCAATGTTTTGTCTGAACCAGCATTAAAGAAGCTCCCAGAGTCATCTTCACTTACAAAATCAGCTGCTGCGTTACTGTCACCTATTAAAACATTGACTACAGAGGCACGCACACAGCCTCCCTTTAATCGAACTTCATCTCCAATAAAATCATCCTTGTTTTTAGCACCCTCTGCTCTCAAATTGTCCTCACCATCTTCTTTATCCTCCAGTCAGGAGATACTGAAAGATGTTGCTGAAATGAAAGAGGATCTAATAAGAATGACTGCAATATTGCAGACAGATGTCACAGAGGACAAACCGTTCCAACCTGAAATACCAAAAGAGGGTAGAATTGATGATGAAGAGCCCTTTAAAATTGTTGAGAAAGTAAAAGAGGACTTAGTAAAAGTTAGTGAGATTCTGAAAAAAGATGTGTGTTTAGAAAGTAAAGGGTCGGCTAAAGTATCCAAAAGTGATCAAGGACACCTGTCTGAGGATGACTGGGTAGAGTTCAGTACAGAGGAGATTGATGAAGCCAGACAGCAAGCTTTGACAAGCCCTCCTATATCTGTTCCAGAGAAGGTCCAAATTAAAACTAAAACCATGTCGGAAAAGGATTATAACTTGTCGAAAGTTATTGATTACTTAGCAAATGATATCAGTAGCAGTTCATTAACAAATGTAAAGTACAAGTTTGAAGAGGGGAAAAAAGAAGGTGAAGAGAGACAAAAACGCGTTTTAAAACCAGCTATTGCTTTGCAGGAACATAAACTTAAAATGCCTCCAGCCTCCATGAGGCCTTCAACATCAGAAAAGGAGTTATGTAAAATTGCAGATTCCTTTTTTGGAACAGATACTATTTTAGAGTCTCCAGATGACTTTTCTCAACATGATCAAGATAAAAGTCCCCTATCTGACAGTGGCTTTGAAACAAGGAGTGAGAAGACACCTTCTGCCCCACAAAGTGCTGAAAGCACGGGGCCAAAACCACTTTTCCATGATGTACCCATCCCTCCTGTCATTACTGAAACGAGAACTGAGGTAGTTCACGTTATCCGTAGCTATGAACCATCATCCGAAGAAATTACAGAGCAGAAAGCAGAGGAGCTACCGGCCTCAAAACCTGCTCCTACGTTTATGGAATTGGAGCAAAAACCTGCTGGATCTATTAAAGAGAAGGTTAAAGCTTTTCAAATGAAAGCCAGCAGCAGTGAAGAAGATGACCACAAGTGTGTCCTTAGTAAAGGTGTCCGAGTGAAAGAAGAAACTCATATCACTACGACGACTAGGATGGTTTATCATAAACCTCCATGCACTGAAAGCACATCTGAAAGAATTGAGGAAACAATGTCTGTTCATGACATAATGAAAGCTTTTCAGTCTGGACGTGACCCTTCCAAAGAACTGGCAGGTCTGTTTGAACATAAATCATCAGTAACATCCGATGTTAGCAAGTCTTCTGAAACGTCACCACAACATGCAGAGAAGGACAGCAAAATGAAACCCAAACTGGAGCGAATAATAGAGGTCCATATTGAAAAAGGTAATCAGGCTGAACCTACTGAAGTCATTATTAGAGAAACAAAAAAGCATCCAGAAAAGGAAATGTATGTATATCAGAAAGACTTACCTCGGGGAGATATTAACTTAAAAGAGTTGGAAAAACATGATGCTTTTCCTTGTTCAGACGAACAAGGTCAGCAAGAAGAAGAAGAGCTCACGGCCGAAGAGTCACTTCCTTCTTATCTGGAATCCTCTAGAGTAAACACTCCCGTGTCCCAGGAAGAAGACAGTCGCCCTAGTTCTGCTCAACTCATGTCTGATGACTCTTACAAAACACTGAAGCTTTTGAGTCAGCACTCAATAGAATACCATGATGATGAGTTGTCAGAACTAAGAGGGGAGTCTTACAGGTTTGCTGAGAAAATGCTTCTTTCAGAAAAGCTAGATGTGTCTCATTCTGATACTGAGGAGTCAGTTACTGACCATGCTCTACCCCTTAGTGCAGAGTTACAGGGGTCTGATAAACGGTGCAGAGAAAAAGTAGCTACTGTCCCCAAAAAAGAGATTCTCTCCAAAATCTATAAAGATGTTTCTGAAAATGGTGTAGGTAAAATGTCTAAAGAGGATCATTATGATAAAGTGACAGTGTTACACTACACTGGAGATGTTAGTAGTCCAAAACATGCCATGTGGATGCGCTTTACTGAGGACAGATTAGACAGAGGTAGAGAAAAGTTGATGTATGAAGACAGGGTGGACAGGACTGTTAAAGAGGCAGAAGAAAAACTGACTGAAGTATCACAGTTCTTTCGGGATAAAACAGAGAAGTTGAATGATGAGCTACAGTCTCCGGAGAAAAAGCAGCATAAAAAAAATGGCAAAGAAATACATTCTAGCCAGAGCTCTGCCAGCAGCAGCCCCGAGAAAGTTCTGCTCTCTGAATTGCCGTCATCTGGTGACGAATGGAGTAAGGTGAAGCAGTACGCGCACGATGGGAAATGTTTTCCCAAGGTCGATGAAAGAAAAGCATCCAGTTTGCCCAGCAGTCCTGAAAAAAGGATATTTGTGCAACCTGCAGAGGACTCTAAACAAACTATGGAACACAAAGGAAGTGCTCAGCAGACTGGAGCCCCTGAGGTTTCCCAGACTGGATTTCAGCTGAAGCAATCAAAGCTCAGTTCCATTAGGCTTAAATTTGAACAGAGTATAAGTCCAAGGAGTAAGGACATAACTCAAGAAGAAAAAAAGCTGGATGGTCAGTCCAAAATTCCAGTGAAGAAACTGCAAGAAAGTAAGTTACCAGTGTATCAGTTTTATTCCAGAGAGAAACACGCAAAGCAAGCGGAGCTCATTGATGGAAGCACAGCTTTACAGAAAGAGGTGAAAACACAGGAAGATTTTGTTCCAGGTAAAGGGAAAGCTGCTGAAGACTTTCGTGCCTCAGACACTCAAAAACAAAGAACTGAGATGAGTAAAGGCGTGCCAGAATACTTTTCAGAACCTCAGGCAAAAGACCTGGCGTATGGCACAGACTCAACAACGAAGGGACACTGGGACAAAAAAATCTATAGGACATGGGAAAGCCCTGGAACTTCCAATCATAAAACACAGAAAGAAAAACTTTCACATGTGCTGGTTCCAGATACAGTACAAGAAAACCACGTTGATCATGCTGAAGCTAAAACTGACAAAAAAAGTGAATCTATCACTGTGACAGAGCACAAACTGGCAGCAAATGGAATTCATTCAGAAGAAGTGAAGGAACTGACTGTAAAATCTCCCTCAAAAAGAGTTTTATACAGAGAATTTGTTGTCAGGGAGGGGGAGCGTAATGGGGAAGTGGCTGATAAAATATCCAAAAAGAAAGAAGAAATTTCTGTGTCCCATATTCCAGTCAGAATTGTTGAGGAGAAGAGAACCACGCTTGATGGTGTCTATGAACTTTCTTCTAAAGTATCCCAGTCAGCTGTGATTAAGGAGAAAGTTGAAAGGCAGATTGATTATGTGGAAGATGAAAAAATAAAGCATTCAGAAATAAGAAAAGTTACTAAGCAGCAGAGCTCGATAGGTTTAAGTCCTCCTGTTGAGGAAACAGAGCTATCCCCTAGCAAATCACCAGACTCTTTAGAATGTAGTCCGGGAAAGGAATTTCCTTCAAGTGAGTTAGTTGATCCTGGTGCCAGTGATTACCTGGATAAAGCTGCACCACTAGTAAGTGCTGAGGGAGTAAAAGAAATTAAGACCTTACCTGTTTATGTCAGTTTTGTTCAAGTAGGAAAGCAATATGAGAAAGAGGTGCAACAAGGAAGTGTTAAAAAAATTGTCAGTCAGGAGAGTAAGACAGTGCAAGAGACAAGGGGGACATTTTACACAGCTAGACAGCAAAAACAGCTTCCTTCTCCCCAAGGCAGTCCAGAAGATGACACACTAGAACAGGTGTCCTTTATAGATAGCTCTGGCAAAAGCCCTTTAACACCAGAAACACCGAGTTCAGAGGAAGTGAGTTACGAGTTTACATCTAAAACACCTGACTCACTAATAGCTTATATCCCAGGCAAGCCCAGTCCTATACCTGAGGTATCTGAGGAATCAGAGGAGGAAGCAGAGGCTAAGTCAACATCTATAAAACAGGCAGAAGTTGAGGAACCACAGATTGACAAAGCATTAACTAATCATATAAGTAAGGACTCTAACAAAAGACCGAAAGGTAACAGAGTTGCCTACATCGAGTTCCCTCCTCCTCCACCACTGGATGCAGATCAAGGCGAGTCAGAAAAGAAGCCTCATTATTCCACTGAGAGTGAAATGGAAATGACGGAAGTGAACTTGCAAGATGAACATGAAAAATGCCAACTGGCTGAACCTGTCATAAGAGTGCAGCCGCCATCTCCTGTGCCACCGGGGGCAGATGTCAGTGACTCCAGTGATGATGAATCTCTTTATCAACCTGTTCCACTTAAAAAGTATACATTCAAACTGAAAGAACTGGAAGATGACCAGAAAGAAACATCAAAACACAGAGCCCCTGAAAAGATTGAGAAACAGAAAGAGTTAGGACATCCCACTTCTGGGAAACCTAATGAGTTTGATGTTGGGCTTGATTCACCCCAGAATGATGTAGTGCAAAATGGGAATAACAATGACCAGTCTGTCACAGAGTGTTCCATAGCAACCACTGCAGAATTCTCCCATGATACTGATGCAACAGAGATTGACTCTCTTGACGGTTATGATTTGCAAGATGAAGATGATGGTTTAACTGAGAGTGATTCTAAACTTGCAGGTCCAGCAGTTGAAACCAAAAAGGACTTATGGACTACAGAAGGCATTCTAAAGCAGACTGATCGCTCCTTTAGTCAGAGTAAGCTTGAAGTCATTGAGGAGGAAGGCAAGGTAGGCCCTGAAGAAGACAGGGCGCCTTCGAAGGGTCCAGCTTCTGAAAAAGCCGGAGATAAAAGTGAACAGAAGTCAGGGGCACAGTTTTTCTCTTTAGAAGGCAGACACCCTGACAGGACTGTATTTCCTGATTCGTATTTCAGTTACAAAGTAGATGAAGAATTTGCAACACCTTTCAAAACAGTGGCCACCAAAAGTCTAGATTTTGATCCGTGGTCTAGTAACCGAGGTGACGATGAAGTGTTTGAGACTAAATCAAGGGATGATGAGGCTAAGCCATTTGGTCTGGCAGTGGAAGACAGATCTCAAGCAACAACACCTGATACAACTCCAGCCAGAACTCCAACAGATGAAAGTACGCCAACTAGCGAGCCCAACCCCTTCCCATTTCATGAAGGGAAGATGTTTGAGATGACTCGCAGTGGTGCAATTGACATGAGCAAGAGGGATTTTGTTGAAGAAAGACTCCAATTTTTTCAGATTGGTGAGCATACTTCTGAAGGGAAGTCAGGGGACAAGGGGGAAGGGGATAAAAGTACAGTCACTGCCATCACACAGCCACAGGCAGGGGACAACACTGTAGAAACAAACCTAGAGAGACCAGTAGAAACAACAGCAGTTGAACATAAGCCCATCATCCAGGCCAGTGGAGATTGCATGGAACAAACACTTGGTAGTAACTCACTGGAAAAATCATCGTCAGCAGTAAACGCTTCTAAAGTTGATCCCAAATTGCGCACACCAATTAAAATGGGAATTTCTGCTTCCACCATGACTCTGAAGAAAGATGGCCCTGGTGAAGTGACAGATAAGATAGAAGCTGTGATGCCAAGTGGTCAGGGATTAGAAAATGAAACTGTAGCAGTGATTGCAAGTTCAGCTTCTAGCCAGACAAGCTGTAGGCAAGCAGAAAACACTGATTTTCCCAAAGATAATTTTAATAACAACAACAATTTGGATTCATCTGCTGTCCCTACAGATGATATTACCTGTAATGTAGAGCTAAAAGAACATTTGGAACCAAAATGTTCCCTCCAGAAAGCTAATCAAGCGAGAAGCACTTCAGGAAATGGTACAGGGACAACACAAGGACACAGAGTAAGAGATAAGCAAAAACCACATGGAGAGCAGCAAAAGTCAACAGAGTTGGTAGGGGCTAGAGGAAAATCAAGGCTTCCTGTAAAGGCCAGCTCAGTAAAAGAAGTCTTTTCACAAAATGATCTCCAAGGCAATACAGGGAGTAAAGTGAGAGGGACTAGTAAGCCTGACAAAGCAAACCAAAATAATTCTTCTCCCTGTCTAGAATCAAGGTCTAGGATTCCTGTAAAAAGTACACATAGGAATAATATAGCTAGAAGAACTCCAACCCTGCCAAAACAAGAGCAGGTAGAGAAGGAAAAACCAAAACAGAAACAGCTTCCTTCTAAATTACCAGTAAAGGTAAGATCTACCTCCGTCACCATGACAACAGTTAAAGTAAGGAAAAACCAGCTTAGGGAGGTGTGTAAACATTCTATTGAATATTTTAAGGGAATTAGTGGTGAGACATTAAAGCTTGTGGATCGTCTGTCTGATGAAGAGAAAAAGATGCAGTCAGAGGTCTCTGATGATGAAGAAGACAGTACATCAAGGAACACATCCTTATCAGAAGCTACTCAAGTTTACCAGCCTTCCATTACATCGAAGTCTGCTAGAGACATGAGAACAGAGGCAGCATCTATAAAATCAAAGATTGAAAAGGCCGACAGTGAGAGGAGGAGGAGTAAGAGGACTGGTGAGAATGAAGGCAGTCAGGTTTCTGGAGCTCTCATGGCTCACCTCGTGGAGATCAAGCCTAGTTTGTAAAACTTTCAACTTGTTGATCCTAGTGCATGAACTGTTGTGATTGCCTGTGGAGTGACTTAACTGTAGTTTTCATTCTGTCATTGCCATCTGTATGTGCTGTCTTATATTCTTCTTTCTTCCTCTAAACAAATCCTGTACTGTAGAAAGCTAGTGAAGCATGCTGAAGACATTCATGTAAATCAAAAATTGATGTAACTCAGAAATTGAAAGCTTTCTTTTATGACAGCAAATTTATTCTGTCAAAATAGAGAAAATAGATGTTAATGTGGTCTTGGTGTTTTCCACCAGTAATTGAACAACTTGTGTACAGTCTAACAGCTAGCTTGTCAGCATGTTCGGTTTCATTACACCACATCATGTAGTTTGACATTTGGCTTTACACAGGTGAAAATATAAAAGCTGTGATTTGCTTTGTAGGTTTATAGGACACACAACCATTCTAGTAAACAGTATAAGCACTGGCAATTTAGTCAAATTAAAGCTTTTATTTATAATAAAATATTATCCGGTATTGTGGTTTTCCATTCAAAACCTTTTTAATTGGGAAATTGTAAATCACAGGTCCACAGAGTCCATGTGAACGGACAGATATAAGGATGGCAATTGTAGCCGATCATCTAGGACTTAGCTGGACAGGTAAGCTTTTCTGCTTTAATATTGAAAGTAGTCTTCGCTATTATATTTCCAGGTAGTCTTGTACCAGAAGCCACAGTAAGGCTGCATCAGGCTCTCTTGGTTTCACAGTGAGCAAAGAATTATCCCATGGGCTTGCATTGGTCTCTCAGGTGATCAGTGGCAGAACAAGAGGACATGGTCTCAAGCTTCGTCAGGGGAGGTTTAGGCTTGATATTAGGAAAAAATTTTTCACTGAAAGGGTGATTGGCCAATGGAATGTGCTGCCCAGGGAGGTGGTGGAGTCATAGTCCCTGGAGGTGTTTAAAAGCAGATTGGATGAGGCGCTCAGTGCCATGGTTTAAATGACGAGTGGGTGCTAGTGTGGGGTCACAGGTTGGACTGAATGATCTCAGAGGTCTTTTCCAACCTTGTGATACTGTGATACTGTAATAAATCAAATAGAATCTCATAAGGAAAATAGCTAAAATGACTCTTCTCTTAAGATGTTCACCTAAGGAGTTGAGAATGCGTGCCTCCTTGGGCACAGGGCTGCCTCTGTCTCTGGACAGCAGTTTCCCCAAAGCTCTGGAGGTTGTGGGAGCCCGGCAGTCCCCAGCAAGCAGGTACCGTGGTGGGTTTTCCTAACCATGCTCCTGCTGTACCTCCATACGCTGATGGGCAGAGCTGGCCCTGCCCAGGCTTCCAGCTGCAGCAGGCAGCTCTCCCCATGAGTAGGTGCTGACAGTGCTGGTGCTGAGCTGCACTGGAAGATCGCAAAGGAGACACCAGAAAAAATGATTTGTATAAATCAGCAGTGATGAGGTAGTCTCCACAGAGCTTTTCTTCACCCTGTTTAAGTGACGTGCTTCGTATAAATATGATAATAGCTCACAGAGATGTGACTGAAATTCAAAATCATTTCTGTCTTAAGAAATTAAAGAACGAGTATATAATGCCATGTTCAAGCTTACTTGCCATTTTTTTTTTATCTTTATAGAACTGGCAAGAGAATTGAATTTTTCTGTGGATGAAATAAATCAAATCCGAGTAGAAAACCCAAATTCTCTCATTGCTCAAAGCTTCATGTTATTAAAAAAATGGGTTACCAGAGATGGGAAAAATGCTACAAGTAAGTTCAAGTAGTTGCTTTTATTGCTTTTAAGTTACAGCCTATTTCATCTGTTGCCTGCTGTAAAGAGGTTAAATTGAAGAAAACATTGTGAATGTCTTTTGCAAACCACTGATAGGAAAAAAAAGTTTGTTATATTTTTATGAGAAATCAGGAATGTGTCATATTCAGTATATATGCAGAAGGAAATAAACCATTCTTTGCATCCATAGTTGATGGGACAAGTAATGAACTTTGATTAGAGTAACAAAAATATTAAGGAAAACTTTCCAATAGCAAGGAACGTGAAACATGGAAATATGCTGCTTGGAAAAGTTTTTGTCGGTCGTAAGAAAAGATTAAATCTCCTTTTATAATGAGTGATGGAGACACTGACTCTATGCTGATTCTTTTGGTTTTATCTGTCATTTTACTTGAATTGCTCAAATTGAAAAAAGACAGTTTCATTTTTGTGTTCATTACCATTTTCTAATCCACACACTCCTACATAGTATTTGAGTGTACTTTGATCTTTTTCACTGTAAAAGGAATTTCCAGTATTAGTGTGTTCTTGCAACAAGATTACTGTAAGTGACATTTCACCATGTACTGTGTGAATAGTCTTCCATGCATTATTATCTACTTGGCTACCTATTCTCTTGTTCCTTGAAACAGAACAGTAAAAGGATTTTTATACTCCTTTTACGCTTCAGTAAAAGAATATTTTGTTTCAGTACTAAGTAAGTGCATTTTTTAAGAACTCTTTGACCTTATTCTTTGTGCCTTTTGTCTTGTAATATAATTATACTTGGGGGATGGAAGACTCTTAAAAGATGTATATCTTGAATAAGTAGCCAGTAAAATGGCTGCTTAGGCAAATAATGGGGTTTGCTAGAGCTGAAGGCATTGGGACAGAAACATATGCCAGCAATTTATAATTAATGCAATGTGAATGAAACTAAGAAAGACAATTATGCAGTTCTGCAATGCTGAACTTTTTTCTGACATGTCTTGTTTGTTTTTCAGCTGATGCCTTAACTTCTGTATTGACAAAAATTAATCGAATAGATATTGTGACCCTGTTGGAAGGACCAATATTTGATTATGGAAACATTTCAGGCACCAGAAGTTTTGCAGATGAAAATAACGTTTTTCATGATCCCATTGATGGTAATTGAATTCCATGGTCATATTTAGCTCAGTGACTTGTCTGATAGTACAGTAATGTTGTATAAACTCAACATTAAAAAATGACAGTAAGTTCTATGGAAAGAACTGTTTTTAATGTGAAGGCTTTTTCCTCTCCTAAAGCACACTCATGGTACGATAGGTAGGTTGGACATTAATATCTCGAAGAATAATCCCAGGATCCCACAAATGTATGCCTGAGTAAGCTTGTTCCCACCAGCCTCAGTGTCAGTTGACAAGGCCTGAATGTTTTTCTCCTGCAGTAGTTGTGCTTTGAGGCTTGCTTATGCATATTTTTAATGTACTTGGTATTGCATGCTTTCTAAGTTACCTGGAAATATGTGTATATCCTTTGGCTTCCTGTCTGGGTAAGTAACAGTAAGAATTCTTAAAAGAAAAAAATGAAGGAAGAACAAGGAAAAAAGTGCTTAATAATTGCACAGAGTACATTAATGTACAATTTACTACCAAGCCTCTGAGACAAGCTCACTGAGACAAGTGAACATTATTTACCTTATGAATTTCACTTGAACTGTTTCTCAAATGGCAGTAGAAAAATAAGAAAAAGTTTTATTAGTGCATGAGTGAATATCTTTTTCAGTCCACTAATAAGTAAAATTGTGTAATAATTTTCACATGGAAGCCATACCAAATGAGGATAGAATTGTACAGGTTAATTTTGAGCCAGATTAAAAGGATAAATGAAATTCTGTTTGTAAAACAGAGTTGCCATAGGTGTACTTACTATTTGTAGTATGCTGAAGATGCTAAATATTGTTTTGTCTTCTTTTAAACGTGCCTTTTAAACAGGCACTAGATTGCTACTTTCCTTACTTTGATTTTTTTTCACGTTATAGATAGTTCTTTAAATAAGATTTTTCTTTTATAAGTAACATTTCCTTTGCTCTTTGTGATTTCTTCGAGTTTGTATTGGGCTTTCTCTGTATTTTACTAGAATCTTTTTCTTTAGAACATATAAGCTCAGTGTATCTCCATTATTGAGCAGCATTGCTGGTCATTGAATCATTGCATTACAGAAATAATTTTCTGTTGACATTTTAAGAAAGTTGCTCTTGAAATGTTGCTTGCGCCTTTCAATAGTAGCATCAGTGTTTTTTATGAAAAAATACGCTTCTCTGCAGTTGCTTTCTGTCTCTCCTCTTCTCTGAACCTTCCTCAAGCTTCCTTTCCTCACCAAGACCAGACCACCTTTGCCTTTCTCTCAGCTGATTCAGGAAAGAAAAAAAAAAAAACCCTGTTAATGCACCTCCCTTTGCGGGCAGCACAATGTCAAGCCAACCCCACAGCATGTATTTTTTCCTTTTGTAGTTTACCCAACCCATTATTTGCTGGAAAGCTAACTTCAGATTTTGTCATCATTTTTATGTTTCTATTCAGTTTAATCCTTTTGTATGGTTTTCCCATGTTTTCATCATTTTTTCTTTTCTCTCTTTATTTGATCAGTGTATCTGATTGTACCCATGTCACCAAGATCGCCTCACTCTCCAAGATCACCAAGATCTCCTTACTCACCACAGTCCTCTCACCTGTTTAAATTTACTGTACCTGAAATATTCATATAGCTCTCCCTTGTTGTGTTTATGTTCTCTTATCTCTTTGTTAGCTTCCTTTTTTTTAGTTTTTCCTCTGTGTGTTTAGATCTATTGTTCCTTAGTATCCTCACTAGAATCCATTTCTATTTCTCATTCTTGATCTTTTCCATTCTTGTGACTCTCTGGTTAAATTTGAGATACATATTAGTAGCATTGTATTGCTGGTGTTGTGTATTTTTATATAAAACTGTATTAAAAATGTGGACCTGTTTTAGAAATAATACCTGCTGATAAAAGGTGGCTGTCCTTCTGTCTTTAGAATCTATTTATTAAACTTCCAAATTAAAAAAAAACAAAACCAAAACCAACCACAACTGGGAAAGATTTCCACAATATGGCTTGAAGAGATTGTATTAGATATAAAGGGACAACCACCCTTGTCCACATTTGATTTACTGCATGTTCATAAGACAGTCTGCTATAGCTTGAAAATGGCTGCAAAAACAATTGCTGAAATCTTTACAGACTATTTACAAAATAGTCAAAAGTACTGGCTTTGCTGTACTATTTGCCGGCAGTACTCATTTTTTGTTCCATCTATTTAGAACTAAGTAAAGAACTCCATTGGAACTGCATTGTTCTTCTACACTTGCATCTCCTTATATGTTTCATACTTAATGTAACTCATGAATCATTTGACGTTTGCTTATTTGTTTCTCCATACTTCATCCCAGTCAGCCCAAATGTGCTGTCTTCCTTAGGTTATCCCACCATTCAAGTGGAACTGGAAACTCCCACTGGGTTGCGCTTCGTGCCACCCACCCCCTTCCATCAGGACGATTTCTTTAGTGACACCTCTAGCCTAGAGTCACCCCTTAGAACTCCCAGTAGACTGAGTGACGTGTTAGTGACCTCGCAGGGATATGTAGATGGTACAGCAGCAGCACCGCCAGTGGTGACTGAAGAAGACACTTCACTGGATGACAACAAACTTGATTTCTCAGTGCCTAGAGAAGGAACACCTAAAGATATTTCCATAGGCAAGAGCCAGTTGGAGGAAGTGGACCTTAAGGACTTTCCACGGTATCTTGGTAGTTATGGCGGGATATCAAAAGATGCTAAACAAAGGCAGAGTGAAGACACTAGTAAAACAGGAGTAAGGACTGAACAGCCTGAGAGAGAAAAGTCTGGTACTGATGAGGAGATGACAGAAGAAAAGCTTAAATCTCTGTTTGAGGACATTCATCTGGAAGAAGGAGCTGAGTCTGAGGAGATGACGGAAGAAAGAGTGTGGTCAATTCTTAAAGGTGTTCAACAAGCAGAACGCGAAATGTCTTCAATTACAGGTTGGCAGCCTGACTCGTCAAGTGTCACCGAGCCACTGACAGCGGGACACAGGATAGGTGGTAGCCTGCTAGATCGCTTGGATGATAGGTGAGCATCTTTGTGTAGGAGTGTATGTGTGTAAGCAAGCCTTCTCATGCTGCTTTTGCCTCCAGGAGCAGGGCTGAAGCTGCTATTCTACTACTCTGTGAGCATGTATATATGCATATATATGTACGTATTTAAAAGAAAAAGTAATAGTTGACTTGATTGGCCTCAGACATATTTGTCTTTAAAAATATTTATTGGTCAGGTTTCATTCTTAATTTAGGTATTTCAGAATTAGTTTATGTAATATTTAATGGATAATACTCCTTTTTGTGTTCTTTATCATTTGTATTTCCATTTTTAATTAATCTGAGTGATACACAGATGTAACTGGGGTTGAGGACTGTAAAATGTACATCATCTGAAACAAGGATACATTACTCATTTTTCCAGTATCTTTTTAGCAGACATTCTTTTCATTATATCTCTTTACCTTCCCTCGGGTAGTCATTGCTTTTTCCATGAGCTAATTTTTAAATTCTCACTGGTTTTATTATACTTACTACAAGCATGCCATGTCATGCTGTTTTACTGGAATTTTAAAGAGATGAGTTACAAGGCATAAGAATGTAAGAATGGTGATACCAAATCCATCTAATCCCACAGTATCACAGTATCACAGTATCACAAGGTTGGAAAGGACCTCTGAGATCATCAAGTCCAACCTATAATCTAACACTAACACCAACACTAACACCAACCATCATCTAAACCATGGCACTCAGTGCCTCATCCAGTCTCCCTTTAAACACCTCCAGGGTCAGTGACTCCACCACCTCCCTGGGCAGCCCATTCCAATGGCCAATCACCCTTTCAGTGAAGAATTTTTTCCTCATATCAAGACTAAACTTTCCCTGACGAAGCTTAAGTCCATGCCCTCTGGTTCTGCCACTGGTCACCTGAGAGAAGAGACCAACCCCTGCCCGACTACAACCTCCTTTTAGGTAGTTATAGAGAGCAATGAGGTCTCCCCTGAGCCTCCTCTTCTCCAGGCTAAACAGCCCCAATTCCCTCAGTCGCTCCTCATAGGGCTTGTGCTCCAGCCCCCTCACCATCTTCGTTGCCCTCCTCTGAACACATTCCAGTATCCTAACATCTTTCCCAAACTGGGGGGCCCAGAACTGGACACAATATTCAAGGTGAGGCCTGACCAGTGCCGAGTACAGGGGGACGATAACTTCTCTGGTCCTGCTTACTACACTATTCCTGATGCAGGCCAGGATGCCATTGGCCTTCTTGGCCACATGGATAAACTGCTGGCTTATGTTGAGCTTCCTGTCCACCAGCACTCCCAGGTCCTTTTCTGCCTGACTACTCTCTAGCTACTCTGTCCCCAGTCTGTAGCTCTGCATGGGATTGTTGTGTCCAAAATGAAGTACCCAACATTTGGACTTATTAAACATCATCCCATTAGAATCGGCCCAGCTCTCCAATCTGTCCAGGTCCCTCTGTAGGGCCATCCTACCCTCTAACAGATCAACCCTTCCTCCCAGCTTGGTATCATCTGCAAATTTGCTGATGATGGACTCAATCCCCTCATCCAAATCGTCAATAAAGATATTAAACAGGACGGGACCCAATACCGATCCCTGGGGGACACCACTGGTGACCGGTCGCCAACTGGATGAAACACCATTCACCATCACTCTTTGGGCTCGGCCATCCAGCCAATTCCTAACCCAGCACAAAGTGCTCCCATCTAGGCCACGGGCTGCCAGCTTCCCTAGAAGTCTACTGTGGGGGACAGTGTCAAAGGCCTTACTGAAGTCCAGGTATACCACATCCACAGCCTTCCTCTCATCCACCAGGCGAGTCACATGGTCATAAAAGGAGATCAGGTTGGTCAGGCAGGACCTACCGCTCCTAAATCCATGCTGGCTGGGCCTGATTTCTTGACTGTTCTGCAGGTGGTGCATGATTTCACCCAGGATTATCTTCTCCATGATTTTACCTGGGACCGAGGTCAGGCTGACAGGTCTGTAATTACCTGGATCATCCTTACGGCCCTTCTTATGGATGGGCGTCACATTGGCCAACTTCCAGTCTTCCGGGACCTCTCCAGTGAGCCAGGACTGCTGAAAGATGATGGAGAGCGGCTTAGCAAGCTCATCCGCCAGCTCTCTCAGCACCCTAGGATGGATCCCATCCGGCCCCATAGACTTATGAGGGTCCAAGCGGCTCAGCAGGTCTCTAACCTCCTCCTCATGGATTGCAGGAGGGCCATATTTCACCCTGCCCCCATCAACCACTTCAGAGGGCCAACTGTCAAGCGAGCTGACATCCTTGTTGTTAAAAACTGAGGCAAAGAAGGCATTAAGTACCTCAGCCTTCTCTGCATCTCTGGTTACTATATTTCCCTCCACATCCAACAAGGAGTGGAGGTCGCTGCCGCCCTTCTTTCTGCCATTGATGTATTTATAAAAACTCTTCTTATTGTCCTTAACAGAAGTGGCCATATGTTGTCTTCCAGCAGTGATTGCAGAGGATGCTCAGGGAAGGAGGAAAGTGGACATATACACTGTTTTCCTCCAGTATTTTCCCAGGCTCCACTTGCTTTCAGCATAATGAGCTGCTGAGTTGGATACTCTCTACATAGTTATCCCCAATACATTTCTCTTGTATGAGTTTTTCCAGCCTCCCCTTGAACCTACTTAAGCCTTCAACATTCACAATAGATACTGGTGTGTTCAGCCTTACTGGTACCCACTTGTGGAAGAGCTCCTGCCTGCCTTTGTTTTGAACATGATTACTAATTGAAGAAGCCAGGTCTGGATGAGCTGTAAATCATCAGACAAAGATTATCTGCAGAGTGATCATTTGTCTGTCAGCAGTTTACATCCTTTGCAGCTTTGACTCAGGATGTTTTAAGGTTCCAGGTAGCATTAGGTACTCTCTTATGAATCCAGTGGGAATTTGGCCATTGATTTCAGCAAACTGATTGTCTTTCAGGACTGTAAAGCACTTCATCTGCTACTGATGCGATTTCTATCCTGTTAAACAAGCATCATTGTTCTGCATTTTATATTGTGTTAAATTAATAAAATAGATCACTTTTAGAAGTAAAAGGGCTTCCTTAAGAAGATTTCATTCCATTCTAACTAGATGAATTGTTTGCTACCTTTTATATGAGTTTTGCCAGCAGATAGCTATGTTATTTTCGTGTGTGCAATTGTAGTGCTTATCTGAAAGCAAGCAAAAATACAAAAGAGAAGAAAACTGTGCATCAGAAGTGCAGGTTAAACATGTCTGTAGGTAATCTGTGGCAAAATTTTAGTCAGCTTTCTGTCTTGTAGTAGCCTTCCTTGCCTTTGGCTTTGTGCATTATTGAAACTCTGCACTGTCTAAGGATTTATTTTCAGTTGCCAATATTTTGAAAAAGGGATGGCTTATCTGGAATACAGATATTGTAGTTTGGGGGAAAAATAACATTAGTTATTTGGTCGTTACTGGTGATTGCACAGTAACAGATACTTTCATCACCTCCTTGGTTAGAGAGCAGGTTAAAGAATTAGTGCCTCAGGGATTTATCTTGTGATTATGCAAGGGAAATGGTAGGTTTTGTGTATTTTTCTTTCTTTTTCTGACACCCCTCCCCTGCCCCCACCAAGTGGAAGGGGATTAACATAAAATTTTTGACCTTGTTTCCAGTGTTCTTGTTGCTTCTGATAGATCCCATGATGCAGAAGACATGGCTATCAAATAGATTGATGTTTGCAAGCTGAGTTTAAAGTTTTACTTTTCTCTGCCTGAAATGTATGTGCTGAGAAGGAAGGCTTCATAAGAGGCTCAGTGCTTTGCCTTTCTGCACGTGATTTAAGCACTGAATGGCTGTCTATTCCTTTTTTTTTTCATTTTCCTGTAGCTCGGACCAATGTAGGGATTCTCTTACCTCATATGTCAAAGGAGAAGCAGGGAAGCCAGAAACAAATGGAAGCCTATCTGAATCCACAACAGAGACAAAAACTAAATCCTACATCCAGGATTCTTTAAATGATGTGGGAAAACAGAGTGACAAAGAAACCACGAAAACAAAGCCCCAAATTTCAACTGGTACTGATGAGCAAACATTATCATCAACTGCATATCAGAAATCTTTGGAAGAGACTAGTAAGCCAACAACAGAAGGCAACAAAACATCTGTGCCTGTCAGTGTGAAGAAGATGAACTGGGGTGTTTCTGAGGATGGCAAGCCAAGAACAAGCATCCAAGAGGAAGAGGGAGCAGTAATGTCTGAACAGAAGGTACAGTTATGTCCTGTAATTATTAACTGTGTGAGGAGTCCCTATTGCTTGGCATAATTTTTTTGTAAGACCTGTAATGTTGTGTGTGACAGGATTGGGGTTTTTTAATCCTTCTTTATGCTGGTTCTGATTATTGATGAATTAAGAAAAATGGAAGTTAGTATAAATTTGTATTCTGCAGTGTGAATAGAATGAATAGGGCAGACAGAGGAGCCAAGCAGGACTACATAATCCTCTGCCTGACTGGCCCCAAGCCCTGGCAGAGGTTAGAGCAGCTTCTGGGACCGCTGTGCCGCATCGCTAGGGAACAAGCCCCTCTCCTGCCCTGACATACCACCTGTGCAAACAGTGCCAAACAGCTCAGCTGTCCTCCATCTGCTTCCAGTACGGTGATGCCACTCGTGCCTCGTCTTTTTGTGACATTGAACTAAGCAAAGAGATGCAGGGGCTCTTCAGACCCTGTCCTGGTGCTTGTCCCTAACAGCCCCCGCATTTATTTTTTTTGCTCTGTTCTTCTGAAGGAGAAAGAATTTTGGATAATATTTAGTGTTCTCCTGGTTTTGTTTTGTGGCCTCATTCATCGCTATTCCAATATGCATGCAGCCAAGAGGAATCAAAAGATTTCCAAGTGTGTAAAGCACTTGCACAGGTGGTGGTTCATTCTTAATATACTGCTGAGGGGTTTTCTTTGATTTCTACCTTGCTTGTCTTGTACCTCCTTAACTGCAGAACCGCGGTTATAAGTTGTTGTCTGACAATGAATATTTTAGTAGTTTCCTCAATGGCTTATATTTATTTCCCAGAAGCTTAAAAGTAGAGTTGGTTCAAAGAATGCCTTATAGCCCTGTGGCTGCATGCACCTCACCCCTCAGCAGTGGGAGAGTTGCCACACAATAGACCACAGGGCTGGCAGGGAACCAGGCTGAAAAATTGCAGTTTCTTCTGCATTCCTCTCTCTGCTGAGATTGTCTTTCCCTGAGTGTAATACAGGAGGAGATCATAATTTCTTGAAGTGAGGCATTTTGGTAGAATTGCTTCTACATGATATAGCTTTTTTTTCTTGTCGCACAATAAAAATGTTGGCTGTGGTGGGCTGCAATAAATCATGCAAGTTTAAATTAGTTCATTTTAAACTATTCTTTCGATTATACATCCAAGAGTTCTTTTGTTAGATGGTAGCATAATCAGTCTGCAGTTATGCAGCATATGATTGTTATTATCTTGTTATTAGTTCATGACACAGTTGAAGCAGTGAAGATGTTTCCTAATGTTCGCTAATTACTGGAATACTTTAAAAATCTAAGAGCGAGCCCTCTGAAAAGGCAGTTAAAGGCAGATGGCAGAGTTCCTTTAGTGTCAGTAGGCTCTGGGGCAAACCTCAGGCTGATGATATTATGCACAGTTTAAATGCAAGGATAAGCATAGATGCACACTGTAACATGCTGAGGCTGTGCAATAGTGCTGCACTCCCCCTCTGGTTTCCAGCAGTGAGAAGATGAGTTGTCATCCACTTTATGTTTTCTTTACTTTTGGATATCCCATCTGGACTGGGAAGAATAGGCGTGCTTTTCTTATGCCTGCTTTTTCACTACTTTTGCTTTATCAGTGCAGGGTGATAATCTTATCTTCTAAATAAAAAGCCTTTTTATAGATATGATCTTTGAATAAACTCGTATCAGAAAATAATGTGATTTCTAAATATGGGTTCTCTCACAATGCCTCAATGGCTAACAAACTAACGTTTGTTAGAATGACAGCAAGAATTGCTTCCAATATCTTGTCAGTATTTTTTCAAGAATATCATCTAGTCTAATTTGCAGTCAGTAGTTTAGATACTACCACAGTCCATTTCATGGTGAGCCACTTTATGTGCTGCTGTGGAAACAAAGAGAATTTCAACTGCAGCCTTTCCACAAGGCGTTCTTCAGAAATGGTCCATAAAGAGAAACAATGGAAGGAACAAGACCTATTTCTATGGAAGGAAAAGGGAAACAAAATAAAATTACTTTCCAAAGTAAAAGATTTTTTTCTGACCCATTGGGAAAGAGCTAAGAAGCAATAGTCATCCACCTGCAGTGTGAGGACTGTGTTGATGTTTTGGCATACAGTTTGCAGCAAGAGACAAACTCAAGCAATTGATACTGGGCTGCTGCCTGGTGACGTGGATGAAACAAATTATTGGCCTCATCCTAAGTCCACATAAATGGCCAAAAGTTGGCAAAAGCAGTGCAGCAGCGTTGTAGGCCATATAATTCTCTACAAATGCTCAAGCATCAGATTCCCTTGACCTTTTATAAATGAGAGGAGTACAGCACGGTTGCTCTATTATCCCAGAGAGGGATATGTTCACCACATAGTTGAGGTGATTCCTAGTGTCAGAATTCCTTCACAGATAGACCACTTGAAACTGTTTATTGATAGCAACTCTTCCTCTAAAACTTTTGTGCCCTCTGGGAATCTTCTCCTGGATCTTGTTACTTCTTCAGGACAGGGTTGGGTTATAATTTTTTTGTATGTATATTTGGCTAGTGTCAGAGTACTGCAGGAGACTTTACATGCAGATGAATACAGTCATCCTACCCTAAATGCTTTTTTTATATAGTCCTTTTTCTCCTCCACCCACCTATGCTGCTCTTATTTTACACATCATTTCTGAAGAATGCTTCTTGTTTGGGAGGCCTTGGACCAGATTCAAAAAGAGTAACAGAAATGCAGTTGGCAGTATTCATGGCTTTAAAATCAGTTTGCGGCTGTCATTGAGGAATTACAGAGAAAATTTTCAAATTTCTATATTCAGAAAAAGCTTGGTTCAGCCGAACATCATGTGAGAATGAATCTTTCTATGTGACCGTTTTATTTCTTTATGAGTGAGTTCACTTACCATAACTTGTGAATCCATGCAACTGGTTTAAGACAATTTTTGAGGAGAAAAAAGCAAGCTGTTATATGTTTTTTTTGTACACAAAACTTGTCACAACTGTGTAAGATATAGAAATTCCGCAAGCCAGATGCATCCCAAATGCCATTTTCTGACACTTAAGAGCTGCTGAGATATTCTGTACAGCAAGCCAAGAAGCAAAAAGGCCTTCTTCCACCATATACATTAATGGCAAAACTGCACGTCATTATGTACATAATGGAGACAAGAAAAACAGTGTCCATGACAACCTCTCTTTTCTTCCCCTAGTCCTAATCAGCATGTTCTCTCTTGCAAATGTGCTGTTCAAATGTACTAAAACTGCATTTATTAGGAATGTAGTGACAGTGAGAGTGAGATTGAGAGTGATTCGAGCTCAGATGAAGAGCAGAGAATTACTACAAGAGTTTATCGACGGCGGTTGATTCTGAAGGTATTTGGTGATTTGCATTCCTGAGGCGACGCTGGCATGGACGTGGGTTTGGACTGCTGTGTCAGAATGTCAGTTTTGGCATACTGGAGTCCCTCTGGTAGTGTGTTTTCCATTGCCAGTGTGTATTTATAACCCGTGCTAGGTGGTCTTTCCTTGCTTAACCCAGAGGTTTATGGTTGTCTTCTGCTGGAAAACAACTGTGCTGCATGGTGTGTTCTGTCCTTCATTGCCACTGTTTTGCATGGCATCTTAAAGACTACAGCTAGATGCAGCGTGTTGGTCTGAGCGAAATGCTAAATTACAAGTTAAAAAATTGCAGCAATGTACATGAGTGGGATATAGGCCAGTATGACCCATGATGTATTCTGGTTGAAAATTTTGGTCCTAAGTGCTTAATGTGTTCTGGAAAACCTCGTCAGAATAGCAGGTGATCCCAATTTAAAACCTGCCAAAGTTAGTAAGAGTCTGTGTTGCTTTCAGTAGGCTTTATTTAGTATATTTATTTACAGTTTACTTTTATTTATAGCAAAATATACTTTACAAATTGGTAACGATGGCATAGTCATATAAATAAGTATTTTTTGCCCTAATTTTTTATTGTATGGTCATATGGCATGGCATTATTTTCCTGCAGCATACAGCATAAGAAAATATTTCAGCATCAAAACCCATTATGTTAATCCCTCAGTAATTTAGAGGATTTATTAGACTCTTATTAGAAAATCATTTCAAGCAGTGAAAAAGACAGCCAGCCACCACAGAGCTATTGCAGCACTAGCTGAGTTTTTTTTAGATAGAATTGTTACATCAGATGTTATTTTCTTCAATATAACAGTTGTGCTTCTGTTCAAGACAATGCAGGAACTGCAAAAATGAGCTCAGTAGAAGTGAATATGTTGTTTGATACCTCATCTTTACAGGCAGAACCTGCTGCCTTCCCTGAAAGGCCTTGGGCGGGTCAGGGTATAACCCTTCATGAGCAGCTCTCTCTATAGGTAAGACATGTAGGTCATAAAAAGGAATGTGATTGCTGCTTTCAAGTGGGGTAGGTGGCCTATGGGTGATTACAGGCCCTCAAATGCTCTAAGAACGTTTCTGGTAAGACATAAGTATCTGTGTGCTAAAGTTTTAAAGGCTGCATAGGTGGTGTGTCGCTGAGGCCCCCCACCCAATTCGAGTCTGAACTTTTTTACCGTCGACTGGTTTGGAGTCAGGAAATGTAGAAGTAGAAAAGAGAAAGTATGTAGAAGTACATCCACTGTATTTAGAGAAAGGTATAACAACTTGGTTTTAAGTGTGGTGGTATAAATTGGGGATACGCTTCTAACAGAACAATGGTACAACAGCGTACGTAGTGTTGTAATCTGCAGGTAGTGCAGATGCCGTTGGGAGGGCTGCATGGTGAGTGGAGGCAGCTGAACCTGCTGTGTTGGGAACATGTTTGATTTAAACTGGATTAGAGCTGTACCTGTCTCTTTATTAGAAAATACATGTGATACTTCTGTCATTTTCTGATGACTTACAGCTTCTTTTTTAGCCCCCGCTCTGCATCTCAAGACAGGCTTAAGACGGAACAATAAACCTTTTCAAAGCAGTAATCATCAGGCCTTTTAGAGAAAGAGTTTGGTAGTGGAAACAACCATTTCAACAGGTATATTTTGACCATGTAAAGTTCATGAAATGGTGGTATGAAATAGAAGAATCGAGCTTTAACATCTTTAGGGGGCTGGACTTCAATTTCTATATGTTTCTGGGAGCAGGGGTTCAGTTTGGGTGAACTGAAATCACCATGAGAGTGTGCACAAGCTGAGGATCAGCTCCTCGTTTGGGGAAGAGATCTCAGGATGTAGCACTCAGAGGCACGGAGCAGTACCGTCAGCCTGCACAGCAAAATAGCTCTGGTGTTTCTGCCATGGGGCTTGAGCAGCAATCAGGAGCAGCAGGCTCTTGCCTGCCAGTGCCTGCTGCCTGGCATGTAGGTGCTGTGCCTGACCCCACAGCCCCAGTCCCTTCTCTGAGGCTTGCACTGAGCAGGGCTGGAATTCCTTGCATGGAGCAGTAGTGAGAGGGGAATCAGGCGCTCCTTCTCCTATGTTTTCTGACACTCCTGACTTGCCAAATGGCTGTTGAGGGGCGATGCAGAACAGGAGGCAGGGACTTCTTCCTTCCCATCCCCCAGGCAGCAAGCATGCGAGACACTGCCGACAAAATGCCTGGTGCTTTTCTGCAGTCACGCCTGGACCATGGGAGTACTTTCCCTATGCTATCTTATGTTATGGTTATTTAGGAGCCAGCCCTAGAAATCTTTGTTGAGTTTGCATTCTCTGAAATAAAAACTGTTCTGAGTGTCTAGATAACCTGAGTGCAGGCTTCATAAATGGATGGCAGTACTGTGCCTGTCTGACTGCTTGTGCCAACAGCAGCAACACAGAGGGGATGAGGGTGAGCTCGGGACCTCCGCTGGGCAGAGCCGCACATGGGAGCTGCGTTGTCGTACTGTAGCCTGTGTTCAGTACTGTCTGTGTGTTGCATTAAAAGCAACAGAGGTGCTCATGTAGCTCGCAGGGATAATGTTTGGTAACGTTAAAAACCTTGAGGATAAATTCAGTCCTGTGGAAAAAAGTCTTTCCTATGTGCCTCTACAGCTACTGTCAGGGTGAAATTGCTTCATTACCTTTGTTCTTCTTTCCCAACTTGTTTTTCCTTTCAGTGTTGTTCTGCATTATTGCTAATACTATTATTTCCATTTAACCTTACTTCTCTGTCCTGGCCCAAATATGGAGAAAGGCTTTTCTCTCCCCTGGAGATATTTTCCCAGCAGTCCGAGAGCAGAGTCTTGAAAAGTGTTCAGCACTCTCAGGCACATTCCCATGGGATTTAGCACTTCAGAGGGCTGAGCCCATAAAACCAGACAAGCAAGGACTGATGCCCATTTCCACATGTAATAGGATCGTATTCTAACCTCAAGGTGGTGCAGATGTTTTTGTTTTTGCTTCCTTTTCCCTCTTCTGTTCACGTGGCAGATTGATGGGACGGGCATTGCAAAAGAAACAGGTTTTTATGATAGGGGAGGAATGCAAGCAATTAGCACACAAGGGAAAAATAAGAGTGCTGCTACAATGTGCACATTCAGAACCCAATCCAAAGCTCCTTTTATTCAGCCCTAACAGAAATCAGTGTCTAATTTTTCATGCTTTTTTAGAGGTTGTTAAATCTTTCATGGGTACAAATTTTTGGCAAAAACTGTTTAGTAAGATTCTTGCCAAAAGGTTTATGGTACAATTTTGTAATGGAAAGTAAAATAGATTTCTAAGCAGGGGCTATTCAAATCTGATGTAATTTTGTATCTTGTACTTTTGTTATTTCTTGCCAATTTTTGTTAAAGATTTATTTGTCTCTTTCCATCCATTTGCCCATGAAACCTCCTCCGTTACTGATTGTGGAGGACTTAGTTCAGCCTACACTGGAGGAGTGGAATGAGAGTCTGAACAAGCAGTCAGTCAAAACTAGAACCAGCAGCATTCATGATCTTACTATTCAGAGAAAACTTATTTATGTGGAGTGAATATGTGGCCCATCCGCTAGGTGTGAAAAATTAAGGGCCTGTGCTGCAGATAAAGCACATGGGAAGAGTTTCCATTTTTGTGTGCAGCTGGGCACAGCCTCTCCACTGCAGTCCCTGCCAGACTGTGAGAGCTGTAGAATTGCTCTGCTCTGTAAGCACGCTCATCTTATCTTGCCCCAGGTCGGAGCTGCCGGACTCAGTGAGATAACGCAGAGGTGAATTAAATCATGCATTACAAGTGCTCTTATAAAGTCTATTCATGTTGTTGTCCTCCATGCAACAAGCAACAGCCCCATGACCCAGCTCCCAATACTGGACTATACTCTGCCCCATTTGCAGGATGGTTTGGGGTTGTTGGGGTTTTCACACCCAGACACCCCATGCCTTTAGCAATACCATCTGCAAACAAGCAAGTTCAAACTCAGCACAGGCGCAGGCAGAGCATCGTGGCATCTGATGAACAAGTTCTCCCTGAGTAGGCAGAACTGGCTAATGAAAATGACCTTAATGAAAGATGTTTGTTTCTACTGCTGCTGCCAGAGAGGCTTGAGACCCCAAGGAGACCGAGGCGCAGCTGCTGTTTATGCATTACAAGAATGTGATCTTGAGACTGAAAGGATTATGTCTTGATGGTGGCTTAGGCCAGTAAGGGAAGAGGTCTGAGCACTCTGTACAGCTCCTGTTCCCACTGCAACGTTGCCCCTGGTCTCTGGTGATATTAAATATTTAGGATCTTTCTATCTAATTTCAATCTGCTTTTAAATTCATTTTTATCCATCTGGGTAAGAGACATCCAGCTGCACCTTTTTCTGCACTGTTACAACAACTCTAGATGTACAGAAGTAATAAAAGGGACTATTATCCCTCTAGTAACAAAACAAACATGAAAGGAAACCAGAGCTCTGACAAATCTGCAGTGAACTTTGGCACAATACTGAAGCACAAACTGTGGAACACCATTTATCTGAAGGTCCCTGGGAACACCCATAATGTGCAAATAAATGTTAAGAAAATCGGTGGAGCTGACGGAAGTCTTTGAGGAAGCTGCTTTTTGCTTCTTCTGCCCTGGAGAGCAGCAAAGAGAGGACACTAGCTGTTTTGGCAGGACTACACTCCAGTGAGCAGGGTGACATTAAAGCACTCTGCTTTGCAAAGCTTCCTGGCATGTTCTGGGGCTGAGACTTGCAGACTGCAGCCTTTGTGTGGTTTAGTCCCAGGGATATAACTGAGCTTCCAGTAATCGCGGTATTAAGTTTTCTCCCTGCCTTTCTAAAGCTCTTGGTATTGTGACAGTGATTTTGACTGGTCAAGGGTAAATGAAGTATGGTGTTGCAGAAAGAATTTTATTCTTTAGCAGTGACACAGATGCACCAGCTTTCTGTTTAAAAACAGCTTTTGTTGACAAGGTCATCTAATGTGACATTCTAAGCCAAAGCTGGTTTGAGACCTGACAAGTAAAACTGCCAGTGGGTAAGGGTTTTTTTTTCCAAGCAAATATCCACCTTTATAACTGCACAGGATTAGAAACATCAGTAAATCAGATCTACCTCCTGCCAATTGTGAGGCCTCCTGCAATTTGTTTAACTACCTACCAGCAAGAGAATTGTGAAAGCTGGATTTCATGCTGGCTGCTGAGTATTTGTATCATTTATCCTTAAACTGTGCTTAGAGGAGCATGTAGCTAATTAAAAATTGAGATTCACCATATCTTTAAAACTTAATTTTCTTCCAAGAGACATCTTTCAGTGCATCAATTCTTTTTTCATTTTAAAGCTGAACACAGTCATTCTCGCTAACTTATTTTAAGGAATAACCTTGCTCATAACAGCAGTAAGGAATCTAAAGACCAGTACACGCAAGCAGTATTGGTGTGCCAGGTAGTCTGGTGACCTTGCTACTGGCCTTGTTGCTCTATTTCTGTTTTTTATGGTTTTTATTGTAGTGACTTTGGAGATCCTGTTCATCAGAGGGAACCTCTCTGTACCTTTGTTCTCCTTGGGATGGGAGGGACATCTAGGTCAGGGTTCCCTCCTCTCTCTTAGGGCACTGTGTGGGAGCCCACTGAGGAGTCTCTGAGCCCACAGATAGGAGGCCAGGAAAGAAACTGTGCAGCTAGTTCCCCATCTGCCATGCTTCTGATAAAAGTATTAAATCTCCAGAATCAGTATTTCCCTCACTTCTTGTGGTTAGGAAACCCCGCAGGTTTCAGTTCCCCGAACCGTTACCCAGTCATCACCCCCCTGCCATCGCAGCAGTCCCTGTGCCGTTCTCATTTCTGCTGTCTCGCTCATGAGAAAGGAAGGAGCAGGCTGCCGTGGTTGGAGCTCTGCTCGCTGGGGGTGCCAACCTCTGACTTCCCTCCTCCTGTACATATCTTGACATCAGTGCTTAGGCAGGTATGTAATTTCTCCCTCCTGTGACTCTTCATCAGAGTCCTTCTGGGGAATGAGTTCCAGTCCAGCCCAGGCTCCATGTGGAGTCTCCAGTAGCCATTTGTTCTGCCATGCTTCTTGTAGAGATGTCACCGTTTCCAGGCCTGTGGACCTCAGCTGGGTCACTTTGGCCCAAGTGTATCTCAGACGCAGGACCTCGTCCTTACATCCCTACGCAGTGACATCCACCTGGCTGTGGAGCCTTCCCTTCTCTCAGTTGATGCTTCCTGAAGCATCAAAGTTCAACAAGCGTTACAGTTTATATATAGACTGAGAAAGCATGGGGGAAAAAATATGTGAAACGTCCAGAACTGTTTAATTATGTAATTATCAAGTGGTGATTTCTATACACCTTTTAATATGAAATAAGAAAATTTAGGACTTCTGAATAATGACAAATGCTGACCGGGGCCTCGGTCAGTGGCAGAGCTGTGCTCTGCTCTTCTGGATTCCCCTCTGGCTTCTGCCTGGTGCAGTCCCTCTAAAGCAAGGAAAATGGAGAGCCTTGGCTATAGAAAGACTGCAAATGCCTTCTAATCAAAAGGAAAGGTTTATTTGGTTTAGAGCTTAGAAATAGCATACAAACCTAATGTTATAATGTACATATTGAAAAAGCTGTGTTTGTAAGGAAAATGGTTAAAATAAATAAACGTGGCATGACTGTATTTGTTCATTATAGAGCAGTGCCAGGAGCTTATGTAGACAACTGTGCGTAGACATAAATAGGAATTATATTTGTTCTGTACTGCTTAGTACATGGAATCATTATGAAAGTCTGATGTTGAGATGTAATAATCTCATTTTATTTTGTTGTTAGTGTTGATGTAACATGTTTTATACAATATTGCTTTCTACTTTCCCCCTACTTCTCCCCTCCTTTCCTTGTCATTTTTTTCATAGTGGGTTGAGCATGAGGTGAGAAGTTTTAAGGATTTATTTGTTTGTTTCTTTAAAGGGTTATTCATTTACATGTGGAAAATTTTCATAAGTAGGACAGCTACATTATGATTATATTTGGTTTATTTACATGAAATAAATAAGTACAGGTGATGGATATTTCTGAAGCACCAAATGCTGTGCTTGCTTCAGCACTGAGGTTTGGAAACATGTCTTTATGAAGTAAAATTGTCAGAATTCTGGAATGTAAGTTCATGACTGCTGGATAACCTTAGACTCTAAAGTAATGTCATTTATTTATAATCTGAGCAATAATTCTTGTAGTGTTATGAAGTCACTAGCATAGCGGTTAGGAAACTGCTTTTACTTTTGTTTATGCTGGTCCTTTAAATTGCTGGTACTACAAGAATTGATGGCTGGAGCACTGCTGTTCTCAGTAAGTTGCGCACCGGGCTGCCGAGGCTCCTCGGCAGGCGTTACTATGTCAGAAAAGCATCACGTAAGATACATTTCTCCATTTTGTAAATGCTGAGAAGTCTTGTCTTTAGCGCGTGTGTTTAAGATCTTGTGTTTAATAATCTATAGGAAGAGCTTTTCAAATCCCGAATTTCCCCAACCTTTTGTTGGTGTTAGACCATGTCTCTGTGTGTGCTGCGCACTGAGAAACTCTGAAAACCTAATGGATGTCTGATTAGAGATTATATTGTCATGAATTTGTGTCTCCAGCTCATGGGACACAGACTGACCACAAGATGATTTGTTGCTCAAAGAGCTTCATGTCATGAATTAGTTAATAAGAGCAATGTACTAGAAGCTCACCACAAGCTTCTGTAGAATAAATGCACAGATATTGGCATGCTAAATTAGCAAGGCTTTCATACTATTTGTGTGACATAAAGCAAACTGTTACATAAAGTTGAAGCTAGCATGTGCTTGTTGCTTGGATTGGTGTGGAAATATGTGTGGGTTTGGCAGAATATAGGCTGTATTGCTAATCTTATAACACGTTCTTTAGGGTGAGGAAGCAAAAAACATTCCTGGTGAATCTGTAACAGAGGAACAGTTTACCGACGAAGAAGGCAACGTCATCACGAGAAAAGTAATCATGAATTACATCACTCCTCTGAGTCTTTGCATTCAAGTAACTTCTTTTAACATACTTTCTCCCTTTAGAATCTAGGAAAAAAAAATCGATACTCTTCATGTATTGCTTCCCACAGATCACCCGGAAGGTAGTAAGACGCATTGTTATCCCCCATGAGAGGAAAGTTGGTGAAACGGTAATGGAAGGGGGACTACCAAGAAATAACGGTAGACACAGAGGGTTGTGTTGACTGCTAGAAAGTGCTGCTAAAGGGCTGGAGTTTTGCATTTAACAAGAAGCCATAGCAAAGTGCAGTGCTTTGCGGTTATTGACAAGTGGTGCCTTTGGGTAACGGGGCAGGGGTCGCTGTGCTGTGTGCAAGGAGGGGATGTGTTAAGGGGGCCCGGCTGAGTTCTGTTGGCACAGAAGCATCAAGGTCTGTTAGTGTGTAATAACAGGCAACAGGCTTAAACCATAGGTTTGGGACCTGTTTTTGTGCCATCAAGGTGAGGCCAAAGGAATGAGCTGCAGTCTGGTCCCCACCAGCCTCTCTCTCACCTGCGTGACCTCATCCCTGTGTGTTAGTGACTGAGGGCTTGTGGGATTCAGGGGGTCATGACCTTACCCACGCAATGGTGTCTTGCACAAGCAAGCACCAAGATGGGACTTTGTCCCTGACAATGAAAACTGGAAGACCTGCACGGCAAGACTTGCCCAGCTTCAGCACCCCCAAAAAGAAAGGAGGGCAGTGGGAAGGGCAGGCCTGTTGTGCTACAGCACACCCTGGTCCCCCTCACAGAGGGGTATGGCAGGCAGAGACATGCTGTGCCTGAGCTGTCCTCTGTCCCAAGGAGGCGTCAGGGAAATGGGCAGCACCTCTGGAGACAAATGGCTTCAGGGCAGCCCGTGCTGTTTCCCAGCGCATGACCGTGGGAGGTCTTTGCTCCAGTAAAGTTGTAAAAGCAGGTTCAGAAACAAACAAAGATAACAAATATTCTTTATCTGCTGGTAATAAAAAGGAAAAAAAGGAGAGGACAACGTAGAAATAGGAGAGTTTAACCCAACATATTTCCATACCCTCTTTTGTAGTCCTTTATCAGAAGAAAATAAATCCTGCCCAGCAAAGGGGAAACATTTTCAATTTGCTGCACCAGATTAGATTAGTTATAAACTACAAATAGTTACTAATAACATCAATGCAGATCACCTAAGGGGTAAATTCTGCCGATAACCACACATAAACAGATGCCTTTCTCTGATGTGAATGAGGATTGTGATTGCTGAAGTATTTATTTTTAGCTGATTATTGAGCTACATTTAATGAGCAAAGATGAACTTTATTTGGGGGTTTGCTGTTTTAAAGACGCTGAAATGTGCACTGCTTGTCACTGTGGTTTTACTGCTGCGCTGCTTTGGTGGTGGGTTTTGCTGGCTTCTTTCTCCTCCCTTTATCCTGTTACTAACCTGCTCACTTTAAAGCACAAACGTTGTGAAACATCATAACAGCAGCTGTGGCCTGCACTGTTGAAAATATCCACTGATCCCAGCTGACCTGGGAGGCCAGTTGGGAAAGGGGATTTTCTTTGACAGTGTCGCCGAATCCTGCTGCAGTTGATGGCAGGGGCTCTGCCGAGGGCTGCCAGCCCAGCACTGCAACCCAGGGGTTGTGCTGAAATTGTAGACCTGTTTTTCCTACTTGAAGATGATATTTCAGGCCTGTGCTTTTGCAGCTCAGCAGAGTGGATAAGTAGAGCGTGTGTATCTTTAAAATGAAGCATTAATGTGATTTAACCGCTTTTACTTACCCCGTTACAGCAAAATGTGGAGCCTGTTTTGGAAGCAGGTTTATAATCACAAGCACTCTGCAGACTGTTGAAGTTTATACTTTTCCTTTAAAGCAGGGAGAAGCTTATAAAGTTAAGACAAAGAAAGAAGTCAGACACGTGGAGAAGAAAAGTTACTCATGAAAGCTGAAAGCTGACAACTGAACGGTCAGTGTGATCAAATTTCTTCCACTGCTAAAGTTTTTTGCCAGCACAGTGCTGCACAGCACGGGGGTGAACACATGGGCTGTGCAATGGCTTGCCTCTGCTGCCTTAACATTCCTTTTGAGCTACAAAGCTGAGTAGATGGCCCTCAGTCTTGTAAGCAGAAAATGACCTTGAGTTCATGTGTAGAAACTGAGCTCGTAACATAACATAATGCAAAGCAATACCGAGGCATGTATAAGAATTTTTTTGAGTTTCACAAAGTCTAATGTTTGTAATCCGTGGCACTTTCTACTCCTAAAAGTCAACTTAAAGACAAACAGCAAAGGACCTGCACTCAAGTACATCTACTGGGACTAAAAGGCTTCTTCCACTGTCAGGCATTTGATCTCAGGGCAGCTGTGCAAGTCAAAGTCCTTGTAAAAGGCAGTGAAGTGTCTCAATATTTGCCAACAAATAATCCGTACCAACTCTTGCTTGTGAATTTAATTGATCCAGCCTTAACGATTGTAACAAAACAACAGTTGACTGTATAAAGACTTCCCAAAATAAAACTGAATACATAGACTAAGACACCCTTGCAGGGGCTCTGAAATGGTGTACTGCACCACCAGGAAGCCGGAGGCTGCTTTGTCGTGGTTACATAGCTGTAGTCACACAGCAGATACGCTTGTAATTACAGGAGGAGCTAGTCTGTGTCTGTCAAAGCCGGTCAGTGAGTCATAGCTTGAAGTGTGTATGTTTAGCATATCCATGTCTTTTTTCTACTCAAAACTTTGCTTAGTTTTGGTGGGGTTTAAGAAGACGAATTTATGATGTGCAAGTCTGTGTTGTTACCCTTTTCCTATACATCTGGTGTAGGATTCACCGAAGGATTTAAGAACAGGATAAACAAGTGCTGGAAAAGATTCTGGATAGTAATGTGGAGGTAAAGGAAAGAAGCAGTCTTTCCTGAGTCACTAGTCCCTTCCAACTGCCATAATGTAACGCATCCCCTAAAGCCACCAGAGTGTGCAGGTTTTCTGTGCATCTGATCAGTGGCACTCAGCGGGTGGGATCTAGCTGAGGGCTTTACGGGACCAAGCCCTAAGAAGCGAGCACTGCAAAGTGACTGGCGTGCTTTCAGCATCTAGTAAGCACCTACTGCTTCCACGTAGCATGACCACTGAATTCCTGCTTTTATTGAGAGCTCTCCCACCCGAACTAATAAAATAATACCGCTTCATGTGGTTTGCTGCTCAACATACTCATAAGATATTTAATGCTTTGAAAAGGGAAGTGATTCTTTTGGCTTGTCTTTCTCCTTCATGAGGCTCAAGGCTACGGGAGGAAAGCAACCCAGAGGGATGGCACTGCTCATATGAAATGATGTCCCAGGTTTTCTCCCATGCTTCTCCACTGTCAATCTGCAGGGGGAAATCAGTGGAAGTTTGTGAATTTGAAGGCACTGAAGGCAAGGCAGGGCACTGAACTCCAAAAG
Source organism: Tapera naevia (assembly GCA_033556795.1). NCBI lineage: Eukaryota > Metazoa > Chordata > Aves > Cuculiformes > Neomorphidae > Tapera > Tapera naevia. Next base: position 7,001,944 of record JAUMJJ010000156.1, read on the forward strand.
CGGTGCAGATAGAGAGCCTACCAGCATACAAGTGTGATGCAACACGCATTGGGGATAAGGCAGAAGCATTTGAAAATAAAATGGCATTAATAAGGCAGTCCTCGCCTAGTGTATGAAATTTATTCTGACCTTCATAAAACCAATCTGAGTTCCTCAGAACTAGATTTGCTCCCATGACTGCGGATGCATTTCTCCTGCGATTTCCAGTAGGCAGCTCTTCCATGCTAAAGCCCCTGCGGAACTTGGAGAGTCTTCCTTAGATAATAAGCAATGGCTCGAGGGGAACTTTGTCCTAGAAGATGAATCTCTGTTGTCCAAACTTTGATATGATAAGCATGAACAAATGCGCATTAAGTAATTATGAGCTCAGTCAAGAGTCTATTGAAAACATTTTCTTTGAATGCAGAAGTGGATATATTTGCACAGACACGGGACCCTGACAGGAAATTAGTTTGTTTCTTGATCACAAAAGACAAAAAAACCCTCAACTCTTTGGGAAGCAGAGGTATTGCTTTTTCTTTGAACGTTTGAAAAAAGTAACAACGATAGCTAGATTTTTGCTGTAAAAATATCTTTGTCACCATTGCAAATAAGCCTGTTGTGAAATATAGATTGAAACTAAAAGCCAATAACTTTTGCATGTGATTCTGCAGGATGGCACTGTGTGAGCCAGCACGATTGCTGCAATGTGCATAGGCGGCTTTTAGCAGCAGGATAGATTTATGACAACTATAGGTGTGGGCACGGATGAATTGTTTTAGCATAGAAGGAGAGTGCAAGCACTCCTGGGGAATGCGCGTGGACCTGTGACCTGATTAGTAAACAGGCATGTCCATGCCAGCCTGAATCCCGCAGGCACTGCTCAAGCCGTGCTCACAAACAGCCTTCCCTCTGCCCAGGTGCTGGGGAGCCTGCAGGTCCTTCAGCTCCCTTTCGCTGGTGTGTTGTGTATTTCTGATTCCTGCCTCCCTGCTGCAAGGCTTTGCTGTTGTACAACAGATGTAACAAACTTGCTGTCCTTATGTGCATGACTGCGTGGCTGTTTTTAGATGGGCAAGAGAGCAGGAGCTGGACCCTCTATCTCCTTGGTGATACTCAGCGAGCCAGGTGGGAGATGGATGGGGTTTCTCCTCTTCCTTGATTTGTCCTTTGCCAAGTCTCCTAAAGGCTGCTTTCTGCATTCCTGGCTCTTCCAGTCACATTCCCCAAGTGACTGACAGAGGTAGATGTGCAAGGAGTAGGAATGCTTGCAAACAATAAACAAAAACGTGTTATGAAATCAGCAGTGCTGTCATTCTGGAGATGATGCTCTTTCTTCCACTATAGAGAGTACCTGTTCCTTGTCATCATTGGATCTAAAAAGTTGGTGCTTTGTCTAGGGTAATGCAATGCAGTGTGGTGCAACTGTACTTGTAAATTAGTTCACGAGCAATGTAGACATCTGCAGCTGCATTTTCCACTCATGCTGGGAGCTCATTTAATGTCATTACCTATCTATAAAGTGTGATTTAGCCTATTGCAGAATTCCATAATGCCCATTAGAACTTCTCTGTTTAGTCAGGACAAGACATGGCATTGATTCTAACGAGAGACTCTGAAATGATTTGTGCTATCTTTTCTCTCCATAGGACTGTGTGCTTTTACTGCCAGTGTTCTAGAGGGACACTCACAGAAGAAATATCAACAGGAATTAAACATTCACCTATAAAAGTGTGCGTGTGTTTGCTGCTTCCACACATTAACCGCATGGTTTTTATGCAAAAACAAAAACAAAGAAAAAAACCAAACAAAAAAAATTAATTTAGCATGAGCCAATTTACAGAGCATGGAAATTCACGTTCATTCACAGGATTGGAGGGTGCACAGTTACCAATGCAGTGTATATACAAGATGCCATGCTGTTAACAGCTTCTCTCAAGCAGTTTGATGTCATCTCAAAAGAATTAAATTCCTGTGGCCGGAGGGGATGTACGAGGACGAAATGATTAAACCATGGAAAGACACTAAAATTACTAAAATCCACAACAGCTCGCCTTATTTTTCTTGGACCCAAACTGTCAGGGTATAAAACACTATTTGTTTCTTTTTTAAACATCAATAGTTTTGCTGTAAATAAATAACACTGTATAAATTCTAACAAAATAGAATAAATGTTGATAAGGCACTGCCTTTTCGATCACAAACAGAATATTGCAAATGCATTGAGCAGGCTAGGTGTCTCAAATGGCTGCACCTACTGGGATATTCTGGGTGTATCTTCACAGATTCTTGTATATTAGCAATTATAATGTTTGTATATGCAAAAACGCTAGCTTGATTTTAAAAAAATCTTTAAAATCTGCTGCAAATTTAAATGATTCCCAAAATGAGGAATTCTGTAGTTCTGTGAAAATTTTTCTTCAGAGTACTAATATTTTGATGCATGTGTTTCACCTTATTTTGATTAAATCTTTTCCAGTTTTGCAAACACTATACCGCAACATGAAAAATAAGATTTTATCTGTAAACACAAAGCCCTTCATCTAATATTTGTTGCTGTTGCCAATTTTTCAATGAAATGACCTAAAACCCATAACATATACAGTAGTTGCATTATGGGGAGGGGGGTGCTATCTGTTCTTGCTTTATAACAGGGGTAATGCTTGCAGCTTTAGAAGTGGGTTGGTGCTCCAAGGAGCACAAGTTTGGGATATTTTTAAATGAACTGAAGAGAAATTATTAGCTAATAGACTGGCAGCACGCTGTAAAATTATTACTGTATTGTGTACTGGCTATAAGATGTAGAATCTTTCAGTAAGCCAATCATCTGTAATCATCCTAGCAGTGTAATATTAGGTTGTTAAGGCTGCTGTGTTTTAAAGGGCATTTTTATTTGGGTTTTGGTGAAATACTTTAATTTGTTGATTATATTCATATGGAAACAGCATTCATTGATAATAGCTCTAATTACATATGTATGAAAACAACAAACACTGGATGATCTAGTTGATTATTTAAGCATAAAATAAATTGTGTTAAAACTCTTGGATAACGTGTATTTGGCATTGTTCTTGTATCCTATAGACACGCAGCTTTGCAAAGCCAGTGGTGAACCACCCCTGGCCTTTTACTTCATTTCCTCAGTTTCCTTGTCTCACCACCTCCTCATCTTCCCAGTGTGACAGGCCATCACTGGGCAGGCCATCCCAGAGCAGGAGGAAAACAGCAGTCAGCACATCCTCAGCAAAGCTAAGGAACCCCACCTCCCTGGAACGCAGGAGACCTCCTCGGGCAGGGGGAAAAGATCTGTGCAGCAAAGGTGTGCACAGCCTCTTCTCCAATATGTGTTAACTCCGGACCTCCTTTAATTTCTTTCACCCCATCAAGAACCAGGAAAACACTACCAAAAGCAGGGTTTTTTCCCAGTGTGTATCAGTGAGACCAACAACCAACTCACTGCACATGATGTAAATAAAGTGTAAATCTCCTGTATATTCATGCATGCTCTTCCTGTATATTGTAGGTGATGGAACACTATGTATAAAATGTTGCCAGAACAAAGTTTTGTGAGCAGCATCAATACTCACTCACTGCTCTGGACTGAAGGCTTCTGTTTAAATGCAGTAAACAAATGTTATTACTCAAGGTTCAGTTTTAGCTGGCTTTCAAGGCAAGATTATGTATTTTACCCCAGCTTGGCACCAGAAGAAGCACCACTGCTACAGATCCAACTCAGTCTGCTGCTTGGTATCTGCTGACCCACACAGGAACCAATCCTCACCTGGGGTCAGTCAGCAAAGCTCTCCTGACTGTGGTGAAAAGCACTTGACTTCTAGAGAGCATAACAGGTTGGTTTGTCAGTGTTTCCGAGTTCCTAGGTCTGCCAGCTTTTGAAGCAGTGGCAGTAAATGAATTTGGTTTTTTTAGCAGCCAATCTGTGTTGCAATACATATTTTACATAGGTCAGGGCTCTGCTGGTACAGTGCTGATGGTATGGGTCCTTATGCCAGAGTCTGGAGGGCAAATGCCAGTTAGGCCACCAGAGAACAAAACATCTTTTTGCAGGTCACAGTCCAACAGATCCTGAAGACCTTGCCATCCAGATGCCTCCCTCACGAGTACCCAGATGAGCTGAATGAAAAAGAATGGTTTTATTAAATGCTGGTGGATGTATATTTTTAATATTCTATGATGATTTTACAGTTGGAAGCAAAGGCTGGAGCAGCACAGTGGAAGAGCCTCACTTCACCTCCCTGTAACAGCATCCAAAAGGCAGTGTTTTGACTCCTCTCTCTCCTCTGCCTGATCCTGCTCATGAGGCAGAAAGCCATGATTGTACCTAGAATGGTAGTTCCGGCAGGCAGAAGCTGTTTTTACGTAGACAGAAAAGCAGGATTGCCTCTGCAGGTAGCAGAGGTGAGTGGGGAAATCTTGACAGGTCTCCTGCTGTTGGTGGTAATTTATGTGACACCTTTGAGTTCAGGGAGTTGGTCACGATGGTGACATTGCAGCTGTGAGTAGCTGCTGGCTCACTTTAAGGCTGATGACGATGCTTTTGCAGCAAAGCCCAGCCATGAGTAGCACTCAGCACCTGAGCAGGCTGCAGCCATGGGAGATGAGCCTCTTGGGCCAGCCGGGATGGCACCTGGGCAGGGCAGTCCCACAACACTGGAAGATCCCAATCCTTCAGCTCCTGCTGTGCAGGCCTGCCACATCACAGCTTGCTGCCTCCCAAGAAGTTTTGATATCTCGGAGATGGTGAAGGTTGGAATGGCAATTCTGTAGCTAAATTTGCAGAGTTGAAATTTTCACATTAAATGTGGCACACGGGATTTTCTGGATGTTGTGTTGTTTTATGCTGAGTGTAATGATTCCAACAGTAACTCAGGATATTTGGGAAAAACAGGATTGAAGCATAAATGGTTATTTGAGATGGAAAACAGAAATCTTGCCAGTACTAGAAAAAGCACAGACAGTCCTGGAGTGAGCAAGGGCTCTACCTCTAATGTGTGCTTTTGTCTTTTTTTTTTTTGGTGTTTTTTCAAGGAGAACGTTCACCTTAGAGGCAAAATTGTAAGTCATGGGACTTTTATGGCATCTATTAAAATAAACTCAATTGCTAAATATGGCGTTCTTTTCATCCTTTGATATTTGTTTTAGCACTGCCTAGTAATAATGTTGCAGAGTATCCTACTGGCTTTTTCCATTTCTGAAAAATTATAAATTACAATTTATTTGTGGCTGGTAATAGTTTTAACATCAGAAACTCTAAGAGTTCCTGTAGTTCAGAGCTGATGTTGGTGGGATAAATGGTAGTCAATTGCAGGATCGCAGTACCTTGCTAATTAAGGATAATTTCCTGGAGGGTTGTTTAACACAAGCTTTTTCTGTAGTGTGCACTGTGCAGGAATCAAGACGTGCACTAGTGGGGGTTGCTGCAGTCTTGTGTGTGGGGCACACACCCCCAAAAAGCCTCTCTGTGTCCCCTCTGGAATGAGTTTATAACTGGGGCTTCTTTGGGCTCACTCAAGTCAGTAAAATTTGATAAACCTCATTGAAGTCCACTAGTGGCAATTTTTATCACTTAACCTATACAGCGACAGCAAACTCAGAGTGAGCAGCTTGGCCTGGAGGCAGGCAGGTGCCCTGGCACGAGCTGTGTGAGACCCTGCGCAGTCAGAGGGCTCTGCAGGGGCAGCGACAACGGCATTGGGGCAGCCCTCCTGCCCCTGCCCTCTCTCCAGGAAGGAGATGGAAGCTAGAGGGTTGGGGCTGCCTGGCAGAGGCCAGTGCAGGGATACTGGGCAAGTGTTTTGTGTATCCGCTGGAGACTCAACTTTTTTCCTAGATACATGCACAAAATATGAAAAAGCTACCGCTGACCCATTGCATCTTTGGCATTGCATCCTGTCGTGCACTGGCATTGCTAAGGGGCAGCAGGAGCGGGTGAATGTGAACAGGACATCTGTGTTCAGGGGAGACCCCATCGAACTGGGCTGGAGGAGGAAGAGCTCCCGACTGAGCTCACCTCTAAACCTAGAGTGAGCGAGAGCAGGAAAACATGATGATAGTGAGAAGGAAACAGTCTTGCTTTGTTGAAAGTGGTAGAGTTTTCTGATGAAGATGCAGACCCTAGAGTAGAGAGAGAGAAGAGGAGAAAATTAGATCCAGCCAGCTCAATGTGCTTGACATAAAAAACAGTCCATTACTGGGAGAGAAAAAGGTTAGTGAAGGACAGAAAAATGAGCTGCTCAAGAAAAATCTGTGTACGTGCCACATTTTTCATAACTGCTGATGCTAAAAACAGTATGCAAATTGTGCATGGCTTTATTTATTTGACCTCAAATCCTGGAGGAAGGCGAAGATTTATTACAAAAGTTTTATTGGTACTTTTCCCACCACACTTATGTTCAATTATTGAGAGCCATTTGGGCTATAAAACAGCAACGCACAGCGATCTCCTGTTCACCAACTTCCTTGGAAGTCTTCCAGAGGCTGGATATCATTATGGCATGGCCAGACCAACAGAACCAACCTAGTATGAACTCTGAAAAAAATCCCCTTGGAGAACAAGGACACAAAAGCAAAGCCTCAGAGCTGAAGATGTGTTAGGTACTGGGTGGGTACAGTACTAATGTACAGACTACATTTTCGTAGTCATTTAATTTGTCCTGCACAGAGACTTTTCTAATACAAATTTCTGATTATGTAATTGTTGGTCAGCAAAGCAAAGCAGCACGGCATTATTTTTGTCTGAATTGCTTGTTAGAAAATGTGTTTTATCCTGCATCAGTGGGCATCTTAATCCATGGTATCAGCGAATCTGGAGGGGCTTCCGCTCATACAAATACCTTTCAAACAGAGTTTTCTCCCCTTCAATAACCCTTCTACAATGGTAAATCTCCACATATGTGCTTCAGTTTATTTTTCTAGTAATATTTTAATTATTGCATTTTAATGAGACTTTGTCTTTCGCTTATTTTTTTCCCCTCTATTTCAGCTGGATACTCTGAGTGCTATACAGAATTTTTCCTGGGGTTAATTAGCTACAGCTGGTCTTTTCCTTTTCAGTCTATAACTACTGAATATTTTAATAAATTTGTATTGTTATAGAAGGTCTATCAGCTGATTAATGGACTTAAGGAATTATATGAAGGATTACATTAAATCTCTAAACATACTCCATCTAACTCCTCACGCCTGGCATTGTATTTCATACATATATTTCCACTGTTGATGTGAGTTTATGAAATACTGTTTCTAATTGCCCATTATCTCCTGCAATGATGGTTTCTATAAATAAATTCCTGCTTTTTTATTGCTTCTTCTTGACATGAGTATCTGCTCAGCTGTTATTGCTGGTGACATTTTGAGATGCTTTATTTGGACCAACCTTACTCCCTTATAGTTTTCATTTATTTTTTATACAATAAAAAATAATGGGGCAAGAGGGATGGGGCCCTCATGCTGTAGTGCTGCAGTGGTGACAGGCTGGTTATGGTGGCTTAGTTAACCCTGCCTGCGGTGGGGGACAGGGCCCTGGCAGTGGTGCCACAAGCAGCCTTGCAGCTGAGCGAAGCCACAGTGCACAGCAGCCTCTATAAGCCTTTAAAAGGGTTTTGTTTCTAATTGTGCTTATACCACATATTTGTACTTTTTAATTGATTTGATTAACATCTTACAGATGTGCAAAGCATGTCTTTTTTTGGGGGGGATGCTAATTAGGATAAAATTTTCTCTCCTGGTTTATTAATTTCGAGTAGCTGGCTGTAATTGTAATTAAATACAGGGGCACTGTTTTTTAAATGACTGAAATGCTGTTATGACAAGAAGGATGACGTCTCGGATCTAAACATCAAGGGCTCGAGTCTTCCTCCCACTCCACCACTGACTCAGTGTTTGTCATTGGGCAAGTACCTCAACTCTCTACTTCTCTTTCTTGCCTTCCAGGGCTACTGCGCAAATTAATTAGATAATGTTCCTCCACAGCTTTGAACTGGAGAGTGCTACAAAAGTGCCAAGTTGTAATTTATTGTTGTGAAAGCCGGTGTGCTGGCTGGGAGCGAGACCTCTGATGTAACCCCAGCAGAGAGGGGCGGCGAGGCTGCCAGAGAAAAAGCTCCCCTCCCTCTCCTCAAGATCCCACCCACTGTCTGCAGAACCTTCAGCGTGCTCTGGAAATGCTCTGCTGAAGGCAGCGCCAGCAGCTGCGTGGTGTGATCCTGGGGACGTAGACCCTGGTTCAGCCGCCCCATCCCAGTTCTTGGATCGAGGATGTTGCCTGCACTTCCCCACCCATTTTCAGGCTAGTTTTGGTGTCCGAAGGAGCAGCAGCCACATCCTCTGGAAAACTATAGTGCTCCAAATCAGCAAAGCACTTAAGATTAACATTGATATGCCTGAAGAGTGGCTTAAGGTTAAGCACACCGTGGGGCTTGCTGGGTAAGATTAACCTGGAGCAGACGTGTATTTTGCTGATGAATGTTTTCAAAATACTTAGGCCTTGATTCAACAAGCCTCTCAAACATGAGCAGTTCCATAGAACGCAATGGAAATAACTGACTGATCAAAGCCAGGGAGCCGGATGAAGAAAGAACATCAAGTTACAAACCTGTTTGTTTAGAAATGAGTTTGCTTTGAGAAACACATGTGCATGTGGACAGAGGCACAGAGCAAACCAGCTTGCCTGTGCCATTGCCAGTGCCACGGAGTGTGTATATGGAAGAATGCTTCCTCACAACTTGGCTGTGTTCAGTCAGCTTCCAAAACACCAGCAGAGCTATGTAAAAGCAATTCTATTGAATTGTAACAACCTGTTCAAAATAGAGCTTACTATTTGCCAAGTCCTATTTTAACCATTCAGGCTCAGCCTGGGCACTGCTGTGGGGCAGTGGAGCTGATGGCTGTCCAAGATAGTGGGGCCTGTCTACCCCTGCAGAGCCAGGGATCCCCAGGGCCATTTTAGGACATCTCTCAGGAGGCTTCATGGACATCATTTAGGTGGTCTGTGGAGCGGGAGAAATCCCAACCTAATGAAGAAAGCCCAGGGCCGGGAAATCCGGCTGGGGGGGCTGCAGCTGCCTGGGGTTGTGCTGAGGGTCACTGGTGTTGATGGCCTTATTAAATTTTAATGGCATCACCAGGCTCAGGACAGAGGTAATGAGGTGCGGGAGTACGGCTTGGTTTTGGCAAGGTGGGTGGTGCAGCACCTTTACTAGCCTTAAAAGCCCTGAGTCAATGCACTCTGACAGGACCAAGGAGGAGGTGTGGGTCTGTGTAGAGCCCCCATTTCCCCATCCCCCCCACCCCATTCGAGCTCTGTTTTCACAGCAGCATGAGGTGATGGGTCATGAACAAGCATCATAGAAAACACTATCGCTGAAAAATAGGAATGGCTCTTTTACTGTTTTTCTTGTGATTAAGAGACCAAAAATAAAATGACCTGCAGTTATACTCCCAGGCAAGTAAAAAGAATAATTACATTACAGAGATAGAATTCCCTCATATATTATAGCCATTAAAGTAAAATTCAAAATTTACTGTGGCACTGAACAAAAATGTAGTGCAGATAGAGATAATGTAATCCTTACTTGCCATCAACGGAAAAATTACTGTTGTTAAAAGACCTCTTCATACATAATTGAGAAACCAGTTGTACAGTCTTGGTGACTAATTTATCCAGGAGCAATATGGAGTACATTATGCCATATAGTGAATAGCGTGTACTCTCTGTTATGTCTCACTACAACTTGTGCCTTTATTCAGCTGCTCCACAAAGAAATAACAAAAAAAAGAGAGATATAGTAATCAGAACATTATCTGAAATAAGAGATGGACATCAATATAAAACATAGCCAACTGTATCCTGGGCTGCAGAAGGACAGAGGTGATTCTGACCCTCTATTCTTCTCTCATGAGACCTCATCTGGAGTCCCACATTTAGTTCTGGAGTCCTCAACAAAGGAAGGACATGGATCTGTTAGAGCAAATCTAGAGAAGGGCCATGAAGATGATCAGCGATCTGGAGAATCTCCCATACAAGGACAGGCTGAGAGAGTTGGGCTTGTTTACTCTATGGAAGAGAAGGCTCCAGGGAGACCTTACAGCAGCCTTTACAGAAAAGCTGGGGAGAGACTATTTATCAGGGAGCATAGGGACAGTGTGAGGGGCAATAGTTTTAAGCTGAAAGAGGGGAGATTTAGATTAGATATTAGGAAGATTTTTTTTTTTTTTTTTGCTGTAAGAGTGGTAAGGCACTAGCACAGGTTGTCTAGGGAAGTTGTGGATGCCCCGAGCCTGGAGGTGTTCAAAGCCAGGTTGGATGAGGCTTTGAGCAGCCTGGGCTGGTGGGAGATGTCCTTGCACATGACAAGGGGGTTGGAACTGGGTGATCTTTAAATTCCCTTCCAAACCAAACCATTCTATGACTCTACATCTTAATTTAAAATGTTTTTACAGCTATATGGAGGCCTGAATGAAGACACTGCTCAGTCTCTATGCTGTGGAGGGGAGTGGGGCCGGGGCCATGGTGGAGGGGTCTCCCACTGTGTTTCTGCGACGGTCTGTTCCCTGCTCCACAAGTAAAGGTATCTCTGGAGCCATTGGGTACCCCTGCAGGCCTAAGGCCACCATGGTCCTCTGCTGCCATGGTGCTCGCTGGCAGCACTGCCTGTGGCCACATGGGGTTTTTTTTATAGAACTGTAGAATGGTTTGGGTTGGAAAAGATCTTAAAGATCACCCAGTTCCAACCGCCTGCCATGAGCAGGAACATCTCCCACCAGACCAGGCTGCCAAGGCCCCATTTAACCTGCCCTTGAACACTTCCAGGGAAGGGGCATCCCCAGCTTCCCTGGGCAACCTGTGCCAGTGCCTCACCACCCTCACCGTGAAGAATTTCTTCCTAATGTCTGATCTGAATCTTCCCCCTTCTAATTTCAAGCCGTTCCCTCCATCCTATCACTTAGTTGCCCTTGTAAAAAGTCCCTCTGCGGATTTCCTGTAGTCCCTACAGGTACCGGAAGGCTGCTCTAAGCTCCAGATACAGTCTTTTAAAAATAAAGGTTTCCAGTTGTTTGACCGGTGCGGGGATAAACTCCTGGGCTCCTCGCACGGCGCTGCTGGGCGAGCCCTGGCCGTTCTGACACGGGTCACAGCTTTGACCAATGAGCATGTGTTTCCAATACACCGCGGTAAAAATTCCAGGAGCTGCGCGCGAGCCGCTCCCCCAAGGATAACTCAGTGTTCAAGCCCAGCCACCGCAGCACGGCCCCTGCGGCCATTGCGGGGGGCGGCGGGTCCCGCGGACGCGGGTGGCGGCGGTGCCGGCGCGGGCCGGCAGGGGGCGCTGCGGGCGGGGCGGCGGGGCCGGCAGGGTCGCACTGGGCGGGCGGCGGTGCCGGCGCGGTCCAGCAGGGGGCGCTGTGGGCGGGCGGCGCGGGCGGGCGGCCCCTCTGTGCGCGCGGGGAGGCCGCGGCGCCGGCGCGCGGCGGGCGCCGCCCCCTGCTCGCCTGGCGGCGGCGGCGGCGGCGGGAGCGGCGGCGATGGCGGACAGCGCCAGCGAGAGCGACACGGACGGCGCTGGCGGCAGCGGCGGGGGCGGCGCGGCGGGCGCGCTGGCGGCGGGCGGCCCGGCGGCGGGGCCCGGCTCGGTGTCGGCGGGCGGCGTTGGCGGCGGCTCTGGGGGCAAGGCGGGCGGAATCGTGATCTCGCCGTTCCGGCTGGAGGAGCTGACGAACCGCTTGGCCTCGCTGCAGCAGGAGAACAAGGTGCTGAAGATCGAGCTGGAGACCTACAAGCTCAAGTGCAAGGCGCTGCAGGAGGAGAACCGCGACCTGCGCAAGGCCAGCGTCACCATCGTGAGTGCGGCCGGCGGAGGGGGGGTGCAGCCCCCCGTGTGTGTGAGGGGGGTGGGGGCCGGGCGGGTGCCCCCAGCAGGGGTGCTGGGGATGCCCCCAACAGGGGTGCTGGGGATGCCCCGCCGCGGGGGTGGCCGCGCTGGGCGTGGTGGGTGGGGGGGAATTAGGGGACCGGGAGGGTGCCCGCGTAGGGCGGGTGTGTGTGGGGCAGCTTCGTCGCGGCGGGGGTGTCCGTGGAGTGTGTGAGTGGGGAGGCTGTGCTCGCGCAGAGTGTGGGGGGTACCCCGCGGGGGTGTCCCCGGCGAAGAGGGGTGGGGTGTGGAGTGGAGTTGCCCCGCGCCGCTGGGGTGTCCGCGCTGGGCGAGTGTGGGAGGTGCAGGGACGGGGGGGGGGGTTGTCCTGCCATGGGGTTGTCCGCGCTGGGCGTGTAAGAGGGGGCTTGGGGGGCTGTATGTGGAGTGCCCCCCCGCGAGGGTGTCCGTGTGTGAGGGGTGGAACGTGCCCCGCTGGGGGGTGGGGGATTGACCCCTACGGGGGTGTCTGCGCTGCGGGTGTGCGTGGGATGCCCCGCGGGGGCGTCCGGACAGAGGGGGGGTCGGGGTGTCGCGCAGGATGAAGGGGGGGTTCGGGGAGGAGTCCCGCCGCGGGGGTGTCCGCGCAGGGCGAGCCCTGCAGCCGCCGCCTCTCCGCCCCGGAGCGGCCGTTGGCGCGCGCTGCCCTCGGCCGGGACCGGCGGTCTCCGTGGCGGGGACGAGGGGGGTGTCGCGGGGGGCAGGTGGGGTCTCCCCGCGCCCTTCGCGCCGTACCCGTGCACTCGGATAGGGCCGGGTGCTTCCCCTGCACCGGTTCCCCCGCGCCGGTTCCCCCTCTCCGCGTTTCCCCCGCAGCCGCGTGGCGCGGCTGGGGCTCTGCCTTGGGCTCGGGAAGGGGCGGCTCGGCAGGGCGCGGTGAGGGCTGCGCAGGGGAAGGGCGATGCTGTGGGTGTTCCCTGAAGTTTCTCAAAGTAGAGATTTTCCTTCGGTTATCGGTAATCTGCGGAGAATACGGATTTTCTCTGCAGCCGGTGTGCGGGAGCGGCGAGTTGCTTTGAGCCACGAAGAACGTTTGATTTATTCATGTTGTTTCGTTAGCTGTGGTGTTCCAAGAGGTGGTTTAAAAACTCGTTTAAAATAAACCCCTAAAAACAATGGGAGTAGCACACAGTGCTCTGTCCTGGGAAGAGCTCTGCTACCAGTTTATGAGCACTGAGAGGATAACTTGAAATTCATCGTAGTTTTGTGTGATGCTCTTACGCATCAATCCTCAGTAAAGTATGTGTGAAAATACAATAAATATAAGATCGTTTTCTTGTCTGTGAGTTGGAAATTTAGGAGTTTAGATTAGTGGGGTTTCTGCTAATTCAGCAATTAGAGCAGTTGGTTAGGCACTGTAATGATTATGGCCTGCATGCAACATAAGTAGGCAACGTGTTTAAGATCATTTAAAGGTAAACCTGATACTTGTATACACTGTCATGTACATCCGTACCAGTGTAGAGATGCCTTGAGAGAGACTGAGACTGATTGCACCTGCATGTGCTCTTTCTCTTCTCATCTTATTTTTTCACAAGGGTTTCTTTATTACGACCACAACAATTATTTTATTGATATCAGGTTTTTCATATATTGATATCTAGCAAAAAAACGGAGCTTGCCTAGTCAAAGCTCTTGTCTGTTCGCAGTAGTAAGCATTTAGTGCATAGCAGGATGTGGGCCGGAAGAGTGCATGAAATACAATGCAGAAGTAATTTATTCAAGGATGACAAATATAGTGCTAGTCGGGGAAACGTGTGCTTTGTTAATACTTTACGAGAATGTGTATTAATTAGGTAGCAGTGGAGTGTCTTTTAATGTTGACAGAGGCTAAGACATCTTGTCAGTCAGACATTTTCTCTTTGCCTGTTAGAAAGGCATGGCATCTTTCTGAGCCTCTGGTTAGGTATATTGTTAGTAAACAACTTGGAAAATGTTTGTGTGAATTAAAGTTCTTTTAGCTCTGTCTCTAGGGACTGATTACCTTATATTTTCATCAAATTTTAATTTAAGAAGAGGAAGTATTTTTTTAAAATCTAAAACTCAGTCTGTGTGTTTCTATCATCTTGGATAAAGAGTGAAAAGGTGTTAGACTGTTATAGCAACCTGTACGCTGTCTGGAAAACTGGTATCTTTCGCAGACACCCAGTCTTTGGTATGCTAACCTGTGTGCCTGACGGAGTAAACCACTTCTTATTCAGCAAGTGGCAAAATAATGAATGCAAAACATAATTTTTTTTTTTCAGACCATCGAGACTTTGTGCTGTGGTTGGTTTGCATAGTCCATAATGTAAACACATTTGCAGTCAAAATACTTGTGTTGCTCTAATACGCAAGTGACTGGAGGTGAACTTCGTTGGAGTGTTGAAATGTGTGCCATTTGCATGTGAATGTAATTAAATACTAAGTTTTCCAATTTTTCTCCATTGTGACTCTTAACCTTTCACCAATCTACTCCTCCACGAGTCAGCTCAAGTTCCTCGCGGTGTTCCTATGCTGGCAGGCGGACGCTGCATACCCGTTTCCTATTGTAGACGTTCTAGTGTCACAAATAAGCTTTGATTTTTATCAAGTGTTGAGGATGAGCTGTGAAGCTGACAGGTAGCCAGTGTGCGGTAGGTGAAGGTGACTCCTCCAAGCATGCAGCTCTTCATCTGCAAGCCTTTTGCTGTCCCTTCGTTTGAACTCTGTAGTGCAAGCGCTGCAGAGTCTTCATTTTCTTAGCTCCTGCCACTGTCTTAGATGGTTTTGAATATTATCCCTTTAAGATTTACCAAGTAGAAAATCGTAGTCTTGGTCCTTCCTCTTGTGTCTGTGCTGGTGTGTTAGTATGACATCTTCCTTTTTAATATGTGTGTTCATAGTATTATTGGTGTTGATGTGGATGTGTTCAATTTGGGAATTGAGTAGCCTGCTGCATAGGATCCTCTTCTGTTTTGTAGTTAACCCTTGTGTCATAGAGTTTAAAACAAGTGCTAAGTATAGGATACCGATGTTAAGTATTTGCATTTGGAAAACTGATGGAGAAAAGCTGTTGACTTGGCAGGCTTGTATGCTCGCTAATTTCACATGAGCGCTTATCTGAAATGTGTAAAAACAGATGCTGCTTTAATACTGAAATCAGTAAAACTATCTTGAACCAGGTACATCCCAAAAGGTGTATGAACCTCATGCTTCCCAAAACCCTGAAATTGAAAGGAAATTTTGCTGTTGCTTGTGTGCAAGACTATGAAATTAAGTAAATACACATGGTAACTTTATCTCACCTGCTATTATTGGTAACAAACTGGGGGAGAGCTGGGAGAGAGCTAGGTATCACAGTATCACAGTGTCATAAGGTTGGAAAGGACCTCTGAGATCATCAGGTCTAACCTATAACCCAACACTAACACCAACACTAACACCAACCATCATCTAAACCATGGCACTCAGTGCCTCATCCAGTCTCCCCTTAAACACCTCCAGGGTTGGCGACTCCACTACCTCCCTGGGCAGCGCATTTCAATGACCAATCACCCTTTCAGTGAAGAACTTTTTCCTAATATCAAGCCTAAACTTTCCCTGACGAAGCTTGAATCCATGCCCTCTAGTTCTGTCACTGGTTACCCGAGAGAAGAGACCAACCCCTGCCTGACTACAACCTCCTTTTAGGTAGTTGTAGAGAGCAATGAGGTCTCTCCTCTTCTTTAGACTAAACAGCCCCAATTCCCTCAGTCGCTCCTCATAGGGCTTGTGCTCCAGCCCCTTCGCCATCTTCGTTGCCCTCCTCTGAACACATTCCAGTATCCTAACATCTTTCCCAAACTGGGGGGCCCATAACTGTACGCAATATTCAAGGTGAGACCTGACCAGTGCCGAGTACAGGGGGACGATAACTTCTCTGGTCCTGCTTGCCACACTATTCTGGACGCAGGCCAGAATGCCATTGGCCTTCTTGGCCACATGGATAAACTGCTGGCTCATGTTGAGCTTCCTGTCAACCAGCACTCCCAGGTCCTTTTCTGCCTGACTACTCTCCAGCCACTCTGTCCCCAGTCTGTAGCTCTGCATGGGATTGTTGTGTCCAAAATGAAGTACCCGACATTTGGACTTATTAAACATCATCCCATTAGAATTAGCCCATCTCTCCAGTCTGTCCAGGTCCCTCTGCAGGGCCATCCTACCCTCTAGCAGATCAACCCTTCCTCCCAGCTTGGTATCATCTGCAAACTTGCTGATGATGGACTCAATCCCCTCATCCAGATCATCAATAAAGATATTAAACAGGACTGCACCCAACACCGATCCCTGGGGGACACCACTGGTGAACGGCCGCCAACTGGATGAGACACCATTGACCACCACTCTCTGGGCTCGGCCATCCAAGCCAATTCCTAACCCAGCACAGAGTGCTCCCATCTAAGCCACGGGCTGCCAGGTAATTTTGAAGTGTTATCTAGCAGTGCAATAGCATTACATTACAAGATGTGAAGTTTAAGATCGAGTACTAAGAAAAAACTACGATCGCTTAATCATTTGCATAGAGCTCGTTTGGATGCATTTAGCAATTTTTAGTTGTATGAGGTCATGGTATGTTTCTACAAGATCTTTTTTTAGGAAATGTAAAGGATGATGCCTAGGCTGGGAAAAATCACACACCTGAAGATCTAAGATGCTGTGTGTTTGTAATGTTAGGAAGTAAGTTTTGATGATAGTGCTACGGTGCCAGAAGTGGATTTCCCGTGTGAGCTTCCTTAAAGTTTTGGAGAAAAATGTCTTCCAAGGAAATCTCATATTTAATTGAGTTAGTCTGGAACAGCATGGCTTCCACATTCAAATAACAGTACATTCAAAACTGGTTGTTGGTGGTGGTGGGGCTGTTTTTCAAAACATTGAATTGTTGCATGTGACAAAAGCTGAAATACTTCAACTGGATGTCTTGCTCAGGAAGTTTCTTTAGAAGTTGGTAGAACTTTGATTTCTAACTTCTTTTTAATACTTTGCAGTGTTTGATGTAGCCAAGTTGTCCTATTAAAGTGAAAGCCATGTAAACTTTAACTGATATTGAAACATTTGGTTTTCTTTGTTATTGTTTTGATTGGACAGACCTTGTACAAATAATGCTCTTAATAACAAAAAGAGTTTTAGTCCGTGATTACTACAGGTACATACATGTTTGCTCTTGGGTGGTAGATTCATTCAGTAATTTAACTTGTTTAAATTGGCCTGCAATAGTCAGGCTTCTTCTGTAGTGTTTGAAAAATTAAGTATGATTATCTCTGCTGTTTATTTTTTAACTGAGATGAAGATAGTTTATTTGAGAAGCCTTAATTTAAAACTATTCCTGCTCCAGAGTGCTTGATGTGGCAGTTCTAGTGCTTTGTAATGTAGATTTTACATGAATAGTTTCTCAGGATTTTTTTTTTCTCCACAATTTGCTTTGTGGGGAAGGAAATTATTGTAGAAATCCCAGTTTGTGGTGCTGTGTGGATCCCCAACAGGATTCAGATAACACAATCTAATCCAAAATGCCAATGGCGTCAGTAACACTTGGATGCTGGTTTTCGTGGACTTGCTGTGAGTTATCGCTATGTGGTAGCAACTGCTACAGCACTTGCTGCCAAGGGGTGATGAGATGTGGGACTGCCATACGCAGCTGTGGGTTGTGAGCGGCAGTATTTCACTGTGAGACCTCTCCCAACCTTGTGTCTGTAGCTAAACCTGCTCTTCTGCACCTTGACTCTTCTGCTCGACTTTTTTTTATTCCCTGAATGCTAGCAGGAGGCAGTTGTCTCCTGCCTTCTTGGTCTCCCTTGCATTTCTACAGAGCATTGTGAACAGACTCCCACCAGGTGGGAGGAACAATGGGAGAAAGAAGACTTACTCAGCTCCTATTTCCTTACCTCTACTCACAAATCCTGAAGAAAATTGTTTCTTCTGATGTCTCCTGAAAACAAATAGGCTTTCTGGGACTTGCAGATTGGAAGAATCCTATGTGATATTATAGAATTTTTACAGTTTTCTCAAAAAACAATCAGATGCAGATGCTAGAAATAAATAGGATTTTAACCTTTTGTTCTCAAGAAAATGTATGGTGGGATTTGTGTCTGTGCGTGTGTGAGATCTAGTGTTGTGGGTCCTCATGTTAGCCTGGATAGATAGTTTAGGGAAGGGAATGGGTGTGCTGTCTAGTTGAAAAATCCCCAGAAAAAATGCTCTTTAACAACGTTTTTTTCTTTCCTGGAGTTTGCACAAGAATTTCAAGGCAGAACACCTGATTCAGTACAGAATATGTCTATTGATGGTAGAAGGAAGGGCAGGATAGGCTAACTGAATACAAATATTAGCCCTTAAAAGGTGCTCACGTAAGGGTAGGGGGATGAATGAAGTAAATCAATTAGTAGCAGCTAGAAGTAAAAAGCAAAGCAAGAAAGAAGAGAGATCAATATTTCAGGAGATGAGTCTGTAATTTACTCTTTATTTTAAAGTAGGTCTTGCTTGTGTGAAAGAGTCTGACTTGCTGTTTTGTGGTGTCTTCCATAGGTTAAGAAACCTGCCGGGGCCTTTGTATCCAGCTGTGTCATTTGTAACTAGTTTGTAGCCAGACTGAACTAAAAGCATAACTCAAAATAACTTATTTTAGAAATGTTTTGCTTACCTGCTTTTTTTGAGTAAAGACAGTATTGTCACAAAGATTAACAAATTCATGAACAATGAAACTCCATCCAAAATATTTTAGGAAGAGCAGGCACATAGGAAATGAGTGTCTTTAATTTGAATTTTACATTTGCCTCAGATTCTCAAGAAGTTTCTATTGAGCTTCTACAAAAGATTCATAAAGGAAAAAGGAAGCTTAGTAATACACTTTAGTGTTAACTGTTTCAGCCCTTAGGTTAATATGTTAAAAGTAGTGCTACTTGCTGTGAAGCTGGCAAAGTAATTGTAGAAAAGTTTATTACTGTCAGCTTCCATTTGGTAGTTTTGCACAGCCACTAGGATGTCGAGTTCCCAGGCAAAAACATTTGATGCACTGGTAACAGCACATTACGATTTTGTCTGGGTTGTAGGCCTGTTTCATTGCTGGTTAAAAAACAAACACCAAGAAAAATACCACAGAGGGAAACTGGTAATTGTGTTTCTGTCCTGTGTAGAACTTGATTCATGAGATTAGTAACTGAGAATGCTTGAGCACAGGTGCTTGCAGTGTTAGGGAGTGTGAAGCTTCAGGGGGTTGCTAAATCATCTGCATTAATTTGGGTCACATCTTAATGTTTTTCTGAGTTGTTGCTGCATTAGATCTTGTAACTTATCTTGTAATGTGTCTTTGGGAAGGTTTAAATTTGAAGGCTCACAGAGGTGAAGAGCTTGGAAAGTCTCTGGAGTCCTGCTTCTGGTTCATCAGCTTTGTTGAGGCTGAGTCTTTAGTTCCTGCTGTGCCTTTTGCTAGGTGAACAAGTCTTCTGGATCCTCTGCTTTCTCTTTGTGAAGATACAGGCTGTGACAGGTATCTTCTAGTTTATGTTGACAAACTGAACTAAGCTCTTAGGCTTTGAGATGCTGGAAATCTAATGTGCTGAATCTAAAGTGCTGCAGGTATGTGATGCACTTATCTAGTCTAAAAACACTTTTCTCCAAATTTACGCTTGTTTTGGAGCTAGCAGGCTTTCTTTTTCTGGAGGGGGGCTTTTTGGTTTTTTTCCATCATCAGTTGTCTTCTGTGAGGTTACTCTTCTGTGCTTTGGCTAATTTGGCAGAAATGCAGTAGCATACCTGTGCATCTTCCAGGCCTGTTTTGGACTGCTGGTTGTCCAGCAGCATTCAATTTGGTGCTATTTCTGTAGCCATAGTCTCCATAGTTTCAGGAAGAGTATTTTCCCTTTTTTTCTGGGATTTCTTGAGGCTCTGTGTAATCTTTCTGTTTTTCTTTGTAAAGAGGTATCAGCCCCTTAAGTTTTTTGCCGCCCCCCCCCAGTATCAATTTCACCAATGCTGTGTGGAGAAGTGAAGGTGAGCTGTCTCTGAGTTGGGCCTTGGATAGCAGTCTGTGTCATAGCTTCACCTGGGAATCTAATTCAGAATTGTCCTTTGTTCTTTCTCTCCATGTTCATTCTCTGACTGAAACTTTAGTTTGAGGGGTTAGTCCTTATTTTGGAAACACAGCTTTAGCAGAACTCTGCTTCCAGCGAAAGAAAATGTCAAGGTGTCTGTTCTCTAGTATTACTTTTTACGGTCTTGCTAATCTCAGTCTCCTAGAGTTTAGTAGAAGTGACTTAGTGAATATTAGTGCACAGTGAGAATTTTGAACATCGTCATGCTTAGTACATGCTGGTGTGATATTTCTAATGAAATTTCCCATTGATGAGTAGTTTTGAGGTCAGTAAGACACTTTGGAAATCCTGGTGTGTACTTGACTATTTTATCACCATTTTAAAATAATGTATGTCATGTATTACTAAATCACAAAACTCATATGGATGCCATATACACATCCTACACCTTCGCAGTTATCTTTATTATGAATAGTACTTGGCTGAAAGATGAATCTATGCTTATCTGCCACAGCTTGTTCTCTATAAAACTGTGCTGGATGACCTTTTTTGTGTTTCTGTCCTTTATACAATTAATTTGTTTCCAGTGTTGCTATTGGGTTGATACCAAACTCTGATAACCACCTGTGTTTTGCTTGCCTTTAAATATTAGGCAGTATCTCTACTTTATTTTTATCTGTTACTTTATTGGTGTTCCCTTGTTTAATAATGGTGGAATGTCTTTAGTCAGTAGGAATACTAGTTTATTGCTCTTAATTACTTTGGGAATGGAAATGAAATAATAAGAACTGAGATTTTTAGAGTACACTTGGGAATTTTTCATAATGCAGATTTCTTGGTGTTTCTGTGGGCTTGCTATTCTGCATAGTAATTTTGCTATTTTCTTAAGTGAACTTTCTCATCAAGGTTGTATCTCAAGTTGTGTGTCTGACCTGGTTAATAGTCAGCTTTTATTTTTTAATTTTATTTTTATTCTAAGAGTTAATGCTGGTTTTGAATATTTACTGGGACTAGTGTTTTCTTAGTTATCTCTAGTGACTTTAAAATGTTTTGAAGGAGAGAGTTGTCTTATATTTTCTGCATTATACACCTAACAGTTTTACTCTGACTTAAGAAAAAATATAATATTAATGCATACTACTGCTGTATAACTGCTAGAATTTTTTAATGATTTTTTTTTTTTCACTGGTGCAGTATGAAGCACTTACCCAAATGAATATTCCCAATACCAAGAGTTTGGTATCATTCACTGCTGTTGATTTAGATGGTAAAGTAAAACATTAGGTATTTTTAAATGTTGTAATGCTAATCTCTCTAGTGGAAAACTAGTATGGACAAAACTTTAGAATAATTTTTAATCTTGGAAGGTTAAGTACTACTTCATTTTAGTTGTGGTTTTAAATGTAAAGGAGTTTGAATTTTATTGCTGATTTCAAAGGGCGAAGGAAAGTGATTTTACTTTGTTTTATTTTTGTTCTTTCCCAGAGTAAGTTCATGGTCTGTGGTTTTCTTGCACTTGTTAATTCTGTTTACTTGGTCTCATTGCTTATTTCCTCCTACTGCAGATGCTGACTTCACTTGATGTGGAAGCTTTTTTTCTAAGTCCTTGGTTTTAAGTGTTGGTGTACAGGGGGTGTATCTTTGTCTAATGGACTGTTAGTGCTAGATGTCCCTGTGTGGTGTGCATGGCTGTGTTGAACAAGCTTGCACATGTGCTAGAGGCTTCAGTGAAAGCATTTGTTTTCATGCTGCACCTCATAAGGTATGCTTGGGTTGGATTTTAGGTGGGGACTGAAAGAGCAGAAAGCACTTGGAATGGTGACTCCATGTTGGCTGTAGATGAGGGTGGTCAGGCAATGGGATCGGTAGGGCACTAAAGAAAGACAGGATTCAAGTTTGTTAGAAACAGGTCTTAAAATGTGGAAGAAACAAGACAGTAATCTTCCAAAGGAATATAAGTTGTGAGCAATAGACATCTGATGTATTTCAGTATAGCCCAGTGAAGGCAGTCAGAAAAACAGTTGTTTTGCCGCTCTTTTTTGGGCTGGGAGGTAGGAGGAAGTTGCTGAATTTAGCAGCAGAGCAAGAGGTGAGCCCTTGCTGTCTTAAAGAAAAAAAAGAAGGATGAAGGAAGAGAGTAATAGGGACAAAACGTACAAATTTAATTGTGCCCAGGATTTGGGCTCTAAGCAGGATGAATGGCAAAGAGGCAAAACATATTCTAGAAGAGAGGCAACAAATACAGTACAAAGCAATTTCCCATGAATCTGTAACAGAAGACATTCATGTGATGCTTTGCTTCCAGTGCAGCAGCTGGGAGATGTCTAGAAGGGGACTTCTCAAGTAACACTTTCTTCAGTCAAGTCCTGTCTGACTTCAGAGGTGTCTTAGTTTTCATTAGGTAGACTGTTATTGTCTCATTTCAATGTATGGGATGAGAAAATGAAGTAAAAGTGAAGGCAAGACATTTGAGGGGACGTACTCCACAGTAAAAAGGCAAGTGTCTAAGTAGGAAACTCCAAAGCACAAATTAGAGATGTCCAGTTTTCATATCTCTGTGTAGAGTGCAAGGACTCTTTGGTGAAAGCCAGTGCAAAATTTAATGGAAACATTGAAGCAATTTTTAATCTTGACACTTGAGTTTGTAATTCTTCAAGTTTTCAGTTAAAAATAAAGATATCATATGTTAATTATTGCTTGTGGAAACAGTCTTTTCAACTCCTCAGAGTCCTCTATTCCTGCGTGCCTTCCATTGTAGTAGTGTTGTTCCTGGAAAAGGGGTTATTTCCTCAGCTCATCAACTGATACTCTAATAAATGGAAAACTCTTAGGATAAGGTCTTTTCTTGCTCCTGTCAACTCTGACTTTGGCTTTGAAAATTCGTCTTCTATACATTAATATTACGCACAATCTGATTTTCAATTTGGGGTAGGCTTAATGAGGTAGGTTAGTATCTCTTCAGCTCTATTGCAGATCGAAACAGACTGACAGTGTTTTAGTTACCTGTAAAGTTTCCGCGAGTGTTTTAATTCTTTAAACTGCCTAAAAATGTGATGTTTCTACATATTATGTCTTTTTAGTTCCTTTATTGTTGTTGATGCTAATCATATTTAAAACTCCTACCACATATATAAATAATTCACGTAACAATGCACCTTATTATTGAATAGAAGTATAAATGTTTCTTAACAAGTCAGACATGATAAAACCCAACAATATTTAATGGGCTGTAGCATGAAGTTATGCTTCTTTCTGTGCCTTACAGTTTAATTTCTGCTTTCAACAGAGGGTGTTCGAAGGGTTGTTTTTTTTTTTTGTTAGTGGTCAGACTTTTGCTTTGATTCTATTCACATTCAAATAAAGAGCAAAAGTAGTTACTGTGTATTTTGCAAAAGGTAGGGGTTTTTTAATCACTGTTTTCCCAAGAGTTTTGAACACTGTTTTTCACATCTGTTAAAAATGGAGTGGAATTTTTGTCCTGACTAGTGCTGCCAGGAATTGATTCATTAGGCAAAAGCCTTGTCCTTACAGACCCTGAAGTAATGGTTTGGTCAAGATGAGTGACACCTCCAGAGTCCTTTTCCAAAAGTAAATTTAACCTGAGATGTAGATCTGCAGAAAAACCTCCATTTTCTCTGAAAATTGAGGCACATAACTGGAAGTTCTTGCTCTGTGGGTGGGAAGGTGGGTAGGCATTTCCTAAAATTTTCTCTGCATTAGACGTAATTCAGTTTTGTCTGGGTTGAATGTTCAAGGATGCTTGCATTCCTCCTACATCCTGCAAACCTTTGTTTGTAAAGACACAGAGTACAGAGCCAAGGAGTTGTTTTTTCATATACCACATCATATTTTCATGCACTGAATTGATAACTTCTTGTCTTGAAAGTCTGAAAAGAAATTGTTCTTCAGAATATCTTGGTATGGGCTACAAGACGTCCAAACTGTAGAGAAGGGAAAAAAAAAAAGCGTTACTCCACTTACTGGCACCTTAGAAGGATAAGTAGAAACATTTTTATGCTGTGATGGAGTTAGGGCTAATGTGTCTTAAACAAATGGACAGCGTGGTGTTTAATTCCTGAATGCGTTGGCTTGGACAAGGTACTATTGTAATCAATAACAGGCTTTGTCTCCAGTACTTGTAGATCACTGAGAAAATTTTTCTCTAGAAAGCCAGTGCTATCCATAATGATCATCTAAGTTGTACTTAAACTACTCATTTAAAACAAACAAACAAAAACCCACCCAAACCCAAAGTTTTTTAAAAAGTGAATCAAGAAATTGAATGGTGAGTATTCATGCTGTAGTTTGAAAACCCCAGAACTGGATTTTGATATGGTAGTCCTCCTCCCTAGTTTTAATAAATTTAAAGGAAGGCAGGCTGATGTATTATACCACAGGTTTTACACATCTTAAAAAGGAGTATCTACAGGTGCTGAGGGTCACTTGGATCTAGAAAAGAAGAATGATGAACACACATGCTATTTGAGCTCAGGACCCAGTCTAGAAGTGAGGAAACTTGCAGTTTTCTGATGGTGAGCAGGGCATGTTGCAAATACGTGGAGGAAACTGTGCAGCAGTAGTCTGACACCTTTTGCCTGGAAGAGCTGCTGTTGATTATTACTTCTGAGTAGCACAACACAGATTATATCAAACTTGAGTATTTTAGATGCAAATTAAATAGAACCTCAGCATTTTCAAAGGATTATAATTCTAGTGATAATGCAGTGTATGGAAAATAAATTTAAAACTAAACAGTATATTTTGTAACAGTAGCTATAAGCAATTTGATCTCTTTTTTTTCTAACTTTCATGTTCTCAAACCTTCACGTTTAAAAATTCAGGCAAACTAAACAGAACAGATCTGGTTCTGTGTATATGTACATACTTATTACATTTTTCATCAGTTTTTACATTACAACTGAACAAAAGCCTGTTCCACGTGCTTCTGTATTCTATTTGTTTAACACTTATTGATTAACTAGCAATCTATTTACAGTACAAAAATATCACCAATAAAAGTGATTTTGCTGGCAGTCAAAGAGTAAAGTAAAAACCTTCTATCATCAGTGAAGTATTAAAACAAAGAGGTATTTAAAACTTTGGTTCAGTGTTTGATGTGACAGTGTAATTTTATTTCCTGTTTTGGCTGTCTGTCAAAGTAAAGCCTCAGTTAGTCAGGTACAAACTCGTGAATTTGAGGAAGGAAGACCCTAGGAAAGCACACATACCTTACGCTGGAGTGGTGTTGCCTGACCTTTGTTCTGAGAATGGGCCCTTGCCTCTGCTGGGTTGAGAGGGGAGCTGTGTAATATGGCCCCATGCGCTGTGTTTGCACGTGCAGTTGTTATGGTCCTTCTGAGGAACATTTGACATACGTGTGTTTTCAAGCAGTAGTTTGCTTGTACGCAGTGAACTTGAAGTCTTAGGGGAGCTGGGCTTGCTGTTTGTGTGTGCTGTGCTGGCGTTGGAAATTCACTGCTACTGCAAACGCAAGAAGTGCAGGAATTGTGTGCTTCATGTGCATGCGTAGTGATGAGATAGAGAAACAGCTTCATGAAATAGAGCCATTTGGAAAGGTCTGTGGGCTAGATTTAATTTTCCTGCTTGGTCATTCCTGCCTTGGCCTGTAACTTCTGCTGTCTCAGGTTACAGCTCTTGTGCACTGGAAGCAGAGACTCCAGCCCTGATAACTGTCTGGGAGCTTGTTCTACATGACGATGTTTAAGTGACTGAAAAATAAGTGCTATAAAGCATGTGTCTAATGAATATATCAGATTGTTAAGGCTGTAATGCTCAGCACTCAAAATAGGAAATGCTTAAATATGTTTGCCTGTACAACCTTGCTACCTTTGCTTTGTGGTGCTTTATTACCATATACACTTTAATTACATTAAGATTCACTTAACAGTGTGTTGTCATGGTTGAACTGCTAAGTAAAAATTAATTGAGGTTTGATACATTTTTTTTAGACCTCATCTTCACATTTTCTATGTTACGGTGGCTTTTTCATGTGCTACAGTGTTCTTAACTATTTGATACCAGTATATTGATATAATAAAAGCCTTTGAAGAGAGCACATGCTAATTTTTTCTGTTTTGAAGAAAGATGTTTTAATTATTTTTAAATAGACTCAGGAACTTCGTTATGAATTTCATGTAAGTTATACCTTGTTTGTAGTGAGCCAAATGCGTTAATTTTATAAATATTATGTTTGTGAAATGAGGCTGTTTTCATAGCTTATTTCATTTTCGCCACTTGTGTGTTTCAGTTGTGCAAGACTCGTGCAGGTCAACATCAAAATGCAAAAAGAGGGGGGCTATTTTGAGTGTTCAGAAATCTGAAGTGGAATGCAATTGCATACCGTCAAACAATTTACTTCATTGCTGATGCTAAGAGGTTGTTTATCATGTATGAATACTACTGAATTCTTTTAAAGTACCATTCCTTATATGACTTTCCCAACCACAACATGTATGCACCTATATATCTTGAAGGTAACCAAATATTTGAGAGAAGATCTTGTAAGGCTGCATGAGTGATGTCGTGCTGAAAACATCTGTTCATGGTTAAAACTGACTTGGGAGAAAAATGTGTGTCATGTCATTTGACTCAGCTTGTTTCTCTAGTCCATCTGTGTCCGTTGCAGATTTGTACAGCAATATGCTGGATCATTTGGTAGGCATCGAGTGAAAAACTTGCTGCGACTGGAATTCGCGGTAGGAGTATTGTGACAGAAGCATTTTGACACGTCCAGCCAAAACCTAATTGACCTTTTAAGAAAGAGGGGAGAGGGGGATGAAGGTGAAAGAGCGTTTCCAACTATAAATGGAGATTAAAAGGAGCTGTATTTTGACACTTTAAAGCATTGATTATCATACAGATATTCCGTTGTTATTGTAATAAAAAGCAGATATCTTTTTGTTACCTCTTACAGTAGAGCTCATGTACTGAATAGCTAAAATGTAATAGGAGTTGTGTTCTGAGGCAGTTCTGCATGTGGCTTTAATGTTACATGATAGGTAACAGAGTAGCTGAAGTTATCAGGCTGAGGTTCAGTACTGCTTTTTTTTCCCCCTCAGTTAATGTGTTTTGGAAATAACATCTGGTAAGCCTGTAAAGTGTTTCTTTTTTCAAATAAACATCACCACCACCACCCTTTCCTTTTCATCTACCAGCTTTTTTAAAAAAAAAAAAAACAAAAAAAAACAAAACAAAAACAAACCAACCCATCAGCTTGTGGTTCCGAAGAAAACATAACAAGATATTGCTGCTTGTTTGTTTGTTTGTTTTCAAAAGTGTGGGGCTTCTAGGAGATGCTGTATACCCAAAGATAAAAATGCACAGTTCTACTGTTTGTGTAGCTCTGTTACTGCTGAGAATGTGTCTTAGGGAGGGAGAAAAAAATCAAAAAGAAAACGTACTTTTATGTTAGAACTGAGGAAGTAACCCTGGGGGTTGCCGTAGATTAAGCAGGAAATTGTGCTACAAATTGAACCCAGGACCTGAATTCCAGCTCCTCACTTCAACCATAAGTCGGTTCACTCTGTTTTCTCTGCAGATGGGCCAGTTGGCTGAAAGAAGTACCTTTACTGTGCCCATGTCACACTGAGCCTGCAGTGAAAGGGCCTTCAACCCTTACTGACAGAGGTGTGCTGCTGGCCAGTGGCGACAGTTGCCAGTAGCCCCGGAGTCTTTAGTCTGAGTTACTGTTGGCTTCTGCTCTTGAGAACTGTTTTTTCCTAGTAAGTTGGTTGTGGTGGTTCATGTTTCTCCTTGTCGAAATGCACACTGCATGCAGTGTGGCCATTTTAGGCACTGCTGGAAGGTTTGTAGGAAAAAAATAGCTCCAGACTGGGAGAGCTGTAAGGGAGCATTATTGGCTCACTGGAATATTTATTGCATTTGTAGACCAGTAGTTTTCTATACCGTTTCAAACTGGTGCCAGAAGATACAGCCAGAGCAGTAACTTGAGTTAGTACTGCTAGAGTAGGAGTGTATACTTCACACAACTTGTATTTTATTTTATGCAAGAACTGCATATTCTGAAATCATGCCATGGTAACTTTCTGCACTTCTTACCTCATCATATTTTTTAGTAGGACTTTTGGAAAGGCTGCATTCTGAAGTGACAGCTTTAGTTCAGTGTAACATGTGCGGCAACTGAGATCATCTCTTTCCGTAGCTGCTCCAACCTTTCAGTCTATATTCAGTAGCAAATATTGAGTTTCGTGTGTACAGCAACTAGGTTAAACTGCTCTTCAGCTCCATCTGCAGGTTGATATTGTCCATAGGATCATGTCGACAGAAATTGCACTGTAGAAACATGGTAAAGAGGTCATGGTGGCTCATGCCTTAAAAAAAGATGAGGAACCTTCAAGAATAGATTAGGTCAAACCAGTGCTTGGTAGGCTGTTTCCAACAAGATCCCCTGAAATCTAGCATCACCTCTACTATTGGAAACATGTGATGCTTTGTCAGCATGCAAGCCAGGCATGCTTGGCATCTGGCTTTCAAGTGGTCAAGAATAGGTGACTGGAGCAGGTTGTGAAACATTTGTTACTGAAATTGTGTCTGAAGTGAGAGCTGAAACTAAAATGCCAGAGGAGGCTCAGGGGTGACCTCATTGCTCTCTACAACTATCTGAAAGGAGGTTGTAGACAGGTGGGGGTCGGTCTCTTCTCCCAGGCAGCCAGCAACAGAACAAGAGGGCACAAGCTTAGACTCTGCCAGGGAAGGTTTAGGCTGGATATCAGAAAAAAGTTCTTCACAGAACGAGTAATCAGGCATTGGAATGGCCTGCTCAGAGAGGTGGTGGATTCACCATCCCTGGAGGTTTTTAAAATAAGACTGGATGTGGCACTTAGTGCCATGATCTAGTAATCATGAGGACGTTGGACAAAGGGTTGGACTTGATGGTCTTGGAGGTCTCTTCCAACCCAGATGATTCTATGATTCTATATCAGATCACTGGTAATGTTATATTGATACTAAGGACCACATATTAGTTGTGAGCATTGAACTTGCTTACTATGCAGTATCAGGAAGGTTTGTGAAGCTTCGAAAAGAACCAGTCAAGGGGACAAGACAGTGTAGAGAGATATGATCTTTTTTTATTATTTTTTGTTTGTTTGTTTGGCTGTGTTCAAGCTGATACCTCATCGGAAACATTGGATTTTGCTGCTTCATAAAACAGAGCCACTAGAGCAATTTGCTTGGGGTATGGTTCAGAGATACAGAAAGAGAACATCCCACCATAAGCAGAAGCTGCTGCATGTACTAGGAGCAAGAGGGCAAAGGGAGATCTAGCAGTGTGAACTTGGTCTGCTAAAGGTTTATGTACAGGAGGAACAACTAAGAGCAGGGAAAGATTTTAACACTAAACCTGTTACAGTTTATGCTAGTGTATGCAGCATGTGGAAAAATAACTTTT
Organism: Tapera naevia; assembly: GCA_033556795.1. NCBI lineage: Eukaryota > Metazoa > Chordata > Aves > Cuculiformes > Neomorphidae > Tapera > Tapera naevia. The sequence continues at coordinate 7,031,307 of JAUMJJ010000156.1, forward strand.
AATAAGATTCACTTCTTAATATGATAGTCAATTACTATATAAAGTTTAAAAGAAATATGTTTCTTAATTCTTTTAAACTTAGCTCATTGGAATGTAAGCTCAGAAGGATGGGTTTTTACATCACTTGCTACATCAGCTCTACATAGTGATCAGGATTTCACATTCTACTGCAGTAGAAACAATAGCATTTTTCCTCCTTGAAAATATGAGGGTTTCTTTGCTTTATGGATGTGAGATGTTTCTACTCCCCTCTTCATTCTTGATTTATTGCAAAGTAACTTGATAGTCTTTGCCATTTATGGTCTTGATCACAATAGTTACAGATTTTCCTGAGTTGTTGCATCCATGAAATGCTCTGAGTTAGCTATACGTAAGAGTTTTGAGACACAGGAAACAGGTGGATGTGACTGTGGTTATGCACAAAATCTGTGGTGGAAGTAGATTGCTTGTTTCAGGTTTCTAGAAACTTACTGGTCAAGTGATCTTTTTATATCATTCCATGCCTTAGCAATTTATTTTATAATCTGGTATACAGAACAGAGGGAGCTGCTGCTAGTATTTTTGAATGTTTGCTGTGATATGGATAATGTAGAGCTCCCAAACAGAAGACCAGCTGTCTCTGATTTCCATGCTCTGTTTGTCTTTTTGGTGATCATTAATAAAAAGGCAGATTATCCGTATGTACATACACAATGTGTATGCAGACAGAAAAATATTGCAGTGGGAGAATCTGTGTGGGAAATAGTATTAAAACCTGATTTTTTTGTGAGCGTTTCGCAACATCAGTTTGATTATGGGCTAAATGAATAATGGATTTCAGGCAATGTTTAGGTAAACATAATTGAATTGTCTTCAAGTATTGAGTAACACAATGAAAGGCGAGTTTCAGAAGGAAATTATGTGGATTGAGAAGAAATAAGGTAATACTCTGTGTACAATTATGTGGTATTTTTGACTAAAAAGTTTGAAATTGCTGACCTTTGGATAATATAAGTGGACATTCATTGTATTAAATATGATGTATGGATATCTGAAACTTAGAGTTCATATTTAAATTTGCAGGGTTCCTTTTGTTTGTTCAGTTGAGAAATGCGTTCTTTGTATAGCGGAGGCAAATGTAATCATAGTCAGCTTTTCCTTTGAGCCAGTGGAATGCAAGCTGGTGACCTGCATGGTGTGGGCAGAGGGGGTTGTTGCAGAATAGTTTAAACAGGTCTAAATTGTGGCTGTTCATTCTTAGTTTCCATGTGCCAGCACTCTGCCTGTGTGGTATGCCAGTTTAGGAAGCAGGTCCAGGAAAGTAAAATGGGAGGAGGAAGGGAAAGGATTAGTATTTGGGTGTTCCTTGTGCCTGTGTTGGCTTGCTGCCTGGCTGCATGAGCGAGCACCCGTGCAAGCATGGAGGGGCATTGCTCTTTGGCTGGGAGTGGGCTGGGATCTTGGCAGCCTGTGTTCATGTTGGCCTAAGCAGCCATCATTAATGTTAACAGTAGGATGTGGCTACAAAATGTTGTGCAGGCTCAGTACTATAATAATATGAATTTTAGAGTTTTTGAATCATGCAAAGCTTGAGCAGAGCAAATCTGTGTGTTAGAAATGAACAGAAATAAAAGTAGAAACACCTTGGGTTTTTGGTTTTTAGAACCAAATGCTTTCCAACATTATTTTAAGTAAGCTTTGTCTGTGTTAGTCTTCTATCGTCTGAACCATTGCAAAGCGAACACCAGTAGAAATCCTGTGTAGTGAAGGCAATAGAGGGGTTGGTTTTGGAATAGCATGCATGAATTTTAACGATTTGGGGACAATGAACCCTTGCAATTTGACTTGTTTACTCTGTTCTGAAATGTCTCTGAAGATAGAATATTGTTCGTAGCTCTAATGCCACATTTAGAAAGTGATAACATGGTGTTATTGACATCAGTTAGATTCCTTAAGTTTTAATCTTCTGACATGTGAGCTGATATTTAGCATTTCTTGAGAGTGCTTGGACTTCTCTGTGTTGTCTTGATATGACAAGTCATAATACCAATGATGAACCTGCTGGAGTAGTGTTCCTCTGCCATTGAGATGTCCTATTTTTCCACCAGATTCAAAGACATTTATATTCTTTAAGTAACTTTTCTGGTAGGCGAGGAAGGTGGCTGTGTTTAATCGTCTCGTGAACTACTAGGGAATGTGTCATTCCAGTTAAAATATCAATGACATGATGAAATCTTTCAAATATTCTCCTGTGTACCATATATATAAAGAGGTGGTTATTTTTGGCACACGTTGGCCAGAATGTTATGGAAGTCAGGCATTCAGTATGTCACTAGTTATTCTTCTGTTTGAGTTCTTAAATTTTCCTATATCAAATTTTACTAAAGTAGAACTTACTGAATCTTTGCATATTGTAAATTATAAGCTGGTATCGCTTTATTAGAAACCGGGCAAATCACAAATCTGCAATGTAAGTGATTTGGATTTTATTGGAGAGGATGAGAACACTCCTCTACGTTTTCTTATTTGTTAAAGGTGATGGCTTGGTAATTCTGAATTTCTTTATTTCTGTCATTCTGTTGTTCTGGGCCCTGTCTGGACTGTGTAATTAGAGTTGGCTCTACCAGTTTGTAGCTGTGAGCTTTCATTTGGCGATATGAAATACCATTCATGGCATTTCAGAGTGGAATTCCAAAAGATAATTTCTCTGTTCCATTTATCAAGTTTCTAATATGTACATTAAAAAAATCATACAAACACCTGAACTGTGGGGAATGTGAGGGAGTGAGTTCTCAGGCTGGCTTTCTAGAGAGCAGTGCCTAGGTGTTAGAGGACAGCTGAAATGGAAGTTGGCTTCCCTAGTTATTCTTCATGGGGAAGACTTCCAGAGTAGCTCTCCTCTTGTGAAATTTGGACATCCTCAGTGTAAAGCTGCCACATGGCACTTTTTAAAGTTGATGTTTGGTGTAGTGAAATGCAGTTTCCGGGGCTGTTAGTTTGATAGAAATACTTGTGCGAAGAGCTGTGCCACCTGCGGCTTAGAAGCAAGGTGTATTTGGGTGAAAAGAGTAAACGCATTATTTGACTCCTACAAAGAAGAGTTGCAGTCTAAGGCATACAGAAAGAAGGCATAATGCTCAGTACAGCTGTCTCAGAGCTGTGCGTCAGCTCATAATGGAGAACATTTAGAGAGGAGTTTTGTTTGGGACATAATGTGGATAAAGGTGAGTATTTGTGAATCAGTAGTGCTTTTATAAAGTTCAAAAGGTTGGGGAGTTTGTGCATTTGGTTGGGAGAGGGCTGCTTTAAAGCACCAGTGTTGTTTCCCAAGTTGAAAGCTGGGGAACAGAAAAGGATAAAGGTGCTCTAATGTTAGAAAAGGGGGTGGTAACAGCACTTAGATCTAGGCTATTGTTGTCAAGGATGATGGGCAAGATTTAAAAAAAAAAAAAAAGGGAAGTGGGAGGCATTTAAAGAGGAATGAAAAAATTACAGCTTTTAATGTGGAAACTTGCTCAATTTTTTTCTTAAAAATATGTCTTTACTTCACAGCAAGCAAGGGCAGAGCAGGAAGAGGAATTCATCAGTAATACTCTATTTAAGAAGATTCAAGCTCTGCAGAAAGAAAAAGAAACACTTGCAGTAAACTATGAGAAGGAAGAGGAATTTCTCACTAATGAGCTCTCAAGAAAACTGATGCAGGTAATTAGTGCCTTTACTGATGGTTTCTCCCAGGAGCCTCAGGACTGAAGTTTTTTTTAGTGTGACTGCAGTCAGAAGGATGTGGTCAGGTTGTAACTGTTGTAAAGCTGACACTTAAAGCAAAGTACGAGAAGTGTAGCTAATAAGTGTTTCCTTGTAAGTTGCTTTAAATTTGGCACCTGCGAAATCATTGTCTTGATAACCTGTGAGTTTGTATGCAGATGCAAAGAAATGGATGTACCTTAAAGTAAATGTTAACTGTCTTACAGAAGCGAGTTACTGATTAATTTAGAATGTTAGTGAAACGGGCACTTTTTTGTAGAGTATTTGATATTTAACAGGAGCCCAGAAATATTAAACTTTATATACAAGAATGTGTAGCGATGCTTGTAGGAGACTTTATTGGTAAGTTTATCCATACTTTTAACAAAACAGTTGCCTCCCTTGAATTAATCACATCAATCAGGTGCTAAAAGTAAAAAGTTGTACATGCTGGGACAATTTATGGAAGAAAAACTTGTTCTCATTACCCAAGTTGCTAATTTTTGGAAAATGGGTATTTGCTGGAGGTGTTGTACATGCCTGCCCTGTTCTGATAGACTTGTCTAAATACCTGCTTTTTGGCTTATGTAGGAGGCAGGGTACTAAAGTGAATGTTTGGTGTGATCCACTATGGCTTTTTGCATGCCATCACTTACAAGCTTTGTTGCGAAAAATCAGTCAATTTTGAAGAAACTGATTTGTGTATTATAAGCATTTCTTATGTTCTGCAGCTGGATACTTAAGGCATGTTTAGCCCTGCAGTTAGGAAATACACTCTTTGAAAACAAAATTAGAGCAAATTGTATCATGTACTTTCGTTACTGAAAAGTGGGACCTCTATGACTTTAATGCCTATTATCACATAGTAAGTTAAGTATCAGAATAAAATATCCTCAATCTGGTATTACTGTTTGCCCTCGCTATCCTGGATGTCTGACAAGAATGTTTCTAGATAAGACTTACCTTTTCTTTCGAAGTCATACAATTTTATGAAAAACAGAGAAGCAGATGACAGAACATTAGGGATATTGAGTATTCTTTTCTAATTGAAGTAAGTTGTAGGCATCACTACAGAAGAAGCTTTGCACTAAAGTGTCTTCCACTAGAAGGGAAATGCTATGTTGATCAATTGAAATGGGTATGTAGAAATCTGTTGAATAACTAAGTTACCTGGAACTGTAATATACATAGTGTAGAGTGAACTAAAACTTACTTTTAAAGTAAAAGCATGAATTACATTTGATTTGGCTGAAGGGTTTTGAACTCATGTAGTGACCTTGCATATGAATTTGTACAGCACAAGTACTGCAGCAGCTACATTGTTGTATCTCGTAGTTGCTTAAAATATGCTGAGCTTTTTTCCTAGGAGTCAATTGAGACTGTTTTAAAACTCTTTTTTTAACAATTCTTAAATTACTAATATTATGCAAAATAGGTTCACACGTTGCAAAGACAAATATAAGCTTCTTGTCAGCCTAAAACTACAATTAATTTTTATTCTTTTCTGCTATGGACTTTCAGAAAGTAACCTTTGACTGTTGCACCAAATTAAGAAAAAAGGCAACGATCTACTGTTCTCAGAATGGCTAGAGGGGTACCTTATTGTAATATACAAAATCACTCAAGGGTATTATGCTATTTATCCATTGGAAACCCTTAAAGGTTATGACTTCATTCTCACTAGTGAGAGAAAGACTCAGAGAAACACATATGTCGGAAACGGAATGTAGACATAAAAATGGCGCAGTTATTCTCACCTTTTTTGTGGCATTTGGAGAAAATCCTAGTTTTTTGATTCAACATCGTCCCGTAAATATTGTCCTGCTTTCGTTAGGCAAGCTGCAAGTTTCTACTTTAAGAAAGTAACTACATAGCCACAATTACAATAATATGGAGGTAAAATTCCGACCACCCCCTGCTTTTATTAAACAGTATCTCAGCCTAAAGCCTTTTTCTTCATTGCATGTGGCCTTCCTGTTAGCCTCACTTAGTGTTTGATAAAACATGGTCATGTCAACCAGAACATTTTAAAAGGTGACCTGTTAGTCCTAAAACTGTGTGATTTCTCTCAGCATCATTAGGTAGCAGTTTTTGGAAGTAAATTGTGTGTTTGTCCTCTGTCTATATATTAACTCAGCTTACTTGTAAAGGAACAGCTGTCAGTATCCTATCATGTTGGAGGTAGTTGTGCCTGTGAAGGCTAAGTGGTGTGGAATATCTTGCTTACAGGTTCACCTGTTAACTGCGGTACTCAGAGAAGATGATAAAGGCTATTTCAAAGCTCTAGTGCAAAGCATATTTTAAGCTGTTTCAGAGGAATCTGCCTGGTCAGCGGGTTTTGTAGTCTGTGCATCTGGATGGCTTTTCATACCTTTACAGTGGCTCAAGACTTGCAGTACAGGTGGAAGATTTGTTTGTTTTAAAGCAAACAGTTTAATATTAAAACTGCTGTTCTGTTTGTATGCTGAATGTAGGTCTCATTTCATGGCTTGATTATGTCTTTGATGTGATAAACTTGCTGTGAAATGCTGAAAAAGTATGCGTTAATATATTCTCCTAAACACTTGTAACATGCTCAGCATCTTATAAATTATACAAAAGAAATGGTCTCTTCCCCTAAAGAGCTGACCTGTAGAACTAAGAAACATTTGAATATTCCAGTATGGTTCCATGAAAATAATTTTATATCTCCATAGTGATAATGGATTTAGTAAGTTGATACTACAATATCGGTGAGATGTAGGCAGTTGTCTGAAGTACCAAAGAACTGAAAATACTGACACTGATTTTTGTTTTCTGAAAGCTTGTCTGTTGTTTGGAAGTTTTGTTTCTTCAGTTATGAATCCTGGAAATTATACCCATATAGATTGCCAGGTAAAAAAATCTCGGAAGAGAAACTCCTGACTAAAGATAAACTTGTTTTGTGGAAAAGAGGGCATCATTAACATGTAGCACAGGATCAACTTATTATTTATTACAGTGTAATTACTAGTTCAGGACACTCTTCCTGTTACACAGATGCAGTGCTAAATTCCTGACTAATGTTTTTCAGACACAAAAAGCTAATATAATTATAATTTGCTTTTTTAAATTTCCTGAGATTTGTGTGTGCAAACACTTCCCATTACCTCCTGGAATCTAGCAATTCTGCCTTTATTAGTGGGTGCAAGACTGATGAGGCTGTTATAAGGCTAATAATGAATTGATGAATGGCTACTTCCATTTTTGGTATCTTTGCTCTGCAGAGAATTCTAGCTACATTGGATGCAGATTTTTTGGATGATGACATAACCAGTAATACAGTAGTCTCCAGTGGAATTGTGTGCGTTAATTGATTGCTCCACTGTTCTTTGCTGCTTGGGGTTAAACTCTTAATCTGTGTTTGCCAGGCAACATCGGTCTGACCTGGAACAAGACTTTTAAAATCCGTGCTGTCAGTCTTTGTGCATCAAAATGACTTCTGTCTTTTTGTGTGACTAAGAGGGAAAAAAATGCATATGCATCTGTTTTGTCTAAAATTTTTGCCTTTTGGAACAAAAGGAGGGATGCATTTCTGGTAAACTGCGTATGATTTGTAGTCTCTTTAATTTTTCAAGTATTTACTAGGCTGTGGCTGTGTCAAAATTACTACCACGGTATTCAGCTGAAAGCCTCCTAGCAGAGGGACTTTTTTCATTGTGCCTGTGTGGTTTTTTGCTTTGTCAAACATTTGTTTGTCACAACTGTAGGGGCTTATGCATTGCATTCAGAGTGGCATCTGGAATGAGCTTCCAGAACGTTAAAACATTTTAAATGTGAAAGCTGTCTGCCAGAGCACGAGCTGCAACGCTCCTCTATAAGAGCCTAACAAGAATTTTGCAGTTCAGCATGATGTGCATTACTATTAGAAAACATAGGATTACATCAATATTGTAAGAAATAAATTTTGCAACATTTTACTGTATGCTGGACTGATTCTTAAACATACACAGTAGCACATAAAAGAAAGTGTGTTCACTGGAATAATAGTCTTACATTTGCCAGACTCTCTGATGCCATACCATTGCTTGATAATACCTCTTTATAACTGCATGGCATTAGCTTTTACTTCCTCTACAAGCCAAATAGATAAGTGTATGCTTTTACTAGTTAAATTTCCCGTTTAGCATGATTTTTATTTTTCTGGGGTGAGTGCTGCAGAGAAAAGATCACATGCATCTCAACAGAGGTTTTGGAATAAGCAAAAGCTTTTCATCAGATTTGTTCTTGATAAAGTTCTTATAGGCCTTATATATATTCACTATATTTTACCATGTTCTTACTCTAATTATATTTTTGTCCATCCAGCTAAGTCTGTCCAAAGTTTGGAACAATATTCCTTGATCCCTAGTTATTGTAGACTGTTAGTAATGTTTTGCAGAGTATCATTAGAAGCATTTCTGTTCTTGCAGCTGTGGACATGGACTGTTTAGAAATTTAGATGAGCAAATCAAAAAATTTATCTTTTGTGAAACAAGGCTGCTCAAAAGAGTACTTTTAATATTGCTTGGACTTACGAAGTGAATTACTCTTTAAATTGAGTGATGGTCCTTTTCAAAATCAAATACAGATTTTTTTTTTTCAATAGCGTTATATTTTTGGAAGTGCAAATTGGTCCAAGTGTATGCCCTTGGAAGTAGAATGTTATGACATACCAAGATAATAGCATAATATGTAGTCATGCAGATTAAGTAATTGCGACGCTGTACAGAACTGTTTCTCATGCCAGTCTGATTCCTGACAATTCTTTCAAAAATTATGTCTGTAAACTTAAGATGTTACCCTTAACGCTCTCCAGAATACGATGCATCAGCTTGAGAATGCAAATATGATTGTGCGGAATAAACCAAGTCAGCTCATCTTTCATTTATTTGATGAACATCTGGATATAAAGAGGAGGCAAACTGCTGATAAAAATTGTTAATAAATAGGTCTTTTAGGATGCAGTGAAGGAGGAACTGGACAACTTTGTAGGGCTGGAGTACTAAAAATAGACTGTTCAGTAGAATGTGCAAAGTTGTAGTCTGGGGGATAAATGAGGGTTATTTTTTTTAGGGGGAACTTCGTCCATTAGCTCCATGTTTTCATTAAAGACATTTTGCTGTCGCAGAATAAGCTAATACTCTGTAAGGAAGTAAGATAAATAAGCTAATACTGTAAGGAAGTAAGGTCCTGTATTGTTTCAAGAAAGTCATTTCTGTAGAGACAAGCATATTACAGTAGTTGAGTAGGCCTTGCCGGAACTAACACATGCACTCTTCTGACTTTAAAGTATTAGCTGTGTCTCTTGTACCAAACCCATCCCTGATCTTATGTAGCTGAAAATTGCCCTGGTATCTCTTCTAGAGTTTTACGTGCAATTCAAGATCTATAAGATGTCATCAATGTGAAATGGTCTAACACATTTTCTCCTTATCTTTAGGTGAGAGTCATAGGTGTATCTGTAAACAGTTGTTACTATAATTTCATTTAATTAAAAGTTTGAAAATACCCTCTTAATTTACTAAGTAAAATAAACATTGTCCTCCATTGTTTTACCAGAGGATATTCTCTCATTGTTAGCTGTTCTGTTTTTCAGTGTTAGGGTTTCAGCATTAACTGGTTTTTGTTTAGTTTGGTTTGGTTTTGTGATCAAAGCCAATAAAAGGGAAAAAAATTCCTCACTTGTGAGAGACACCATTAACATGTGTTTGGAGTTTGCTATTAGTATCTTTACTGATGAAGCTGAAAGGGTGAAGTGGAATAGCACAAGTTTGTCCGAAGGCTTTCATATTATATAATCCCTTTTAGCACTCAAGGATAAAGTGTTTGTGCATTTCGTTTTATTGCCAATCACTTTGCTTTCTGGTTTATTTGTGTTAAAATCAGAATAGAAGGTATTCCTATAATAGATGTCTCCTGGTTTCACTTAATAGCTTTCTCATGAGCTGGAACAGTCCTTTGGCTGCTGTGTGTTCACACTCCCAAGGCAGGGTTTAGTAGATCCTATGCAGCAGTTGCGGATCTAACAAGTAAGCCTCATCAATTCACGTGTGATGGAAATTCCAGGGAGCTTTAAAAGGACTGATTTGACAAGCAAGATTGTGCTGTTGTAGCTTAATTTGTTTAAAATATGGTAGTTGCATTTGCATGAAGCACATGACAGCAAGAAATGGTATTTATTAAGTTGATTTGGGGTGTCTTCATACGACCACATGGTCTCCAACCGCACGCTTTTTGTTAGCAGCATCTGGCTTTACCCTGAGTAAGAGATTCTGGCTGTGTGCCTTTTCACTCAGTTTAATTTGCTAACTAAATATAAGCTGATTGCAGTAACTGGCTTTGGTCTCAGTTTTTAGTTAAGTGGGAAAAAAAGGCATCTAGCTTTTTTAATGAAAGCAAAATGAAGATTGATGAAAGTACAGCCAGTACCTTGAGCTTGTTTGTAATCCGTGCACTGTCTGCTCCCTGGGCTCTGTGGCTGCCTTCAATCTTAATCTGTAGCTGCTGCATAGGAGTGGGGAAGGAAAGGAATTTTAAGGCTGAATAATGTCCTTTTCTTATTAAACCGTTTTTTTTCCAACAAAGCTTTCCTCCAATACTGAAGTAAGAAAATTCAAATTTTTGATTACCAAACACAGTATTTTAAACATGTGAATATAATTTTTTCTTCTAATGAAACTCTTACTTAGCAGCCCTGCATATTGTCATGCAGGAAATGAGATGGCTCTATTTCCGACTAAGCAGTTTAGCAGAATTTCCTAACTGTTTGATCAAGAACTGCCACGACATGCCACTAACGTGACAGTGATTGTCGTGTTAGAATCTAGGTGGTTTCTTCAAGTGCATGGGAGGTTCCATGGCCATCAGAAGTTTGTGTAAATACACTGTAATTTAGTAAGTGAAAGGAATAAATCTCATTTATATTTTAATTAGTATTCTGATGTTTAATTTGTGAAAAATAAAATCTCGAAATTGATAAGCCCTGCAAACACAGTTAAACTGCAGACTTCTCGCAGAAGTGCTCTCTCCACACATGTGACACAAGCTTTTCTGCTCTGAACTCTCTGCAGGCATTTCATAGACCGTTCTGTCTCTAAATAGCAGTGCAAGAAACTGAGTTAATGAACTAGCAATTTTAGCTTGTTTTAAAATCAAAGTGTCCATGGCTGGTAGGTATCTCTCCATTTCCTCAGATTCACCTCACATGTTTATACATTATGATCTTGCGTATTGTTATGTGATGACCAGAAGAACCAGTGTAGAAAATAATCAGGTGGAAAAAAGTGCCTGAACTTCTCAGTGGATGGCCAGAGCCTGGTGTAATTACACCATTGGCTCTTGGTGGCATAAGTCAAATTCACATGTTCATACCATGGTGCCAGTTGCACTGTTTTATTCACAGGAAGACTTAGATCCCTATTTCAGAGGGATTCCATTTTGATTTTTACTTTAATGTTAAAAGTAATTGAATTCCAAGCCCTATTTTATGTTACAATATGGGGAGGGGCTTATTTCCATCTGCTGGAGAGCTTTGAGAGTATTCTGGTTTGAGATGATTTTTTCATTGGAAATACTCACTGACAAAAAAATTCCCGAGTGTTAAGAGAATTTATAACATTGATTTGAAATAAACAGTGTTCTTATGCCATCAAAATATTTTGATTCTTGATAGCGTAGGCATAGGTATTAGATATATATTTTTACTGTCCTGTTGCAGTGCAATTTCAGTAGAATGACTTCAGTCATGATTTTAAATTTTCAGCTGCCTGGGAGAAGGAAGTGCCAAGACCTGCATTTTATGGTTTGGGTGATCTTGGGATGATGCATTAGGATTAAAATTAATGTTTTTGTCAACATTATGATATGGTTTTGACTTTTTGAATGTCTTAAGTATTTTATGTGCTATATATAATGTATCTATTTTGATCTGACTTTATTAAATATGTGGAAATATAGTTTACTTCCATCAGCTTTGTAAGTATAACACAGTTTAGAATGTTGGTTTTTTGAAGGGCAGTTGAGTGAGTTGTTTGTTTTGAAGTCTCTTGAGAAGAATTATTGGTAGAGAATTTAATGTGCAATCAGAATAAACGTAAATAAATGTATAAAAGGTGCATAACTTTTCATATTTTGATTTGTGTGTTTAAAATACTTCCATATCTCCTAAATTTTTAGCTGCAGCATGAGAAAGCTGAACTGGAGCAGCATTTAGAGCAGGAACAGGAATTCCAAGTGAATAAACTGATGAAGAAAATTAAAAAACTGGAAAACGATACAATTTCGAAGCAGCTCACTCTGGAGCAGGTAACTCCTTACTTTGGAATTATATGACTGTAAAACAAGGGATTCTGAGGAAAAGAGAAACATAAACTTGTTTTGTATTAGATTTGACTTAATTTTTTAAGTATGTAAGAAACTGGGCAATATCAAGAGTATAGAAAAGTTGGTTTGAGTGTGGGTCTTCATGTCTACTGGACAGGAGAATTTTGCAAATGCAATTTTTTTGTAAGTAGTGCATCTTGTTGCTCTTTATCAGCTTCCACTTTCCTGCTGCTAATGAGAAAAGCTACACTTCTGGTAGTGGTTAAGCACAACAGTAAGCAATACATATGTGGTCTAGTTTTGCTCTAGGGTCACCTTTTTTGGCACAGGACTTGAACTGTCAGATGTCAGCTGTGTGTATACTTAAAAAGATTTGAGATTCAACTACATCCCGCTCTGTTTCTCCCTAGACAGTTGTGAAGATTGCAGAGTCAGAACACTGTTTTGGTCATGTGTCTGTTGGAAGTGTAGAGATTGAGACTGTCCTCGTGTCTAATTTTAGGCACGTGCATCAAAGCATCTCAGTGATGTCAGCAGGACACCTTATATCAGTCTTCCAGTACCTGAAGGGGGCCTACAAGAAAGCTGAAGAGGGACCTTTTACAAGGGCAAGTAGTGATAAGGCAAGGGGAGATGGCTTTAAATTGGAAGGGGTAAGATTTAGATTAGATATTAGGAATAAATTCTTCCCCATGGGGATGATGAAACACTGGTACCAGTTGCCCAGGGAAAGGGTTGAGGGCAGGTTGGATGTGGCCTTGAGCAGCCTGGTCTGGTGGGAGGTGTCCCTGCCCGTGGCAGGGGGCTGAAGCTGGATGATCTTTAAGGTCCTTCCCAACCCAAACCATTCTGTGATTCCATGATTCTAAAAGGCACGCTGATGAAACATGTAATCTTGTTAAAGAACTTCAGTTTTTCTGGATTGTGGAAGTCAGATAATTTGGGTAGTACACTGTTTCTGTGAATATTTTTACTGTTCTTGTCAGATGTGGAAGTTTTGTGTTGCTGGTAATCTGAATTTCTGCTAGTTTTGTGTAACTCTTCTAATGCTATTGACATTGTGGATGAATTAATTAGTGGTTATCTTAATAATTAAATGCGTTTTCTTGATTCTTGTGCTAACATTGGAACAAATTGAAAACCAGAAAGACAGGAAGTTGTAGTTGCTAGCAAATCCTTCATCAGCAAGGAAATTAGCATGCGATTGAAATGACTCTCTTAGCCACAAGGTGGTGGTGCTGGCCACTTAATCAAAATACAAAGTAAGCATACATGTTAAGCTGTTCTAGTCTTTGAAATGTTAGCATGAGTCACAGCTGACATCTTAATGGTATTTATTTTTGTGTCATTGTTCTGGACAGGCAGACTTATGAAACAAAGAAAACTGAAACTTGTTGCTCCATTTTAGTATCAATGATAGATCTTTCAAAAAACATGGATGTGTTTTCTTTCAAATATCTGACCTTGAAAACTTACTTTCTTTATGAAGTTGTTAAATTTGGCTGACAGTATTATTTAGAAATTCGTGCATATTTATATGTAATGTTATGTTTACATTTGTTTTCTCTTACAGTTAGATATAGTAAAGCTCAAGTAACTTTGAACTTCAGCATGCTTTTTTTTGCTTAATCAAATTTAAAAAAGCTTTTTGTGCTAATTAACCAGTTGAAGCAACAGCTTTTGGGGCCTGGACTGCACCTAGCAAGAAACAACCAGAAGTTGTGAGCAGAGCAATGTTTACTTTATCGTACACGTTGGGAATTAAGGAAGACAGATTGCCACAATGCTTCAGCATAACCTTTGGGAGACCGATTAAACAGGACTTGGAAAGATTACTTCAGCAATGCTTTGAACATAATAATGGGTTGCATTATGAGAGCTGTCCCTGTAATCAGTGATCAGAGAGTTACAATGTATGTTCACTAAACTATTTTTAAAATATGGAACATGAATTATCTGTGTTTTGTGTCCTTTCTGCTTTGCTTGCTTTCATCTGAGCTGCTTATGCTACAGGTGATCAGTAGGTAGCCAGTTTGTGGCAGTGGTAGTTGCATAAAATGAATTCCTGAATAAAAAATGAAGTTGAATCTTCGGGTTCAATGTGACCTGACTTCATTTTCTTAAGGAGGCTTTAAGTGACAGAACATTCTTCTCTGAAGGCTAATGGTGAATAAATTTGTAATGTGACTGTTTTGTTAAGTGAATATCTCAGTTAAAATGAGCAATAAGGGGAAATAGGAAATAGTTGTCATTTTTGTACTAGAGAGGCAAAGTAGTGCAGTCTTGCTGTTACTCATTTCAACTGCTTTTCTATTTCATACAGTACAGTGAGAAAGTAGAATTGATACAGTTAGGAGATGAGAAATAAAACTAACCTGCTAATAATCATATCCTACATCTGCTTCTTTGAAAGGAGAACTTCAAGAAATGCGTACTATCTAGAAGGATATTCTTGGAGAGCGGCAAAGAATTAAAGTGACAAAGGGGGAGAGGTAGAAGAGAAGCAGAGAAGTAAAACTTGGCATGATGGGCTTAGGCAGAGATCATATTCAGCTTCCATTTTGGGGGGGAACAGATGTACTTGTTAGTAAGTTGGCAAGAAGACTGAAGGAGCGGTAATCCAGGAATACACAGACAATGGATATTTTAGCTGCATTTGAAGTAAGTTTGTGAGTGGAAGACAGGTATAAGAAACAGGGTTAGATGGTGAGGAAGTTTAAAAGAGATTTTTCTCTTCCTCAGAAGGGAGGATTAAGGTCTAGGAAAGTAAGCAATGCTTCCTTGTTTCCCTTTTGTGATGGTTAAAATTAAATGATGTTTGATTGGAATGTAACTTTGAACTGGTATAGAATGACACTAGTATTGACAGAGCTGCTGGTTTGATCTTGAGATATAATCCCATCCTGCTTATTTTGGTTCAGAATATCGTCACGTTCCTAATACATTCATTGGCTAGAGTCAGACTATGTTTCAAAGTACATCTGAAACTACGTTGTATGCAACAAATATACCTATTCTCTGTATTCACGGCTCTGGTCAGGATGCTGCAGAGGGAATTGAACCTCATTGTAGGTTCAATTCAACGTGGTCATCCTCAGAGATTTAATATCCTGACATTGGCAGGAACTGGGACAATGCTCATGTTCAGGAAAGGAAGATACTTCTATCCGATGTGTTTTCATATTGCATTAAATAGGGAGTTTTAGATCTGTTTCACAACCTGGTTTCTCTGGTGTTTCTTCACAGTATGTCTGTCATCCTTTAGGGCACAACACAAGGCTCATTTGTATATTGTTGCTGATGATATGACTTTGCCATTGTGCTTACTCACCTACATGCAGATTTCTAACTAATGGACTCTGCTGCCTTGGTGATGGTTGCTATAATACTAAATGTAATCTTAGATTTTTCAAATCCAAGTTTAAAAATAATTTATTTTGTCTTCAAATGGCAGTGTGCTGCTCTTCCTACTATTCAGTGAAATAGATTCATTTTCATTGGTGAGGTTTTGTGGGTTTGTGCTAGATCAGTAACAGTTGTAAAAAGGCTGTGTCAGAGCAAGTGATTCAAAACCATGCTGCATTGAAGAGATGCAAAAAACATTGCTGCAGAAGTAGTGATCTGCAGTCAAACCTTTTTCATCATGTGTTTGTATAGATAGCTATGGAATGTAGGGAAGATCTGTGTGTTGGTAACATAGATGCACAGTGAGCAGATTCTCAGAAGGTTCTATGTACTTTCTTCCCTCTGAATGCTGTCAGCTCCAAGCATTGGCCAAACTGGCTAATGAGCAGTGCTCTAAAGCAAAGCACCCTGTATCTCCCAGGGCTGAGCCCTTTGCCTTCTTACCACTTGATCTCCTGCTGGCATGGGGAATGAAGTGTCGGTCACGTTCCAGATTCTCGTCCTTTGTGTGAGGCTGAAGCACGTTGCTCCTGACTTTTCCTTTATTGAAGTCTAAATTCTCTCAACTGTTAATGTACATCTGGAAACTCAGATATGGGAAGGTTTCCTAAATAGGTTTTCTTTTTCTAATAATGTTCCCTGTTACTCATCAATTTATGTCTGTTTTTACTTAGACTAACTAATTCCTCTCAGCTTTAAACAAGAAAGTTGTAGTTTCATTAATCTTGTTTGGGTATCTCAATATTAATTTAGCAGTTAGCACAGAGCACTTGCAAGATTTAGATGCTGTAATAGCACTTCACCCAGTGACACAGTAAACGTGCGAAGAAATCGCTTAATCTATTTTAAGTCTTTCCATTTTGTAATGTGGGATTACTTGCCCATCAGGAAAGTGATGAGTGGTAACCAAAACTTGGCTGGGAAAAACACCTCCATGCTATTTTCCACATGTAAAGGTGTAATGTATTTCCATATATTTTATTATTGCTAACTTCTGGACTTCAGCTGCCAGCGCTACTAGAAAAGATCAGCTATGCCTCTTAGTATTTTAATGTATTCTTGTTAATATTTGCATTATATTTATACTAAAATACTAAAAATCAATTTCTTCACGTGTGGTTTTACATTTTATTAGCTTTTATTAGCTTGTAGTGGAATCAAGAATGTTCACACAGTAGGTGAATGGGAATAATGTCGTGTTTACTTTTATAAAGCCTTTGTTAGAAGTACTTCAGTATCTGCTAGTAAGGACTGATACAGTAACATGGCAGTTCACATCATTTTTTTTTTACTGTTTTTGTTATGTTGCTCCATTATCTAACACAAGGCAAATATGACTTCTCCTCCATTTCTGACTTAACTGTGAATTTTCTGCTAAAACATCTAAAATTTTTCAAAAGAATAAATGTTGGTGCAGTGGAGAGTAAATTCAGTTTGAACTTGAGACGCATAGAATAGGGGCATGTCTTCGAATAACCTTGTCATCAGTGGCCGTGTGCTGGCTTTTGAGCTCTTCCTTATTGATCAGAGACAAGTTTTCTGAGAAATAATTCTAGTAAGATGACAGCTCTGCAACTCCTGAACCCCTTGATTTTTTGCTGGCTCTGCCCATTGTGTTGTGTCTGATCTTTTGTCTCATCTTCACCTTCTTTCTTCAGAGATCATCATGTAAAATTATATTGTTACAACAATAATCTTTCCTTACGACAGTTCCTTGCAAAAAATATACTTCGATCATCTTCATTGATTGTTTTTCCTCTCCAGCTAAGACGTGAGAAGATTGACCTTGAAAATACTTTGGAACAAGAACAGGAAGCACTAGTGAATCGTCTCTGGAAGAGGATGGATAAGCTTGAAGCAGAAAAACGGTTTGTCTTGTTGTGCTGTGTTTGTTACTGTGGGAGAGATACAATTTAGTACGTAATGTTCTGGATTAAATATGTTAATCTCTGTCCCAACCTGGGCGCTATAAGAATTGTGAAGTTCCTGTTTACATGATGCCACATCCTTGATTGCTTACAGTATGTAAAAGTAAGTAGTAGAAGAAATGAACTGGGAAAGCTCAAAGGAGTCTGTTAAAGTTTTCAACTGCTGATAGACTCTCTTTAAAGCTTCTGGTTTGGGGTCAAGTTTATATTCGTAGCCCAGAGAAAATAGCATGGTATTTTAGTGTGTTTGTTGTATGAGAAGCTCTTGTTTTTTCCCCTGTCGGCTCAAAGAAGACTTCAGCTTCTCAGTGCTATGCACTCATGTCACTAAGACTTCCTGCTGCTGCTTTAATAAAGGTTAAGACAGCGAGACTTGGTATTCCTGGGAAAGCTAAGATTTAAAATATGTATTAAAGCAATCCCCTGTTTAATATCATATCAAAACTCTTGAGTTTGGAGGCATTAGGGGGCATGTTTAATACCTTATTTTCTTTTGCCTTTTTAAGGATAGTTATGTTAGTGTGATGGTGAATCTTGGCTGGGGCCTCAGAAAACACCTGGGCTAGGTGAACTACAGGTTTTGAGGTTTTATTTTACAGAGCCCTGCGGTGTGGAAGATGCTCTAAAGAGCTACATGTTATATTGCACCGTGGTAAATCCATAGCAGAATGGGCCTTGGTGGGACTTCGTGCATCTTCAACGTAAAACCTTCTTTAAGCCAAACCATTTCTGGTTTAGTTTGTTTTGGCCTGTGTGCCTTCTTACAAGGAGCTACAGTGGAGTCAGGCCATTCTTTAGTGCCACTGTGTATGATATGTGTGAGTACTTAAGGCCACGCAGAGAGTTGTGCTGCACTGTGCTGCTCTTCAAGGCAGAGTTGGATCTGACCAGTCCATGTGTTTCTAGTGAAGAGCAATTTCCTTTGTATGTTAACTCAAAAAATCATAATTTAGAACATTTGATATCTGCTGTATGCTTCTTTCATTATAAGAGAAGTTCGTTACTCCCTAATTTGCAGTCAGTTATTTGAGGTATTTGGAACTTCAGAAAATATCTCTGATATTTTCTCTTTTGTTAATGGTGAAACATGTCAAATCTTATGTTTCACCGCAGACATACTTGACTCATCTTTTTATCTTGAATATATGTTCTTTCTCTGAGAACATAAATGTAAAAATTCTTAAGAAATTAAATGAATTTGATTAGAAACTATTTTGTGGAATAAGTAGCATTTGAGTATAAACTTAAGGTAAGTATATATAGTCCGGAATTTTTTTTCCTGAACTATATGCGGAAATATTTTGGATTGTCAGTATCTCACTGTTTTAGAAAATCCATCTCTGCTTGGGAAACAAATTTTACCTTTTTTACTTTGAGTTTAAAAAGAAAGCATTATGAATCCCCCCCACAATTATCTCCCCAAAACCAGTAGTTTAAATCTTTCATATCTGTCAATCCTTGCAGTGGCTTTCTGGGGATTTCAGAGGTTTTTCTCTTCATTAGAATTTAAGGTAAAGTTTGAACTATTTTTCACAAAGAATTTTGCAGGAGAAATTAGACCAGCCAGTATCTGCTCCACCATCACCCAGAGACATATCAATGGAAATAGATTCTCCAGAAAATATGATGAGACATATCAGATTTTTAAAGAATGAAGTGGAGAGATTAAAGAAACAACTGAGGGCTGCACAGTTACAGCGTGAGTAAACAATGTTTTCAGTCTCTTTTAGTTTGTGAAATGAAAGTTTTTATATATACTTCCATGAGTTGGAATTTAAGGTAGAAGTGAAAAAAAGTAGGGCAGGTTTGAATTAAAACACTTTCATAATTGCAGTATTATTGCTTGATATATTTATGCTCTAGACTGGGGTTTTTAACTTTACTAGAAGTCTCTAAGAATCAGCAAATATCTTGAATATTCTGGGCCAGAAAAAAAATGTTTCTTATCTCTTTTGTTGTTTTCTTTTCCTGAGATTTAGCAGTATTTCAACATACAGATTTTCAAAACATAGTGTAGGAGTCTTGTTATAAATTCAGAATTACTCAAAAGAATGAACAGCTAGCAAAGTGAAGTTCAGTTGTACACAAGGGTTTCACTTGTTAATGATTGCAGCTACCTTGAAGTAATTGTCTGTAGCTGTGTTAGACTAATTGTTCAGACAGCTATTTGACTTCACAGTAGAGCAAAACAAGTATTGTACTGATTTTTTACCTATGTGGAATCACTTTGAAGGCGAACAGAATAAATAGTTGTGTAGAAGTCCTTTTGGTTCTGTTGTGAAGAGAACAGTTTAACCAGAAGCAGAAAGCCTGCTTTTTTGCTTTGCCTTTTCAATAGAAGAGGCTGTGGCTCTGAGCACATGGTCTCAGCTGGCAGGAAGGTTGCTTGTGCGTTCCTGTGATATTCGCAATGCCAATCCTTCATTCCTTCATGCTAAATCTGAAATTTCTATCCAAGTTCTTACTAGTTCCTAGTCAGTAGCATTATAATTCAGTTGATAGGTAACTGGATACCTACCCATATAGACAGAAAAAATAGGGTGAGAAGGAAAGAGGCAATATTCTCCCTCTCTGGTGTGCTGGCCTTGACAGACTAACTGGAATATTTCAGCCCTCATTTAAAAAGAAACAGCTTGCCAGAGGCAGTGGCCTTCCTTAAAGATAGATGGTGGGAGTGTGCTCTTTTGCAGAGACCTTGTGCTCAAGTTTGTGGTATTAATTAATAATTTCTGTCAGTTAAAAGAAGATAAGGACTACTAATCTTTGTATTTCCCAATTCTGCACTGCAGCCTTCACATACTGAACTTAAGAATGAGAGCAAGGCCTTAGATTTAAAGTACTCTTCGTCCAAAATTAGCCTAATTAATTTCATTTCAATTATTCTTTATTTTTAAGTGGTTTCTTTTTGAATCATTGTGATTTAGAGTAAAAATTTAGAAGCATTTGAAGTCAAATTCTCATTAAAAATATGACCTAGGTTTAAAAGTACTCTTTCACTTTTGAACAGATTTAAACAGAGCTTCAATATGAATAGCAATACTGATAAAAATGGTGAATGTACTAGCCTGCATGTAAGTGATACTGTTACATTTAGAAGTGATATTTTCACAGAAGAGAGCTAGATCACGTATTGTCAGTAGCCTGGGAACAGCATTCTAAAATGGGAATATTCTTTTGATTGAAGAGTGCTGCATGAGGAAGTGATGACAAAGCATGATGAATTAAAATTTTTTTAATATTAATATATTAACTGCAAACTTGATCAAACATTAGAAAACCTCAAAATATATTGTGTGTCATGTCTTCATCATGTGTTCCATTTAAATTAAATAATCTGTCAAAATCCTTTCTAACTTTCCATAATTTGATTTCATCACTTTGAATAGCCTGTGATGCCAGATCAGTTAAGTGATATTTGCTGAACTTGTTTAGATTTGCAAATTCAAATTGCCCTTTGATGTAACGAGTGAACCACTTGTTGACTTTCAATATTGGTACATGTTCTGCTGGGCAATCTCTGATAAAAAATGCGTAATTGAAAGAATGCTATAGAATACCTGTAGGTAGCAATTTAATACAAGTTGGTGTGGTTTGAGTTTCAGAACTTTTGTGCTTCAGCCTTCAAAATTAAAATATACCTTTAAAATTTCTTCTGTGTGTTGGTGTAAAATTTTGTAAATATGGAATGGCATCATTTTAATGGAGCAGGAATCGTTGTGTCTCTTCTTCTGTCTTCTTCATGACTTCTATTCCTTTCTGTTCAAATTCATTTAATATTTAAGTACTTTAAATAAGTACTTAAAACTTTTTTTGCTTTTTACTTCTATTTCCAAGATTATTGTCAACCAGTAATTTATTTTAGTAGCTACCATACCACTTTGAACTTATAGATTATAGATGAGAATTTTGAGTGATCTATCCTGAGCATTTTCTTCACCCCCAGTCTTGAAGTACTGCAGTAAATTTAGGCACAACATATTTGTCTGTGAAGTTAAATTTTAATCAAATTTTAAAAAAATTTTGAATTTCAGATTCGGAGAAGATGGCACAATATTTAGAAGAGGAGCGACATATGAGAGAAGAAAACTTGAGACTTC
The DNA here is from genome assembly GCA_033556795.1 of Tapera naevia. NCBI lineage: Eukaryota > Metazoa > Chordata > Aves > Cuculiformes > Neomorphidae > Tapera > Tapera naevia. Next base: position 7,052,782 of record JAUMJJ010000156.1, read on the forward strand.
AAAGAAAATTACAGAGGGAAATGGAACGTAGGGAAGCACTCTGCAGGCAACTGTCAGAGAGTGAATCCAGCTTAGAAATGGATGATGAAAGGTTTGTATTTTCTAGCCATTGAGATATGTTGGCAATGAGCTTTTTAATAAATACTCATACTTATTTTTCATTATAGAATAAGCATTTATAGAAATAACCTGTATATGGGTTTAATATAAGTATCTAATTTCAGCATGATCCAGGAATATCTTCAGTAGAATTGTGTCAAACTCGTGTAGAAATTGCATTAGTTTTAACGGTGAGAAACAAAGTATTTGTATCTGAAGATTGCTTAGGGTTTTGATAATGTATACTGAAATAAATCCAGCTGTGGAGTTGAGATTCAGGTCAATTCGATCATAGTACCTTTGTTTTGTCCCGGAATTGGTAACTGCAAGGAATTCTGTGAGGTAGGAACAATGCCCTTGGGACTGATTTGTCCTTCGCAGAAAGTAAAATGTGTTCAGCCAGACAAAGGGATACTGTGTAAAGCCTTAGAGAGAGGAAGCATTTCCAGAACTGTTGCGTTATTCTTGATGTCCAAACCATAACAGCCTTGATTTTTTTTTTCCTCCACTGCAAGCTGCGTTGCTTGCACTGACCTTACAGATAGTCTTGAGTTTTTCATGGCTTTCATATGAGGCCTTCTAATGTTTTCTCACGTCATGGATATGAGACAGTGTTATATCTTCAAAGAGGTCTATAAGTACACTTTAAATAAAGTATTCCTGTTTCTTATTAAATGCTCATTATTTTGTTGTACTGTTTTACATTATTTTGGATGTATAGTGGTCCTTTAGAGAATAAAAGTTACCCTGTTCTGTGTATTCTTCTGCTACTGAGATATTTATTCTTGGATCATCATATATTTCTCATAAGCCATAATTTACCAGAAACAAAATACCAGACATTGTTTTTTCAAGGAGCACCCTTAAAGTTCAAGATACTGTTTTCATTTTCGTGAGATAGTAGGCCACTGCCATATATTGCAGTAGCGGCTTGTGTTAATATATAGTGAATTCTATATAAATTAAATTGTTAGAAACACAGGATTCTGGTGTTTGAATCTAATTTTATTATTATTGGCTTAATATTTTCTGCCAATATTTACATTCTAATGGAAATACAGTGAAAATCTGAACCAGTATTAACCAAAAAATGTAGAGTATTGTAATTTTTTCTTCAATCAATTGTAGGTATTGGTAATCCATAAAATGCAGGAAAACTGGATTAACTGTTCTGTACCTCTAGGAAATTTCATTGTCATGTTGATTTTCTTGATACTACAAAGACATGACAGAATCACTCCAAAACAGATATTTGCAGTGTAAATAATACAAGTAAAAAGAAGGATGAAGCAGGTGTTAATGGTTAGTCTTTTGAGAACTGTGTAGAAAAACTAATTGTGGAACTAAATACAGTAATGTTTTTAAGATGTAAATTTTTGTTAGCTTACATTATCTTCCTAAAAATGATGATGATGATGATTCAGATAAGCAGTTTCTTCAGTTGCATTCTGTTAGCTGGTGATACTTATTTTTCTTGATGGGGTAGATAAAGATGCTTTACTGAATGTAAAATATGCACTTCCCAAAATTTCTTCCTTCTGACTAGCAATAGCTTCATCTTCTCAATCCTCCATCCTCTTCTCTGGAGTAGTAAGGAAAGACCTGAAAACAGGAAGCATGCTAACAGTGTATTCTTGTTCTGTATCACCTGATCCAGGTGCTAGGATGATTTACAGAAAATTGCCTTTATGTGGAATGAAAGGAATTAGATCTCAGTAGACATTCTGTGTGTTGCAGAGGTAGCCTAGTCAGTTCAATTTTGCTAACCTTGCCACTGGTAGGTCTTTAGAAAACTTATATTTAATTAAGCTTTAATTTGCCAGTTTGTACGTTTTCTGTTGTTCCTTATTGCAGCTATTTTTATTACCTGATCTACCCAAAGTTGGTTTAAACTTTGGTATCACTACCACGTGTGCCTGCGTTAGGTGCTACAGCTTAGTAACTGACTATCCTAGTTAAAAATGAATAAGATGCAGTATCAAAACATGTTTCAAATAGTTTATGAACTGGCTCACAGGCCTTGAACTTGTGAACACTGATTTCCATCAAACAGGAGTCTTTTTAATGCTCTCCGTGTTGTGTTTTTTTCTCATGATCAGGAGATAAATGTAGCTACTAAGAACTTCCAAGCAACACAGTGGTAGAAGCGGAGATAAGTAAGAGTGAAAAGGCTGTTAGGTAGCTAATTTTGTGTGCTGCTTTGCTGAGTCTGGTAAAGAAACACAGCAAATTGTGATAATATAAACTTAGGTGAACTGATTTTCAACCATATGTGCAGGAGAAGGTGACCAGGGGAACCTCTAATCTAGACAATAACTGAAAAAATGCAGATGGAGAGTGCATAAGCCCATCAACCTGAAAGCTGCTAGCCTAGTGCTGTGGAAAAAAACCCATAACATTACTTTTGAGCTGTAAACAGTAAATGGCAAGTAGGAGCAATTTATATGATTTTTTCTCTCCTTTTATGTAGCACTTAATGGCAGTGAAGAAACTTCACTGTATTCAGTGAAGTACAAATAAACATCACTGAAGTTATTACAGGTGTGGAAAAATGCCTTGCCTGAGGTTCTAATCTGTTCGGTTTATCACAGTGAAGTGTGAGAGATGTCTTGCAAACACACCCTAGAAGTGTCTTCCATGGGAGAAAGTCCTAGGTTCAAAATGTTTCTCTCTTCAGTTACAAAAGACACCATGAGCATATGGCTAAATGTTGAGACTAGCAGGATTCATGTTGGAACAAATTGTGAATGCTTTAATGATTTTTTTCACCCGTTTTTCATGATTTTAGATGAGTGCTGAATGCCTTTCTGGAAGATACACTCCAGCCACACAAGCCATTGGGTTCAATGTAGAATTGATGTGTAAAGTACAAGAATGCACTGTTAGTCGGATTGAATAACACTATTTATACCTCAGGCCTTAATATGTTCTATTCTAATTGTATACAACTTGGACGTTTTTAACTGCAAATGACTAAGATAAATCCAGCTATTTCCACTGAAAGTTAAGACAATATCTGAACCTTCAACAATGATGAGAGTTCCTGTCATGACTTCCTAAAAGTGACTGGTCCTCATTAATCTCATGTGATTCTTATAGGAATTGAAAAAAACACAGTGAACATTTAAATCATGGCATATTTTTAAAGGTTTGATCTAATTATTCTTTACCTTTTTTGTTAGGTATTTTAATGAGATGTCTGCACAAGGATTAAGACCTCGCACTGTGTCCAGTCCTATCCCTTATACACCCTCACCGAGTTCTAGCAGACCTATATCACCTGGTAAATATTAAACGAGTTTCTAAAATTATTGTATGCATCACATAATAATGTGCCCTATTAATATATAAAAGTCAGTAGCCTTTTAAAGCTAGTCTGGAGAAAAAAAATGCGTTATAAATGTAAGAATATTTTTGTCTCAAATGTCTTCTAGTGTACCATGGTTTTCAATGGTTCTGGTTTACACTGTGAGCAGATATTAAGGTGCAGTTAAGTTCAAGTGATAGCTGCTTTCATTTCTTTTTTGCTTTTTCTTCTCTCTTACTGTCTCTTTTTTTTTTTTTCCCCTTCATAGAAGTTGCCCAACAGGATCCATAGTTCCAACAGATTTCTACACTTCGGTGATGAGCTAGTAATGAGGCTGCTGTTGTGCTCTGAGTCAAAAATAAATTTAAGAAATTAAGCATTTCTTTCTCTAGTATTTTGTATAACAAAGGCAAACTAACCTTTCAGGGTTTTTATATACTGAGTATGTTTTTTAAGTCAAAGGAAATGTATTTGTGTTACTAGCACATGTAACTGAAATTTAAAATCTCTTAAAATTGTGCTTGGATGTTAAATAAAAGTTGTTGGCCATGAATATTACTTAGTCATCACAAATAGACTTGTATGTAATGAAATGAATCCTGCATGCTCTGCTTTCCCAAGGTCACTTTTAGAACCAATTGGACAGTCCAACAGTACAGGCAAATGAAATGTGCTCTATGTTGACACATTCTGCAAGATGGGATTGAGATGTTTCATTACACAGGTCTGATAGAACATATAAAATGTTTTATAAGACTTTAATTTTCAAGATTGACTTTAGTTTTTTGGAATGATTCAACCTGTTTTTCATCCAAATGTTGCAAAAGGAGTAAGCACATGTGAAAACTAGCTATGGCCGTAAGCCGTGTTACAGTCTTAGAGATAAGCAGTATGATAGTTTCTCAGGAAGTTTTGGGGCTTTTGAAATAAGCCAAATCACTTGACTTTCAGTAATTTGCAAGTTGTATTGACAAGAAAACTGTGTATGTTTTCTTATCCTTTTTCTGTATCTGTGTGTACAGAAACAGTCAACTGTGCTGAAGTAACTACTATGGGTGTTTGGGGTTATACATGTGCAACCTTCATAGCAATACAATGTCTAACTGCACATCTGCATAATGGTTTTAATTGTAAGTATGTGTAGGAAAAATTATCTGGTAATTTACAGGTTTTTATCCTAGATTGCTTAGAAATGCACCCAATTTAGAAGCTGATGTGTCATTGCAGGAGTATTCTGTTGGTTTGTTCCTACACTGGGACTGAAGTACATTTCTTATTCCTGATGGACTTTGCTTGCCATCAGCAGTTGATACAAGAGTGCTGCATTCTAGTGGGAATTACATCCCACAGACAGGATATGCTGAAACGCAGTCTGAAGCAGGGTTAAAAATAGCAGAGCTGAAATTATCATTTCCAACAAGAGTTTTCAGTTTTGGTAGTGCTGGTACAGTAAATGTTCCAGGCTAGCACTCCTGCCCAGGCGGCTACATGATTCTCCTTCACATCTGATAAATTAATATCCATGGTTGGGAAGTTTCAGACTTCAGAAAAGAGGCAGCAGCTTGTAAGAGAACTAATAAGATCAACGGGGAATTTTGTACAACTGTCTGGGGTATATGAATGCAGTAATGGATGAAAACAAATAGGTTTGGAGAGTACTTTAATATCTAAAGTAGTGTCAGCACAGAATAATGCAGCAATTATATTTGCATCAAGTTATTGTATGACCTGTCAAGTTTCATTTGGGAAATGGCGAGTCTGAATTTGTAGAAACGTCACTTGAAACCTGTAATTTCATATGGATGGCTGATCATGTTCGATAGGTCAGATTTGGGCTCCTGAATCCCAGAGCCTTTTGTGCTTGCATGGCTTGAGATACTAGATACTGCTTTTGAGGATTCTTTCAAGCTGAGATACCGCTGAGGTTTCTAGCACAGTGCGTGGAACTTTGAAGGCACTGCAAGGATTGCTATTCCTAGGCAGCTGGGAATTAGTTACACTAATTACCAATTAGTCTTTACTGTAGATAAACTGTTAATGCTTTGCTTCTGCTGTTAAGCCTAGATAGAGGTTTTGAGCTGCAAAGGTCAACCACCTTGGATGTACGTGCACTACTGTTATTGATTCTTTGATTGCCATATAGACTTGGAATTGTAAAACGTTTGGAGCTGGTTTATCCCAAAGCAGTCCAAAATTTCAATGTTGCAGAGACTTAAAGCATATTTTTTTGCCTTCTATTGTTCTGGGATTTTGTCTCTGACCTGTAACACGTTGTCACCTACGTGAACATTGACTTGCTTCTGTCCTAGTGCTTACAAAAGCCCTTAGTTATAAAACGTGCTGTACAGACAATTAGGTTGCATAGGCAAAAAGCAGATCAATTTTGTTAATCTGTGTTGTTAAACTAGTCTAAAACAATGATTCCATTGGAGTCACTTGAACTTCACACCAGACGTACGTTGGGGATGTAGCAGGATCAAATTTAGAGTTGAAGTGAGGGAAGGGAGTATGTTTTCTTACATGACATTATAATGGTAGGCACAAATACATATACATACAGTTAAGGACAAAGCTAGGTATTGGTGCATACTGTAGCTGCAGTGGCTGTTTTGCATTAATATAGTGTTGGAAGAAGTGTGAAAACTGTTAAATCCAGTGTGGTGTTATAAAAGTTTAATGAACCTTCAGAAATTTTTCTTGGTTATAGTTCTCCAAAGCAGTTGCTTGTGTCTAATATTAAATAGCTGAGAAAAGTCTTGTCTCCTACCTAACTAAAAGTTTTGTCAGAAAGCAGTAGTGCACTAAAGGCTTTGGAAAATATGCTGTTTTGAGAAGCACTCAAAATCTTCAGAACACTTCAGGGTCTGAACTTTAAGCACTTAGTCGCTGTTGTTTCTCGTTACCTTCTTGAGGTATACAGGTACTCTGCATTTTTATAAATTAGTTCTCACAGAAAGGAAATATTTAGATGAAAGAATTAGATATTTGCACTTTTGAATATTAAGCTTTCCTTAATGTGGGTAAAACAAGTTGTTGTTTTTGATGTTAGCCTAGTCCAGATAGAAACTTATCCCGGAGCGTTTTAAATTCACAGAAAAGATTTTTGGGTCCCTGCCTATAAACACTGAGGCAAAACAGGAGGCAACCTGGGTGCAGACCTGGTATACCTTGGAGAATCCATATACATGCAGGTTTTTTTGTGGAAGCTCCTGGTGGTCCAGTGCTATATGGCTTCCCCAGGGACAACCTCGCTGCTTTTTCACACTGTATGTTGTTCACGGACCCATTTCCTCTGAGGAGAAATGGAAGGCTGGATGGAAATATTTGTGTACTAAAAATTAAACTGCTGGGGGATCCTTACACCGTTTGTTAAGTGAAAAAATAAATTTATCATTGAGTAATGTATGTTGTGAAACATATGCTAGTTTACTACAAGAAGAGAAATTAATTTTGCATCATGTTTTTCAGTACAATGACTATTTTTAGGTGTCTAATCAGGCAGCAGTAACCATTTATTAACCTATCATTGATTCAGAACTAAAAAATTAAAAAACCCTCACTCTTTAGTTGATAATATGAAGAAGAATGTTGACATTGCCTTGTTTTAACAATTTTTAGGTCTGTCATATGCAAGTCACACAGTTGGTTTCACACCACCAACATCACTGACTAGAGCTGGAATGTCTTACTACAATTCCCCAGGCCTTCACGTGCAACATATGGGACCATCCCATGGTATTACAGTAAGTATTTAAGATAAAATAGTAAATACTTATTATCAGTGTCAGTTTGGTTTTTAAAAGTTATGGTTGCTTGTCCTTAAAATTTTTTCAAAAATATTTATGTAAATATTTGTTTTTGTCTCCTTACTCCAAGATATCTATTGCTGCTTTCTTCAGCCCTGATTTTCCTCTTCACCCCTCAGAAACTGATTCTTTTTGGAGAACCTTATTTTCTGCAAAAGAGTAGGATATATTATCATCTTAAGGACAGTAATACGTATCATCTTATGGATCAGCAGGCAGGATGTGAGAAGTGATGTTCTAAGCTACTAAGCCTATCTCAAGAAGTAAAAACATTGCTTTCATTTTTCTCCTAGTCTCCACCATCTGACGGATGAGTCATCTGAGGTTGCTCCAAGCTCAGGTTTTCTTCAGGATGACACACAATGCTACCACCATGTCACTGTAACAGGCAGTTAATTCTTATTTTCTGTTCTCATTGGCAAAGAAGAAAGTTAATATATACATTTGTTAGGACAATTTCTCTGATCTTTCAACTGGATTAATTTCCTTTTACCTCTGATGTTTGATGCATTTCTACTTAATCGTGTTTCATTTAAGTATTTGTGGAGTTCAATGAACAAACAGAGCCTAAATATTAACCATTTAGCAAAATACCTTGTAGTTGTATCAAGACCATTTTGATTTTCTGAACAGATATGGTAGTGTACATATATCCTGCAAGGTTTTTGCATATACTTGTTCTCAGATGTGAAAACATGTTTCAATAGAATTTTTTAGTAGAATGCTAAAATATGATTGCTTCTAAAATCATTTAGGTGAGCAGTCAAAGGTAAATATTAATTTCTTGAGCAAAGAATGGTGGGAGTGTTACAATAGCGGGAAGAACATGAGGGAACCTGGAGCTCAGCAGGAGGGTAGAGTCCTGGTCTGGCTTCAGCCCATTGCAGTGTGTCACATTGAGTCAGTCACAGAAGATCTTTATGCTTCTAGAGATCCTGAACCTAATTTTGTAAATGCTTTTCAAAGAACTTGTTCTCTTCAGTCTCTGAAATACTACTCTTTCTGAAACTGTAAGTTAACTGGTGTCACTTTGAGTCACTATGAAAAAGATCATCATCAGGGCAAAATATTAATTGTTTGGAGAACAGTGTTGATAAGTAGTTCTTGGTTCGTCTTGATGCTGAAACTGTGTCCCTTCATATTATTAGATGTATGCAAATGCAATAAATTATTTGAAGTGTTTCAGAGACATCAGCTGTCAAGAGCCCTTGGCTTTTTGCATAGAGCATTAATCTACTGTCATTTTTGAACTCTGTTACAGAATAAATTCACTTTACCTATAGTACTACCCTGTAGCACTGTAGTCATGCTTCTCCCTAGAGCTGATCACCTTTAGTTGGTTATTAATCATGGGTGGGTGGTTTGTCATGCCATGAAGTTCTTGATTGTTGCTAACAGCATTGGTAGTAGTGAGCACTTTAGTTTCAAAAGTGCAGAATTTAGTGCTGTGCAGTGTAATTCATGTTTTTACATTGCTAACGTTAAAGAATATTCCCCCCCCCCCATGCTAGTTTTAGAGATAAAGTGGATTTTAAATCGTTGTGCTTAAACATGCAGGTTGTTGAAGATCTGTGGTTTCTCTTGAGGGGAGCTGTCTAACAGCTGTTGCACTCGTGCGGCTCAAAGGGTTGTAATCTTTTGTTCTCCAAAGAACAACTTGTGTTATGTGTTGGTCTTGCTCCAGTGTGCAGACTAAGAGTCTTTCTGAAAGCTAGAGATTCTGAGCAGACTCTCTGGCATTCGAAACATTCCCACCCACGCTCAGGTACCACGTAATTGGACTTCATACACTAGCGGTGTAAAGTTAAAGGTTCATCAGCACCTACTGGTTGAGCAAGCACAACTGAGAGGTGCTGTCTCTGCTGCATCTCTCATTTCTTTTTAGGTTGCTGGCCATCCTAGGTAAATGTTTCTTCAGGACATATGAATTGTGTTCATTTCTAGCAAGCTGAGAGGAAGAACGTGTTCTGTTTGATCTCAGAAGTGCTCCTCCTTTCCTTTGCTGCTCTGTTGCAGAGTAACGTTTATTTTATGTAAAAGTTGTATTCTGATTCTTGCAACGTTTTGAAATGGATTCTTCCCACATAATTGCTCATTTTTTGTGTTGTGTTTTGTGTGGGTTTTTTTCATTTACCAACCGCAGTACATTGATTAGAGGACTTAAACCTAAAGCTTTTCAGGAGTGTGTTAAACATAATTTCAATATTTGTTCTGCAGAGGCCTTCACCACGAAGAAGTAACAGCCCTGACAAATTTAAACGTCCCACTCCTCCTCCTTCTCCAAACACGCAGACCCCAGTGCAGCCACCTCCACCACCACCTCCACCACCTGTGCAACCTACGGTCCAGTCCGCAGCATCGCAGTCAGCCACTTTTCAACATTCAGTGCATCCCTCCTCTCAGCCTTAGTGCATGTGCTCAGCAGTCTGTATGTCAGAAGTGGACTCATAACATGGAGCAGTTTACTAAAAGCCAAAGGCTTACTTGGCATATTTGGATTTGACTTATTTGCACTGAGGTTATATAGGCTTCACTGTTAATTGTGTTGTAAACGTTTGTATAAAATGCAGCCAGTGTTGTGGGTCTACAACACTAACTTAACAAAGTTTTCCATCAGTGTTTACTTGAAATACATGTATGTCCATTCTCTGGCTGGAACATTTGCTACTCTGTTTGGTAATACGGCATTATGTCGTTTTGCTTGGCTCCAAAGCTTCCTTTTCCTGGCTTTTAGGTTTGGAAAATTAAAGGGATACCTTTTTATATTTTTTCATGACAATTTGCAGAAAATTAAAGGCATGACGGGCTATCTGATAAATTCTGATAAATTACATTGTTTACCAAGCTTATGGAAAATCAGCACTATGTTTCAGTCATTTGAAATAACAGCTTCTAGTGCAAAAGTGAGTCAGACACCCTAATCAGTGCCCAAGACACATACTCCATTGTATTACGTAGTAAATAAGCTTAATTCAGCACACAGGATGCATCCATACTTCTCCTGTTTAAAAGCACCTCAGATGTATGGTACAGTCTGAATTTTACAGTGAGGGAAATGGTGTGTTGAAGTCTGTGGAATGTACAATTCGTGGATCGTAAGATGTGATGATTTCACTTGACATATACATTAACCTGTAAGCTGCCCATACTGTGTGATCTGTCACAATTAGTTTCGGTAAGTGTGGTCCTGCCCACAGGTTACTGATAATGATTACAGCGTGCTCTTTGATTTTTTTTGCTGCAGAAGGCAATGTGATTGTAGAGAACAGCTGATGATAATTTTTTTCTTGTTAAAATATATTAATTGTGATTCCCCTGAGGCAAAGTTTGAACAAGTATTCTAAATGTTCGAAAGTCTGTTAGATAATATGATATAAGATGAGCATATAAAATATATTGGCGTGACAGCCAAAGTGTTGTATTGCTTGGTAGAAACAGAGTACAAGAAAGTAGCACAACATGGCACTAATGAATGCTTATTTAGCAGCCTAAGCCGGTACAATGTATGAAGAAATGTATTCTGAATACATTCTTTCCATTCATTTAGCACAAATAAATTGGTTTCACTTTGCAGTGGAACAAAGTGTCACTTCTTGATATTGACATCTTAGTTACATTTTTCCTAAGGTTCCTGTTAAGTACTGAGGTTTATATATTATTGATGATTTTAAGTGGTTTACCTCATATATATGGATATGTGGGCCATGGAAAATGACAAGAGAATGTTTATTTTATGAGAGTATGTATCTGGCTATAATCAGAGCAGAACAAGAGTAATTTATCTTTTGTTTACAAAAGTTTGTTTGACATGCCTAATGCTTTATTAAGGACATTTTTAAGAAGGAAGTACAGCATTCTGGTAGTATACTAATACCTGTACATATATTTTCATGTTTGCTGCTCACCTGTTCAGTAAGAATTGCAAACTGAAAATATTTATAAAATCAGTGCTCTAAATCAAAGTAGTAAGTTAAAATAATATTGTAAAAGGTTCTGCTTAGACAAAAATAGCGTTTCTTCATTGTAACTACGTAGTTTCAGCTCTGAGAAAATTTGGAGAAATGCATCTGTAGTGTATTACACTTCTTAAACCAATACGGGATCAAGTGCATTATCAAATTACATTAGTTATGGTAATTACTCTCCAATCAAGCAATTATCAAGATTGTGGCAGACCTAAAATTTGAGCAGTGCTTCCATCTGAAAATAATTGACCGTAGCAGATACTCACATAGAGGAAACTCAGCTGTGAGCATAGTAATTAAACAGAGCTCCTGAATTAGTGGTAGGATTGCACATGAGAACATTGCAGGCAGTCAAAGGTGGGACCGAGGTGAAGATGAGATTGGTTTAGTTTGATGCTTGTCATTTTGTAAACATAAGACAAAAAAAAGATATATTCTTTTATAAGTAGGATTCCAGTTCAAGTATACCACTATTTAAAATGGTGCCCTCCTTTCTAAAGTGTTTTGAGGCTTTTGGATGTGGCTCTCTAGAGTGCGAGCTTATAGTGGTGGTGGTAGTGTAAATGCGGGGGAAGGGGGAAGTGGGAAAGCCTTTGACAGTGTTGTTTTAAGATCTTAAAATGAAAAATTGCCTAGAATAATTTGTTTAAAGCGTATTCCAAAACTGAATTTGTGTAACTCAAGTTCAGCTGCTGTTATAAAGTGTCTTATTGAACTTTCCTTACTGTTGCAGTGGGACTGCTACCAGAGGAAAGTAAAGAACTGACAAATGTATACTAAATCCTGAAAGTGTAACGAGGCGCTAAGTTGGCCTTGCCTAACTAAGAAGGTTGAACAAACAGTTGCTTGCAATCAGAATTGTTAAACTCTATTTGTAGACTTTTTGAATGAGATGAGGAATTGTGCACAACCATCTCCAAATAAATGTAAAGGATTTTCAGTTTCCTTGTGAGTTATGATTCTGCAGCTGTGATTTTATCAGATCGCCTGTAGACTGGAGAAATTCCCTTCACAGTAAGGTCCAGCTTACCATAAGGGCTTAAGTGTTCTGTGTCTTTATCTCAGAAGCACCTGGGTGGGTTTCTGCTGTCCTTTTCATTGGTAATGCCTGTCAGTTGCGCACTGCATCATTACTACTTGTGTAAGGCCACAGAAGCAATTTTTAGCCGAGATGAACATTTTGTGAGTATTCTGCTTTACAGCTAAAAGTGTATTAAAAATAAAAGAAAACTTTTAGGTGTTTCAGCAGTGCATTTCTCTCTGACAATCAAGCAGCTTTCTTTTTACTTTTTCTCTCAAGGGATCTGGCATGGATGCCAGAATGCAGCTGATACTCTGTGTAGAGCATTAAGAGTTTATTTTATCCACGATTTGTTCCAGAGAAGTTCTTTGGAAGAAGTGGAACTGTTCGGAGATAGTTTTCCAGCTAACAGCCAGATAAGATTGTTTTAATTGCATCTACTCCTCTGAGAACATACTCCCAAGGGCAGAAAGGACTATCAGAGTTCTTTTTTCAAGAAAGCGTCAGTGCTTTGCTTTTTACATTTGCTGTACCGGAGCTGAACAGAACAGGAGACCTTTCCTGTTAAAATGTTTGTGTTCAGGAATCCATCCGTGCTGGGTGGAATCCCTGTGCACTTCAGCTGAATAAAAAATGCAGCATTGGAAGCACTGAAAATGAGAATGCTTCCTGGGATATGTGTGAATTGCACTGCTGGCAGGAGACTAAAATTTAGACTCTATTTTGTTAAATAAAGGTAAAGCGATCACAGAGACAAGTAACAGAACACTGAATACTTTGCCCATCATAGAAGGCAGTCTCTCATCCTCAGTATTGATTATCGCATTTTAAGAAGATGCATCCAGGGGCCTTGTTTAAGTCTTGTAGTGCTTTTTCTAATCCTAATACTTAGTTTTACAAGTAGTATGAGTTCTAATACTGTTCAACTTTTTGATGTTTCCTTTTTGTTTCAGTCATGGCAGTCTATTTCTTTTTGATCCCTGGGAATCTACAGAGCATGGACTATGCAGAGCATATTTCTTCAGTTCAAGCCATCTCATAAGAAACCAGAAGGTTTATGAGTGTAAGCTGTAAAATTCTAATACGTGTGTGTTACCACAACCTCCTCCAAAGGGGAAAGATCTGTCCTCTTGGAGGAAGAAAATACAGCCCCTCACACCAAATGGACTGTATGTATAGAGACAATCTGGTTTCCTCAGTTCACCAAGGAGCTGAATGCCTCTCCCAGGCCTTTTTGGATTTGGACTAGAGTTCTTAATCTTTTAATTTTTCTTGAATTTCACATCTCTCTGTAAGAAGTACTCAGGATATCCATCTTCCTTTTGGGTAATAACCACTAGTCCCAGAACAGAGAGAGGTTAGGAGTTGTTGCTACTCTGTGGACCAGAGGAAGTGACTGAATATGCCAGACTGTGGCCTTTATGATGCAGTTGTAGTTCAAGTGGGAGTGTGCTCATATCATTGGGTTTTCTAAGCAGCTGTTGCTGGTTTCGCATTAGTAGTGTGCCCTGAAGAGGATATAAAACTATGAACTCCAGTGCTGCATTAACAGACAGCTGCTACATTAGGGAGAATAGTGCTTGTTTCCTATTCAACTAGTTAGGCTCCAAAGAAAAGTGCTACCTCATCTTTAGGTTGGGATAGTGTGGCTGCAGGGTCAGGAGAAACATAGCAGTGCTAGATTTGGTTCTGCATGTATTACCTGGATAGGAGTTTTTCCTGGCTGTAACTGGGCTCTGTGAGGTTATAAAGCTTTTGTGGAGGAGGAGTAATCAGTTAGGACAGGTGGTTGAAGATTGAGTTTGAGAAAGTTGTGTGTCCCTGTAGTAAATTGCTGCTCAGAGTACTCTCTGGCTAGGCCTGGGAATTGCCTGTACTAAAACTATTTTTTTCTATGTGGTTTCCTTTCCAAAAGCGCTGTGTTGCAGTTTAAATTCCTGGCATTGGTATCCAATCATAAAACAAAAAGGAGCAATTCCCCTTTCCACAGAAATATTGGTTGTAGTCTATTTGCAAAGGCAGGTTTTCTCACATTGTAAATTAATACTGTATCTGTACTTGAAGGTGTTTAATTCTAGTGGTAAAACCTAAGCTGTCCAAGGCACTTTAGTTTGTGATTGCTGACTTTTGTTTTGGCAGGTGTTTCAGATGAAATCTAAGCCTCCTGTGGAGGAAGAAAAAAAAAATCACCTGACAGCTGTAGACTGTTCCTTTCCTGCAGAAATACAGCAATTTCTTCAAGTGCAAGTAAAAATGGAACAAGCATCCTTCAGCTTCTCTGAAGCTTATATTTAATCTCAGTACCTTGGTGATTGCTCTTGTGTATTTAGAAATCTATGAAGCCTCATTATAGGCTGGTTGGGTGTCTAGCTGATTATTCCTCTGTTTTCTTGATCCTAGTGAAGGAAGCCTGTTCAAATTCAGATCAAATTTATAAATCCACTGATGAACAATGCCCGTCAAAGTGCAGGTTTGTTGAGCATGAATCCAGCTGATGATTTAAAAGCATTACACTGTTGGTGTGAGTTGGAGCTTATCATTGAAAGAACCTCAGATACAGAGAAGCTTTTCTTAGCAGGTTATATTTTGTTCCTGTATTAGCTGTATTATTGCTTTGTTGTATATCTCAAGGTGTTTACATATATTTGTAATTGTTATGATGTGTCTGTAATCAAGTTCATCTGTGCCTTCATGCGGACTTCCAATAAACACTTGATTTTTTTGTATTTACTTGTATGGAAGACTAAGGGGTGGATGTATATTTCCTTCTGTCTGTTAGCCTGTCATCGCTGGGAGTAAGAGCAAGAAAATGAAAACTAGGAATCAGAGAAAGATATGTGCTTGTCTTTTTTTTGTTGTTGTCGTCTTTGATTCTTGTTGCCCCATTTCGCATTTTCACTTAGATGACTGAGTGGGGAAACTGGGGATTTTCCTATTTGCATAATAAAGTTTACATAGGAGATGCTCCTCACTTGGATTAGGTGAATGTTCTTTTGCTTCTGTCTCAGAAGAATGTAGCTGTATTTCTTGAGCTGTTGTTGTGGGAAATTCTAGACTATCTTTCTTCCCCTGAATTAAACTTGTATATTTAACCTTTTACAGCTGCTTTCCAGTGAGAGTTTGTGCTTTCTTTGCCACAGCAAGAACTGCAATATTTTTTTGCCTTAGTAGGCGTGCTTGCCTTTGAGGGTACTTCCTGGTGAAGTAGGAGTACTTCCTGGGGTCAGAGTTTTGTATCTGGTGTTCTACTTGAGCTTTTCCTGATTTTCTAGTAATCAAACCTGGTTACAGTTAAGTAGTTCTATTATTGATGGATTCAGTCATTTTCTAATGAAGATTTGTCTTAAGAATCCATTGTGATTTCTGCTGTTCTATCATCTTTTCTTATTAAAACATTAATCAATTGTTATATTTAATAATATTAAAGCATTAACCAATTTGAATTTATGGATAACTTTTTTTAATTGTAGTGAGTGCTTTCTTGATACTGGGACATCTTATTAACCATCTTTGGATAGAAACAGAGAAGAAAAGCAAGGCATAATGTACTGTAACTGCAGCATTATAGTTGAATTGAAACCTTCAGATGCCTAAAGATGAAAATTTGTGAAAATACGTGTGCTTTGTTGTGTCATCCCTTTTGCATCTCTGATTTTGTCACCTTTTTGTTGTATGCATTCATTCATCGACAGCACAGAACTCATGTGGCATACTCAATAGCTTTTGTAAGTATTATTTGCTGTTTCTGGCTGTATCGCCAAGTTTCTGGGCTTAGATATTAAAGTCTCAGTAGCACTTACCTACACTCATGCTGTATTCAGTGTCTGAGTCTTGCTGAACTCATTGGTTGGATCTGCTTCTCCCTGTCTTGCCATTCAGCTGCCACTCGGGTGTATCCTTGTGACCGCGCACTTTGCTCTAGTCAGCACAGGCTCTGCATGCAGTGTAAACTGTTCTGTTCCATTCAATCTGCTGACAGTATGACCAGTGAAATCCCTGTGGTGTGATGGCTGCAACTTCTTGGGCATTGGGCTTGGAAGGACCTCAGCGAATCCTAATCTAGCTGATGCATGCTACTCTCTGTTCCTAGAACACAGCAGTATTTCTTAAAACACTTTTATTCTGTACTCTCCACTGCTGCCAGGGATGAGCAATCAGTGTGCCCTGCCTGACCCTGACGCAGTCTGTGTGTCTGGGAACTGGACGAATGAGCTGTGGTGATGATGGCTGTCTGTGCATGTCATTTGTTTTCACTCTGACATTTGTCTGAAGAGAAATGAATCGCTTTAATTCCAGAAGACCAGACAGAAAGGTGATGCATGTGATTGGTTTAATTTCAGATTGCCTTTTCCAGGTGATCTTCCCTTTAGATGCTTCTTTTGTATTTCTTCTGGTGCCTGTACCCCTTTAAAAAGGAAATCAAGTTCCCAGCATTGCAGGAGTTAACTTAGAAATTCTGGTAAACTGCTGAGAGCAGGAGAAAGAATCATGCATTGCAAAGCAAGCAATTTTAATAAGCCTAATCCTTCCTATATGTTAATATGATGGCTTGGATATCAGTCTGTTTCACATGCTTTTGAGGCCATTCCATACCTTTCAAGGTGTACAGTATATACAGTATATACAGAAGCAAGAACAGGTTGAAGTCAGTCCTGCATTTTCCAGATGGAGGCTGAAGGTACGTATAAAGACCATTAGTTTATTTGAATGCAGCAAACACTAAAGACAAGATGAGAACCTTGATTTTGAGCCTCAGGGCTCTTAGAGAAGTCAGCTATGGCTTTTCTGTACTCCTGCGTGGGGAAAAGGCTCTTCATGGTAACCAGTGAACTGATGATGGTGTCTGCTCTGACAATCTTTTTTTTTCCTTTGGATGGTAGGGAGCAGGAGTTGGAGTATTCACAATGAAGAATAAGAAGTGACAGCTAGATATGGTTTGTGTTTGCAGAGCAGAACAAGATTAGTTCCAAATTCTTTATATTGGTGAAAATGCTGTGCAGTGCACCGCGTATTTTTTTTCTCTAAGGCTTCAACAAAATCTGGCATCTGAATTAAATAAAGCAGAGCAGTGATCTGTGGGAGGTTCAGGTACCTATTGTGTGACTATCCATGCTACCTAACAATGAGGGGAATACTGATGTCTAGTGATGATTTAAACTTCGCAGCATGAATGCTTTTCTTTGTCATACTAGAGATGAGTTGGAGAAATTACAGGAACATTGTAGAACACCTGGGTGTGGCCAGCTGTGTTGAAGAACTGCAGTATGGTAGAGTTTTCATAGCTTGAGATCTCCTTTATAATACATTACATGGAGTTTTATTTCACCCAGGCATGGTGTGGAATGTGGTTTTGGGGCTGAGCTTCAGAAGTATACCACTCCTACCTCCTTGCTTCCACTGTCCCTATAGTTGCACTCTGGGTTTTCTCCTGTAACTGAAGGCCCCTTGAATCCAGTGAAAAAAGGCAGTATTGCAAACTGGGCTTGGAATTCTGGGCCTGAGTGTGTTTTGACAGTTACTGCTGAATGAAACAGATTTTAACTCTGTAGAAAATCTTAACACTGTCTTAGCTGCCAGAGCAAAAAAAAAAAGGAGAAGAGGTCAATAATGAGTATTCTTATCTTTCTCTCTGGAGAAGGGAATTTAAAATCTGCTGTGAGCTGCCTTTTTTTCATATTTCTGAAGAATCACTGATCATGGTTTTTCTCTGGCTCTTTGACACGTGTTATCAAACTTTGCTTACTTTCTAGTAAGGAAAAGAGGAAGGGCAGCTATATGAAGTAATTTTACAGTTCAGCTTGTACTGAAGCTGGTACCTGACTTAAGCAAATCTGCATATTCCAAACTATCTGCATCACCTACTAAGGCAATTTGTTTTGGATCACTTGTGTGTGAATTTCTGCAGTCATTGAGACATGAAAAGGGTTGGGTGGTTACTACTTTTTTTTTTTTGATAGCTTCCCTGTAGGTGTTTTTATTCCCCTTTCTGTATTCCTACCTGCAGTGGGACAGTTGTGCAATACTTCCTTACCCCAGGGTAGGCTGTTGTGCTCAGGACCTTTAAACTTTTGAGAATCTAGTTGCCCCACAGGTGGATCCAAAGCTGCAGAGACCTGGGAGAACAGCAAGAGAGCCTTCTGGAATGAGGCAGAAACTGGAACATGCAGGAAGCACAGGCTGAAGGTCACTTTGCAGATTGCAGCTCTGCAAACGAGTGTTATTAGAGTTTGTTTCTTATATGCAGCAATGCTGGCGCTAGAAAGTATCAAAGCAAATTCCAGTTAGATCAGAGAAATGAGAGCTGGGTGAACTTTGAAGGGCTTCAGTTGCTGGAAAACTAGGAGCAGACAGGAGAATAGAGGGCAGTTCCAGGAAAGTGTAGCAGTACTGATCATCAGGGAGAGGGAGGGAAGGAACCCTGTGGGAATTGCTGGAGTGGTTGATTACCCTAAAGGACTAAAACCTCCTGGAAATAGTGGTACAGGAGGCAGGATATACTTTCTTAGATGTTAAAGTCTGCATAGGACCCTTGGCAATGAAGCACCCTTCTTTCCATGAAACAGGTTATAACTTCTGTATTGGTATATACTTGAGCAAATTGAGGAAGAAAAGATCGGCAGTGAGTTCTGGGGTTGTCTCTTGCTGTCGCATGTCTTGTAGCTCTAGGTCTACCTCTTGAACAAATTATCAATTATCTAGGCCCCAGTGTAACTAAAAAATCTAGCACAGCCTTGGCAGTAGAGAAATTAAAGTTCCTAAACATGATCAAATGCATAACTGCAGTATTACGTATCAGTAGAATCCTAATTTTCCCAGAAAACAGTTAGAAATGGGTTTCTGAGAGTGCATGATTAAAATGATTAAGGCTTTTAAACTTAATACACTCGTGTTTCTTTTGCTTGTCAGGATGTATTTCTGTTCTATTTAAAAAGAATCTGTTCACTTTTCCTGCACAGAGATTTTTACAGCGGGTTTAGTGAATGGTAACTGTTGTAATTTTTATTTAAATGCATTCTCTTGGGGTTTCTTTAGAAAACAAGTGCTAGCCATGACAACATACAAAGGAATTAAACCTGTTAAAACTTACTGCATTCCTCATGCTATTAAGGAACTCTAGGATTAATCTTGCTGTTGTCTGGAGTGTTTAATTAAAGACAATTTTAATGCTAGTTATTCCTGAAGATAATTAACGGTTTTCAAGTTAACAGTTTCATGTTGTGAAAAGTTAAGTGTCTTTAAAAAACTTCATTGTAAACAAAAGCACGTCCTACTATTAAGTGTATCTCTATTGACTTGTGTAACTGAAATTAGTATCTGAGTTAAGAGGGGAGCCTATCTTTTTAGCTGAAACACCCTGAGAGTGTCCCAGAGATGCTCCAGGAATGGTGTGTCCTTGTTCCAGCGGTTTCTCTGATTTAAGGGATGATATATTGCAAGAACAATTTGTGTGAGTCAAGATTGCATGATAAAGCTTTGACATTTATTTTGTGGTATATTTTAGAAAACCACCTGAATGAAATGATGGCCCTTTGCATTTAAATTCATGTTAACTATCATTTCAGCCCAAATCTTTCCTGATTCTTGGGACAGCAAACTCTCTTGACAGCAATAATCCTGCTGAGCCTGTCTGGAAAATAATGAGTTGTTATTTGGGTTTTTTTTTTCTAGAGAGAGAAATGTTACTAGGGAAATCTCTGTGCATGTGCAAACATGATTAGAAATATCATTAAAGTCATGCCAGCTTCACTACCTATCTTAGCTCTACCCATCTGCTGGATGCAAAGGCAAAACCAAACCCATTTTGGATTGGATGATGTAGCACATTTTTAGCCCTGCCAGTGTGCAAGCTGGGAACCAGCATGGAGACTGTGGTAGGTTCTTGCTTCAGAGTTAAACTGGTTCAGGCTTGTTCCTGTCTTTGTGTGCAAAGGATCTGAGGGGAGAGACCTATGGAAGGAAAACCATGAAGGAAATAATCAGCTTCTGTGAACACCATCTCCCATGTCTACCAAGAGCAAAAACCCCTGAAGGGTTTTTACATTTTATACTTTTAACATTCAACCTGGACCACTCTTTCCAGGGCAGGACTGTCAGGCGAGGATAGAAAGAGTTTGTTTCTGTTGTGGTGTTTAGCCCTCCATTTTACAGAATCTTGATTTGAATAATGAAACAAATCGTTATGAGCGATATGTGAAAACAGTTCAGATGCACCAGGGGAATAAGAAGGGTGAAAAGGGCACAACGTAAACAGAATGCTTGCCCAATAACTGAGTGAGGGGAAAATCCAGCTTGTTTTCTAACAGGAAATGGACAAGACCAGTAATTTTGCTGGAGTTAAATAACTTTTTTTTTTCCAAATACTTTTCCCTTTATTCAGCCTTTACAGAACTTTGCTCTTCTGAAGTATTTTGAATGTTCTGATTCAGAAACTGTTTCTCAGTTTCAGGTTTCTGTGAAAGATAAGAAGGTATCTCCAGATTGCCTCTTTGAAGAAAACTATAAAAGTAAGCTAGTTTCTTTCCCAAAGAGTCCCGTTGCTTACTTGATCAGTCAGGATGCCTCATGATAGCAATAACACTTGCTGACAATTTACAGTCAAGCCATGAAATGTTGAATAAACTGTACACTGTTAGAACTAATTGTGACTGAGTCTTTTGGTTACAAGATTCACATCTTGAATGGTTTATACTGGCACAAGCAGCCAAAATCGTAGCCTGGATTTGGGTGGTTTTCGTATTTGGTTTTTTTGGTTTTTTTTTTTCTGTGTATCTGTGGTATAATGAAAATATATTTAAACCTCTTGCCTTTGTTGCTCAGTTTGGGATTTGGTTGGTTGGTTTTTTGGTTAACATGCTGCCAGGTTTATTTGTGTGCTACTTGGTTCTCTTGCAAATCTTCGTTTTTGGTCCATACAACAGGTCAGCAATCTCCTATAAATGCTGAGGGCAGCTTTCCTTTACCATTGCAGAACTATGTCTGTATCATTAAAGAACCCTCTAAAAATGGCCTGTAATTTACAGGTGATAATGAACCTGCCAAGCTTTCTGTCATTCTAGCCTCATCTGCTGCTGACAGTACAACTTCCATATTCTCACATGCTTTTCAGTTATTTCCTGTCTTCCAAATTCCTGTTTTTAAAACTTATGGAAAGAAGAAGAATTTGCCATGGTTTGCTTTTTTTACAGCACTGCACTTGCTTTTATGAATTGCCACCTGATCTTATTTAAAATGTATTAATTAACAAATATTTTAAAATAGAATTCAGCAAATATTGGTAAACCTCTGACCAGTTCCCTAAAGTACTAAGGTTTGTTGAGAGCTGAAAATGGCACTTACCTAGATGTCATGGGTCTGCTCTTATTCTTGTTCACACTGATGAAATAACTACTGTGAGGTTATTTTGCACTTAGACAAGAGAAAATGAAAACTGATTTTTTTTGCAAATTCCAATAGATGAGTGGCTTTGAAATTAGTTTTGACAACTTATATACCTTACTGAAAATTTTACAGTGGTTTCTAAACTGAACGCTTCTTCCACGCCTGAAATCTCAGAGTTCAGTGAGAGGCACAGCAACATTATTCCTGCAGGCGCAAAAGGAGCCAGGGCACTGTTCTCATGGCATTTAATGCCTGATATTAAACTTGCCCACATGATGCTCAGACTTCACTTTATTCCTCCGCAACAAATCACAAATAATAGAGCAGAAAATAAAAGCCTGACACTTGCTACAGCTTCCCCATCCAAATTGGCCTAAGGTTGAGGTGGGGGGAGGTCTCAGCAAAGAGCAAGGATTCAGCAAAGAGTGTTTTGTTTTCCCCTCCCAAGTGCTCTGCTGAGAGGCAGGGTTCCTGGCTGCCTCTCTTGTGTTTCCAGAGCAGTTACACAATTACTACAGGACTTCAAAGATAGGTTAGCGGAAGCCATTAAGGATGTTTTCCATCTCTGGACTGAAGAAACTTAAGGTGGTTTGTCAGCTTACTCTAAAGCAAAAATCTTTCTTTTAAGGAAAATAATTATTTTCTGCACATGCAGGTTTCATTCACTGTTGACCTAATAACGTTTAAAATTAATCTCTTTGTACTTGTTTTAATTCAACTTGTTTAACTAGGGTAGATATGCTCTAAGATTGTTCTCTTTGGAGGTGGATATAGAAAATGCCATTGCTTCAAGTTGCATAAATATTTTTTGAAATATTATTTTATATGAAGACCATGGCCTTGTATTTAATATGCTGTCTAGTTGTATATGAAATCTATGCCAGCTGGGCTCTTGGGCAAGTTAGAGGCTGATTTTAATGACTATATTGGGGTGGAGAGAACAGTTAACCCCTAGGAAAACAGAAGAGGAAATTCACATGTCAGTTCACACAGCTATTAACTGTGTAGGAGTGCTTTGTGTGTTAAAAATAAATTCCAAGCCTGTGTTGAGATATTTAAAATAAACTTTATCCAGTGTCTCAACCATTTCCAAAATACAAAAATAAGCTTAGCCTATAAGGATAGCTTTTTTTCTTTTCTAATGAACACCTTTTTCTTTGTCTGGCTCTCAAATCCTTTAGGTATCCTTGCAGATATTATGCCTCTTCTGAAGGACTTCTTATTACCTAAAAGTAAGCTACATGAATCAATAGAGAAATAACCTTTCTTTGAAACCCACACTTTCTCTGAAACAAGACTCATCCCTAACAGTACAGAAGAATCTGAAGAGCTCACTACAATCCCAGTCTACCCCTACCTAAATCACATCTCACTGCAGAACACTGGCTTGGCCCTCAGTCTCATGTCGTAGTCATGCGTATGACTTGTGTAGTCCCACAGTTCAAGACAGATGCTTACTTCTTTCAAGAAGCATTCTAGATTCCTACTGAAAGTGTTTTTTTCTTTGTCTTTAAAAGATTTGTTTGCTTTGGGAGAAAAAAAATCTTCCTCAAAGCCTTGTGAATTCAAGGTAGATGCTTCACTCTACCTTAGATGCAAGATGTGGTCTAACTGTTCAGGCAAAAGCTTTTCAGGTTTTAAAAGCTATTGTAAGTGGTGAGAGGATCAAAGCAATCTAGCCAAAAACTCTCCAAATGAATTTAGATTGGATGTGAACATGCTACAGGATTTCCAAGGTAGACCCATTTATGCCTCTAGAGTATACTTCAATTTTCTCCAGTGACATTGTCTGAGTGCCATCTAAATCAATCGCCTGGAGCATTATTTATGTCTCTAATAGCATTGTGTTTGTAAGTCAGTGAGTTGGTGGTTTAGCTTCTCTCTCCTGATCTCATTGTCAAGGTGGGAAGCTTCTACTTTGGCATTGCCTAGTCTGAAACACACCAGTAGACAATTTATCATTTGATGTCTTGCTCGTATGTGTGGTGTACAGACTGTTTTATCCACTGTTTCTGAGCCCAGAAATTCTGTGGCTTAAAGGAAAATGACACAGTACTCACTCTAAGATGCACTCTACACTTTATATTCTCAGAGGGGAGATGTTCTCTTGAGACTCATTCATTTGTATCTTTTTGGCCTGTTGTACCAGTGAGTCTTACGAGCGTCTCTTGCGAAATAAGGATAACCCCAACAGTCCAAAATGCAAGTGCTATAAAGAAAAGTTTCTGCCTTGTTCAAACATTTAGGAATGTTTCTAAACATTTTCAGCAATTACAGAATGCTGATCATCTGGATGATTATGGCACTCCCATGTGATTCTAGCTGCTGCTAACAGTAAGCACCTATGTCTAATGTATAGTGGGCAGTAGGTGGTCCGTAAGACTGTTAAGATGCACTAGCCTGGCCATGTTGTGCAAGGAGTGTTATTGTGACAGGTGTCTGGAGTCTTCCTCAAGTGGGAAGAAGCCACAGACAATGGTAATGGAAATTACACAAAATCCTAATGCTCACAAAATAATAAAGGAGTACTGTACAGTTTTGGACAGGACTTGCTATGTAGGTATGTCGCATTGAAATTGTCATTTGCAGCACTGAGAAGAAACCTTCCGCAGCCTGTTTTCAGGACAGTTATGAATATGGGACATACATATATTCTACTGATTATTTGGTTTTCTAATTTTTCTAGGTGTTTCTCTACTTGATGTAATAGTTACTGAACAAGCTGGAATGTTCCAAGTCAAAGTAGATTGCAAAGGTTTCAAAGAGAGATCTTGTTACATAATTTAGTTGGTAGATGATGTGCCTCAGAGATGAAAACCCCACTCTAGGGTCAGTATTACACTCAGGTTTGGAACCAAGTGCTGACCCTGCACAAATTTGACTCTGGGTCATCACAAGAGCACAGCACTGGCACATCTTGGACTGTAGCCTACTGAAACACAGCATTCCGATCTGGCAGCCTGTGCCATATATTCTATAAGAAGCAAACCCCAAAAGCCAAATGAAGTGTAATGCATGTACAGTTATGCACGGCTGTCTGATCCCCAAGTTATTTCAGTGAAGACCTGCTACTTCATGTTTGTACTTTTTGGTAAGGCAGTTAAAGGATCAGTGAAAAACAATCGTTCCCTGTTCTCTTCACAGTCACCGCGTGGATGGTTCACATAAACTTAGAATATCACATTGCAGTGGTAGAACACACCAGACACATTTACATTGTAGTTGTCAAAGCAAGTACATTTTAAGCTAATTTTTTGATGGTAAATTTTTCAAGGTTTTTGCAGTAGCTGTGAGATTACCACTACTTGAGATAGACAGTATAGTGCAATGTTAATGCTGCAGGATACAAGGGTTGATGATTTGGAGACAAACCAAACATTAACAAGTGGAGGACAGGAATTAGCAGGAAATGATGGTACAGATGCCAGGATTTCTGAGTGGCAGAACAAGGACCCACACCTGCCCAACACAGGCTGTTTCCTGCCTTGTCACATGTAAGCTGCTGCAGAAGCTTACAGAACGTGTCTGCATGGCCCCTGCATGCCTGTCCTTGGCAAACCATGGTGAGTTAAAGAACTGGGCCTGAAATCTGCAGCCCTTGGTGAGCTTGCTTCTCATCCTGACAGCATTTACAGAGCTTCCCAAACCTTAAATGACAAAAGCATGATGCCAACAGGAGGAGGTAAGCTTTTCTTGGTTAATGTTTCTCTTTAGATGCAAAAACCCACTTAAGAACTATTTCTTCAGGAATCGGTTATGAGAGTGATTGTGGGCCTGGGCATGAATGTAAAGCCCGCTTGCCATTGCTGAGTAACTCTACATGTATCTGTGCTAAATGCAGACTAAGGGTGTTTACAGTGGACAAACCTATATTTAGACAAGCCCTGGTGGCAGCTTAACATAGGCTTAAAATAAACCTCTTCCATTGTGGAATCTTATTTTGCTTTTAGTCCCTCCACTAACTGAACTATCTTGGCATCACAAAATTAAAGTACATAAGCTTTTAGGGACACTTGGCAGACATTTAGAGATAAATTGTGAACTGCTTTAGCATGTGCTGCATTGCAAACAGGTCAGTGCATAGGCACAACTACCAGAATGCAGTGTAATTTGGAATTATGGTCTTAGCCTGTGAAGATCCAAGACTAGGCTAAAGGCAGTACTGGAAACATGGGTGTGCCTTAAGTGGTAGAAGTGCATTATACAGGAAAAAATTGGGCAAATTTGCTTTGAAATTTGATTGCACTGAGATGAATTTAGGTCACTGGCTGCTTCGTACTGCTACTTTTAGCCTCTCCATTTCATTGTCAGGAAATAAATGCTTTCCTCGGTATTTTAATGTGGTTAAATAAGTGAGGGAGAAGCTAACTCTATTAAATGAACTTAATACACAAGCAAGATGAAAAGCGTATGCCTGTACTCCACAGAGTCTCATAGGAATGCATTATGCTACTTCCTGCCCTGATAAATGTGTGCCATTACACTTCAGTATTTTCTGCTCCTAAGAAGTAGATGAATTGTCAGTGGAGAATAAGCAAACACCACTTCTGAGCAGCTGTCTCCAGTATTCATGCTCTACCTGGTGAGTACCTCAACAAAAATACTTACCTTTGATATGCTGAGATGGTGGTCTTTTTTGCTCTGGAGCTGAAGTCATCTACTTGGCCTGCATTTGCAAAGGCTATTATAAAGACTATTTGCATAGTCTTTATAAAGACTAAAAGCTACACATCAGAGGGGAACTGAGGATTCTACAGCATCTGACTGACACGGTATTGTACCATCTGAGTCCCACTGGGAAGTCAGTAGACTCCTGGTGTGCTTGGTAACAGCCCTTTTCATGTCATATGCTCAACAGGCAGAAGCTGGAGATAGTTCTGTGTTACAAATGAGTCATTTTCATAACTGATGTTCTTCTGTGCATTTTTGCCAGCTCTTCTTTTTCAGCAATACCTAAGGATCCATTTCTTCTCTATTTTCTGTCCATCCACTGCTGATGTAAATATGTGTTTAAGCAATTTGCATCATATCCTTTAATAACAATTGTTATGCTAGCCTTTTAAGGCACGAAGCTACTACAAAGTAGAACTTAGAAAAGAAGCCTAATATATCTAATTGCAAACAAAAAGCAGAGCTAGCATAAACCAGTCTGCCTCCCTCTAGTTACACGCATATTTTGTGCCCTATATGCAATAGCTCCAAAAGATGTGTAATGTATAGAAAGGGGTAAGACATTTTATTATTATTGTTATTTTCTACAGAAATGATTTGACTATGTATCTATTGTGATTTTTTTAATATGCTGGTATTTTTCACTGACACCTGATTCTCTAATTTATCCATGCATAATTGCATATCCAAGATTTGCTCCTCTGTGAGATAGCTCTGACCCTTGCCTGCCTTCTGAAAGGAATCTTCTGATCTGTGGAGAAAATTTAATCCTTTCCCTAAAACAATGAGTTCATTCTGAGTTATCCTAGTATAATATGCACCATCTTAACTGGATTTTAGTTTTACTGTGCGGAACACTTAAGGAGATCAATGCCACATGGCAAGATGGAGTTGAACAACAGAAAAATTGTATCTCGGCAAAAATAGCAATTGTGGTCTGTACTGGCATTGATCTTGGTGAATTTATGGCAAATCTAGAGGTTATGAGAGACCTATGTCATAATAAAAATTTACTGGTTTATATTCCCTGAAAATGGATGCTCTAGGAAAAATGGAACTGATATCTTTCTTTGCTTGGAGAAGCAGCAATAATTTCATTTCCATCTTACACTCTCAGCAAATGCACTTCATGTTGCCGGCACTTATTTGTCATTTCATGTGCTCTATTGTATTTTGGTTGAAGTATATGTGATATTTAAAATAACTTTAAACTATTGTGATTTTCCTTAATGTTCTAATACATAAAATATCATTATTTAACAAACCCAAATAGTTCCTTTATCAGTTTAGAGAATGCAAATATATGTGGCACATTCAGAAGATTACATTATGTAAATACTGTCACAGTTCCCTAGTTTGTTACAACAAACTTTTACTAAGCAGTTTTACTTCTGAAGGGTTAAAAATCTTTTCTTGCAACTACATTAGTTGAATGCATTGCTTAGCAAGAGTATTTATGTGTAAAGCAAAATAAAATTACTTTTCTTAGATAACATTCTCCTGTAATCTTTCCATGTGCTTATTACCTGTTTGGGTAATGTAAGAACAAAAAAAGCCTCAGTCCTGTAAAAGTAAAAAAAGCAGTTGTAAATAACGTTTCAACTTAAATGGCTGCTGCATTTGTTTAGTTAAGAGTCTTTCAGAAGGTTTGCATGTGAGGTTTGTTTTGTGTGTATATATAGATTTGAAGACTGACAGAAACTAATCTAAATATTGGCATTTAGGAGTATGTATTTGTTAGATGGTGATTAGACTGGTGGTAAAACACATCTGAACACCTGCTTCAGGTCTTGCCGATGTTATGGGACCTCTTCAGAAGAGGGCCTTGTGGGCACACTGCATTGTGCATTGGCAGGGACAGATGGAATGGCTGGAGGGAGGTTCTGCTGCTAGATCTGCATCTCCCCAGATGAAGTAAACCAAGTTCCCTGGAAGCATAGCCATGATGACACCAGGGAGGTTTGTAATATTTTACTGGCATCTTGGAGGAAATCTTCGCAGCTTAAGCAATCATATTGCCTTTCACACAAATCTGAGAGCAGTTACAATGTTCCTGTTTAATGTGGTCAAACAGCACTTGACAAGCCTCACTCTTTTGGCCTCTCACATGAAGGGTTAAATTATAACTACTGAGGTATTTCATTTTAAAGCTGCTGAAGACTAAATGAATGTCCTTTAGACTCTGTTAAGCCCACAGATATTTAATACATCTGCTTAAATTAAACTTAGTCAAACTACTGATTGCTTTCCTCACCCTTTTTCCTGCTTTCAATCATTAATGGACTTTTTCAACAAGCAAGTTAACAAAACACCGAAAAAGACAATGAACTTCAGACACATTAGCTTGGCCCTTTCATTCCAGAGTCTCTTCTCTTATGCAGATTGTGTAAAGACTGCAGATGTCCAAAAGGATGGTTCTCAATCTGGACCACAATTTACAGGATAGTAGTTGATGAAATAGTTAGAATTGTTTTACGTATTGAGATTTTGCTGCATTGCAGATTATGTAACTTCTGTTTAAAAACAAACAACAAAATAACCAAGAACACACATACAAGCCCCCAGAAACAACCACAAAACAAAACCCAAACCAAACCCCCAAACAAACAAACAAAAAACAACCCCAAAACTCCCCAAACATGTCCTCTGTTCCCCCTTTTAACCAGGATGATAATTTCTTTTTGTCAGTTTTAAAGTGTTCAGCACACAAGCTATGTTCCATGCCAGGAAGCACCCCTTTCAGGATGGCTGCATAAATACCCTATAAACTTGTCTCTGTGCTCTCAGGAGCTGCTGCTGCACTGTCAGCAGAGTAGAGGATGTTTCTAGATCATCTGTATGCCGATATACCTGCTAGTGACCGAGAATCGCGTGTCCTGCAACCATGGTTCACCAAAAATAAGTTAACTTTTTAACTAAATGTTGCTTTCATCCGTGGTCACATGAGTACCTTTATCCTTTGGATCCTTAAACCCCAAAGGCTGAGGGAGGGAGGGTTTTGAAGACATTATTTAATGTTTCCCTTCATTTTCCATCTTAAAGCGAAGATTTAAGAATTCCTTTGGTGATGTGTAAGACAGAAGTGTCATTATTAAAGATGCGGCTGTGGCACCATTAAAATGCATTTGCCATTGAAGACCCTGGAGGAAGGGTTTCGGAGGTGAAGAAATGAGAATATTAATCAGTGATTTGAAATCTAAGCTGAATAGCAGTTGTCAAAATACTGTAGGCTAAGTGAGCAGAAACCTAGAGTTGGAGGAAGATGCATTGCTTGTTATGAAACTAAGGACAAAGGACATGTGGAAGACAGACTCTTTTCTCTAGCCTTTTCTTTCTGTGGCGTGTTTGCACAGGTCTGTCTTTTGCTAGTAAGGTTTGCCCTCTGAAAATTATGGCATGCACTTGACTGGCATGTTCATATGAAAATTTGAGTTAATTAAAAGAGGAGGACTTATCATCAGGACATCATCCCGAGAATTTATAGCAAAGTAATTAGGATCAATATGTATCAATTTGAAGTGCATTTTAGTTCTCGAGTAGTGTTTCTTGTTCAGGTCCAAAGCTGCCTGTGATCTAAAGTCAGTTTGCATCTAACTAGAACTGCTTCCTCTGTGTAAAGATCCAATGTATTTCAGCATACACTGTAACTGAATGGTGCCTTAACTCTTCTGAATGTTCCTGTATAGATAAACCGTTATGAACTCCAAGCTTCTTGTATAGAATAGTCTAATGACTACTTGTGAGTACACGTATATTCTTTCTTCACCTTGTTTTCAGATGCTTATAACCAATTTTTTTAGAGTGAAATCTTCTGTGTTTAGTTTTAGCCCACAACATTGGGTTTTAAGCTCATGTGGAATTAAAAATCATAACACTTATATCAAGCACTGTAATGGGAATTGGCGCTTTATGTCCACTTGTATGCAAAAAGGTTTTATTGTATTTATTAATTTTGTATTGAAGTGTAGAAAACAATACATCTTGAAGGGTTGTTTCAGAATCGAAATTTTCCAGGCATCTCTTGGGTGGCTATGGAAAGATTTCAGTTAGCCTTTTGATTTCACCCTTTGTCCTGGAGCCCAAGAAATGATGAAAGTAAACAGAGGCTGTTTACTATCTGGGCAGCTGTCTTCAGTCATTTCTTGTTTCAGCAACTCAGTGCACGTGTGTTCCCGAAATGCTATGCTCTCCCAAAGAAATCTCTGCCAGTACCAAGCTAGCCTTGCTTTTCTAAAGCAATATCTTTTGATGGAGTTGAAAGCCCACTCACCTCTTTTAGTTGTCTAATGTGTATGCAGAACAACTAATTTCTTTTTCTTTGCAGTAACTTTATAGTCCTTAAAGAGTGTTATGTTTCCCCTCTGCCTTCTCTGTAGGTTAAATGCCATTTAATTCAGTCCTCCCTGGACCAGTTTTCAAGAGCTTTGATAATTCCTGTTCTCTTTTAATTTTTTTCATTTCTGTTGGCTGTCCTATTTGACACAAAATACCCAAAATTGAACTATGTATCATCAGAGCCCTTCTCACTTCAGAGATGTCTTAGAAGCGAGTCTTGAGTTTGTATCATTCCTGGTCACTCCTTCTAGTAGCAATTAATAATTTTAATATTTGCCTGAACACTGTGGGGTGGATCTGCACACTTTAAATGGTACTCAAGGTTCATCAGCCTTTGTAGATACTGCACAGAGCAAATCTGGACTGCAGGTCTGAAAGCCATACCTGTAGAAAGTGCAAAGGCTGTAAACATCTGAGATTACTTCAGAATTTAAGCTCTAGGAATACTTCAGCTCTCAGAATTTCACTTAGCTCTGGAAATATTTGTATTTCCACCTGCATCTTGTGTGGTTACCCCAGCTGACCTAGTTGGGTAAAGATAGCAGAAGAGCTGAGCACACAGGCTGGTGTAGTGCCTGATACTTCCTGCGTGTTCAACCAGCTTCTGCAACAGATTTTGCAGTCTGGAGGCGAAAGTTTTGTGTGCGGCTGAATTGCTGTGAGTTGATGGCTACCTTGTCCTCTGTCTAACGGTGTTGTATGTGCCACACATCTTCACCTGGCCCAGGCTCTGATGAGGCTGCCTCTAAGGGCAGTGGCTACGCTGATCCAAAAGTGAGTTGCCCCTTGCCTGGGTGAGCAGGTTGGGGCAACAGTGCTGTGTGCATTGCCTGCATTGCAGTTTGCAGAGTGAGTTCGTGGCCTTTGGGAGCCAGCACCCATCGCGTCCTGCAGTGGTTGTGCTTGCCTCTGGTCCCCAGGCAGGTTTCCAACTCTGCTCCGCACTGGTGTGGCCCCACCTTGAGTGCTGTGTGCAGTTTTGGGTGCCAGAGCACGAAGAGAATATCAAGCTACTGCAGAGTGTCCTGAGGAGGCCGCAAAGTTGGTGAAGGGTTTACAGGGGAAGCTGTGTCAGGAGCCAGCTGAAGGCACTTGGTCTGTTCAGCCTGGAGGAGGCTGAGAGGAGATATCATAGCAGTTCACAGCTTCCTCATAAGGGGAGAAGCAGGAGGAGGCAATGGTCTCTTCTCTCGCGTGACCAATGATAGGATCCAAGGGAATGGCAGGAAGATGTGCCAGGAGAGGTTTCAGTTGGATATTAGGAAAGGGTTCTTCACTCAGAGGATGGTGGAGCATTGGAACAGCTTCCCAGGGAAGCAGCCATAGTGCCAAGACTGACAGTGTTCAAGAAGCATTTGGACAATGCCCTCAGACATATGGTATGAATGTTGGGGTTGTCCTGTGCAAGGACAGGGGTTGGATCATTGTGGGTCCCTTCCAACTCAGGGCATTCTAGGATTCTATGAAAGCCCTGTGGTGTGCCCGGAGGAGCTGCGGTCCTGCCCCTGCCTCCCGGGCTTCAGCCTGGGCGTGAATAAAGGGATGCGGGGGCAGGGGGCTCTGTTTGTGCCTTGCTGCCACCAAGGGCAGTGGGGCTGGCGCTGGGGAAGGGTGGTGTGTGTAGCGAGGCCAGGGACCAGGGTCTGCACCTCCGTGGCGAGAAGAGAGTGGCAGGGCTAGGGTCTGCCTGTGGAGGAGAAGGAGAAGGAAGGGAAGGAGAAGGACGAAGGTAGGGTTCCGCCGCGATGATGATGTGGATGCGCGAACTGCCGCCCCACGCCTGCCCAAGGGGCGGGGGCCAGGGCTGCGGGAGGAGGCGGTGGCGGCCCCGGCGGCTCCTCCCTCCGCCCGAGTTACAACCGGTTCTCGCCGGCAGTGGCCACGCCGCGCCCCGCCCCGCGCTGCTCCGCGGCGGGGATGCGGGGCTTCCCCGGTTCCCGGGGGCGCCTCCTGCCCCCCGCCCGCTGCTGCCGGCGCGGGGCGCAGGTAACGGGGGGCCTGGGCCGTGGGGGCTGCGGCGGGGTCCCGGGCGGGCGGGTCCCCCGGCGGGGTCGCGGTCGCCAGCCGGGTGAGCCCAGCTCTGCGGCGGGGGCGCTGGCGGGGCTGTCCCGGGGGGGCTCTGCGGGGAAAGGAGCTGGGTCAGAGCTGCTCCCTCGCTGAGCGCCCGGCGCGTCCCTTGCGGTGCTGTCGGTGACCGCCCCTGGGGTCCCTCCCGGTGCCCCGTGTGGGTCCCTACGGGGATCCAGCGGCACTTGCGGTGCTGTCTGGGGTCCCTACGGGCACCCAGCGGCAACCGCTGTGAGCGCCCCTGGGGTCCCTCCCGGTGCCCCTGTGGGTGCCTTCAGGCACCGGCGGTGCCGTGGGACCGGTGCCCGCCGTGGCATCCGCGCCCGTCCTCCTTCCTCCCGGGCGGAGCGGGGCGCGACCCTGCCCCGCCGTGTGTCCATCTGCCGGGATGGGCGCTCCCCCCGCAGCGGCTCCGGGGGTGGAGGGCGTCAATGTGTAATGCGGGGCTCGGCAGCGGGGCTGTGGGCTGGCCCCGGGGGCGTGGGGAGAGGCGAAGCGAGCCCGGGGCTATAAAAGAGCCCATCCTTGCCAGGGAGGACTCTGCCGAGGGACGGGAGCGGTGGGGAGAGCGCGCGCCGAGGGGAAGCCACGCAGGTTGTAATGCGCCCGTTTTGCGGAGTTCTCAGGTAGATGAAGTTGGCTGGTGGTTCATAGCAGCGCTGCCTTTTATCTGTGCCTGTGCCATCCCTGGAGTTGCTTAAAAGACGTGTCGATGAGGTGCTCGGGAGTGGTTTAGTGGTGGACAGGTGCAGTTGGACTCGATGATCTCAAAGTTCTTTTCCAACAAAGTGATTGTATGGATGCGTGCTGGTGTCTGGCAGGCAGTTATCCTTGCAGACTTGGAGGGGGGGATTCATCCCCTGTGGGGCAGTGAGGCTCTGGAAACAGGTAGGACTGGTTCTGCTGACAGATCTGCACAAAGCTGGATGGTTTATGTGCTGCCCTGGTCTGATGCTGCTTTATGTGAACTTATTTTGCACAATGGGAAAATATTATTATGCTTTGTTCTGGTATTTTGTTTTGTTTTAAACTCTACACTCTTACCAGGTAGAAATGGAAGGAAGTATTTACGTTGGTGACCCTTTTGCATAACTTAAAAAAGAGAAAGTGGAGGAATACAAGAAGTGGGTAGACCTGAATGCTGAGAACTTAGAGGAAAATACATACATTCAGTTTGAAAGAACTTAAAGACAAATATTTATACATGGGGAGCTACTATAGGTAGAACATGAATTAAAATCTAATGTCATCAAAGTACAGATACATCTTTTCCAATGCATTTAATCATTCTGATACCATAGCATCGGTACACAGGTGGTTGGATATGAGTATGTTAAAAACAAGTGTAACACATCACTGCTACTCTAACACTGTGTCACTTGCAAACTGAAAGGTAGCAGAAGTTTCAGATGATAATTGCAAGAGTTTTGCCTGAAAAATAAACAGAAATTGACGTAAAATCTAATTCAGCTTGAATTGAGGGATGTTACCATTCTGGCTGGTACCATCTTAGTTTTTACCAGTACCTTGCAAAACTGGAATAGCTGAGTGTTAATCACACAGTGATTCTGCTGACATGGGCTTTCTTTGGAGCCGTGTGCTGCTTGCAGAAAGCAGCATACTTACTCGGACTCCAGTTGCGCGAATTACAAACTGGAAACAATTGTATTGCTACTGTATTTCTCAAGATTGCCTTTGCCACAGATTAATACAAGTTTCTGTGCTGAGGGCTGGTGTTTCAGTTGTACTTCTGTTCTTCAGACCAGTTCTTTTTTTTGTGCTCCTCTGTCCTTTTTAAGCCAAATTTTAAGATTTATAGAAGAAGAGCTTGATATTGTGATAAAGCTACTTAGGTAAAAGAAAACAGTTGCAGCCAAACACCTCTCTCTCTCCACATTAAAACTGTTGTTGTTCAGTTCATTCTCTAGGGTTTCTCTTTGTTGTTATTGGTAAAGGCTTTCATCAAGCAGCTGTCTTCTGATTCTTATTCACAGTGAGTACAACTCACTGAAAAGCTTTTTCTGACCAAACTTCAAGTTACTTTGTAATTCTTTATGCTTTATTTCTCTGTTTCAGTATTTTTGATGTAACTAGTTTTCCTGGAATGTGAAACAACATGTTTAGTTTTTGTGAACAGTAAGATTTGTGAAAGGGTTCCCACCCAAATTTTAAACCCATGGTTGTCCCTCTCTTTCCAGCATTACACGAGTTGCCCTATTTGCTTCCAAGAGAAAGCATTGAGCGCTCTTTTCTATGTGGGCTTCTGCTTCTTTATTTTTGATGATTGTGGCGCATCTGTACAGTCCATGTCCTCCTTCTCTACAGACAGAAGATAGTAAAAGGGACTTTGATACCCTCCCAAAATGATGTGGAAATTCTATGCCTGTGCAGGCAGCGTTGGCGGTAGCAGAAGTTTAGTTCCTACTGTCAGCTCTTGCCTGTGCTACTAAGCTTCTATACTACATCTTGTCATTTTTCAGGGTAGCATTAAATAACGCACCAATAAAAGGTGTATTGGTATCCACAGCTCCAGCACCAGCTTGGTTGGTTGGGACATCTCTATGTATTGTAGCAGAGGGCTCTGGGGAACAGGCTTCTCACACAGGACTCTCAGCTCACATCGTCCCTTCAGGAGGACTTGGTGCTGTCAGGGAAGTTAGAAGATAGTGCCTTATTTTAGGTGACGGGCAAACAGCAGTGTAAGGTGAAAGAGCAACCTGCAAGAATGGGAAGGAAAAACCAGGTCATGTTTGCTCTTAAAAACAAGCTCTGGGACATCATAGATCTGTTTTGACTTTGAGGGTGATTTTGGGGGGACAAAATGGTGGTGGCTTTTGCTTTTCACTTGACAATTGCAGGCTGTAAATGACTTGAAGTGTTTAGAAAATAGAGATTTTTTTTTTTGGTTGTTGCCTGCAATCCTGTTATGTGGATAAATGATGCAAAAGAGATCTGTGGTGCAAAATAGGAGGTGTTGGGAGGTAGGAGGTCAGATCTTTTGCTGCCGTAAGCTAGGAGGAGTTGATAAAAGTCAATAAAGCTGTGCAAACTTGCTGAAGATGAGGAACAGATAAAGAGTTTTTCTCTTCTTTCTGTTAGAAAACAATGTGTGACCGAACACTATGAAAGCTTCTTTCCTCTCCTGCACTGCCCTCCCTTCCTCCCCATCAAATGTTTAAAATAGCAGAACTGAACTCAGAGTTGTCTCTGTGCCAAATTCTAGGGCGTCAATATAGTGGAAATCAATATAAGAGCTAAAATGTGTTTGTTTTCTAAAGATTAGTTTTCAAACAAATATCATTTTGGATTATTTACTATTTCCAGTATCTTAGTGGTTTTCTGAAAAATTTCTTGCAATGTCCCAGTGGAAGTGTCTTTTCTTGAAGCTGTTACTTATTTCCACGACTTTTACTTCAGCTGGGGACAAAACAAGCCAAGTCATACTTATTTAGTGCGCAGAGAGGATGCTTATACCATCTCTTTTGATGACTGCATGCATATAGTTTCAATATTTTGTGTAGAAACATGGGCATCCTTTTTTTGTATAAAGATTATTGTTGTAGGAAAGTAACTTTAAGCAGCTTTTTAATACTTTGATTCCATACGATGATTTCCATCCATATGTTTTCTGTCTATGCCAGCTGTCACCCTTATCGTAGAACCATAGAAAGGTTGGAACAGACCTTAGAGATCATCCAGTTCCAGCCCCCCTGCCATGGGCAGGTACACCTTCCACTGGATCAGGTTTCTCAAAGCCTCATCCAACCTTGCCTTGAACGCCTCCAGGGATGGGGCATCCATGTGTTCTCTGGACAACCTGTTCCAGAGCCTTGCATCTGATGTAATCAAGGCACACTTACCAGGCATTTCAGAAAATAAGTCAGAGCTTACATTTATCACTGAAACATAGAACGTTGCAACACTACTTACTGAAAATACTCTATCTTGAAAGACTGTTGGTATGTTAAAACTGTAAATCTTTCCCAAAGATCCTGGAGTATCAAAGTTTATTTTGCATTAGTTGACCGTGTTTTTGTTGTTTTAGGGCTCAAAGCTGCTGTCAGCTGTTAATTAATTGAGGGAGAATCGGTATTATTTCACTGAGATAATTTCATTACTTCTGAAGTTCCTCTGCAAAGATACTTAAAAGAAGAAATTTAATGCAAAGATGTCAGTTTTTCAGAGTTGATTTCACTGTTGCAGCATTACTTTGGCTGAAATCTTTCTTTGCTGCTTTTTTTCCTACAGGTAGAATCACCACTTGAAATTATATTAGTAGCAAGCTGAAGGACTTTTTTGTTGTCATCTGTAAGTATCTACTCTCAAAGTAACATTTAAGTGCATCTGTAAATTAGAACTGGCCTTTATCATGTCTCTACAGCAATTATTTCTTAAAATTTTATACTGTAGGTTTTTTATAAGTTCTCCATACAAATTCTTACAAATTGCAACAGCAGAGTACAAGGAGCTTGAATGAAAGTTCTGTTATTATGTGCTTGTTTACACTATTGCTTTCATACAGCAGTGGGGTTTTTTCCATCTCCTCTGGCTTGTAAGTTCAAAAAGGTAGTGTGATGCATATATTTTTCTGCTTTGCCTCTTGGGGGTCTCCCAAAGCAGAACTGTTACTGTGGCAGTCTTAATACATAAACTGTAGCATGAAGATGGTCCTTGAGAGTATTTTGCAATGAAAACAGGATAAGATCTTGTCTGTTTCTACCTTACAGGGTGAAGGAAATAAAACTGTTGAGAAACACACATCTGATTAGTGACAGAGCCAGGAAGAGAACATGGGGTTTGTGATCGTCACTCTGGCAGATTACTCCCTGTAGAGAGGGAGGGCAGGTTAGTTGTATGCACAGAGACTTGCATATTGTTGGAGCCATCCTAATTCCAAAGCAATTTAACCTGTAAAACCTCTGAATTCTCTACTAGGTGCTAGAAATATCAGTACCTTCATTCACAAAGTGGTCTTGAGAAGGTGTGAGGACAGTCAGTAATTTAAAGCCATAGAGCACAGTTGATGCATCTTGCCATGCAAAGGAGTAAGATGGTATTTATGGAGTCTAAGAAGTGAGTGCCAGCTTGGGGAAGGGTTATGTGTGTAAACTGTGCAAAGGGTGGATGCTATAACAAGTTATAGAAGATTTTTTTGTGTGTTTGTGTTTACATGCCAAGACATGACAGCACCTGTATAGAGTTTTAGAACTCACTTCACTTACTAGTATGTACGAAGTGATTCTTAGATGCATTGCTCCTGTACCTTGTTGACAGATCAGAGTATTGAATTGTTACTGTTTCTGGAATGTCAGTCTTCCTCTTGGCCTGCCCCTCACAGAGTACATTATGTGGTTGTAAATGCTTTGGTAAACTGCAATGTACTATGCTGAGATTTCAATAGGTAGGGATTTTAATATAGTTTTTTTTTCTGGACTTTGAACTGGTATTTTTATACTTGTGATTTTTTGAATCCTAAATTCCTAAATTATTTTTTGGGACTGTTTTATACTTGTAGCTTTTCTTGTCCTTCAAGCCTATACATGTCACTCAATATCTAAGGGCTTAACACATGGGCCATCTGGTTCTGTCATTGAACTGTGGCAGACATTAATGCTTGAGGTCTTCAGAAAGCCTGTTTAACCCTCAGAAAATAAAATGTTCCTCCTTTCTGTTATAAAATGCTGATGTATGCTTTGTGTGCTGTTCCTGTGTTATGCAGGAGAGGTAGAAGTACCAAATGGTAAATGGTTTTCATTGCCTGTATGCTTTATTGCATATATTTCTTGAAGGATCGTTGAAATAAGCCTCTGTTTAATCATAGAATCATAGAATGACTTTGTTGGAAGGGACCTTAAAGCCCAGCCAGTTACAACCCCCCTGCCATGGGCTGGGACACCTCCCACCAGACCAGGCTGCTCAAGGCCCCATCCAGCCTGGCCTTGAACAGCTCCAGGGATGGGGCATCCACAGCTTCCCTGGGCAACCTGTGCCAGTGTCTCGCCACCCTCATCGTGAAGAATTTCTTCCTAATGTCTAATCTAAATCTTCCCCCTTCCAATTTAAAGCCATTTCCCCACATCCTATCACTACTTGCCCTTGCAAAAAGTCCCTCCTCAGCTTTCCTGGAGCCCCTTCAGGTACTGGAAGGATACTGTGAGGTCTCCAGGGCCTTCTCTTCTCCAGGCTGAACAACCCCAACTCTCTCAGCCTGTCCTCACAGCAGAGGTGCTACAGCCCTCTGATTATCTTCATGGCCTCCTCTGGACCAGTTCCAACAGTTTCATATCCTTCTTATGTTGGGGATTCCAGAACTGGACACGATACTCCAGGTGGGGTCTCACAAGAGCAGAGCAGAGGGGGAGAATCACCTCCCTCGCCCTGCTGGCCCCACTGCTTTTGATGCAGCCCAGGACACAGTTGGCTTTCTGGGCCGTGAGCACACGTTGCTGGCTCTTGTTGAGCTACTTATCAATCAGCACCCCAAGTCCTTCTCCACAGGGCTGCTCTCATGTCATCCCTCATCCTGTATTGAAACCGCAGATTGCCCCGACCCAGGTGTAGGACCTTGCACTTGGGTGTGTACTTGGATGTGTACTTCTTTGTACAGCTCATTTGTGTTATCAAACCTAGGTCAGTCACATTTCTAATGCTCTGTTCTCCGGTTTTTGTTTACACAGGTTCTGCCTGTCCGTCTGCGCTCATCTGACAAGATGGTGTTTCGGAAACCACCAGATGGTGGCTGGGGCTGGGTGATTGTTGTCGTTTCCTTCTTTACTCAGTTCTTGTGTTACGGATCACCACTGGCGGTGGGAGTCTTGTATTTGGAATGGCTGGATGCTTTTGGAGAAGGGAAAGGCAAGACTGCTTGGGTTGGATCACTAGCAAATGGAATTGGATTGCTTGCCAGTAAGTGTAGAGGCAGTATCTATCTTAAATTGAAACATTTCTTTCTAGTAGATGCTTTGATCTGTGTGTGCTTTTGCAATTATCTTCAAGACAGCTGCAAATGATGCAGGAAAGATGCTGCATTTTTGTTTTAGGTCAAGACCGGTAAGAACATTACTTTTATAGTTCCACTATACATAAACCAAAAGAATATAATGGTAAAGAGCAATAAAAATGTTACCCTTAGAAAATTAAAAAATATAGTATTTGAATAAACTAGAAAAACTGTCTGGGAAACTGAATGGTAATTTTGTTGATGAGATTATTTTTTTTTGATGCTTTAAGACTAACATTTGCATTAGTATCTTTAAAATCAGAGCAAACTGTTAGTCTCAAATGATTCCAGTGCTTTAAGGAAAAATAAAAAGTCAATTAATAAACTAGTTACTCATTTTTCAGCTCTAGAAGTAAACCCACCAGTTAGGGCGGGTAAGAGATTCTTTCTACCGTTTGCTTGAGATAGAACTCCCTTTGAAACCTAGAATGTGGCATTAGTAGAATAACTTTACTGGAAGCTTTTCTTTAGTAAGACATTGTCACCTGGAGAGTAACAGCAGGGATTTGGGGAAATAAAACCTCCCTTTTAAAGTCCATAGGTCCATTCTGTTGTTGTTTTAATATTGAGCATGACTGTTACAGCAGATAAGATCACTAACTTTTGCTTTCTAAAGATGCACCATGGGAACTGTTAGCTTTTTGCTGAATCTGGAAAAAATTGCCTGTCAGCAGAGAAATTGCTGCAGGCAAAAGCATTTGTGTAGCTTAATGGACAAAATACAGCTTGAGATTCTGAGGAAATCTCTCCTTAAAAGAGAGATGACATTCAAATAGTGATTACGGACCTGAATAAAGACCGTTGCTTTGTGGTCTGACCAAATACTGATGTCACGCTCATGTTGGGGTTTGATGTCACTAGACAAAGTAGGTGGATCATTAACCAGAAGACGACTTTATTCAGT
Source organism: Tapera naevia (assembly GCA_033556795.1). Taxonomy (NCBI): domain Eukaryota; kingdom Metazoa; phylum Chordata; class Aves; order Cuculiformes; family Neomorphidae; genus Tapera; species Tapera naevia. Next base: position 7,093,335 of record JAUMJJ010000156.1, read on the forward strand.
CCCAGGGTGTAAATGGACAAAGCACTGCAGACTGTTCTTCCATCATACTTCCATGTTTTCCTGTTTTAAGGGCATTAACTCCTATTACTAACAGATCAAGACCTAAATAAACTGGAGTGAGAGAATTAAGTGGAGGGGAAAAAGGGGTAAAAAGATAACTTACTGAAGAAAAACTAGGCAGAATGGGATTACAAGACAAAAATCCTCTCCCTGGGGATCAGAAGTCTCTGGCTCACTCCTTTGACAAAAACCTCAACCACCTTTCTTCCATGTCAACACCATGCTAGTTTCCAGAGTTCTTAGTGCCCCTGTCTTGACACTGTGAGCAATTGTCAGTGGTGTACTTTGTAGCAAACAGAAACTTCTGTGACTGAATAATACAAATAAAAGATACTACTGTAATTGGTTTAGGCATGGAATGATTAAATAACTTGAAATTTTGTTGGGTTAGGAGGAACCTTGTCTGTCAGTGTACTTTTACTCGGTTTTTGGAAGCTTAATAATCATTCTTACTTTTAATACCATCAAAGAAAACTACAGTGAGGGCATTTTAATGCATTGATGTTATCAAAGTTGACTGAAAACAAAAGATTTGTTCCCTGCTTTACCTGAAATGAAAGATTCTACTGTCTTATCAAGCTGGGATCTGACCTTAAGGATAATTCTGCTTAAAGTAAACTTGTTGGAGGGACACTGTAAGTATCATAATGTCTATGCAAAAGTGGAATGCTCTTGACAAGTTACAATTTTTCATGCAGTTTTCATAGCAGGCTGTTTTCAGACCTGGTCACTAGTGTAGAGAACATATATGTTTTTAGTGCAAGACTACTGATATATAACACATTGCAAATTAGGCCCTTTTTATTATGAATGTAGGAAAAGAGAGCTTACTTCTCTTCTTATTTTTGCTCTTGCAGGTTCTGGTAATATAGACCAGATGGAACCATTATGTGTTGTAGCCTATGTGAAGTAGATGATCAGGCTAATTGAACTTTTCTAAATGAGCATGTTTTCATGTATGCAAAAAGATATTATCTGTAGCTTAATAACTTAACAATCTCCCCAGGCAAGCTGATTTCAGCAGCGATATTGTCTATATGAGTGCTAGTAACAGGACAGCTTTACCACAAAGTCTTTCTGTAGTCCCCTTGCCTTTTACTGTTCCTAACTTGAGCCTTCTAGTATTGTTTTTCTTTCTTTTCTCCTCCTTTTTTTTATTTTGTTTGTTTCCAGTCTCTAATCTAGTTATCCAAAGACATATTTTCAGGTACTGATACTATTAAAGCAATCCATACTGCATGCAGAAAATACTGTGATTCTAATTTGATGTAGAAATGTTTGTTTAGTGCTTTCTCCATCTCTTACAACCTTTCTCAGTAATTAATTTGATCTTTAAAAATATGTAATCTTATGATACAAGTTGCTTAGTTTTCGTTCTTAGCTGTTGAATAATGTTATCTTTAAGTGGTATATTTTTAAGTGCCCTGAATTACTGTGGTGTGTGTCTAGAGGCTGCAATTAAATTACTTCCAATTTTTCTTTTAAGCCTGCAACTTGATACTGTCTTTTTGCCATTTATGCAAGAGACTTATACTCTTTTAATTAAAGTGCTTCTGAAGAGCCGTTAAGATTTGTCTGTGAGCCCTCTACATTTAACATCACCTTTCTGAAGCTGTAGATTCCAGACTGGAAAAAAGAGTGGGAGTTATGTGATTTGCAGCTACACAGACGAAATAAGTTAGTGTCCGTTTTCTTAAGGAAGACTTTTCTCATTGATTGCACTGTAGATCACATGAGCTAGCCTCTGTAACAGTGGAAGGCAGGTCCAGTGACTTTGCTATATTAATACTGTAATTTCACCAAAAAGAAGAAAACGTCCTTACATATGTGCCAGCTGGCACAGAAAAAGTTCTGTGTGCTTTGTCCCCTTCCCTCTGTACATGTAGTCTTAAACATTTTTTCAAAGTAGCTGATGCTGGTGAGTTCTCTCACATTTGCTGTATTGGTATCCTTTCTACAGTGTTTACTTCTGACTTGCGTGAGAGCTAAACTTAGGCTCGAGACATAGAAACCCAGTACAGCACCGTGTTTATTGAGATGAATTTCCTAGCCACCCGGTGTTCGATTTCTGTCCTCTTGCTCGCAGCACGGACAGCGTTGCTGAGGCCACTGTTCAGCTCATCAGCTGGGAAGGGGAATGGGATGGGGACCTGGTTGATCTCTTCTCTGCAGGATGTCTTGAGTTATAACTTTCTGTGTTTGACCTTACAGTGTGTTGAAGAAATGTGCCTAGAATGTACTAAAGATAGCAAAGCATCAGAGATATTGTATAGGGCAGTGGTGAGAACTCATCTACACTATTAGGTGTCATAATGCTGGTCAGACTGTACTTGATGCGACATATGGCTCCACAGATGATGTAGGGCTTGTTGCATAGGAAGAAATTGAAAGAGTTTAGCATGTTTCCTCTATTAAAAGAGGCCAGGGGAGAATATTTGCTATGTTATTGAAGGCTGTGTTTCTCCTGCAGCAAGTGTTCTTAATTTTACATCCATTTGAAACCTGAAATTAAATTTGATCCATATTATACTTGTTAAAAGCAAAACAAAGACCTTGGCGCCTGTAATTGGCACCACAGCTGTTTATAGTAACAGCTGACTTCACAGTATTTGGCGTAGCAGGGAACACCAGAGGTACATCTTCCATTCCCACTCCCTTTTATTAATGGAGAAAGAACAAAGAGAGGATTCATACTTGAAAGGCATGTCTTGATATATTAATGGGGTGTTTCTGCTGGTCTGAAGCATACAGCGCTAAATGTTTAAAGAGCTTAATTTTGTGTTTTCAAGCAATATTTTTACAACTCTAAAAACCCTTTGCAGGATCTACATATTTTTGGACAAAAATCCTTGCACATGGATAGCCTCCACTGTAAACTATGGAAACAATACATAGTTTGTGGGGAGGGAGGAGTGTGTTCCAAAGATTCCTCCAAAGAGGAGCCTGGTTTGTTTAATATCTATTAGAAAGGAATCTTTTCAGTCAGCTGGCAGTGGGTTACTGTCCAATGTAAAAAGGCTTTTTCTGATCTATATTCTTATTCGAAGTACAACACTTGGAGAATATCATGTTTATTATGACCAGATTTTAGTAATGCCTTTAATATGCAAAAAGTATTCCTGTGTTCCATCCAGTGGATTTCATGTACAGTCCATGATCATTGCTTCTACTCTACAGTTTCAACAGGTTCAGACAGATACCAACAAGTAGATCAGGTAAGATTAATGCAAGAGATTAGAAAAAGAACTCAGTTGTCCAGTATTGTTTGTTTAGCAAAAGGTTTTGTCTGTGTATGCGGTGAAGGAGGAAGGACCCTTGAGATGAGCAAGTGGAGGAAGGGAGTGTTAGTTTGCAGAATGTTTCTTTTCGTGTGAGAAAATTGAGGAAGAGAGTGTTAGTTCTTGATATGCATTAAAAAAACAACTTTGTATTTGTCAGGAGATTAAAACATTGCAATAGTTACAAAGTTCCTGTGTGAGTGGCAGATGGCTTGTTTTCACATCTCACGAAGGAGACACTGTTGCATCCAGGTCTCACTAAGGGTCAAGTCTTTTATTCAGAAAAATCTTAATGAAAATATCAATGCAGAAATGATTCCTCCTAGGAGGTCTTCCTCTTTTGTCTCTCTGCATTACAATGTACTGTGAAAGCACATCTTCTTTCTGCGTCTTCTTCCCATTTTGTCTGGGGATCTTCTTCACTGCTCCCCTGCAGAGCCTGATAATTATATTGCTGGCTGTTGACCCTTGACAGGTTGTGTACAGAAGAGCAATGACTGTCCCTGTGCTGGCTTCTAAGTCTTTCAGAACAATACAGTTTACTTCCTAGAGTTAGCTGTCATTCTTATAAACTGGGCTGGTATCTTTTTTTGATAGATATATTTGGAAGGCAAAAAGCCCCAGGAATTTTATTTGTAAAAGCAGTAAGTATTTATCAGTATCTTCAAGTATTATTCTAATACCAGTGCTAACCCTTGGAGTTTCTTGGCAAACTAAACAAAATGCTGGCTTAAAAGCCATTTTCCATGCTTACTATTTAGGATTGTCACTGGGGTTTTATTTTTGTGTTGTTCACTTTACAGTGAGAAATATATTATCAGTGGAAGGATCTTTCTGAAAGAGAACTAATGAAAACCCTTATATTGCCTGAAGAAGTGTTTCTTATGCGACTGTACGTAGACTCTTACATTCTTCAGAATGTCCATTCTGAATAAAATCCACAGGGCATGAGTTCACAGAGCAAGTCTTGGTCCCACTCTGTGAAAGCCGAGTGTTTGACCAGAATTAACTGCCTTGAACCCATTGTGTTTGAATTACTTGTAGAGAATAACATGTTTGTGTACAGTGGACTCCTGTGCAAATGCCATGGTAATAACCAAAGGTACTGTGCCTGGTGGAAAAAAATGCCAGCTCTTTGGGAAACAGAGAATGAGAATGAATGTGAGGAGGCAGGGAGAGGAACAAAAATGCTGGCTGTCATGGGGATTTTCTTTTGTGGCTTTTATTTTCTTGCAGTAGGTTGAGGGGAGTGTGAAAGTAGGGCTTAGTGTGAAGGCAAAGATGGAGTTGTTTTTCTTCTCAACCCAAAGACCTATGATAATATTTTAATACTTACACTGGAGCTCCTTCGTATAAATGGGGTCATTGCTGAGCTGCCAGACCTCTTGCTTTGTGAGATGACACATTAATACTGCGCTTATTGGAGCAGGTTCTTCAGTCTTGTGCAGGTTGTTTTCCATGTTACAGCAAAAAGATCTCTTTGTACTTTCTGTTCTCCTTTACGATTATTTTTTGTAAGTGGGAGAAGCTGGAAGTGTGTCTCCTTGGACCTTATCAGAGGTGCTTTTGATGATGTTCCAGAGGAGAGTGTCCTTGTCGGGTTATTAAGACATATTCTTCAGCTCTGTGTATCCCTTGTACTGGTTTGGGGTCAAAAGGTCAAGCTTCACCTCAGATCCTCTGGTAGCAATCAGTGCAGTCTGTGCCAATACCACCACCTCAGGCTTGACAGACCTTCTGAAAGAACCTGTGTCAAGATATAGAGAGCAGATGGAAGAGAAATACTGTTTGTTTTAGCAAGGTAGTGGGTGAGAGATAAAGAATGGAAAGGGTTCAAATTCCTCTGCTTAATTGAATTATATTATCACTACCTAATGTTCTTTTAGTGTAGAAGATTTTTTTATGTAATACAGATTCAATCCTTTGTTTATTTTTAAATCTCATGGGTTTAGGAAATGTACCGACCTTAATTTGCCAGTTCTAGTAATTAATTCTAAGAATCAGCAACGATCTAACACTCTCAGCTTTTGTTCTCAGTAAGTTCCTCTGCCCAAGTTATTCTGGCCAGCTTTCACTCCCACAGCATGCTGACTCTTGAGAAACAGCAAGCATTTACATCTTCCTTTTTCATCATTTCCAAAATCCAGATAAACCCCACTTCCCTGGAGATTTTTCTTGATTCTTCTTTAACTGCCTCTTTGCTGGATAAGCCCCATTTAACACTCACCTTTATGTTCTTTAGGCAGATAACTCTTATGTAGGGCAAAAGGTCTGACCTGCCTTGCCTTAGAGGATCGTTTCACCTGCTAACAAATCTGTGCTCCTGCCTGCCAGAACTGCTTGTCCCATGGCTGGCAACCACATGAAAACTTCTCCTGCATTCCCAGCTGCTGTCTCCTGTCTGCAGACCTAGGCAAGCACCATCCTTAGCTCCAAATGTTGTTCACCTCACGTCACCTCTCTGGGCTCACCTCCCATCTGCTGCTAGGATTCTGTTATGTGTGAGTCAGGGAGGACCAACCTTAACAAACAGCAGACTCCAAAGTTAGGGCTTTTGCAGATTGTATCATCAACCATGGAGTGTCTTTGTATCACTGTGAATGAGACACAAAGGTGGTGAGGTTTTTCTTTTTTGTTGGTTTTAAAATGATGTCGTTCATCTGTGTATCTGACTTCTAATCTCAGAGCTTGGTATCTTTGGGTTAGTTATGTAAGTTTATATATGAATGTTTGAAACTACAGGGTTTCAGACAAGAGATTGTCTTTTGCAAGCCAAGTCCCTTGCTGGTTGCTTATTTATTCAGGGCATGAAGCTTGCACGCTACTTCAGACTAAAAGGTGTATTCCAGGTCACACAACTGAAAATAAGTGCTTGTTCTACTTCTGTGAGGGGAGAACTGGCTGAGAAGAGGCAGAGTATGAATGTTTCCTGCATTTTGTTCTTATTTTGAAGAACAAACCAACCTAGAAATGTTGAGGGGTAAAGAGAGGGAGAAAGCTCCTCTGAACTTCATGAATGTTGCTCTGGATATTCTCAATAAATGCCTTTTATTTGCTGTAGTTTTGCAGTAGAAGCCAAGCTCAGTAGTAAACAATTACTTGCTAAAATACTGACTAGCAGGTATTTAATTCCCTGGAAAATCAAGGAAGGGTAGTGTTTGTCTTTATCTGGCATATCAGCAGATATTTCCTCTATGTAAGCACCAGGTGGCATTCTTACCATGATTGTGATCAGAACTTATTATTTTCCATTTCAGTTTTTTAAATCTCATCTTATATCAAGATGAATACAAATATTTCCTTTTCAGTAACACGGTTTTTGGTCTCTGTCAAAAAATACTGGCTTGGTTAAAGCCTGGCTGATGGTCTAAGATATTTTGGTACCCAAAGAGGAAGATTCTATTCAGAACCTTTGTACAAGTCCGTAGGTGTGTAGTGGTGCTGTTACAGTCTGGTATGCAATGTCTGTATCAACCTGTGTTTAAAGAATGTTTTGTTGCTCTTTCTCTTCCAGCCTTTCTACCATTTCATGATCTTGATATCAGTTTCTCTTTGAGGAAAAATCTTGCAAGCCTGATCTTATATGTTTTTATAACCAAATCATGTAATGATTCCTGTAAAAATAAGTACTCTGATTTGCATTTTAATATCATTATATATTTAAATAATTACCGTAAGAAATGTTTCCATAGACTGAGATGTTTTAGAATTTCTCCTGGTGCTGGTATTTAATAGGAATATTTTTCTTGCTTTTCCTCTAGGTCCTGTCTGCAGTGCATGCGTATCATCTTTTGGGGCAAGACCAGTAACAATTTTCAGTGGCTTTATGGTGGCCGGGGGCCTCATGATGAGCAGTTTTGCACCTAACATATACTTCCTATATATTTCATATGGGATTGTTGTCGGTAAGAAACACTCCCTCTTCATATAGAGACCTAATCTTTATTATTTTGAGTCTTCATTTCTGAATCTGAAATGGGAAACTGGTTCACGGAAGTGGTGGTAGTTTAGGACTTGATTTATCAAGTAATACTTTACTTTGGGGCAGGGAGAGGTACGACACAGTCAGTTTGCTACCATGTGGTGAAAGATACAAGTAATGCATTTGTTCCTCAGGGTTTGGGAACAGTTTGTCCTCTGTTGTTAGAGGTGGAGAAGCTGATGTTTTACCTAAGGGGTGAAATCAAGCAGGTCTTCTGCAGGTTTTAAGTGCCAATCTTAAAAGAATTACATCTCTTCTGGAATTTTGTCTTGTACTCATTCTAATTTGATAAATTAGACATTATTAGTGAGCAATGTTGTTCTCCACATAACTGGATTGAACCTAAAATGCTGTGCTAGGGACATGAAAGTGCTGTTCTCCTAGCAGGTGGTGACCTGCCCCTTGTGCTGCAGAGGGCTGCTACGGGTGGTTTATCAAATTAACTGTGCCAGGAGTCCAGGCTCCTCTCTGGTCAGCAGGGACCCAGCAGCATGCTGGCTCGGGCACAGTGCCACTTGGATGCAACTCTGCTGTTTTCTGGGGCCAACCCCTGGACTGAAAGCCATGTAACCCTTCCATGTAGCACGGAGCCCGAGCTGGTGAACTCAAACTCAGCCTGCTCCATACAGGTTCTGCAGTCAGGGATGGTCAGGGGAGAGTGGAGTGGGACAGTGCAGACAGCCTAGTGGCCCTGTCAACGTGAGGCTGGTGGGGCTGGTGCTGAGCCAGAGAAAAGTTACCTCTGTGCCCAAGGTACGTTACTGTATTATCTGGTGAATACAAAGGGGCATTACTTTCCCAGAGTATGTTGCATGCTGTATTTCTGATTCTCTTTCTTAAGGACTTGGATGTGGCCTTTTGTATACTGCAACAGTTACCATCACTTGCCACTATTTTGACAAACGCAGAGGCCTCGCGCTTGGCCTGATTTCAACAGGTATGACCTTTAATTGTCATCTCCAATTTTTCAATTCTAATGCAGCTACCATTATCCTGGCAATAAAAATATTTTTCTCTGTTAATTCCCGAAGTAATTCTTAAGTCAAGACGTCAGTACCATGTTCATTGACATCTGTTCATTAACAGACAAAAATCAAGCTTCAGATAAAATAATAACTACACTTACTGCTGTAAATTATGGGTTATCTGTATAGATGAGGAAAGGATATTCTCTAAAACAAAAGCAGACTCATGAGTAGCTCGGGCTGTATGCCATGAGTAATAAGAGGGGAAACTTTCCGTAGAGCTCTGTGTTTCTTACACAGAGTCAGAGGTGAGAAAGAAATTGGAGATGTAGGATATGAATGCTGGATCACAGTAACCTCACATTAATTATATCTTCAAAAGAGCAGTTACAGCTCGGGCTTACATTTTTACCAATTTTTCCTGTTGAATTTAAAAGGAGACTAAATTCTGAAATCTTCTGAAAGCTCATCCCGGCTTTTTGTCCATGTAAAGGTGTCCTAAAAAAAATGAACCTCTGATAATACAAGGAAAATTCTTTGAAGGGTGAACAGTATTTCTCACCCTTTCTCTGAGACTTCAGGTTGTGTCATGTTGTTCTTCACACTAAGAGGAATTGCTAAATTAATGGACCAAGTAGGAACTGTTGAAGAAGGCTGTTTTCCCATGCCTTGCTTTCTGCTTTCTGTGTTGTATGGAGTCTTTCCTCTCATCTCTTCTCTTGAGTAGCTGTTAATGAGGAGATGCCTGGTCAGTGCTGTGTGATATTAATACCATACCATACCAGTGGAATAAAGGGGCATTTGTGCACGAATGTTTCCTGGAATCATTTTCAGTGGCTTTTGTTGGGATTCCAGGAAGTTTGCCTTAATGCTTGATCTTATTGAGCCCTCATTAATTTTAGTACCTAGAGCACAAAACAAGTCTGAATTTTATAATTATTTTGCCCTGTGTTTATCAGTGAAGTATGTAAATAGATTTTATGGAACCTAGAGACAGTCTTCAGCAAAACGTTTTAATTTAAAATTTGTCTTCAAATTGACTTGAAAAAACTATATTTCTGAATGGGACATCCATTGATTACAATGGGATCTATGCTCACTTCCTCTGAGAGCCTTTTCTTTAAATTGGCGGGATTGCTCTTCAGTGTTTTCTTCTGAATATTTCTGAGCTGCATGTTTGGCCCTGCAGAGCTTCAGAAATGCCTTTGAAGTGAACTCACACTATGTGAGCCCCTCTCCTTAGACACCACGCAGTCAAGGGCTATTTCTAGAAAGGCTCTTGGTGAACCCCTGCTTTGTTTCTGCATTAGAGGAGGAACTTGGCGGTGAGTAGTAGAAAGGGGAAAACGTTGGTGTGTGAAATTCTAGCTGTGCTAACTCGAAATGGTACCTGAAGGGATACATGTATCGCTTAGTTGTTTGATTTTTTGGTCAGATATAGTATCAATCTTACATGTTTCTAAAGTGTCTGCTAGTGTTAATCATCAATAATTGTTCAGATATTTTGAAAGGCTTTTTGTTTTGTGGGTGCTCAGTAAAGAAACTGTAACTTCAAGGGGGATGATAACTCACCAGATCATTAGACTGGGGAGAGAGGCACAAATCACTTACCATTCCTGTGGCAGTGTATTTGTAGCTGCTGTGATGTAGAAGTTTGTTAGTGTTGAAGACTGTTCTTATTAATTTTAAATTTGTCTTACTTTCCTTTTGCAGGCTCAAGTCTTGGACTCTTTATATATGCAGCATTGCAAAAAGAACTTATCGACCTATATGGACTGGATGGTTGTCTGCTAATAGTTGGCGCACTGTCTTTAAATATATTAGCATGTGGCAGCCTAATGAGACCATTGGAGTCACCTGCTTCTCCTCCAGCAGAAAAAACAAATGTAGACAAAGTCCCAGATCAATATTTTGTTTACCATGAGAAAGAAAAGACTGTTGAAGAAAATATAAGCATCCTCGAAAAGGGCTACATTGATGAAAAATGTGCAAACAATATGCCTGATTTCAAACAGGATAGCATTTTAAATAAGAATGTATTAAACTCAATAAATGTAAATGAGAAAGACACTTACAAAAAGAAAGTTGTAGAACAGACAAACTTCTGCAAGCAACTCGCCAAAAGGAAATGGCAGCTCTATTTGAATTACTGGGAGGAAACCATCGTTCTTTTTAAGAACAAAGTATTTTCAGCTCTATTTGTTGCCATATTGCTCTTTGATATTGGTGGATTTCCTCCTTCTCTGCTCATGGAGGATGTAGCAAGGAGTGCAAATGTTAATGAAGATGACTATCACATGCCCCTTATTTCCATTATAGGCATCATGACTGCTGTTGGCAAACTTACCTTAGGAATACTGGCAGATTTTAAGTGGGTTAACACTTTATATCTATATGTAACTACCTTACTAATGACAGGAGTGGCCTTGTTTGCAATTCCATTTGCCAAAAGTTACCTTACATTAGCGATACTTTCTGGGATTTTAGGTTTTCTGACTGGGAACTGGTCGATTTTTCCATATGTAACAACAAAGACTGTGGGAATTGAGAAACTGACTCATGCGTATGGGATATTGATGTTCTTTGCTGGACTTGGAAATAGCCTCGGACCACCAATTGTAGGTAAGGTCAATGTAGGTATTATAAAATGAATGTGAGCTCATCAGGCCCAGACAGAATTGATTTGCTTGCAAGTAGTTCTAGTTGGTACTAATAACAATGGAAAGATAAAATAAAGGTCTTCAACAAAAATTAAAGCCCGTTTTGCTTTAGCTGGCCAAGCTGATTGAGTTCTGGTTTTGGCTTTGATGAAAAACGCGTTTCATGTCTTAAATGGTCAAACTGCATTTTAGATTTGGCCTGTTTCCCCCCCTCCCCGATGATGTTTCTCTAACTGACCGTGCTGTGTTACGTTTAGCTCCTCACTGATGCATTTCTCTCTTATTTTCACCCTTAGGTTGGTTTTACGACTGGACGCAGGAGTATGACACTGCATTCTATTTCAGTGGCTTTTGTGTCTTACTGGGTGGATTTCTTCTGCTGTTGGCAGCGTTGCCCTGCTGGAATGCCTGTGCCAATCAGAGCTCAAAGCTGCCTCCAAATTCTTACTCCTACAAAGTTGCATCTAGTGCTTAGGTGACAACTGGAAAACACTTTGCGCTTTTTTATATATAGCAAAGTATTTTGATAATTTTCCACTTATTTATGAAGCTCAAAAATCCTCTTCCACTAGAAAAATTCCATTGTTCCTTATTGTTCAGTTCTTTTTTCTTTTATTTCTTTTTTTTTATTTTATTTTTTAGAACAGTCTTATTTTGTCTACTGTGCACTATGTTTTCAACCTTTGTCTACTGTAATTTCCTTTCACCCTGTAAGGGGTATGTTCTGCTGTATTACCAACTGTACTTTTTTTTTTTTTTAAATGGGGTGGTGCGGGGGAGTGAAAATTTTAAGCAAAAATGAAGACCTGTTCCTTATAGGAGAAGGCTGGTGTTTCTCTCACCTTTTATAGGTCTCCAAGTTGCACAATCAGACTTTACAAAGCAAAAATTTGCCTTATTAGAATGTAATACTGTGGCAAGGTGCTTGTAATATCATGCTTAGATTAACTTCCTGTCTTTTTAAAGTTTCTCCAGTTTACAATGAAGTGCCAGCTGGGGGAGGGAGAAGAGGGGGAACAAAACCAGCCTTGTGTTGTGTAACTGAAGTCGTCTTTATGATGAAAGTAAACATTATTACTACCACTGCAACTAAGAACTATGTTTATAAATAACGCACATTTTGTGAAGTCTGTTTATAAAATTGTACCAAAACCTTTTAAACCAAGGAATAAATATGATTGTTGAAACTATGAAAAGAAATGCTGACTTGGTTATGCAAGTTCATGATCTTTAGGTCAGAGTTGGAGAAGTTCACAGATGAGTGTTTCAAAGCAAGTCATCTGCGGTCTGGCAGTACTGGGGGCCTCTCTTTTTGCACAGGTACAGTTTTATTGGTTGAAGCTGCTGCAGAAAGCTTAGTCATAGAGCTTTCAACAAGGTAGATTTGATGAAAAAAAAAACAAAAAATGTGACAGAAGTGTCATCTTTGCTCTGTCGTTTTTGGAATGGACACAGCAAGGAGGGAAGTTAGTAACAGAGAAAGAAAAAGAGTGATACAGGGATAATAGAAGTAGTATGGGGGGAAGTTGAGGTGGCAGGAGAGCTGCAACATTTGAACACCAAGCAGGCTAATTAAGAGAGCCCCTGAAACCCACTGCCCAGATACTGTCTAGCTGCTGGCTAGCTCTGTGCGTGTGTTGGATTTTTGCCTTTGTTTAGTCCAAGGCCTGAGGTTGGTGTGACACTTTGGGGATCACTGTGTGGGGCTGAAGTCTTTCCTTAGCCAGGCAGGTGCTACAGGATGGCTCAGGTAGCTCCGCACTGCCCTGCGTGCCCTGTCCAATAGCTGTTGCTTCCGTAGCTGCTCCTACACTGAAGATGTGTCTGGTTGCTCTTAGTAGTCACAGAAATCTGTCCATGCACGGCACATCGTGTGTGCTTTGGTTTCTTCCTGTAGATTTAATTTTTAGAGGAGCACACTGTGAAGCCTTTGGAGAGGTTGAAGTTCTTATTCTGGGCTACATCCTGTATGGTTGCCTGTGAATGCCCACGTTGTCAGCAGTACTGTGTGCTTCAGATGTCTGCTATGATTCTGGCTCATAAATAATCCTTAAGATAAAAAACAGGCATGTAATGAGCAACCTTTCTTGTCAAAATGCTATGCACAGAGTTACTGTGTTTGCATACCTCATTAAGCAAGAGCGATGTAGCCTCTAAGTGGGGCAGACATAAGCACAAGTAATGTTCCCTCTTCTGGTCCAAGGTAGGAAAATCCAGCTTGGTTTCAGACAGTGTTTTTGCTGACTTTCTGGGATTCACCTGTGTTTGTATTAAAACCTGACAAAAATAAAGATGCAGTTATTTTGTCTTTATATTTTTCCTCCATTTGTCAGCTGGCTGGAACAACTGTGGGTTGTTTTTTTTTTTCCTGGATTGCTGGTTCAGTGCATGTGGAAAAAATACTGCGTATTCAATATAGGCATAAGTGCAACTCCGGTTCCAAATTGGCACCCTGGGTATCTGATGTGGATTTGCACCCATTTTATGTACTCTGTGGCAGCTATAGTCAGAGCTGACCATGTGCATATAACAGCAATGTTGTATTTTACACATCTTAAAGAAATTGTGGTGATGCGGTGGCTATAATGAGGGTATGTGTGCTTTCAGATTAATATCTTTTAGAGTCTCTCACTTCCTGCCAACAATACAATCTAACTACTTTAAGTATGAAACTGATGTTAAATTATTGTCAGTCTACTTGAAAATATCAGCTGGAATTTATGATTGGGCAACGTGTAGCACACTTTTGCAATGTAAATGGAATCTATTATTAGTCGGCCTGATATGTTTGGAAATATGACTAATGAGCTGTGATAATTTCCTGATGTCACCCTACCCACCAGTGAGGAAGGAGCTCTGGCTGTTGAAGAATTTTGTATTGCCAGTGCAGGCAATAGGAGTTAGGACTCCTAACCATAGCCAGTTAGTTGAGCATTGTGACTGTACTAATCTTGACTTTAATTGATAAACAAGATCTAAAATTTAATGTTTTGGGTTTGGTTTTGTGTTGTTTTGTTTTTTTTTTCTTTTTACTTCTCTGTTTTTTCAGGATTGCTTTCCAAGAACAGATTTCTTGAGTACAAATGTGAGAGCCATTCCTTCTTCTGTCTGGCACGCCTCATTCAATTGGCCCATAGGTTCAAATGTTTTTTGGAAGGTGGCAGGATTATCTGTGCCTCATTTACTTGAAAAATAGTAACTCATCAGCATTGACAGGGTGGTAGAGGTAGGTAGGTACACACTACTGTCGTGCATCCTCTTGAGGTTCATAGCCCCAACAAACAGATCAAGAACAGAAGGAACGAGATGCTTAAGTAATTATTCTTCATTGCTGAAGAAAAGTTGCTATTTATTGTCTAAATTAATTTGTTACTGTGGAGTCAGTCATGAGTAGAACATTTATCTTCTTAGTTGCAAATCTTAAGAAAATATATTGTAGTTACCAAAATACAAGACAAATGGAACTGCAAAGTTTTATTAGATTTAAAGTCTATTCTGTGCCTTGCTCAATTGATGGTCTTTATGGTTAGGTGCAAAATTGATTACATTCCTTTGGTAACTGTTAATTCATCTACATCATCCTAGATTCCTGCATCACTTACTGACATTGAATCCTGTGTTGAACAAGGGTTACAGATCATATGCTATAAAAATTGCTTGAGGTTTTTGCATGACATTAAACTGGCACTGAGGTGGGGCGAGTTTTATGTGAAAGATATTTCACTTAAGGTGTTTCAGGAGGGCAAGTCTGATGAGTAAGTTGGGCTGAACACACTACTGGTCAGATTTAAAATAGTGAAAGATAAATTATACAGAAATGGGACATGTATGTCAAAGAAAGTGACAAAAGCTTCTATGTAGTATGAAATAAAAATCCTTAGATTGAAAGGACTATTTCAGTGATGTGTTGCTATAGACTCAATTATACTGAAGAGACAAATTAAAGACAGGAGAAATAGTCTTTGGAGATGTGCCAGCATGCTCTCTGTTTGACAAAATTGTTTTTTCTTTTACTTTTTTATTTTTTTGAAGAAAGATGCGTGTACTTTTAAATTGAAACAGTTTGTAGAAGTCAATACACAGATGGTCATCTTGTACCATGCTCTATCATGTAACGATTCTGTTGCAGGAACCAAATCATACAATCACAGAGTTGTTTTGGCCGGAGGGGACCTCTAAAGCTCATCTAGTCGAACCCCTGCTGTGACACAGTGATTTCAAGTTTCTCCAAATAGCTGCTTCTGGTTTGCTATTGCTTTCATGGCTTTGTGAGGAGGTCTTGACTTCTTTCTTTTATGTCCTCATTGTAGGGCCTCGTGTTTTCTGCAATAGCTTCTCATGTTATTTTTCTTTATCGTGTCTGTGTTTTTTGCAGCAATAGCTTTAGCTGCCTTTTTTCAATTGGTGGAATATTTGCTTTTTTTTTTTTTCATTAGCACTAAATAAACACATCAGTACAAATCACCTTTATTGGCCTTAAAGTAATTTCATATTGCCAGATTCTAAAGGCCGAGATGACTAAAATGAGCAGCTCACTGAAATTCTTATCCAGAGCTATAGAACTACAATCAAATATGACTGGTGTGAATGCAGATTTCTCAACTTCTCTGCCTGCAGATGCTCAAGACTTCATTTGGTGAGGAATGGGGATCTTGTGCACATATAAGGAAGAGTTGAAGACAGGACAAGTCTTTGGCTTTGGAGTCTCACTGCTGTTCTTTCTCCTCTTTGGATCTCCTTTGTCAGGTGCAGCTGGGTGTGCTGCAGTGTAAGGTGAGAGGCAGGAGAATTGCCTGCCTGGAGCCTGAGATTTAACACTTCGGTACCTCTGGTCTTCTCACTTAGCATGCACAAGGAGTATCGTGCAACGTTCAGTCATCAAATATGTACCTTGGGAGTTTTCAGGGAAGCCTTCCTGCACCTGTCCCTCATTGACTCCCAGTCCTGCTGTGGAGGGATTACAGTGAGTTTTCCAGACCATAGTTTCTAGTTGTATTTCCTGCCAGTGGAAGTGATTGCTTTAGGCATGCGACAGTGCGTCGTTGTGGGTGCTCCTGGAGATGCTTTTCTTTGTAACTGAAGTCAGCTTGGCGTTTTTGCAGCGTGGGCAGATGTCACCTCCAGCAGAACAGATCATGGTGCGCCAGAGTGCACAAATGAAAGCAGCTTGGAGCAATTTCTTTGTAAGTTGCTCTTGCAGTTGTGCCCCTGTGTGGTGAGACTGCAGCAAATATTGCTCCCCGCTGGCCTTTGGCTCTGAGCTTAATCTTACTTGGTTGTAGTTACACTTAAAAAAACATTTTCTTTTAGTTCAAATTAATATTGTTTTTCCTCCCCTGTTTCTCTTATTGCAGGCAGAAAAATCATCCAACTAACTCTTTCTTCCTTTCCTGGTGTCACTGCTCATGTTGAAAGTAAACATGTTTTCAGTGATTAACAGAATGACTAGGAAATGTTGCTGAGTAACAAGATGAATACCTACGCCCCTGTTTTGTAAATGGCCAGTGCTCTGACCACCTCTATATTTACAGATAATATCTAAACTGTGTGTGGGTTTTGCGATTTTAACTTTAAAATTTGATATATGACATGCATATCAAGTTGTATTAGGTCGTGCTGTCTTCTGTTGGAATCAAATTACTTTGCTGTTTAATTAAAAGGTCCCTGGGTCAGCATGGCTGCCTGCCTGCTTTGCATTACTTAGGGGACCACCTTTGCAAATCGGGATAAATGAAATCATTCAGCGTGTCTTGAATTACAATAAATACTGTGTATGAGGTTATTTAAGGGTTCATAAAAATGCTTCAATTAATTAGTATTTGCTTCAAATAAAACAGGGTTATGTGGATGTGTTGTCAAGGAATAAGTGACAAAAAAATTACATTGCAAAACTGGGCTTGACAATCTGCTGTCTCCCCAGGTATACATTACAGGTAACAAGTCACTGTTTTGGGTGGATGAGCATTTTGGCTACCAAGAAGATTCCTGGGAGAGAGATGGGAAAGGAAACTCCCACTGAGCACAGTATTACCTTGTTGCTTCAGAAACAGGAGTCTTGAATTTCCACATGATGGACAGAATTGCTGAAAACAAGGTTTCAGCATCTTGCCCAGAACTGGAAAGCTTGATGAAGCTGCTACTGCCATCTCAGTTTCTCAGCAGGGAGGATCTCCCTTCTGAGGGTCTTCCACCTCTTTTGAGTTTTCTCTAATTTTGCTCAAGAAGTAGTATCACAAGGAGAGTTAATTGAACTTAATAGAGAGGAGCGACTAATCTGAAGCAATATTGAATCAGCAAGGACCAAAGGTATTGAAATTCTATGCCATTGGAGAAATACAAATAAAAACTGACCTCTGCCTGACTTTTACATAGGCTAGGACAGTGTCCATGGTGCAAGATGATGCTGAAGCCTCCATTTACCATATTCTTTGTCTTTTTTTTTTTTTTTTATAATCCCATTACAAGTGCTGTGCGATCTACAGGCACAAAGACCAGCCATATTTTATTTCTTTATAGCCCTTCAAAGATTTCTTCAAAGAGGTAATATTGTCTTGGAACTGTAGTTTTTATGCAAAATGGCAGTATATGGTGCCTGAAAAAACTGCTTCAGCTGCAGATTCATAGACTGTGAGCAGTCTGGAGTGGAAGTTGGAAGCTACATTTCCGGTCAGCCATGGGAAGCTGTCAGAAACTGGTGACCAGTTTGTGGGTGGAACCTCACAGGAGATCTATCTTTCTGGGAGGATGATTTGGGCTGCAGGAACTGGTCTGGTACCTGTAACTTTTGCTAAAACTAGTCCAACAATTAAAATTCTCTATGAAAATAAGCAGATAGGGAGCAAACCATGAGTATGAAAAAATTGTGTTTCTTTTTGTGTTTTGCTTTTTCAGTTTTCTGTTTCTTGGAGAGGTAAACCTGGAATCAGTGAAACCAAAAGAAAATCCTCTGTATTTATTATTTCCTGGTTACATTTAAATGCATGAACAGTAATTGTTAATCAACTGAACTGTGTTGCTTAAGCATTGCTGTAGTGCCTTAGCATAAAATCCAGGTGCTCTTAACCACGTATGAAAAAACCTGCAGCAGAGGCTGAATATTTTTTTGAGTCAGTCTGCACTCCAGTGCTGTTGCAATATTAGAAATAATGTCTTCTAATGTTGTAATCCACTTTGAAGGGGAGAAGATGTTGCTTAAGAGATGTGAACAAAGGATTTTTCTGATCTTTCTCCCTCTGACTGAAGAAAGTGAGATGAAGCAACCATCAGTAAATGACAAGGAAAGACGCATGGAAGGAAAAGTATCTTTTCTTACAAATACAAGTTTTCAGCCCAATCCCCTAATCCCATGACTTTTTTTTTTTTTTTTTTTTTTTTGTGCAAACTGCACCAAGAAGCAGATGGAATATTTGCCATTCTGGCAGGGATGATAGACTCTGGGGAGGGAGGGTAGACTTCTCCCCATGATGTATATATTTCTGTGTTTTTTCCCAGTCAGCGATACTGTATACACTGGCATATGAACTCAAATAAGGAATAGTGGTGGGACTGTCTAGTTGCAGAATAACCCTTGTGTCTGTGCTTAGTTTTTACCAGACAAAGGCTTTACTGGGTGCAACTCTACCTTGAGCTACTTTGGATGTACTTTTCCTCTCAAATTTACCTTATATGTCAAATTTTGGGATTTGTTTTCACTCAGTTAAAGCCCTGAATATAGAGTTCAGTTATCAGCCTTCTTCGTGTGTAGTTTGAACCTCATGATACAGACTGAAACAAGGTTTAAATAATTTGTAAGGCCTGAAAAAGTGCTTCCTTTGCCTTATTACAATAGTTTTCAGCCCGCAGTTATTTTTGCTGATGCTACGCTCTTTAGCAGCAACAGCAAGATAGTGCTTTTAGATAATGAAGTAATACTGAATTTTCAATCCTGATTTGTTTTCCCTGCAACAGCATCAAGAGATTTAGGTGTCAGGTGGAGATTAAAGGAAGAAAATGAAATCCAAAACAGGGAGCAGGGCAAGACAGGCTCCAATTCAATCTTCACAACGTTTCTCTCCAAGAGGAGAAGAGTATCGACAGTGACCGACCGGTCACTTGCCCGTTGCTTTTGCTTCTGCAAAGCTGCCAAGGAAGAATGCAGATTTCTGCTTGCTTTTCAGAGCCTTTAAAAGAATAAATGGTGCTGCAGAGTCTAATAGGCTGGGGAAAAGAAAAAGGCAAGCATGCAGTCTGAACATGTGCCTCCCACTGTTTTCACTGGGCAGTTCTCCACATGCCTGTAACTCAGCTGCCTGGAAATAGGCTCTGCTGAGACACCACAGGACACCACTGTATCCCTTGCCAGAGATCAGGGCAGATAGAGGGAAGCAACTCCAAGCTTGCCAGGTGGGTTAATGTTGTGCTGTGTTTACAGTAACGAAGAGCCTTGCTGTGACTCAAGAGATATTTGCTGAGGCATGGCACAGGACTAATGTGTGCTTGGCTGAAGGAGAAGGGAGCAGTTCCCTTGCGCCTGCTTGATGATGAAGGCAGAGATGCCCCTCTGTCATGGGACATCTCCTGAGGAGAACCTAAGCAGAAGCAAAACAAAGTTAGAGAGGATGCTGGTCAGCTGACAAGAGCTTGCTTGGTGGGAGGGACTGGGGTCTGTGTATTCTCTCTGCAAGCACAGTGAAAAGCAACGCATGTAGCAGCAGGGGAGAGCTGCTTTCTTGTTAGGACAGTAACTCTTCCTTTCTGATAATTTGGCTTGGCTAGGAGATGTAGTTGGAAGTCAAAATATTGTGGTGAGAGATGTGTGGCAACCATTCTATAAGTCTGTGCTATGGCTTATAGCAGCTAAGATATAGGAAAATATATATTGATACATTATCGATTTAAATAGAAATACTATATTTTCATGCCTCATTTCTTGCCAATGATGACCTAATATGAGATGCGTTCTTTCCCTGTCTGTACTTCTGTCTTGGTTGCAGCTCATATTTTTGTTTTTTTTTTTCCCATTGTTTGAAATTCACTATAATTTCTTTGCCAGCTCCATATACTTCAAAATGTGCATTGTTTTCCGGAGCTTACTAGTTTTTCAGTTTAAGGTGGCTCGTGGTGAATTGGAATAAAACATACAAGTGCTGCATGTCTAGGGTGGCAATGAAAATGTTCTTTGAAAGCTAAGTTCATCTGATGGAAACTCATCCACACGCATTTGGCCCCAAATGTTTTTTTGTGTCCATTTGGGGATGGTGTTACGGGGCGAATGCACAAGGATTGTCAAGGCTGAGATGGTACAACTGTTGCAACATAGTGCATGTAGCAAATGACCACGCTGTTCCCAAAAGATTGCATAGAGAAAGGAAAAAATACATTCCTGAATGGGACGGTTTTGAGCCTTATGAGCCAAGGAGTAGACAATATAATATTTCTGTTTTCCTTCTGTTCAGACCAATCTCTAGGGCTTTTTAGTGTTTCCAGCCCTACTTGCTGAAGCTGTCAGCTCTCAAGTGTAAGAGGTCAGCACACAGCCAGTTGGCACGGGTTCGTGGGCTTGTCATGATGTTCTATCCTATTTTTAAGAAGGCATATAAATTGCAGTGAGAGCAATAGTGTTCTTACTTGCGCTGGTGCCTTTTCTCTGAGCTCCCCACCCAAAACAAACTGTGCTTTTCAAAACAGTTCTGAACAGTGCCTAGGAGTCCTGTATCCCCTGCTGCAACATCAGCTTCTCATGCCCTTTCATTTTGCAGTGCCTTCTCCAGCCCCTTCAGCTCCCACAGAGTCTGTCTGGCCCTTTTTACACTGTCCCCAGGCCCCAGGGCTGGGGTGGGCAAGAGGTGGTGTTCTATGCTGTGGGTCTTCCAGCTGGGCAGTGCTGATCACCTGGCCAGGGCACATGTGCCCATTTACCTGTTGGCAAGCTGCAAAAAGCAACACTATTAGCTATGAGGTGCTGTGGGATGCTGCCCTGTGGCCTCCTGTTCCACCAGGCTGGTGTATATTTTGATATATGGGAAAAAAAGCTTTTTAAAGCACCTGAAATGACCTAGAGGTTGATTATGTGAACTTGTAATGTCCAGTGTTCTGGATACCACGCAGTCAGTTCATATTCTCCTACATCTACAGCATGATTTAGTGACTCCAGCAGAGCAGTTGCAGAGGATCTGGAGTGTTTTCTACAGATGAAATAAACTTAGTGATGTTTTCATGAGCTGGTTAATTTGTATTTATGGTGTTCTCTGACCTTCTGACACATGGGAAGGGTTTTTCTTCTCTGCAGTTATCCACTTGGAAAAAAAAAAAGCAGAAAAAAACATCTAAACAGTCTAAATATATCAAGGCATCCACACAATTGAAAACAAGACATCACAAATTTTGTTTTAGGTAACGTTAGACACCAAAAAGACAAGCAGTGTGACTGAAACATGGCATTTTTGGGTGAATGAAGCTTTAAACTAAAAACATATAGTATTGATTTTTAAATCAATATATCCTTAAAAAGTTGCTTTGGAAGTTGTCACTGGATAATGAGGAATGTATCATGGGGGATCTGTCTAGGAGTTGCAATTAGATTGAATTTCTTTGCTTCAGGTCAAGCTTTATGCATTTATTTATGAACCCCATGGTGCTGCTCTGAGCCTGAGCATCCAGTGCTCAAAGACTACAGTTTGCAAGCTACTCCTCAGCTGAGATCAGCAGGGCTGCTTTCCCCACTGTTTACTTCCAGTCCAGAGCCACAGCAGCCTCTCCAGCTGGATCCGGGCCACGGCAGGGAAAGCAGCAGGCAGGACTGCCCACACTGCATCCCCACTGCGGCCTCCCTGTGGGACACGCGCTCCGGCTGCTCGACTCTTGCCCACCAAGAAGGGCTTTCTTTCCCTTTTGGCTGGATGCTTGGAGGCTCCCAAAGCTGAGACACAGATCACTAGGTTAGCAGAACAGGCTGCTTGCATTTTGCAGAGTTTTCCTTCAAGTGAACCGTGAAGCCTCGGTTAATTATTCTTCTTGCTGCTACTGTTTTTCAGCGCTGCTGACAGTGGATTTACCTCTGCCCTCTCCCACAGAGATCCTGTTGTTCTAAACGCTTCTGTAAAAAACTTGTTTTGATAGGAAGAAAATTGAACTTTTCTGTTTTCCTTTCATGTTTATTCTTGCTCTATTTTTTTTAGGTGTCAGCAAGCCTCCATAGCAGTCCTTTCAAGAGCTAGAGGCCATGCCTAGTGAAGAGAGTACAAAAGCAGCCCCCAAGGCTCCCCAAGCCCCTCTCACTGCCTAGGTCAGGGTGCTGCCTCTCCTTGCAAACCTTCCCCTGGGTGTGGGGGAGGCCAAAATTTTGGTTTTAATGTGGCCCTTGAAGTCAGGGTGGCTGCTCAAAGTACCACACATCCTGTTCTTGTAGCTGAAGTCCTGCAGGGGCTGACTTTGATCTTGAGGTTGTGAAGGAAGGGTTTGGATTGCAGCTACGCAGTATGAGCAGTTGTATGTTTAATTTATGCTGCCTATGGCCATCTGCTCTCTGTACAACAGCAATGCAAGGAAAAAATCACCCCTCTGACCTGTGTTATTGAAAATCCTGTCCAGGGCTCAGGTCTTCTTGCAAGCCTCGCGTGCCCTCTAGCTGTTGCAGATTTTGTGGGAAACAGAAATACCTTCATTTTATATAATCCTTGGTGAATTTTGCTTTTGATCCTGATGGGCAGGTCTTGAAAACAAATTCTTCAATAATTACAGTTAGAGGAGCAGTAGGGACCGAGCACCTGTTTGCAGTCAATGCTGCCTTGTTTATCCTGGGGTGATCCAACAAGAAAAAATTGTGCTTGCTTGCTCAGGCTGGGAATTTATTGCTTTAAAAGGTATTTGCCTAGAGTTTACACGTTCAACTGAAGCAGGTGCAAGTGACATGTCAGCAGGATGATTCCTATGACACCTAGGAAGATGGAGGGTGGAAATGTGCTGTGGAGCAGGAAACAAAGAATTAAAAAATTGATTATTTTTAAAATATTTTCTTTTGCACAGGCCTTTTATGATAGGTTTCTCTGCAGAGAGCAAATTGCTGCCAGCCTACAAGCATGGTTAGCTGGGACACTGGTGGCTCTGAGTGCCTCGTACTTTTACGTGTGCCAAACGGACCCTGTGGAAGTGGGGGAGCTGCTTCTGCTCCAGTGATAAAGTATGTGAGGGTGTGGAGGGTGAGAAAACATTGTTTATGGTGGCTGGAGGGCAGAGTGGTGGGGCATAGACTTTGAATGCAGCAGGGGAGGAGATGTTGCATCTCAAAATGCCCCTACGTCCTCTCAGATACAGATGGTGGACAACATAGTGCTGTGACAGAGAAGGGCAGTCACACCTTTAGGAATGGGAGGATCAGCTCATTTTCTTCTCTTTTTTTTTTAGCAGTCACTTTTATGTGGAGCAGTTTTGGGAGGCAGCACCATCAGCGTTGGCACTGCCCGTGGGCTCAATAGCTTTGAACTGGCTTAGCTGTGGAGTGGCTGATGTCCTAAGGTGGCAGTACTGGAGGGGTTAGAGCGGAGACAGGACCCCTCAAGCAGCCACAACTGTAGGGTGGGTCCAGGTGGAGCACACCTGCAGTGGAAGGGCCAGGCTGCCTCTGCCCAGAGTGCTGGGGAGGACTGCTGGGCAGACACCAGCAGGTAGCCAGGGATGAAGTGTGGAGAACTGGAGGGGTGGAGGTCCCTCTTGCTCTTTTGGTGGAGGTTGGGCTGCTGGGCAAGGTGACACCTGCCCCCAGTTCAGCCCAAGGGCAGAGCAGGTGAGGGAGCCATAGGTAGTGGTGGTATTGAGGAGAGGGCTGAACTCTGTGTGCTGCTGGCCAGAATGGGCTTGGGGAGAGCCAGACATGCTTTGGGAATGGCCCATGCACTCTGGAGGAAGCAATCAAATGCCCATCTCACTAAGTCAGCCAGCCTTTTTGGGAGCATGGCAAGGTAGATGCATATTTTTCTGAGGGCTGGAAAGCTGACGTCTGGAGCAAGCAGAGGTGGCAGCGAGAAATTTTTGTCTAGACATGAACCCTTCTCTTTAGGGATTTAGCCATGTCCTGGCTGCACCTGGGTGCTGGGTGTTGGCATGCCCTGATATGAAGGCGAGGCTATCACCTGTGTAAGGTCTCTTCTTGTGCCAGGTGGCCAGGAAGGACTCAAATTGTATGGCAAGAAAGCCTTTAAATCATAACATCTCCAGACCCCATCATGGGATCTTGTGGAGAGGTAAGTGGGCTAAAAATCTGCACTATTTTTAAAGCAGTGTTCCCTCTACTAAGGGAAAGGGAATGGTCTGTGCCATCTGTGCTGAACTAGGAACCCAATGCATTGACAGAGTAACTCTCACTTTTCTAATATTCCAACAAAAGCCTCTGACTCTGCATCTTTTTTTTTTTGCCTTGTGTGTTTTGGTTTTTTTTGTGTATATACCTATCAAATTTGTTTTTAGAATCTCCCCCAATTAGATTTAGTTGCAACAATGGTTGATTCATTGTGGCTTATTTCTTCAGAGATTCTTTGTATCTGAAAGATTAATAAGAGAAGATGCTGAGCTTAATAGAACCTACATCTTCCATTTTCAAAGGCTGGAATGGATCCTTGCTGGTATGTTTACTAAAATGATTGTGCAAGTGTTTTATGTATGTATATATATATGTATACATGCACATGGTTACACTGCAGGCCATCTCAAAATATTTTGCTAGCAGGCAGAACAGACAGCAGGTAGTATGAATATTTGCAAACCTGCATGAAAAAAACCTGCTCAAAAGTAAATACCAAGCACACGATCAGCGTGCTTCAGGAAGCTGTGCCATTGTGTGCTTTAGGTGCCATGGAAACATCTCCTGATAATAACACATCCATCAGCTTGTGCAATGTGATTCTGGAGGCAAGTGTTGGCTACAAGGAATCTGCTTCCACTTGGTA
This sequence comes from Tapera naevia, assembly GCA_033556795.1. Taxonomy (NCBI): domain Eukaryota; kingdom Metazoa; phylum Chordata; class Aves; order Cuculiformes; family Neomorphidae; genus Tapera; species Tapera naevia. The sequence goes on from JAUMJJ010000156.1 coordinate 7,118,199, forward strand.
GTTAATTTCTACCTTTGGCACAATCAGGAGTGAAACTACTGATTATGTCTAGCAGTTATGATACAATGAGTTAATTACAGATGAACAGCCCAATGGCTGCAGGTGACTTTGGCTGGACTGCATGGATTTGTGAGGGAAACAAAGATGATGGCATCTTCTGAGCAGCACGACTGAAATTCTGACACTCTCCTGCAGTCTATCATGGGAGCAGGAGCCTCCCTTTCAATTTGCGTAAGTGAACTTAAACCTGACTTCTTGAGTCCTTTCCTTCATTCTTTCCTCTTTCTGAGAAATCTGTGCTTCTTCCCCCGACCCAACTGCTGCATCTGAAGAGGGAAAAAGGAAGTATTTAGAATAATATATCATAGAGGGGTTTTATTAACACCTCACGGCTTATATATAAAAATGCTGTAAAATATGGTTTGTGTTTGCTAATATTGGCTCCTTGTAGGTAATTATTAGCACTTGAGCATTAACATCACATTCCAAGCTTGCCTTTATACCGAAGGAGTGAAAGGGAGTCCAGGTGTTTCAGTGTGAGTTTGAGTGTGTTTGTCATGGCAGCATGGATAGACACCGCCTCCTCCAGCTCCAGGTTGTGGCTTTACAGAGGATGTGTGTGTTATGAGCTGAAAAACAGCCTTTCCATAGCAATTCAGCTACAAATCTGTAGGAAGGTCTTTCCATTTTCCCTCTGAAAACATAGTCTCTTCTTAAATATTTTTATTACTAATTTTGGAATGTGTTGGGTGGTGCTAAAAACCATTAAAATCCCTCTTTAAAGAGAAATGTAGATACTTTTTAAATATTCTTGATGCAGAACTTCTGTTCCCATCTTGGACTTCTGCTCTCGTTGCGTGGCATAAAATGTGTGACTTGGTGGATATGGATCCTCTCCTTTGTGATTGTGAGTGTAGCCTCTCTGATGGGGAAGATGTAGTACAATAGGTAAAGTCACCTGCTTATAGAGGCAAAGCAGGGGGGTGGATGAGGGAAAAACAGAATAAGGGAGCAAGGGTTCCTCCTGGCCAGGTGGCGTTTCCCCCTTTCTTAAATGTGTCACCCTGAGGTGCCACTCATGGGGCTGGGGTGATCAGCAAAGTCCAGCCATGGAAACTTCCAGAACCTGGCCATGCCTCTCCTTGCAGAGACCTGTCAGGCCCACTGCAGCCCCTGGGTGCAGGCATCCTGTGCATCAGCCCACACACTGGGCAACCTTTCTGTCTTAACAAGATGAAAAAAACAATTCTTAAGTGCAAGTTGTTCATGATTTCTTATGTATGTTTTTGCATTGGTTATTGGGTTAAGAAATTCTGAATGACAGGGTGATCAGATGGATTCCCTTTACCAGGCTCATGCTCTGGCTGCTGCTTTAATTTCTTTTCCTTTTCCTCAGCGAAAATTGCATTTTTTAGCTTTGTTAATTGGGTAGAAGTTCAAAAAATTCACAGGGTTGGAAGGTTGTGCACCAGCACTTGGTCAGCATTTTTCTTGACTGTCAGGCCTTTGTTTTGAGGAAGGGGATTAGGGACCTCTCCCTGCCTTACGCAGGGCATCTACCTTGACCTGCAGCCCATTTTCTCTGAATGTAGGTACAAACTTATTTTGTTGGAATTTATCCTGTTACAGGTCCTGTCTGGGCTCTACAGAAAAAGAGTGATATTAGTATTTAAAGAACATGCAGTGGAAGGAAAATCTGTACTAAGATGCTATAATGAGGACAATAATTATGCCTAACAATACCTAAAATAATAAAAAAACAGGTTTTGCTTATAATTTGCCTGGTTTTCTCCCCAGAGGTCATTATCTTCTGTTCAAGTCAGGCACACAACAAACAAAGTCTCACCAGATCTACAGTTCAGCAGAGAAAGAAGCACATTTGGTGTTCCTCTGGAAACCCTCGTACAGGATGCAACACAATGTGGAGTTCCCTTTCTTGTGACACAGATGGTGGAGTACCTGGAATTGTTTGGTAAGTTCATGCTTTCTTTGATTGATCTCTGAAACCTGTAATTCATTGTTTAAGCTGTACTTTTCAGCTGTGACTGTTGAAAAGTCTATTTTTACAGTTATTATGCTTTCTTAGAGGAGCTTTTGCTTTTTGAGGCCCAGTTCTCCTCATGCAGATATGCTAATGCAACCCCTGCTTACTGTTTCATGTTTCTTCTCAAACAGGTCTGGAGCGTGTCGGTATATTTCGAATCAGTGGCTCAGTAAATAAAATCAAGGAATTGAAGCAGAAATACAATCAAGGAGAAAAAGTAGACCTTATTAATGATGGAGATGTTGATTCTGTGGCCAGCCTCCTGAAACTCTTTCTGAAAGAACTACCAGTGGCTGTTTTTCCAGACAACATCTGTTCTGGCTTGCTAAAAGCTTTCCAAGGTACAGAAAGGGTACCTTCCAAGATTCTTTCCTTTCTCTGAGCGTGGCAGATAATGTGTTCATTGCACTTTCCTAGTAGCATGGATTTAATTTTCCTTAACCTGAGACTGATGTTTAATTGCTTTCAATGGACCAATCTTGCATGATGTTTTCTGTAGTCTCTTTTTTTTAATTCATTAAAGCCTTTGAACTTCCCAACTTCCTGTGGCAAGGTGCTGGACACAATCCAGTCCTGGATTTTTTTCAGAAAGTACATTTTGCATGATTTTTTAAAAAAAGTTTGTACCTTATGTGCTACTGGGATACATTTTTATTTGCAGTATAATCACCCGCATAATGCTTGTGCCTTTTCATAGTAACTGCCTCACTTCTCTCTTTTCCAAGCTGAAGCCTCTTTCTCTACTTAACCTTCCCTTGAATAGGAGTCCTTTTGTACATTCCTGTTCCTATTTAGTACTTTTTACTAGTTTTCTTGTAGTCTTCTTGGACAGCAATATGTGGAGCAACACAGAGCATTCCAATGCAAAGCCAAGATGAGTACCTGCAGCAGTACACTGCCAGGTTCCCTATTCACGTCTGAAACGACTGTGATAATGCATTCAGAAGATGCTGGCCAGTGATTTTTAAGTGATAACTGATTCAGATGTTTGCATACAAATAAGTGAGTTTTGTGGGTTAGATTTCAGGTTGTTTTGGTTCAAACTTCTTCTACCAGGTGCCATATTAGGTATATGTTTAGCAAAAAATAAAAAAAGGAAAAAAGATAAAGGAGTCATTCTCATCTACTACGAAAGTCTGTGCTGAATGATCTGCATTTTTTGCAAGCACTTTGTTATGAATATCCTGAACAGTCTTGCTGTTATTTCCTTATTTTAATTTTTTTTCCTTTCCATCCTCTTTTCCATATCTCTTATTAATATTTTGAGCACCACGGGTCTTGGCCTTTATGAAATGTATTATTTTTAGGGCTGAAATTTTGCTTTAGGACATGATTTGCTATTTGTGATGTCGAAGCTACACAAATGCATCCTGGTGATCTCTGGCAAATTTGAGCATCAGCTGCCAGTCATTGAGCAGTTCTGTTATTTCAGTCCTAATCACTAGAAGATTTTATCATACTAATTCTGAACTGCTGATCAAATAGAGTAGTTTGTGAAGCCATTTTCTGCCTTGCAAGTCGTCTTAGAAGAATGAGAACCAAAATTGCTAAGTATCCCTAATTTAGACTCTTGTGTAACTACAGTTGCATATTTATAGAGCAAAAATGTTTTGGGACTGAGAGCTACCAATTAGTCAGGAAATGAAGGTAATGTGGGGCTGAAAGGGTACAACTTCTTATTCCTTTTAATGAGAATCACACAGCATGTGTAAAACCTCTGGGGAGAGTCAAGGCTGACAATCTTCTATCATCTTTAAAGGCAGATTTAAGCATTCAGGTAGAGACTGCTGCCTGCATATCCATTAGAAAAGCAGCAAGTGCAAGATGATTCTGTCATAACAGGAAGAATAGCATAAGCAGCGTATATGAAACTCAATATCTGGGAAATCCATGGTGCTTAGATAATAATACGTGAAAACTGTTGAAAAATCTTTGTTTAGGACTTATTTATTCTTTATTTTTCTCTACTGTATTTTAAAACCTCCCCTCTTTCTCAGTTCTATTATAATGTCTGTGATGAAATTGTGTTACTGTTAGGAATATCTATGTAATAACTTCTTTTCCCCCCGCAGAGCACAAAATCCATACAACAGAATCCATAGAGAACCTGAGACAGTTGCTCGGCTGCTTGCCCAAAGCCCATCAAAACCTTCTTAGGTTCCTGTCTGCTTTCCTGTTAAAGGTAGCAACATACAGTGCAGTGAATTTCATGACTCTGGAAAACCTAGCCGTTGTGTTTGGACCTGCTCTCTTCAAGTGAGTACTCCATTTAAACACCTTAAATAGAACTACTAGATCACTCTTTACAATGAGGCTTTCTGTCACAACTCTATGTCCAATAGTAAGTAGATTATTTTGAAAGTTGAATGTTTATATAGTATATTATGGGCAGATGTGATAGATTCTAAGCTGACTGACCACCTTAGTGCTGTTAGGCACTGCCTGTACAGGCCCAGCCTCAAGTAAGAAACCATCTGAAGAGAATGGGCACAAGGGCTGAAGAGTCGTTTAAGAAGAGCTACTCCTTTTTTTCTTAGCCAAGCTAAGTGCTGCCTGTGAAGGCTACTTAGTTGTTATAGCCTTGAATCTGAAAAGCTAAGACTGATTTTGACCTTGTATCAGAGATAGAAACATTTGATAACGGAGAAAAGAATGTCTTCTATCAAGAAAGAAAAGTAAAACTCGTTCTGCCCTTACCCCTAAAATGCAAGTTGACTTCTGAGCAGAGGCCAGCTGAGCCTTCAAATGGAGTGCTTGGCTGAAGCTAGCTCGGGTATGTTTGGGATGATGGTGAGTGGGAAGCATAACTGGATGTTAAAAAAGGAAAGGTGGAAGAGGTGTGCCAAGGTGGTGAGGAGCAGCTTAGAGTGATCTGATAATGGAGGATTTTCCCGTCAAGCTGGAATGATTCAGTTCTTTATCCTATCCTTGATGTGGATACCTGAAGATATTACAAAGTTTATACCTGTATTCCAATGTATAAACCTTTGTTTTAGTGGATCATAGCAATTCCAGCTAAATGTAAACTATAAGCCAATGCCACTTTGCCAAATGTATATGTTAAGATTTAGTATTTTCTATGCAGGACAAAAAGCCTTCTTGTTCTTCACAATTTTTTTTTTTGTATGGCAAGGCAAGTAAGTTATTAAAAAGATATATTCAGCAAAATTGATACCAAGCATATTAGAAGTCAATGACAAGATTTGATTTGGGGAGCTGCACTCCAAAACCTTGTTACCGTTTCCATGGGTCTCTGTGTTTGTGTCTGTTTATAACCTTTAGAGGTACCATAAGTAAAAGGACCCTCAGTTTAGCAAAAGTATAGCTAGGGAGAAGAATCTAACAACATGTAGTGTCAAAGGAGTCACATCTTTCAATCGTCTGAGAACAGGCTTCACCATAGAGGATATTCAGAGATGGAACAACTCAGCTGTGAAGCCAAACCCCAAGTTGCTTAATATCTGCATGCTAAAATTAGGAAATGAATGTAGGCAGATGACTTTTACTTCCCAGTGTCTGGATTAGTCATGTAGTGATATAACACAGGTAAAAAGCTAATGCCAAAAGACTTTCACTGAAAATCTGTCCCTTGATCCCCCACACTAACTCAACAAAGACCGCACTGATTGTTGCTCTTCTGCCATCAGGCCCACTTCACTGTCACACAGGGCTTCTGTGCATGCACACACATGCAAGAATGCTTTGTTTTATTCCCTTATCTTCATTCCTAAATTTTCTGAATGTGTGACAACTGATTGCTGTACCTACAGATAAGAATCCAATGAGCTTCCGCATTGATTGATGAGCTGTTGACTGCTCTGTTTCAGGAGATGGTCCACCTACTTCTGAATATGCCCCTCTGCCTAGTCTTTAAAGTACACTTAGTGTTAAACTAAATGTTTGTGGCAATTACCTGTCTGAGAAGCCTTGAAAACAATCAGTGTTGGGTTTCTCTGCCAGCAACTTGTCAAGACAACACAGCTACCATAAACAGAAGTATATCTGCCCTGTCAATATTGACACTAGCTTTTTACAGTGTAGGCCAGTAGGCCTGGAGCTCATTTTTTGTGAAGTGTCTAACTAGTGCTGTCCTTAGAGTGTTACCTCTTAGGATCATGAAAAAAATCACCTTTTTTTGGTATCTGGGTAGAGAGGAGAGCCTCTCTCAGTGAGACTGTTGTACTGCTTCCTGCTGAATGGTTTGAGGCCTTGAATGATTCAGAATAAACCATTGGTATTGTCCTGTACAGCAGCAAAACTCAAGGTAGTTTAGGATGTGTCATATCTGCTGACACAGGGAATAAAATAATAAATTTATGTCTTTCAGAGCAAGAATTAGTGCAATTAACTGCCACATTATGAAACATTTAGCAGCCAGGGTGTGGATTCACTGGAAAGTGAGACACGTTGAATAGTACTTGCTGTAGCTGTTAGTCAGAATATGAAGGATATGGAAAAACAGCTCTAGATCTAATCTGCATTTGTTGGAAATAACCTTCTGGATGTAATGTCAGCTCTGCTTACAGCACTAATTCATTGCAGGTGTTAAAACTGTTCTGCATGTTTTGGCAATCTGCACTTTTGTGCAATTACTGCTACATTCATTGAGATTAAACAAGTAAACTACCTTGTTTCTAAGCATTTTTACTTTAATTTTTTGAACTATTTATATTCAAGTGTAAATTCTGTCTGTCATCATCACCTGTCTCAATCTGTTAATGCTTTCATTTGTGCAGACTTTTCATGCTTATAGTTTCACTGAAGTGAGCGAGTTGGAATATTCAGTAGTTGGAATGCAGAACACGTGGACCTTGGGGACACAAAATTAGAACATAAAACTTGCTGCTTATTATACCTTGCAAGCCTAAACTGCACATACTTCACAATTAGTAATGATGGTAATTGCAACACAAAAAATATAAGCTTTGGCACAGGTATTATGTTGGAAGTTCATTTACAGGATCACAGAAAACTCCTTTTAGCATAAATTTTAAATGGTAAGAAACTAATACCACTGTGTAAAAACTGAATATTAAATAAGTTTTCTCACCTACATTTTTAATCTGTTGTAGCCCCTTATTTTAATGCTGCTTATATTGAATATTTAACTAAAATTATCTTTATTTGGAATTTTTTTGTTATATTATTGGTATGTATGCTTCCTGTCCCTGTTCAGTGTGGTAGGACCCAAAGCAGGAGTAAGAAAAGGAAGTATGTTTCAGAGATGCATAACTGAGTAAAACGTCTCATTTCACCGTTGGCCTTCTTTGTAAACCATCTCTTCCTGGTTTCTTCTATTGGCCTCCCTCGTGCTGTTTTTTTACCTGTGAGACTGAGTTAAGCAATCTTCACTGCTCTTAAGTGGCTCCACCAGTACCTTGCAGATTGCTTTTTTTTTTTTTTTAGATTTTTGACCCTGCCATCTATTTCTTATCTTTTGAGACTTTAACCTTAACATCTGCCTGATGCAGCTTTAATATCCTTGCCCCCTTGTATGTAAGGGAACCCAAAACATAACTCGTAGGTCGACTATCAGGGTGGCTACAATTCCCTACGATTTCTTTGCTGAACTCCGCTCTTCTATCAGCTTCTACTGTTGATTTCTTTCTGCTCTTCCACTGAACGATTTATTTCTGTTGCCATTCATCCATCTTGTGAGCTGTTTCATGTCCTGCTAGTCTCTATAAATGCCAGGGAGTATATGTTGCTTTGGTTTTGTCTAAGATTTGACTCATGTTACTTAAATTTCTGTGGGTACTTCCTTATGTCTCATTTTGGTAAAGAGATTTTTGTTACTAACCTCAGTAAGTAGTTCTTGCATGAGTGCACAAGGATGCCAGCCAGCTGCTTGCCTCTATTCACTTTGATTCATTCTGTGGGTTTGCAGGAAGCCTCCTACACAAGCCTCTGCCAGCAGGGAACCTTGGCAGATCTCCTGAACAAAGCCAAGGCAAGGGATTTTATGGTTTTTCTAGCTTGTACTTTGTGGCAAAACAACTTTGAAAGGCTTTGGCTTAAGGAAACCAGGACCTGCTTCCTGGTGATCACTTTTTAATTGTTTCTTATTTGTAGTGAGTGCTGTCCTCTGTTGGATTTACACTACAACAGATTGCAGGCTTTTTATGTGAAGTGCAGAATGTAGTTCAGTAACTGTGCTCTTCCTAGGACTCTACTCCTTAGTTCAGTAGCGTGTGAAATTGGCTCCCTTGTTGTCAAGCCTGGTAAGTTTCTGCTAGCAGCAGAAAAGGCAGGAAGTGATTATTTGACAAAATTACTTGAAAATCTGTGGACGGTGGCTGCAGAGGAAACTAAAACTGTATTTTCTATATTTGGAATACCCATCTGTTGCCACCCGTGAATATCTGTGAATGAGCAGACATTGATATTTGGAGTCAGCTGTAAGGTCGCATCTCAGAGTAGAGCTCAGATTTGTTTTAAAATGAATTAGGAACTGGGCACGTAGAATGTAGACTTCTAGCAAGGGAGAGTGGGACCCAGGGAGCAGTACAAGAGCTGTTTATCTTCATGAAGTGCTTGTGAAGTGCTCCTTGCTAGTAAGGAGTCAACAGATGGTATAGGTGGATCCAAAAATATATGCCTAAATTAAAGAAAGAAGCTGATAAAGAAGGCAAGGGTCTACAATAGTTTCTTGTATGTCCTGTGAGCTGCAGGTGTTGATGTTTGTGCAAGCGATGAATAATGTCTTAGTATTGTTGTGTGCAGGAAAGGCTGTTGCTCAGTCAATGAGGTTTTTCGTACAGGCTTGCTTTTTGTGGAGAAACTGAGTCTGCCCTGAGAAGGCTAGGAACCCATGAATCATAGAATCATAGAATGATCTGGTTGGAAAAGACCTCTGAGATCATCAAGTCCTGCATTACCTGTCCCCTCACTAAACCATATCCCTAAGAAACTCATCCACTCGCCTTTTAAACACCTCCAGGGACAGCAACTCCACCACCTCCCTGGGCAGCCCTTCCAATGCCTGACCACTCAGTGAAGAAATTTTTCCTGATGTCTAATCTGAACCTCCCCTGGCGCAACTTAGGGTCACTTCCTCTTGTCCTAATGGCCATTTCCTCTCATCCAAGAAGGAGAAATGTTGTCCATCCCTAAAGAAAGAACTGCTGATGCAACAGTTTATCCTATAAATCTGCCTATATTGTACCTGGCTGTAACTATGTTTAAACCATCTTCTTTCAAAAGGATCCCAAACCCAAGTTCTTACAGGAACAGCAGTAAGTTTACAAAAGAAGAACGTGAATGCAAGCAATTGGACTGGGCCCATTGCGTATATTTATACTTATAAATCACAGACAAATAATGAATGTACTGGTTTGACAAACAGAAGACTTGTGTGTTTTATGTCTCCACATCAGTTTTCAGAGATTACGATTTCTTGTTTTGATATTAATATTGTGCTGGGTTGAACTGAGTTAGTGCAGCATGGCTTGAGAAGCTGGGTAAAGATGACTACATTTATGTAAATGTCATCCAAGCTTCAAAGTAATTCACAGGGAATACACAGTTCTTTCAGGGACTGAGATTAAAATCCCATATAAAGAAATCCTGGACTTCAAATTATTCCAATTTCGTCTACTTATGTGGATAGTACAAGTTCAACTACTATTTATTAAAAGAAAATAAAAGGTAGAGAGAGAAAGAAACAAAAAAACGACTGAAGCCCAACCTGTTAATGGCAGCATCCAGAAGTTCCACAGCATGGTGTGCCTAATGTCTGTGAATTTATAAATTAACATTCTGAAACAGTTTCTTAATATGTGGTTTGTTGTGGGTGTTCCCCCCCCCCAACCCCCCCCCCCCCCCCGGCATTTCTGGTAAAATGACATTCTAGCCATCAAAGTTCACCTTCATAAACTAAGCTAGAGGAAAATAACTCTCTTCCAGGACCAATGTCAATTAATGATGGCAGATTTTTGAGGCTTTTCTTTTTTCTCCTCTTCATCCTTGATTTTATAAACTTCATGTCTGAGTTACAGTCAGGTTCTGGCTACTTTGCTGTGCTGCCTCAAAGTTTCATTGTGTTGGGAATCATTGCAGCAAACTGGGGCTCCATCATGGTGAAGCTCTTGGTGCTGTGAATGCACCAAATTAAATCGGTTCAAATGAGTTTGGAAGTCCATTTTATTAAGTTGCCAGGTTGGCTGCTTTGCTGAATTATCTTGGGTACTGAGGGACTCCTTGTGTGACTTATCATTAGCCCCTAATCTGAGGGGGATAATGATCTAAGAGTTCTGTCTCTTCTTCCTTTAGGATCCCTGTCAGTCCCTTGGCTTGTGAAGAACAGAGACTTTACAATGGCCTCCTGCTGTATTTGCTTCAACACCATGAGGTGCTTTTGGTTGACTTGAACCCTTGTTTCTCACAGACACGAGCAGATGGTCTCCAGGTAAGAAAGTTACATTGATTCAGCAAGTAAACAAAAGTGCTTCATTAGGTTGGAACCTGCAAATGGAAAAATATTTGCTTATACACGGTGAAATTAATGACTAGAGCTTTTGTTGCCCGCAATGAAAATATTCATCATATGCGTAAAGAGGAAACACAACTGTTTAAAATTCTGATTTTTGAAAAAAATGGAAATACAAAAGTAAAAGGTCAAGAGTAAAATCCCAAGCTGTTGCACTTTAAACATCTTAATGTTGAGCTTTGGTAGATCAAAGCCACTGGATATTTCTCGAGTGAATCACTTTGTGTGTGTGAGTTTGGCTATACATTAGCAATGCAGGAAAGCAAAACCAGGAAGGTTAAACCCCTCTCACCTTTCTAGAACTCACTGTGCATGTTTCAGCTTCTCTTTGGACATATTCTTTGCTAAGACACTGTTCTGTTTAATACCCATTTTGCCCTTTTTTTTTTTTTTGTAAAAAACCTCCTGGTTGAAGAAACATGATAGACAAGGGCTGGTTTAGCGAGAGGGTCAGTGTAAGTCATGTTTTCAGTTTGTGATGCCTAAGTGGAAACTGATTTTCAGAAAAAGACATGAAGGAAATGTTGTAGCAAAACCTACAGTTTCATACTGCACCATACATTTCCCACACATCCTTGTGGTTTGTGACTGGATTGACTGCAGTGACCCAGATCAGGTAAAGGATTATCAAAGAGATTTGTATTGCATGTAATTGTAGAGCAAGCTGCTCATGTTTGTGTCTCCTTAATCTCCTGGCTTCTTTCTCCAAGTATCTCTGTTAAGAAAAAACAGCAGATATCTAATATCAAAGACAAATTTTGTATTTAGAGCATATTATATATGACAAACTGAACATTGAGACTATAATATTTCCTGGAACCTCTCTTAAAATAAATCTAGTACAGCCATAGGTACAGAGAACAGAATACACTGATAAAAGGACGTTTCTGAAATATTCCTACTACGTCACAGGACTTGGCCCTAAATCTAAAACTAGGATTGTTTCACACAAAGGTAATGTTGGAGCCCATGCCTCCAGATCCCCTTACTTTGAAGATGTCATGTGTTACTACCACCTTTGAGAAGTCCTGTAACCTGTACCCAAATGAGCATATGCAAGGTCAAAATACTAGCTATTGTATCATACCTGCTTCTGCTTGCAAAACTAGAAGAAGCGTCAGCAGCTAAAGGAAATTGGAAAGGTATTAGAGAAGCCAGGAAAGTTGGCTTTCTATTGCAGTGCTTTTGTTTTAGAAGCAACTTCACTCCCCATAATTCTGCAAAATGTCGCAGTCTGTCTGGGATGTGGGAAATAATTCTGCTGAAAAGATCCTTTCAAGTCCTCTAATAAAACCTCAGACAAGGCATAGCCATCAGGCACTTTCCTGCTCTGAGGTAAACTTATGAAAGAAATCCCATCTGTGGGTGAGAAGGGAATTCAGTATGCTGTGACTGATCTTGTTTTTGTAATTTCTGGCAGGAAACCCAGGACATTGGATAGGTACCCTTCATCATTCTTAATATAACAATTGCTCAAAGTCTGCTAAACTGGAAACATCAAAGTTAGGTTTACAAACTAAACATATTTGAAGTTCATTTTCTAGTTCCAGCAAAGCAAGCAAAAATTGAAATGACAAACCTGGCTTAGATCCTTTGTTGCTTCCTGGAAATGAAACTTGCTTTTATTGGCTCTTTCTTGTGAAATAACTTAAGTCCTTCACACAGATACTTGCATTTGGACTACTTAACTCCTGGGATGTTTCTGTGGTTGTGCCTTTTTTTTTGCCCACATCAACATTATATATTACCCTAATTAATTGAGCTTTAAAGAATTAAAGCCAATCTGGCAGGCAGACCATAGAGCTGACAGGCTTAGTCTTCAGTTGTGTTGTTTGTAGCCTGAGATAGGCAAGATTGATTGTTCCTTAGCAGAGCTCTTAGTGTCTTGAAGTGCTAGGAGTCATTCCACTTACTCTGCGTTTACAGGCAGATTCAGACTGACAGAGTGGGAGAAGAATTTGCAAGTTTTTGAAAGTCACCAGTCTAATATTTCAGAACTATTACTCTAGGCTTGGTAGTAGAATATTCACAGCCACCTATTCCATCTGAAGATAGTGGTTTAAAAGACATATCCAAGCTAGTATGTATTTTAGCTTGTCTTTTTTTTCCTGACCATTGTATGTTGTATGTTTTTGGTTTTTTTTTTAATATGTTGTTGCTCTTAAAATAGAGTTGGAATGCTGTAAAATCTTGCCAGTTTTGGTGGAGTTTTTTTTTTTTTTGTCTTTTAATTATTATTTCCTTTATTTCCTCCTGTGAGTCTATTACCATTTAAAGCTGTCCTATATCATTCTGTCCTAGCTTGCAAACTGCACTGGTACTAAACTAATTTTCCTGTATGGTTAAATCATTCTTTAAAAAGAGATTAGATGGTGTTTGTTTTGGCCTGGGGCCTCTCTAGGTAACTGTGTTTCACGTGAAGCTATCGCTACCTGTGAGGTGCGCAAGATTAACTTAACTTCTAGTGTAATTAAATTATGAACCAAACTTTGCTAATAGCAGTTTGTCATGCTGTTTGCGTACATCATTTCTGAATCTTACATTCTGCATAAAACTACCTGTTTTCTTTTTTATTATTATTTTTGCATCTACTCCAAAAGTGGTTTTTTGTATCTCCTTTGTACAGAAGTAGTAGGTAAGTCCTTCCTGAATGATGCATAATACATTCATCTTGCAAGCAAACACAAGAATGACATTGTGGGTGTGTGAAAGCCACTGTGTGTTTTTCCATCAAAGCATGGGATTCATTAGAAGAAAAGCCTGCACTCTGAGCAAATGAATCTCGTTTTTCTTTTCTTCCTTTGTCCTTTTATCTGTACTTCACTATATATCACAAAAGCTGTGGGGACTGCCTATTGATTGGATCCCACATAGCTGCTCTCTACGATTGTGGAACCCCAGACTAAGAGTATTGGAGAGATTCAGGGGGCTGAGGAAGTGGAGCTGGACAGTTTCCTGGACTTGCAGGTTGACCACAGCCACTTTAGAGTGAATTTCTGAAACTGCAGTGTGATTTTGAGTTGATCCAAACAGGAAAACTTAATATTTCATGGATATTTTATCTACTCAAGATATGGTTTTATTGGGAAGGATTTTGTGTTCTGGAGAGTTTTGTCAATCTTGGGGTTTTAGCCTTTTTCAAAGAGGAAATGGATGTTTTGGCGTTACCCCTTTACTATGAAAACTATATGGTGCCTCACTCTCATGTGAAGTTGCTGTCAAAAGGAATTGTATTCTCCCTAATAGATTGTCCTCAATTTGGAGGACAGCAATAATTCAACTGGTGTCTTCCTTTGCTAATCCCACGACAATGCTTTTCAGAATTAGCAACCAACCAACCAGACATTATCTCATGATCTAGTAAACAGATTGTAAAGATACATTTTTTTTCTTCTGGATAAAAATTGCAGAATATTTTGTAGGTTGGAGGCATAAGGATTTGATGAAAAGCTGCTGTAGCCTAGGCAATTGTGATTCAAAACAACCAAAGTGGTTGTGGCTGGAGTATTCATTGCTCCTTCTAGGTCTTCTGTGCCAGAGCCTTTCTGCCCGTTGGTGGAGGGAACAGGGCATGGAGAGAGCAAGGTGCTTTTTCTGTGCTGTGCCTGTGATCTGTAGCAGACTCTCCTTTGTACTGGAGATGTGTAACTTGGAAATGACAAGCATGTCTGATCTCCATTTTTAGCGAACCACAGGACGTGAAGGGAATGTCACTGATTTAATATTTGTTCTGGCACTGCTGGGGGTTCTCTTGACTTGCTGTACAAGTGCTCTGGAACACTGCTGTCACACTTCAACCCTTTCCTATAACTTAATGGATTTTGCCACTATCTACTTTTCTCTCTTCTCTCTCTGTCCTAGTATGTGGATTTTTATAATTTAATTTTTAGTTGCAGAAGGCTTCACTAGGGTAGCACATTGGCAGGCGAAGATGTGCTCTGTGTGACAGACATCAGCTGTGCTTTACAGTAACAAGCAGCTTGAGCACAGAAGAGGGAAGCTGGTCAAACTGAAATACTGAGATTCTTTCCTGCAATAAATCATACGAGAACAGAGCTCAGGCAGTCACAGTAGCTGATTACATTGATCGCTGGCTGTCATGCAATAATCATATAAAGTTTGGGTGAGGGGAAAATCTTTCCAAAATGAGTCACTAATACAAGCCATTCCTGGCCTGGAAATTACAATATGTTCCAAAGGCAGTATGCTGTGCAGAAACCAGCTTGGTGGAGACTCGTCTTCGTTACTTCTCAGTCTGTGAATGCCTTTTTTCCAGTTTCACTGTGAACAGAGCATCTCAAAAGCTCCTGCCATAGTCAGGCTCACAGAACTTGTGTAGATTCAGATTAAGGAGCTTTATCTGCAATTTCTTAAGGAGAATAATACCTGATATGTTCAGAGCGCCTGCCAGTTGCTTTACTTACGAAGATCAGCTGCACAATAAGGATGAGGATTGCAATCAGCTGGTGTACACATTAGGATAACTCAGATTTCTGCTTTCAGAGTGCCTGTGTGGTCTTCCTCTGGTGTTTAAAAAATTTAGCACAACATCTAAACCTCAGACTCGTGGCTCTGAGATTTTTCAGGTGTCTCAAGATTGCAGCAGAGGACAGAGCCTGTAGGGTTTCTTCCACTTGGTGTCAGCATTGTTCTCTCTCGCTTCAAAGCTGTTCTTTGCTTTGATCATAACTTTAATATGTTCTGAGCACCCATCTTAAAATTATATATTACATTTCTATTTTTGTAACATGTTAGAACATCAGCCTGTTCCTTCCTCGGGTAATTATTGATATCAGAGAGGCATGAAGGAAGGGTATGAATTCACCTCCAAACAATTATGAAATACAAGCCTCTTTTATTTTGTGCTTGTGTCACCTTCCTTACCTCAGCAGGACTACCAATAAAATCTCTTACCACTTCTGTATTCCTTTTCTTCAGTGTACACAAGCAATTTGATTTGTTTGCTGATGATCAGGGCTGTTTGAAAAAAACAGTTTCAGAAGTGGAGTCTTTGATAGGAATATAATCCCTTGGGAAATTAAAATATTTTTACTGAAAGGCTTGCGATATGTAAGCATCAAAATATTGCAGCCTTTTTACTTGTCATTGGCTGTAATAGCAGGGGTTGGGGAGGGAAGACATTATTTGAAACCCTCAGTGGATTTTCATTTCATGCCATGTTAGGGATGGGAGTGGGAAACATTTTCAGAAAAGCAGGCAAGAAATGAAGAGTAAGATACAAACCTGAAAACAAAATCCATTGTCAGAATAAAATCAAAATGAGAAACTAACATTCTTCATTTAACTGTGGTTAATTGCACCTCTTTTCATCGTAGTTGGTTGCAGATCTATGCGACAGTGAGTTTCACAGGCATGTTCTGAATGCACAGATTCTCCTCTCCCTCTCCTCGCCATCCTCTGCAATTCCTAGACTGCTTTGTTCCTCTTTAATTGATTTATTATTTCACCTATTGTAGCAAAGCTGCAAACATGCTTAAGTACTTAAACAACATGAACTGAGAGAAGAATAGGGCTAGCACTTACAGCAGAGGCTTGGCTATGTCTTGAGAGCATATTAACACCTTATAGCCTTCTGCAGTTCCACTCCCAGTTTATTTGGGGTTTTGCTGTAGGGAAGAGTCTATAGTATTTAATTTCTTTGCTTCAAGTCAAAAAGGAAATGAATGTCCCTGTGAGTCAGCATTTCTGCTAAATACTTTCCACAACTACCAAACTAAATACTGGGTACCTTTTTATTTTGCTAGGAAAACCAAAAGGAATAAAATATGCCTGTAGAAAAAAATACAGGTGCAATTCAGACAAAAATATGAGAAACAAAAGAAAATGTATGGCAAAGTTGCATGCTATACCTGTCCCCCAGGTTTCATGGTTAGAAAAGTTTAGTCCAAGTTGCCCTGATTTACTGATATATCTTTTTTTTTTCCTCAGGGATGAGGTGAGATTTGTGGAGGAATAATTATAAAAATCTGTAAGATTACTATGGAAAAAACAACTTGATACTGCAGAAAGGTTTAATAAGAGCAAATAAACACAACATCTCCCTAAGTGCTTTTTCCCATATGCATTTTTAGTCAGTCATTTTTAATGTAAACCAGCATTACCAGTTTGGCTTTGTACACACCAGTTGAGTTGCATGGCTAGTAATTTAGATGGACATTTGAAGCTGAGGTTCTGTCAACAACGTTAATTCTGACCTTTGAATTTTCACTGACCATCTGCTTTAATTAGATATTGCCCTGTCTCCAGAGGACTGCAGATGCACATACAAGGGTTTGGGTTAGTAAGGAAATAATAGAGGGGGCCTTAGACTATTCTGCCAAGTGGAGGGATAGTCAGCTGTGCCTGGAGATGATTGTGTTAAAGGATGGTGATCAAGACTGAATTTTTCTGTAAGCTGTTAGGACAAGAAAATCCTTGAGGAAAAGGAAATGCTGCTGTTTGCTTCCAGTATGCAGCTGGAGCTTTGCCTGGGAGTTGCTGATGTCAATGGGCTGAATGTGATACCAGTCTTAGGAGCTCAGCTTTTGAGACTCCTCATGCCAGCATCCATGGGGACCTGGGCAGAGTGAGAAGCCAAATTTGGGTTAGAAACAACCTCCTCTCCAGCTTGCCTGTGGGGTGGCCAAGAGATGCAGAGGGTGGTCAAGATGAGGGCTACTGGGATCTCTACTTGGCATGGGATTGGCATGAGAGGGGCCTGGGTGCTGGGTCAGGGAAGGCTGATCCCTGCGTAAACTCTACAGATAGAGGAATGGTAACACAAGTCAAGTGTGTGGGTGTAAGTAGAGGAGGACAGGAGATGACACAGGGGCTTCTTTATAGATTCTAGGCTCTGTAACTTTAGGATTTCTGTGATTTACATTTACATTCATTTTTCCCCCACCCAAAGCATAAAGCTGAACAGGACTACATTGGAAGAAAAAAAGTATATTTAAAAAAAGAAACTTTTTTGTTTACCAGAGTGTGGCACATGATGGCTTTAGCATTTTCATAGAGTTGTGGTGGAGATCAAGTGAAGAAATTAAGAATTAGAACTCTTTATCTGATATTATTTTAGTTCTCTACTTTCTAATTTTATTTTCGAACTCTTTGGGAATTTCATGGATAGCTTTAAGCTTCATGATATTTTTCATCAGCCAATACAAAAGTACTATGCAGCAATAAAAGAAGTGGGCTGAAATTGGATATATGAAGCATGCTGTAACTCAAAGCCGTACAGTGCTTACAAAAATATGTTTGTCTTTCATGTATTTCCACTAGGAAAGAACAGTAAGCAGTTTACTGCTTAATTGCAAGGAATGGTGGATGAACAGAATATTTCCTCGATTAAATATCTGATCTGCTTTTTATTTTTCTTCCAACTCTTGCTTCCATGGTCTTAATGTTTAGTCTAACCAAATTCCTGGGTATTTTGATGATCGTTTATATTCCATAATGCTTTTCATGCCTATCCAAAATGCTAGTTGCAGTAGGGGTGGGTGAAGGGGAAGATAAGCTGTGTTCAAAATTAATACTAAATAGGTTGTTGAACAGTAAATAGCTGTGCCTATTTAGTTACCACTAAGCACTGTTCATGTCAGAAGCTTAAGCAACGTGTGAAAACTGCTGTTGACAGAGCAGCAAGCTGCTGTATTCTAGATAATCAGCCAGCTGTGCATGCATTTGTTTTCACCTGCCCTTAGTAATTTGTGGGTTACAAATAAAATAGTCTTTTCTTCTTGAAAGTTGTAGAATAAAGATGCTTCCAGCAACTTTGTAGCTGCAGGAAAACACGAGAACTAAAACAAAGCCTCTTTCTGAATATGCCCGGAGCATGAGTTAATTAGCAACAGCAAATAATATTCCGTACCTCCTGTATTCAGATGGTAACAAAGTCATTGCACTTTCTGACCAGAAAGAGCACAAGTAGATGAAATTTAAATTCAGATGATGTTCCTTATAAAGTCTTTTTATTTGTAATGTCTATATCAAATCCAAATTCGTGTAGCAGTCATCCTTTATGAAGTCTGTTTCTAAAGTCTATAGAAAAACAGGGAGGAAATGGGTTCATTTTTGTACTTCAAATCCACAGATATATTGTTTCTGAGAAGAGTGTTTAAGGATATCCTAAATCTCAATTTAAAAACAAAACAAGAAAAAAAAACCCCAAATAATAAATAAAATCCAAAAAAACCCCCGAAAACCCTCCAAATCAAAAACCCAAACAATATTGCAAATCTTTGCTCTGATTGCATTTTAAAGACTCTTTGTTAATACCTGAGATTTGTATTTGTAATTGTGGTTGCTGCATTTTCCTCCAGTGGTCTACTTTATTTCTTTGAAGGATAGAAATTCATATTGAGTCAAAATCAAAGAAAAAATTTAAAAACATTTAAGTGCAGAAGAGGAGAGCAACATTTTTTGTATTCTTGCCAAGTTTTCTCTCTTGAGAAGCTTGGCACTGCTACAGTCACGCTGGAAAAGGAAACCACACTTTTCAAAATGGAATGTGATAACTTCGGTTAAAGGACAGGTCAGCTTCCAAGAATACTGAGGGAAATGATGGAACTCTTCAACTTTTTCCCACTTAATAGATTCTACAAAATGTAATGTTCTCTTCTTTGAATTTTTTTTTATGGAGCATGGGATTTCTTTTTTTTTAAATTAAAATTAACTTCATAGTTGAAGGGCTGCTTCTGTCCTTGTATCATCTCAACTGTGACCTTTCGATTATAGAATTATAGAATCATAGAATCATTTAGGTTGGAAAGGACCTTTAAAACTGAGTCCAACCGTTACCTTGCCAGACCACCACTAAACCATGTCCCTAAGCACTGCATCTACATGTCTTTTAAATACCTCCAGGGATGGTGACCCAACCACTTCCCTGGGCAGTCTTTTCTAATGCTTGACAACTTGACAACACTTTTGGTGAAGAATTTTTTCCTAACATCCAGTATCTGAAGGGACCACAGGAAAGCTGGGGAGGGACTTTTTACATGGAGCAAATAGTGATAGGATGAGGGGGAATGGCTTTAAATTGGAAGGGGGAAGATTTAGACTAGACATTAGGAAGAAATTCTTCACAATAAGAGTTGTGAGACATTGGAACATGTTGCCCAGGCAAGTTGTGGATCTCCCCTGCCTAGAATTGTTCAAGGCCAGGCTGGATGAGGCTTTGAGCAGCCTGGTCTGGTGGGAGGGCCCTGCCCTTGGCAGGGAACTTGGAACTGGATGATCTTTAAGGTCCCTTCCAACCCAAACCATTCTATGATTCTAAGAAATGATGGAAAGTGGCTTGGTGAGTACTTCCACCAGCTCCATCAACATCTCTGGGTCAATTCCACCCTCTCCCACACGTTTGAATATGTCTAACCGGTGTAGCAGCTAGATAGCAGTCTCCTCTTTGGTTATAGGGTCTCTTTCTCTTCCCCTTCCTTGTCTTCCAGCTCAGGTGGCTGGGTATCCAGAGAACTGGTCTTAGTATTAAAGGCTGAAGTGAAGAAGGCATTAAGTACCTCAACCTTTTCATCTTCCCTTATCACTATGATTCCCCTCCCAACCAATAAAGGATGGAGATTCTCCTTAGCCCTCCTTTTGCTGCTGATATATTTATAGAAACACCTTTTATTGTTTTTTTTATGATTCCTTCCATATTAGTTTCTAGTTGAGCTAATTTTCTAATTAGCTCATTTTCTCCCCGCATAACTTCACAACATCCTTGTAGTCCTCCTGAGTTGCCTGCCCCTCCTTCCAAAGGCCATAAACTTTTTTTCCGCTTGAGTTCCAGTTCCTGAGTTAAAAGGGAGGAAAAAATTAGTCATGGAAACCAGAAATATAAATTAATTCCTTCATATCAACGTACAAATCACTTCAGTGAAGAAGCTGAGACTGATGTCCTCATCTCACCCTGTTGCAGTTCTTCCACTCAGAATGAAATATTAATTCTGGAAACTGCTACAAGGTCTTCAGGATATCCTTTTCCCTTCCCTACCTCTACCAAAGTTTTTCTTGAATGTGAAAGCGTTATACAGCTTTTTTTGGAAAATGTTGCTATTATAAATAGAACAAATGAGGCATTATCATGCACCACCTGCAGAACGGTCAAGAAATCAGGCCCAGCCAGCATGGGTTTAGGAGGGGTAGGTCCTGCCTGACCAACCTGATCTCCTTTTACGATCATGTGACTCGCCTGGTGGATGAGAGGAAGGCTGTGGATGTGGTATACTTGGATTTCAGTAAGGCCTTTGACACGGTCCCCCACAGTAGACTCCTAGGGAAGCTGGCAGCTCGTGGCCTAGATGGGAGCACTTTGTGCTGGGTTAGGAATTGGCTGGATGGCCGAGCCCAAAGAGTGATGGTAAATGGTGTTTCATCCAGTTGGCGGCCGGTCACCAGTGGTGTCCCCCAGGGATCGGTATTGGGTCCCGTCCTGTTTAATATCTTTATTGACGATTTGGATGAGGGGATTGAGTCCATCATCAGCAAATTTGCAGATGATACCAAGCTGGGAGGAAGAGTTGATCTGCTAGAGAGTAGGATGGCCCTGCAGAGGGACCTGGACAGATTGGAGAGCTGGGCCGATTCTAATGGGATGATGTTTAATAAGTCCAAATGTCGGGTACTTCATTTTGGACACAACAATCCCATGCAGAGATACAGACTGGGGACAGAGTGGCTAGAGAGTAGTCAGGTAGAAAAGGACCTGGGAGTGCTGGTGGACAGGAAGCTCAACATGAGCCAGCAGTGTGCCCGGGTGGCCAAGAAGGCTAATGGCATCCTGGCCTGCATCAGGAATAGTGTAGTAAGCAGGACCAGAGAAGTTATTGTCCCCCTGTACTCGGCACTGGTCAGGCCTCACCTTGAATATTGTGTCCAGTTCTGGGCCCCTCAGTATGGGAAAGATGTTAGGATACTGGAATGTGTTCAGAGGAGGGCAACGAAGATGGTGAGGGGGCTGGAGCACAAGCCCTATGAGGAGCGACTGAGGGAATTGGGGCTGTTTAGCCTGGAGAAGAGGAGGCTCAGGGGAGACCTCATTGCTCTCTACAACTACCTAAAAGGAGGTTGTAGTCGGGCAGGGGTTGGTCTCTTCTCTCAGGTGACCAGTGGCAGAACCAGAGGGCATGGACTTAAGCTTCGTCAGGGAAAGTTTAGACTTGATGTGAGGAAAAAATTCTTCACTGAAAGGGTGATTGGCCATTGGAATGGGCTGCCCAGGAAGGTGGTGGAGTCACCTACCCTGGAGGTGTTTAAAGGGAGACTGGATGAGGCACTGAGTGCCATGGTCTAGATGATGGTTGGTGTTAGTGTTAGGTTATAGGTTGGACTTGATGATCTCAGAGGTCCTTTCCAACCTTATGATACTGTGATACTGTGATACTGTGATTAGAGAGATTCTTTATTTTTATTTGTTGTTCCTTGTTAAATTAAGGTCAAGAGGAGGAAATTTTCACTACTTTGACCTATTTCACACCTGTTAAACTATTGGCTCTTTGTCTAATATGACACTCAAGCAAGGAGAAATCGCCTATGTATAAATTACGTATTCTGATAGAGGTGGTGTAAGTTGCTCCTTGTAGATGGGGTGGTAGTTTCTTTTATACTTCAATGCATCTCAACCTGGTTCTGCAGCTTTTGTTGCAGAGTTTTTTTCCTAGGAAAGGAAAATGTTGGAGAAAATCCTGATGTATTTCATCCTCTTCATTGGCTGTCAGTCGCTTTTGATAGAGACTGAGTGCCTTAGTCCAAATGTCAGAAGACCTCAGTGGATCAGTGGTTACCTATACCACTAAAAAGGTTATTCCTCTAACACTTCTACTCTGATTCGTTTAGGTAATGTGGTGGAGCTCCCTGGGTAAAACCACTTTTGAATGTGTAATGATCTTGTGGAGAAGAGAATACTGTTCCTGAACCAGAGTACTTTCAAGGCATTTTACAAGATGATATGTTTTACTCATGGCAGAGAACGCAGTATACTCTTCACAAAAAAAAGTATCTTTATTGTTTTCTTGTGCTCTGCGTGTACAACAGGCAACCTCCTACCATAGCAAAATCAGAGAACCTATTCGATTGTGAGTAATTGTATGCAAGTGTCATTACTCCAGGTGGTACTTGGATATTACCATGGGAAGGTTGAAATATCTTCAAGGAAGTGGAACAAACACTCTGAATTACATAACAGTGACTTGAAATTTTCACAAGGTATCAGTGAAGTCAACGATTTCTGACCAAAAAAGCCTGAAGGCATGGTTGGGTCAGCCCAAGAGGTTTGTGTATCTGAAGCAAGTATTCCATGATAATCAGTGGAACACATAATGAATTAACGATGCATTTGGTTAATTCAGCATTTATTAGTGAAGTAGGGGTAGTGCTATTTTTCTTTCGTTAGTGTGATGCTAACAGGTAATGTGCAGGGCAGCCCAGTGCTGTGCAGAGATGTTAGTGCTAGCTCTGCATCACTCAGCAGGCTGGGTAAGGTTAATTAGTTTGCACTAGCTATTTAGGTAACACAATTTTTTTCTCTACCTATGGTAGTGTTGTCATGCCCACGGTTCAAAAAGGTACAGAAAACAAGGCAAGCATATATTTGTTTCCTGGCTCCATGTTCCTGAATGTCTCATGCATGTATCATTTGTTTTTAAACAATGAAGTAAAACAAGTTCAGAGCAAATGGCTGCTCTAAGATGTGACCAGCGAGTCTCTTTCATGTATTTTTTTTTTATTTATGATTTGTGTGTGAGGTGGACAGGAGTTTAAAAGGGTAACTGCAGTCTCAACTGAACTTTTGAATTAAAGCTCTTAAGGGCCAGGAAAAATATTGGATGAAGTTTCTTCAATATTGTTTTTCTTACTGAAGAGAGTATTAAAAAAGGAAGAAGAAAGGTCTGTAGATCTTACAAAAACTGCTCTTTAGCTTGCCCTTGCCATTCTGAAGACTTAAAGCCTGATCAGAAGCGTAATCCAGAAAATGCGTCAAGAGGATTTGTTCATAACCATGCAGTGCGTTGACAGCAGTGAACTCTTATTATGGCTGTTGTGTTCCCTGTCTTGGAGCCTCGTTTTAATCTTCTGACAGCATTCAAGTTCAGTGCTTTCCATTTTGATTGCATTAATTAGTTTAGTTTGGATGATTCCCTGATTCTGAAATTGTCAGATTTTTTTTTTAACTGGATGTTTTTAAAGGATATTTTTGCCTTGGTTAATAACAAATAAAACATCTGACTGCACTTTTGTATTGTTTAAATCAAAAATACATTGCCCATTTGGAAGCAGCAAAAACGGTAAATGAGAGCTATATTTATGTACTTATCTTGCCTTTAAGTTAATCTCCCGTTACTAGTTGAGCCTTTCAGGTTGCTATAGAAACTGCCACAGCCTCCAACTGTGCTTCCTCCAAGACTTAATTGCATTCTAAGTTTCATACGCTCTCTATTAACCGCAGCACTGGCAGACAAAATCATGTTGCGGAGTGAGTTGAATTAATGGTTCAATACGATGTATGTATTTTTTAATATTATGTTTCCATATCCCATTTCAACTTTTCCTTTACCACCTGGTTATAATCTACTGCAACATGTAGTGAATAACATAGGATGGGATTCTCTCTGTTTGCTGCCACTGTATTTGATGTATCCAAGTCTTTGATGCAGTCAGAGTAGCTGCAAGAGTCTTAGGAATTTTTTTTCCTTATGGAGGTCAAATTATTCACAAAGTCAAATTATACCTTAGCTCTGCTGAAGATTTTCTGACACTCCTTCACCTTTTTGAAGACAGACATGGTAGTGCATAACTGCTATCTCAAGAGATCTGATAGTCTTGTGCTGACTCAGTGCTCTTTACCACATGATTTTTTTCTTGATCAGCATGGTTCAAAGATAGGCACTTTTCCAGCCAGGCTTGTTTTTAGGAACGCTGTTTTTACTGATGCTGTTCTGCTTTCAGTGAGGATGAACAACGGGAACTGATGTTTAGCATCACTTCCCTCTGTGTCCAATGGAAGTAAGTTTAGAACTTCATAGTAAAAAAGTGATTCCTACTGTTAATGGATGAAGTCAGGCAATGCTGAGAAAGAGAGCAAAGTGAGAATTTTACCAACAGGTAAAATTTTGTTCTTTGTTAGGTCTTTCAACAAAAAGATCACTTAGGAAAGGAAGAAATTATGACAATATTGTCAGTATTAAGTTGAAAGGGTCAAGACTCAGCACTTTTTGTTCTTCATTTTTTCTTTTGTTCATCAATCCTATTTCATTTGCTATCTATTTTACACTTCTTGCCACAATGCAGTGCACTTCCTGTCTCAGAACTTGAATCTCTTCCACATCATCTCAGCTTTCCTTTTTAGCAGCTCTGTAAGCTTGCATGTTAAAGGCAACTGGGTTTTCCCACCAGCTCTGGCTCAAGTTACATTTCCTGGATTGCCTTACAGAATGTCAACATATATTCTAAAAATCTGTGTGTGCTGAAGGCCTTCCTCAAACATTCTGAAAACACTTAATTTGGGGCGGAATTAATTTATATTTGAATAGAAAATAAGTATTGTTTGTTGTCTCCTTATCACTCCTGAGAAGCCAGATACTTGCCATGTCTCCAGGTTGTCTGCATGACCAATAATATTTTCCAGGCAGTGACAGCACTTCATTTGCAGAAAGTACTGCTGGCAGTGTCTCCATAGGCATTCAGAACAAAGACTTTGCCTGTTGGCAGAACAGACCAATCTGTGAGCATGTAGAAGGCTTGACACTAGCTACATACAGTTGCTCGCAATCTTAGTAAAGAGAAAAGACTCATTAAAACTGAGATGTGCCAATAGAAGGTTGTTTTACTCTACTGTAGAATGTACTGCAAAAGCTTTTTTTCACAAGCCATAATTTCTTATGATTTCTGTAGTTTACAGTATTTTTAGGTTGTTGCTATAGTTGATGGTGTGTTGATGGTAGACTGTTCCTACAGGGACATGGCATCTTTAGAGCATAGTTGGCTGGATGTTTAGGGTATCTCTGTGAACACATTAATTCAGATATTTCTGGTCAGGGAATGAGGCACTTTACTGCAGAGAGGTACTTACCATTGTACTTTGCTTGTCATGCCTTGCCAAAAACTGTCTTCAGGTATATATTCCTCCCCCTCCCCACCCTGTGGGAGAAAACTGACTCACAACCAGCTCTTGTACACTGCCCACAGGCGGGCAAAAAATAGGGATGCTTCTACTTTATAGCCTTTGTGCTCTCCCTCTTGTTTGTCATAACAGATGTAATGCTACTCTGGGATGTTTGTGTTGGAAGCATTGCCATTTCTGGGAGCAGGGAAGATAAACCATGCAAGCTGTTGGAAGAAATCTGTGAGAGAGATTTGAGCCAGATTGCTTAGTGGATAGTGGAAAGATTAAACCCTAAGCTCTGAATTCTCATCCTTCCCTGGTTCCTCAGTACAAGCAAAGAAAAGGTGGAGTGAAACCTGACCATGAAGAGAGTTTTGGATAAGCAAGGGTACTGCTGACATAGTTCATACAGATCTTGATCAAACATCTCCACTGAAACAAGGAGAAGCACTGAGAATGTGGTGGACTCTTAGGGAGAAGTTGGTCAGTAGATCTGGTCTTGAGTTTGGCATTGCTTTTACGTCACTAAAC
Source organism: Tapera naevia (assembly GCA_033556795.1). Taxonomy (NCBI): domain Eukaryota; kingdom Metazoa; phylum Chordata; class Aves; order Cuculiformes; family Neomorphidae; genus Tapera; species Tapera naevia. Next base: position 7,144,362 of record JAUMJJ010000156.1, read on the forward strand.
ACAGTTTTCCTGTAGCAAATGCAGAGCAATATGGAAGATAATGCCAATGAAATGTAGGTGGAATGTAGGCTGTGTAGGAGTAAATTTTTAAAATTCTTGAAATACAGACATAGTAATTACTTTTAATGTGATTTCTGTCTCTACCCCTCACTTACACCTCCAGAATCTGTCCCCAGTGAAATTTCTATTTTCTGTCTTCAGTGGCCACTTAGCAGAAGGGTTTCACTCATGTGTGAACTAAATTAGTCGTGTTGTATGTCCTTACATGGCATGCAACTGAAATGAGCATTGACTCTATTAATATCCTTACGTAAACAGAATCAGTTTTATTCGGCTCTTCAACTAAGGAAGCACTGTGGGAACAAGACCATCAGAAGCTTGGGAATTACTCTACAAGGAAGGATCTCAGTGTTTCTTGGCAAAAGCTGCTTTATGCTCTAGGCTTGCTTGGTAAGAGTCAAGAGTAAAAAGGTCTTATTCTGGACAGGAGTTTAACTAAATAGACACTGAATATTTTTGCCTATCTTTGAAAGCTGACACACAGAAATCCCAAAGTTCATTTCAAAGAAGGCTTATTTTATATCTAATTAAAGATAGCTACTCAATTTTGGGGAGGAAGTCTAATGAAATGAAAGAGGATTTAGAGTTCCAAGTGAAGACTTCTGAAAAATTCTCTTTTCTTTATTTACTTCCAAGTATTGACAGAATGTAAATATTTTTCTCAATTCCTCAGCTGTCAATTTCCTTAAAAAGAAAACCCCAAAAAGGCATAATGTGACTGAGTTGACTTACTTGGCAATAATTGGATTTCTAGCGTAAATTTCTATAATTTTTTTATTAAAATAGCCATAGGAACAGCTGAACTGTTGGATATGGTCATATATTCTTCATCTTTTGGGAGATTGTTGGATAAGGCTGTAATGGAGGCATAGGATTTATAATATCAAAGCTTTTATAATGCTCTTTTAAGATTTTTCTTGCACATTTATATTGAATGAGAGTATTAAATGAGAATTTGTGTCTGGAAAGTGAATATATGCAATGGTCTGTCAAACACAGAGGAGCTCACACCCTCACACATCCTTCTGTCTAGTACTTCCCTGATGAACACTGGTGGAGGAAATTGGGGACCTCTTATCCCAAAGGATTCTCAGCTGGACTGGATACTGATAGTTCTGTGAACGTGATGTTAGCACTTCAGTTTGTCTGTTAAACTGAAACCAGCACATGTACCATTTGATGCTGTTGCTTTGTCTCAGGAGGTGATATTTCAAAGGTCTCTTCTGTTTCTTAAGAGTGCCTCTGGCTGAATGTTATTTCAGTATAAAGATAACCTCACCAGTGATAAATGTAAGAAAAAGATGAATGATCCTGTTTATTCCTGGGTTATTGTTGTTTATTTGCCCTAGACTGGAAGATGTAGATAAGAAGAATTTCAGAACAAAATCTGGCATAATAAAAGCTGCAGCAGATCTGGTAGGAATAAATGCAAGAGAGGGCAGGATGCTCTTCGATCATTCAGTTTTGTGCATCATGCTTCTCCTTTATTCATGAAATCGTGTCTACAGCCCTCTCTGTCTTCCTGTTTTAATAATATGCTGAACTATGAATCTCAAATTCTTGGGAAAAATGTGACCCAAGAGGAAGCAGGAGCCTGTTTCTCTTGTCCTGTGTTTTCTAATTGCCACTTCACAATATGTTGTTGCATTATCAGAGGAAATGTTAATAGGAAATGAAGGAATTACTCCTTAATGCATTGATCTGCACAATTAGTCTTCAAATAAATCAGGATAGCTACTCAGTCTTCTGTATTCGGTACTGATTGCTACAGTTGATGCACAACAAGATGTTCTAAGAGACATACAAATGAATAGTCAAAGAGATATCAATTCCAAATAAAAAACTGAAGGAAATTAGTACATATGTGCAGCACTAGTGACAAAAACAAACCCCCGCCATTTATTCCCAAGTCCAAAGGTAAATTTATAGCTCTTTGTATGAACTGATTTTCCTGGATCCAAACATAACAAAGTGCAACTGCTCAGAATTTCACCTGACCACCATAAAGACATTTCTAAGGTCTTGGAAAAGCCTGTAGGAATATGAAAAGGGCCAAGAAGCATAAAGAATATCTCAATAATAGAATAATTAAAGATAAATAAATTTTAAGATAATTGAGAATGTATTTAAATTAAGAAAGAATCTCAGTTCCCATTTCCTGGGAATGTGCACTGTGCCAGGAAATAGAAGATAATTATTCTAAGAACACCTGTGGTAATATCTTTAATTATAATAATTCAGAGAGAAGTTAATTAAAAGCACATCTTTAATGTAGCACTCTGGTTTTCCCTACATGCCATCACTGGGGACTGACTCTTCTCTGCCCTCTCAGTTATTTAACTTAAACAGTAAAAAAGAGCAGTGAATGTAGTTTTAATTTTCTCTTATCTGCTGAACAACAGCTCATGTTCCAAGAGGGCAGTTGTGCAAAAGGGTGTAGTCTTTTGTTTCTGCAGGAAAAGAAACAGTCCTTCTCACTTTTTTTTGCTGTTGAAGGAAGTTACAAGAGTTTTTGCAAAATTTGAATTTATAGACTTATTGGGAGCTGACTTTAGCCATGCTCCCTTTTTGCTCCTGTTTTCCACGACCAAGCAGGTTAAGTGTGCTGGGAAGTGTCAATATCCCTGTTGACTGTCAAGCTGCTGAGACAACTTGCTCTGTAAGATACCGGTCTGGCCCTGAACTCACAACAGCTACCACAGTGCCTGAGCTCTGTGGCACATGGTACTTGTGGAAATGTAAGGAGATCAGGGGTGGGGAAGGAGATTTAAATGCAGCTGTTCAAATGGAGTCTAGTGAAGAAGGTGATGTTTAAAATACCCAGCAGGTTAAAACTGCTTTCCTCTAAAGAAGGAACTTCAGTAGCAGCTTAGGAAGGAGAGCAGAGAGCACTTTTCTTGGAATTTTTTTTTTTTTTTCCAAAGCAGTTTAAGAGTTTCTAAAGGTGGATAAGTTGACAGACGTAACAATGCCTTGTAGAATCTGTGGGGTTTGAGCATGCTTTTATCCCAGACTCTTTTCTGTATATGATGTCCACTCACAATCATGGTGTTATGGTGGTGGTTTCCAAAGTTTTCCATGCCTTTTTCCCAAACTAGGCTGCATTAGTTTATTGCTAACAGGCTTAATGTTTCATTTAGTTAGAGGCTTCTGAAATGAGTCTGATTTATGTTGTTCAAAACCAAATCAGTCCCCACACTGTTACAGTTGCCCATGTTTCTCATCCATAAAAAGCAGAGTAGTAGTAAAATGTATCCTCATCCTTCTCCCTCTATTGTGCTAATAGAGCACAATAAAGAGAAATTCTGAGACTTAGAGGTGACATGTTAGCAAGAAGTTTTAAGAAGAGGCTAAAAGGAAAGTATCAAAACTCCTGCGTCTTCAAAATATTTGTATGTCTTGCATGCAGCGTGCCAGAAGAATTGTGCCCTGTGAGGCAATGTATCAGCTGAAATTTGAGGTAGGCAGTAAGCTGACTTCCAGGGCAGCTTTTACAGTAACTGAACAGGGCAGAGACTTTCTCCCTGTACAGATTTTACTATATAGCTGTTATGCAGCAGGCATTTGAAAGCTTCTAGTTACAAGTCTAAGAAGAGCTAAAACGCTAGGATAATACAATCAGTGAATCTTGCTGGAAGAAGTAAACCTTCAATAGATGCTTTCTGAGCACTGCAGTGAAGTGATATTGCAGTGCTTCATATTGCAGATCTGAATGTGGGCAGGGAGGAAGCAAGTGGGCCAGAGTAGTAAGGTAACCTATATCTAAGTTGAGGTTTTAATATGTATCAAACAGGACAAGAAAAAAATTGGAAAAAATATTTTAGACAAATTTAATCAGGGTAATTATAAAGCCTTTTTTAGGAGTTTAGTGTGTATGGTCTTGCTGGGATGCTTCAGTGTAGAGAATGCTGAGATTGCATTTTGAGAGTTAGTTGGTAATACAGTGGATGATGATGCCTGTTTTTTACCAAATCTAAATGAGGTTTTTAAAGTTGAAAATGACTGTTTCTTTTCAATGAATAAACATTTTAAAATTTGGCATGTGTGTGTTTTCACAAATCTTCCACCTGATTAAAAATAACAATATGCTATAAAATTTTTATCAACTGAGATAAACTCAGGATGCGGCAAATTGATATTCTATTATAATTTCAGAAAACTAGACTTATTTGTTCTGACCTTAGAATGAGAGCGATAATAGGGATAATACAGCCAAAACCTAAAATCTTTGCCCCTACTAATTTCTAGTGTTCTGCACTATACTGATATATTAATAAATTTTGAGACTTGAGTTGAAGACTTGACTGATTGTGATATGCTTAAATATATTCAATTTCAAGAGATTTTTGCTCTAATCTGTGTTTTTCATAGTTCCAACTTTGTAAAAATCTATTTTTCAGGACTTTACCTTGGGGTAAAATCATGGGATATCCCTGCTTAAAGAAGATAGTCTCAGTTCTGTTAAAAAGGTGAATTCTCACTAGCAAATGACACATTAATATTGCATCCTGATTAAAATGCAGGTAGAATATTACAATTGAATAGTAAAGTATAAGTTACCATTGTAGGATATACCTCACTCTCTTTCATACTAAAATAATTCAGTTCAAAAAAGTCTTATTGAAGCAGGTATTATTACCATGGCTGATTAATTTAGTATGTTCTTGAGACTATATGACCTCAGATTATTAAACGACTATCAAACATAATTATGAAATGGCTTTGAACTAGGGTACTAAAACTAAACATCTAGAACAATGTTACTGGGCATTACAGTATAATTTCATTAAAAGAAAAAGGAAACTGAAATTTATAGTTATCCTTGTATATTGTGTATTCAGATAAGAAACATGCATTTAAAAATATGTAAATGGATACATATTGTTGAGCTCTGTTTATATTTTGAATGCAAATTTTAACTCCTTGTTCTTGGCAGTGTTAAGGTAGCTGGAGAGTGGCTGAACCAAGAAATGCCAGATGTTAACTCAGGTTTACTGTACCTATAAGAAGCCCATTTTTTTTTTTTTCCTGTAGTAGGTGATCTCTCAAAAGTTATATTTTAATAAATTATTGCACGTTTTTTCTCACAGCAGGTCATTCTGCTGTGGATTTTGAGATACCATATTCAGTGGTGTGTGCAACTTTTTTGAGACTTCGCATTAGATCTTCTCTTGTGATTGCTTTATTTTAATAGGAAGCCAGAAAAATATTTGTCATAGCAAAGTTTAGGAGAACAAATTGTTATGTCCAAAACCCCATGGGGAAGGTGATGAATTATAACGGTGTGTGTTTTCAAAAAGTACTGCCTTATCTTTATTTCTACCACTGGAGGGGATGTGTTTGGGGCTACCTTTCAGGGTTTTTTGTATTAGTAGATTCTGAAGAAGTGTGTCCTCAGTGGCAACATTCAGAGGAGTAGCATGTTCTCTGCTGGCCTTCTGCCACATCGTCAGAAAAGGGAAATGCTTCTTGGGCAAAGCTGCATGGATTAACAGAGAGAAACTTTAAAGAGGAGACCCTTCAATTTACAGCAGACTCCCCCTGAACTTCTCCAAAATTAAACTGCCTGACACCTTTTAATATTTCTTTCTTTGTGATCGGACAAGCATAGGTAAAGTCATTATTATGCAACCTTCAGATCAACAATTACCCCTTAGTACTAAACTTGTGACTTGCATTTTCAAAGGCACTTGGAAATTTGATTTCCCTTAGAGAAACTGTGGTTATGGAAAGTGTGAAATTTTTATTATGTACTGCCTCAGTGTACTGATTGAAATAACCTTTTGCATTGCAATTTTTACTTAAAATGGCCTAAGATACTGTCAAACAAATGGCTTCTCTTTGGCATATTTTACCCTCCGCTCACATACCAACTTGGTTAAATGCAATATGCAGTAGCTTTGTGAACCATCCAAGAGTGGTTTATCTATTAGTGGACGAAGTACAAAAATCTAGAGATGAAGCCTAACATTAAAACAGGAGAAAAAAGGAGAAGTTCAATGTGTTTATGTGTCTTTGTCATATACAAAATGTTATTTATTTTGCAGACCTGTTCTCCTTTTCTGTAGCTCCAGACTCTTTGGCTTCAAGGGATGTATTTCTAAATTGTTGAAAGGGTTGTTAATCAGAGCAATTTCTTGCATTAACTAACTGCAAAGATCCCCAGAGAAATCCTTGTTCTTATGCAGAAATATGCGTGCAGTTAAAAAGCAATTGTGTGTTTAAGGTATAGAGAAATAAACAATGAAGCGGTGTGTGCTAGGTGTTGTTTATAACTGTGCCACTTCTAAAGAGAGTTTATTTTCTTTGCTCCTATTGTAAACTTCAGGGAGAAAACACTTAGTAATCCTTGTTGAAAAGGTTCCAGTGAAGACCATGCAATAATTAAAACTTATCGTCCTTAAGGGAATTTGAACAGAACTAATGCTGACTCTTTAACTACGGGAACTGTAGTCACTGCAGAGGAAGAGGGAGGCCTAGGTTCAGTCCCCAAATGTTTAAGACAATACTGGAGCAAGGCCAAAAGCATAGAATCATCTGGTTGGAAATGACCTCTGAGATCATCAAGTCCAACAGTACCTGTCCCCTTAGTAAACCATGTCCTTAAGAAACTCATCCACCCGCCTTTTAAACACCTACAGGGGCGGCGACTCAACCACCTCCCTGGGCAGCTGTTCCAGTGCCTGACCACCCTTTCAGTGAAGAAATTTTTTCCTGATGTCTGATCTGAACCTCAGCTACATCAGGGGGAATGAAATGCACTCAGTCACTGGAGTTTGCAGTGGTAGGGCACATTCCTGGGGAGACACCCAGCTTTCCCATCCTGAGTGAGTACGGCAGCCACAGAGCTATGGGAGCTCTGGAACAGACTTCAGGAGGCCCAACCGTCCTCTCAGCAGTAATTTCCCCTATCCTGGAGTGTCTGCAATATTCAGACAGGTATATTGGTTGGTAAATCAGCACACTGTGATGCTGAAGAGGTAGAACAGGTACATTTGGGGATCAAGACTAAAAACCTGCAATTCATTATTTATGGCTAAGGAAATATATAATGCAACTGGAAACTATATGCACGTATTAGGGGAGGAGAGCAAATAAAGAGAAATGGCTTGGGCTTTGAGGTTTGAATTTTCATATACTAAAAGGCGGTATCTGAGCGCCGTTGAGCCCATCACCTTCCTGTTCGCCCGAGTATTAGTAATGTAAATTAATGGAAACTGTGTAGTTTAGTGCTATCACGAAATTTCCCTTGTCAGGCACCTTACTGCTCTGTGTGTGTGTGTAAGATTTAGGTCTTGCTTTATTTAACAAGGCAGCTCAGTGCCTGCCCGAACTACTTAGCAAGTGCTTAGCATATTGAAGTTCTTAAAGTTAAGCACATGCCTAAGCGTTTCCCTCATTGCCTGTCTTGGGGCCTAAATAAGTTTTCCATTTTTATGACAAGTATTGTGAGGTTCCTTGAGGCTGGAGTTAATAGAAAGTTAATCACTTTTTGTGCATGGCAAGGTCTTCCTGGTAAAGAATGTAGTGTCTGTTTTGTTACTACTTGATAACTGCATGACAGATGTAGTCACAGTAACACTTCTTTGTCTCTACTACAAAATGGCAAATATTTATCATGTCTAATTTTCTAGATTAGCATGTAACACTGAGGCAGGAAAAATCACAAGGGCTGAAAGGATAAAAAGGGGAAAGCTCACCCTCTGGGGTCCAGATAACATAAGGTTAAATTCACAATTTTTTTCTCTTTAAAAATAAATTGTAATAGTACTACTGAGGTCTTTCAAAACTGAGACTTAGTTCAGTCTTAAATGGCAGAAGTTCCAGCTGGCTTGGGGAGAGTCTTTTAAAATCCTTCCCACTCATGTATTTTGCTGTTTCTTACAGATGCCTCCCCTATTCAACTAAAAGCTCTTATTGTTTTAAAAGCATATCTTCTGCTTGCCACAGTGTTTACTGATTATAACATTATCTTGGCTCTAAAATTGTGTAAAATTAAAGGTACCCTGAGCAGAAGGGTCCATCATTGTGAAAAGCTGTAGAGCCAAGTTTTCTTGAGGAGGAGAGGTGACTGCACTTGGGCTACAGCAATGGCAGAAAGTCTGGGCTTGGGAAAGAATTCTTCAGAACACAAACTGATGTCTCCCTGTTAGTTTGGATTTATTACCATTGTATAAAAGTAAACATAAAATAAAATCCAAAATATTTTGTTGACTAAACAATTTTTTTTATTTTCTCTCTTTTTTTTTAATCTTCCTTCACTGCACTTACCCCCACCCACCCACTCAATTCCCTGAAAAAAAAAGAGGTGCTCTGTGCATGTATGTTTTGTGGTCTGGGTATTTTTTTTTTTAGTACACTTTTCTTTTGTTTGTGTTTCTGCTGAGTTATTGCTTTATCATGTGTAAAAAAGTGCCACTAATTAAGTGGTCAATAAAAATCACACTTTAGAATTTTAAATTTCTTTTTTCAGCTGTTTCTATTAGGATTGTTCATGAGCTTCCTGCTCCCTCATATGGGCTGCAAGTTATGAAAACAATAGGGTGCAATCTTGACTATGACAAGACAATACAAGCAGTTAAATGAACAAGAAGTGTTTATCCTCCTAAAAATAGATAAGAATAGCAAAACTGAACAGTGAACCAAGTTGATCTGGAATTGAAACCCAACCTTTTACACTTTTGTTCTTTTCTTTACATAGGAAAACAACACAGAAGATCAAGAAAGAGACAGACCCATATTATTAAGGTAGGATGAAAGCATTTTTTTATTTAACTACTTCATGGAAACTTCTGATATCTCACCACCATTCTGTATAACACAATTCTATAAAGTAATGATAGTTTGAAGAATGACCTAAAAAGTGAAACTTCTCAAAGTCTTAATGCTGATGTGTATCAGCTGTTGACAGATAAATGGAGGCTGAGAAGCCCAATGTCATCAGTGGACCCTCAAACAAATGTATTCTTGTCTCTTGGTTGGATTGTTTGAGGGTGTTGTCGGTATTCTTTCCTGTTCTTTATTCTGCCTATGCATACCTATATCATGGGTCACATGTTGGTGTTTCCTAAGCTTGTTTCAGGACTTGTTTCATGGGTTTGCACTTGTTTGGTATTGCACCAGTAGGCTGAAATACAAGAAAAATACATCAATAACTGTGTGTGCTTACTCCTGGGAAAGGGAAGTAGCTGGCGGTGAAGTCAGCATCTTGAAGGTTTCTTTTTGGAGAGATTTGGGGTGCACAATGACTGCACTTTATGCAGATGGCTACATTTTCTGGAGAGAAAACTGATGTCAAACAAATCTGGAATCTTTCACTGTGGTTCTGTCAGAAAGATCTGGCTTTTATGACACTTGCATTTGTGTAAGCAAATGCTATTATATTATGCCCCAAGAGCAGTTTTCCTTGCATCATTTCTGTAGCATTTGACTTTTCTGACCATAGGATCGTAGCTTAGCTAGAAAATTTCTTAAGGGAATATTTTTACCAGTAAGGCTTAAAAATATAGTGATATCTTCCCATCCCTGTTTGCATTTTGGAGTATAAATGCATGGATTAAGTCAATAGGCACTGGAAAATCATAATACATGTTCCAGTCTTTTAGATTTTGTGGGTTGTGTTCTGAGATTCCACTGCAGCACAATAACAGAGGCCAAGTTTGTTGTGCTCCACGGTGAAAAGGCTGAAAAAAGTTGTTATGGTTCAGAGCAACTTCAAGTGCTTGCCACATAGTTCGTAATGCTAGATGCTGCTGAAGTATCCCACTTAATATTCTGCTTGCTTTGCCAGAAATGCAGCAGATTAATAAACTACATTAGTTAGGAAACAGCTTTGTGGGAAAACTAGGAAAGATAATTCAAGGTTTTAGACAGAGCTATTGAAGCAGAGACAAGCTGGCATTTCCCAAATGGCAACCAAATACTAGTAGAATAATAAGGGAGTATAATCCATCATTTGGGAGACAAAAAGCAAGGAAGAGGACTTCAAAAATTACTATCTCTATTTACCATCAGATAGTACCTCCCAATACTGAGCCTTTATCACAACAGAAATTACCAAGCACAGTTAAAATAGTATTTTCTTCTGCGAGAGGATTTCTTCTAAATCATACTGATTGTTTCGATGTGATGGAGGACTTGCATGTAGTCCTAATACATTTCTGGATCCAAGATACAGTATGAGGTTCAATCAATAGTAGAAATTCTGCACAATTTTTATACATTTTTGATCATAATGGAAAAACTGGTAGTTGTTTTTTCTGATGACACTGAATTTAAGTCCTTTATATCTTACACAATTGCTAAATAATAGTTTGAATGTTCATCCGTTTCATAAAACAGCTGAATTTCTGTATTTGTAATGAAAAAAAACCAACAAAACCCCCAAAGCGCTGGAGCACATCAACAGGGAAACAGGGAGACTGGAAAAACTCAGCTTCAACCCTACTGGAGTCAGGGCATTCTTCTAAGGGATTTAGAACACAGAGTGGAATTAGAGACAAGCTTTCTATCTCAAGTTTAATATAACTTCTTGATTATTTTTTTTTTTTAAATTTCATCTTCAAATATTTTTTTGTGAATCCCTCCACCATAATATTGTCTTGCTAATTAAAATTTCTGCAGAAAATTAAAACCTAAATTATGTATACTTGGGAGAGCCAGATTCGTATTTCCCAGAGAACTTACTGTTCACTGGTGTTCCCTCTTTTACAACCAAGGTCTGGTGAAGACCAACCAAAGGCAATTTTTTTCAGGAAATGAATTTAAATATGCCTTTTTTGGAAACAGTACTTTATTTGATAAGTATTGGAAAATTGACCTATTGTTGATGTGAACTTTGTCAATTCTTTGTTTTAATTTAAACAAAACTAAGGAAATGCTGTTAGTAAATACTCATTTTGCAAACCCTCAGGCCACTCAAAATTACCATTTACAAAGGTGTAACCAAAGCTGTTTGTTACTGCCACTGTGTTGGAGTGAAAATGCATGATGCTTTGTTTCTAGCAAAATAAGATGAACCAACCATTTGACTATTTAGTTAGCATGGCATATTCCTGACTGAGCAGAGAATGGAGCACCTGAATGCAGTGACTGAACCATCAGCACTACTTGGATTGAGTGACGTTGTTGGTTGAAAAAGTGTCCAATGCCACAGAAGTTTGCTCCTGAAATGAGCTCTTAGATGTGGCAGTTTGCCACACTACAGATGTGTAGTGCACAAAGACAAATAGTAAATAAATATGTAGAAGAGGTAGCTCAGTCAGTTGTGTTGGGAATAGGGATTACAATTAAGAAATCTGCTGGAAGGTATGTGAAGTTTATAGAATCAGACCCAAAGCGTTGCTATTTGGTTAGCATAAAATCCCTTTTCGGTTCAGTTTAAGCACAAGTAAGTGCTGCCCAGTTTCTCGTTAAATAGAACAGTAAAGGAAGGTATTACCAAGAGTATGTGACTAGGGCAGGACAGGCAGATCTACTTCAGCTTTCCAAATCTCGTGCTTGCCTTGAACCGAGAGCAGGACTAATTACCATGCACCTGCCTGCACAGCACTGATGTTAAATATGTTATTTGTTGTTTAGTACTCCTATCTGTTGTTGCTAGTTTTCTTTATAATAATTCTCAGATAAAACAAGATGATGGTTCCTTTTTTCAGCTACTTACTACCTTTTTTTTCTATTTTGTGCTTATATATTCTGGAACTAACACTTCTCCTGATAATTCAACTTTTACCAAATTTCTTTTAACATAGAAAAATGAGGATGACTCACATTTTTGATGAACAAGCTACAGACTTCTGTCACTTTAATTTTGTGTGACAGGAGCTGTCTTTCACTTAGCTTGTTTAGTGTTATGGCCTCTCAAAGTAAGTAAGCTTCCACAAGATACCTATTAACTGATTTTCTGTTTGTTTCATAGAGGCTTAACTTGGTTGCATATACAAATCTGTCAGCTTGGGAATCTGATGTACAGAAATGTGTTTGATAGATGTCTATTAGTATGCTTAGTCAGGCAATTTTAATACCTTTAAATTAAATTTGTTATTAAGAGCAAATAAAAGTCCTAGACTAGCATACATAGGGTTCTAGAAATGCAGTGAGATATTTTTCTTTTGGGAAAAATTAATTATGGCAGATTCAACCTGTTGGGATTTGTTTGTTGTTAATTTTTTTAACGTTATTTGTTAATGCTAATTGTTAAATGTAATTCAATTTTGCCTCTCTGCTGGCTAAATTCAACAATGAATGCAGCTATCCTTGAATGCTATGGCACCACACTATAACCAGGATGGTGTCACTAGTCTGAAGGTACAGGATGTTAAAAACTGTTAAATCTAGTAGGCACAAGTAAAACTGTTATTTTTATGGGAAACTGGTCACTTGTCCTGTCTAACTCCATTATACATCTCCCAATGCCAATATAATCCTGTTGTCTTTTAAAAAAGATGTGCAAAGTAGCTACATCTTGGAGTATAAAATATTAATAATATCAAACTGACATACTGCGTCCCACCTATCAAGAAAGTTTTGTCAGAAACTCTATAGGGACTGACAAACTAGCAAGTCCAGAAAGAAAAGTTTGAAATGGAAGTGTATTTTGTAGTGTGTTTTGAAGGAAGGGATCACAAGGACGATATTTCACTTCCCTCTCCTAATATGCTTTTTCTAAAATATGCAAATGTAATGACAATTTATAGTGAGAATCAAACATGATAAAACTGATGAGCAAAGGCAAGTGTGTAATAAAATTTTCCAGACTATTTTTTTTTCTCTGATCATATTTTTTATTTTTTAAACTGAATATTTTGCCTTTAATTCAAAAAAGTTGACCAGGGTTTAGCAATCTGTGGCTATGCAGTGGGCTTGAGATAGCAACACCTTTTCTGGTGCACTGGAATTGCTTTTTGATGTTTTTTTTCCTCAGGTACAAAATATAAGGGTTTAAAAACTTGGGATTGATATTTTCTTAGTAGTGAGGTCAGTGATGAAGACATACTAACCAGCAAGTGCTCTTAGCTTTACTTTAGTCTCCCAAATACCGTTTTTACGTCCTCCAGGTGAGGGTTTTGAGGAAATCTGTTTGTTTTTATATCTGTCCATGTATGTACTTATATACACAGGCTCACTTTGATGTTAGTGAAAGTAACATAAAATACATGATGTGTTTTTCTTTGATTTTGAGAGTAGCTCTAGTTTTTCTTTGATACATTTTCTCCTTGATATCAATGAAACCAAAATAACCCTGGTTAAGGGACAATCCACAGTGCCTTTTGTACTAGCTTAATAAAATCAGTGTAATATTACTTCCCCATCATATGCATGTACATCCTTCCTCCAGTGTAATGTGGAATGCTGTCGCTGTTTCAGCTCCCTAACACCCATGTAGTAAGATTTGTTTTCATTGCTGTTATTGCTACCCCACTGTTTACACTAATTTTTTACATTAATTTTTTTACACTAATTTTTTACTCTTTTTTTTTCCCCAGGAATATTGTTAACACCCATTCTTTCTGTTTACATAATCAGAGTGGTCAACAGAAAGCCAGTCCAGTTATTTTGGGCATTGCCTATAGGCCCCTAGGGGTAGATCCACACCAAGCAGGTGCAGGTGTATCTTTTCTAATAGCTCATCATGAATGATTGTAGCTAAAGGGACGCGTTTTAGAGAGCCAGATCAGTTCTGCCATATCCATCTATGTGGGTGTGCACTTTTGAGATCTGCATATTGATACAGGGTATGCAGCAGGGAATATTTCACATGGTTTTATTGACAGTGCAGACATAAATTATAGAACTACTCTTTCTAAGTAGGTATTGTGTCAAATGTCAGGCTTTAATTTTTAAATTTCACGGTTAAAAAAAAAGGAATTTTTGAGTATTTTCCAAATGAAAGAGAATAGTTTTAATCCAGTCTCTAGTAAAATCAAATCCAACAAATGACATGTGTGCAAAATCCTTGGGAAGTACTGTTGACAATGATTATAAATTGTAGTTTGTGAGTTCATTTTCAGCTTAGGGAGTTTGACAAAAGAACTCTACAGAAGTTTTAGGTTGCCTTATTTTAATCTGCAATTTTAATTTTCTGAATTTCCCTCATTTCCCCTCAAGAGCAGTTATTAAAATTTGCTAACATTTCAGCTTTTCTTCAGGGAGCATGACAGGCTGAGGAAATAGCAGTTTTCCAGAATTTATGCCAAAGCAAAGTTTTACCTTAATTGCTGTCAAGTATTTTATTTTTCCTCACAGCTGTAAAGCAGGTGTCTGTATCTCAGTATAACTAGTGCTACAGTAAATTGAATGAGGCAAGTTATAATATCCCTGAAAGCTGACACAGCTTTAAGGATCTTGAGTCATATCAGCTGCTTGGGTGGAGCTGAAGAAATAGAATTACATTAACTCTTTCCCTATTGATTTCTTATGAAAATAAAACTTATTTAACTTAAGAGCTTTGAGTAGTCAGTCCAGTTTACACCAGGGATAGTACTGAGCTACAAAATTGAGTATTCCTCCCAAGTCTGAGGCTGGTCTTGCTTTACTTCTGACTTATGCAGTCTGTCTCATATCAAAGAGCAACATTTTAATGCTGCATACCTGGGCACTTTTCTTAACTGCTCTGTGTTAAGAGGATTACAGTTCTGATCCAGCTGGTAATGTATCTTGACTGGGAACTGAAATAGGATCACCTTGGGCAGTAGATGCTTTAGGAGTGAAAGGTGTATAAACCACGAAAGGGAATTGTTTTGTAGTATAAAACCATTTTTTCCTAATTAGTGAGGTAATTGTAAGCTGTCTCTTGATGGAGTGTTACCAATAGTAGTACAACTGCTGGTTGTATTTTTATTCGGAAATGTTTTATGATGGTGTGTAACTTGATAAGTTAAATTTTCATTTGCTTTTAGATTTTGATTGTTCTTTTTATGAGAAAAAATTCCTTTCTAGAGAAACTAGGCCAGTTGTGTCAATGAGAGAAAAATTGTTGGAGAACTAAGTCAAGAAGTATGCTCCCAAGTCTGAGTCCTTGTAGAGAAGAACAGGTTTCAAACGTGTTAAATATACTTTTACATACAGACTTAAATTCATCTATCTGTAACTATGAATACATTTAAGCCTTTTTTTGTTCTAATTTTTTCTGTCTTCAGCTGTTGCTGAGTCAAATAAAATCTTCTCGTGGTGCAAGAATTGCTAACTGGTCTTTCTGATTACCATAAAATTTGTTGGTGCTTTATAAACATATTGCTGTTGTGTGATTCAGTGATAGTGTAATTAAAACATATGCAAAATACAGCAATAACTAGCTCTTTTTACACATATTATTCCCGTAGGCTGTCTGTGGACCAGCTTTAAGCTTCAGGGACAGGGTCATTCTGGTGTTAATGGGCAGTAGAAAGGCATAAGAAACAAACAGAAGGGAAGGCTGCAAGGTTAGTGCTTCATGCATCATCCCTTTGAGCATTTATGGTAATGCAGCTTGGTCCTGAGCTCTGTTCTTGGAGCAGTTCCTTAGCTTTAGAGAGAGTTAATGAGTAAATCTTCGCACAGGATGGCCATCAAAGACAATGTCTCAGAGCTGATTTTATTTGCTGCTGAAATAAAATTAAATTAAATGAAATAAAGATATACTCTATTGCTTTTATCTTAGCTTCCTGCCATATCTTCAACATCTTGCATTTTCATTACTCTGACTGCATGGGAAAGGTGATATTCAAAGTTTTTTTCATAAAGTGAACACTGTCAGTATGGAATATTTTAGGTTTTATTTTTATTTTTATGGTCAGATATGTTTTTGCACTTTATGTGGTATGCTATTTTGAGAAATATTGAAGATCTGTACTGTCTACCTTGGATGATGGCTGAGCTCCCTTTTCAGAAATGACACTTAAGATTTGTGGATTTCTTCTAGTGTGGCATTAATGTTGTTTGTGGCACAGCACGACTGTCAAGAGAATTTGAAAATTAGAGGGTGCGAATCATAAAAACAGTGTTAATGTCATTTTCCATGCCTACTGTTTCGTGATGTAACTCTGAATCAGATCTGGCTTTATTACTGAGAATAGAAATCCAGTGAGTTGGGAAAGAAGTTCCCTTATACTCCTTGATGCTTTCTTTGATACCATAACCCTGTTTAATTCTGTTCAGTTATTTTGGAGTAATTTATTAACTTGAGAGTAGTGGCTCAGAACCCTGAAATCTACTCTTTGCACAGGAGAGCAAGAATGCTTGTTGTTTATTCTGACATACTGCAAAACATTTACAAAGAATGGTAATGGCCAGAGAAGATATTCCTGTTCATTTATCTCAGACTGCTGAAGAGGGGATCATTAGACCTTCTAATTAATTGTCATGTTTAATGAAATATTCTGAACCTAGAGTTTGAAGGCACTTATAAACCACTAGCAATACACAAAGTCTCTGATTTTGCCTTGTATTTCACTTAACAATTATTAGTTTGCTCTAGTGTTTCAAATTCTCTGCATCCCTAGCACATTGGGTTGAAATGCTCTCTGTTTTGCTTTGGCTTTCTTGTGCCAATTGAATCTGAAGATTTAATTATGGTTAACTTCAATGAAGCAATTAAATGCAGTTTTTTTGTTCTTTATGAAATAGTGAAATAATTTTGGTGACTAGCAAAATTATTATTTAGCATTGCTTTTCACTACACAGTCCTGAATATTTGTGATAAAATATTTCTGGGGATAATTGAAAGTATGAGGTCTGTAATGTTTTGATATAGCCAATGGGGAATGCTCTGGAGGCTCTTTCTAATTAATGAGGCAACTTTTTCTTTTACCACTTAGATGGTTTGAAGGCAATGTTTCTATGCTGTAGAGAAGGCTCAGAGAAATTTTGATGCTAAGTAATTGTCCCAATACCCTCCTGTCACACGCCACAGGATTTTGCTTGGAAGTAATAAAAGAAAGATTTAGTAAAACTCCAGACTCCCAGTGTGAGGAAGAGTGATCTCTTTCAATATGTATTGTGTGCAATGTGTGATCCATGCTTTAAGACTTCCGTGCAGATGGCACAGGGGTGGCCTGTGATATGCATTTAAATCTTCTTCTCCTTCTGAGCAGAGGATTAATGCGTTGGCACCACTATGTGCAACAGCTGTGCTTGACCTATGGGTCTCCTCACCCCACACCAGGTCATTTCGGTCTGCAGGAGTTTCCAGTTTTGGTCTTTTCAGGTTGTTTATATTTCATCTGCTCTTGTGATACTTCTTCTTGTTAGCCCAGGGCCCTGGTTCTCTATGCTCTTGATTGGTACTGCACCTTCAACGTTTCCAGGTGCCCTAGGGAAGCTCTGATATTTGTTTATCACTCAGAAAAGTGTGATGTCTGAAAGAAATATTTGAAGAAGTTTGCCAAGCTTTCTCAAGGAATAATTTTTTCTTTTAGGCTGTGCTAGTGGTAATAAAATTCCTGTATGTCCTATGCCAGTTCTCCAAATCATAAAATCATGGAAGTGACCCACAAGGTTCATAGAATTCAACACCCTGCTGCTTGTGGGACTACCTAACACTAAACCATATGACTTAAAATATTGTCCAGACGCTCCTTGAACTCTGACAGACAAAAGGAGCCTAAGGCAGTCCTTCTCATTGTTTTTCTCAGAGACACAGTTTCTTCTCCAGACTAGAGACTCTTCCATCTGACCTTTGGATTGAGCTTTCTTCAGCATGATCTGAAAATTTAGCAGGCAGCAATCCTTGGCAAATGATGCTTCTTCCTCTCACCTCTCCCCTTCTGCTCTCTGATTTGAGCTGTACTTCTGTGATTATGCTTTAGATGTAAAGAATACATCTATTTCTTCCTCTGCTGGGTTTCAGTATTCTGTCTTAAGACAGAAAGTGTCTCGCTGCCTTGTAGTTAATTCTTAGTTCTCCAAAACTTGAGTTATTCATGAGAGACTGTTCTATACTCTGTTTCGCAGATTTTTTTTTTTATTTTCAGATTGCTCTGGGTCATTTTCTTGCCATATTATACTAGATTTCTTGATCCAAAAAATATTTAGTGATAGAAAATTTTATTAAGATACATATCTCTCTGCAAAATGTTCCCCTTCTGATGGTATAGGATATTTTGGTGGCACTTCATTGAGATTAGAATGAAAAAGCTTTTAGCCAGCTCTTTGCTGAACGGCAAGTGTTTTCACAAGTGTAAGCTAATATTTTAGGTGATTGTGAATCTTTTCTTTTGTATGGCAAGTGTCAGAAATTCATTAATATCTGTATAGCCAGATACTATCTAATATCTCAGTCATGCCTGTGTTCCTCCTGTTAGAGCTTGTTATAGGGTTACATCAACATAGACCTGCAAAGATAGTCTAATAGATGGACTCTTAGATTTCCTTTCCTGTAGGAGGCTATGGGCAACAGGAAGAAGATTTTGTTCTGATTTAGAAGTGCAATTTTGTGCACTGTTTGGATTCTGTTATGAAGGAAGATGTTGTCATGGGTCTTAACCCCCCTTGCTGCTGAGAAAGGAAAGCTTTATTCTGGTTTGTATATAGTCTTTTAGAGGAAGCCTCCATTACTGGGGAAAGAAAGGGAAATAAACTGTATCTTCCCTGGTTTTCGATGCAGTGCTTGTTACTTTTGCAGAATGAATGTAAAGTCTACATGTTTCAGTTTTCCCCTTTCATATAGTTTTCTTGTTCAGCAAGGTCAGACAAATGTCAGCAATCTAGCTGTGGCTAATGAAGATACTGGAAACATGGATGATGCATTTGGTCCCCTGGATCTGAAACGAGTTCAGGCTTTGTGGCCAGGGCAGAAGATGCACCAAGCTCATGACCAAGCTCTGGCTCATGCTGGAAGTGTACTCTGTTGGGTGACACTGAGGCAGTCAGCATCAAAAGCCAGCAGTGCTCTGGAACACTGCCTGGGGATTTTAAAAACTTTCCCTAATGTCTGAAGCTGGGTTTTGGTTTAATGCCCAACAGGGTTTTGGGGTCTGTACATGGTCTCCTAAGCCTGCTGCTGTCATCTGCCCTGTGTGCCCCTGTGCCCACGGGCAGTAGCACAGGCAGGGCAACTGCAGGAGTACCTTGTGTTTTATTAAGGCTCTTTGGAAGCTGAAGCAGAGTTTTGAATTTACACTGGTGCATATATTGGCTATTGTGTTCACATCCTTTCAGAATGATAGAATAGTTTGGGTTGGAAGGGATCCTCCTAGTTCAGGGGTGTCAAACTCACCCCCCGTGGGCTGAATCCAGCCCTATCCCTTGTTTTATCCACCCTGCACCTTGTTTTTACCCAGCAGAGCTCCGAGCATCTTGTCCCTGCACTCCTGCCAGTGCTGGTCATGCTTGCAGCGAGTGACGTGCGTTACGCTGCAGAATGGTGGTAGCCGTGAGTTTGACAGCCCTGATCTCGTTCCAGCCCCCTTGCTGTTTTCCATTTCAGACCACGTGCAATATTTCAATACTGAACACCACTTCCATCATTTTTTCTAGGTGGTTTATTGGGTAGAGGATTGCTAAATTTGTGTTACTGTTGCAATCCGATGCAGTGGGTAGTATAACTTGTCCACTTATTACACCTGGATCAGACTGGCTTGGGCATGAATGTGTGGGTTATAAGTCTTGGTCAATCTGCAATCTAATAGTTAAGGTTATTTATTTCAGTGACTTATTAATTTCTCTGATATTGATGATTTTTGTATAAAACACTGACTCTCATTTTCCACCTCATTTTCCAAAGTATTTATTGTTTTTATTCAAGGCTTTCTAAGGTTTTGGCATTTTTGCGTCATGTATGTTACATCTAAAATTTTTCCAAGTAATATGGGAACATAGTGAAATTAGAGTACTTTACAAAAATAATTATTATTTGCTTTCCATGTATTATAGCCATGGTATTAAAAGGAATAATGTCATTGAAAACAAAAAACTAGTATTCTTCCTAGCACTTCACACTATGTAACCTTCCTAAAAGCAAACTCTCTGAATTTCTGGTTTTGGTTTCATTGTAATATGTTGAAATGGATATGTCAGCAGCATTTTAATTCCTAGATTTGACGTTCTGTAGTTTTCCATACAAAAAACATATTCCTGAATTAATGGAACATTCATGCTGAGCTGCTTCATATTGGCTAGCTTAGCATGTCGCCTCTGATGTTTCTGTTGGCTGACAAAAATGGATGGTATTTTCCATTTATCAGTTCTTTTGACTCTTTCTTTGTGAAGAGATAAAACCAATAGCCTGCAGGTAGAAGACTTCAAATACTAAAAGGAAAAGATGGCTGATTACATTTAAAACAGGCAAGCCTCTAATCACAATGCTGAATTGTTTTTTTAAATCACTCATAATATCTAATTTGACTCTTTTGATGACTTTAAGAAATATTTTTGTAACTTTGTGAAGGCTGATGTGTGGATCATTTACTCTTTTAATGAAAAAATGTGTTAGATATTTTTTATCTTGACAGGTCTATGAAGCAAAAAACACAGGGTACAATCTTGTTGTGTTTTAGGTTCAGCATGTAAAGAGCTAGCTGTCCTTCTGAGAAAGCTCCGAGAAGAGTGTTGCTTACGTTTCCAACTCGGTTGCTCTAGAGACTATACAAAACTGGTAACAGGAAAGACAATATCCTGGCTCAAATTTAGACCATAGGTTTATTTTTACCATCTTATTACTGTGTATTCTTCCTTCACCGAAAAATCTAAGAAAAAGTTTTAGCTAGATCCTTACAATTGTCAACTTTCACCCTACACCGTTTTTCAGATAAAATTGTTATTTACTGACACAGATACAGAATTTCATTAGAACTGCATGCTGCAGATGATTTCTCATGGATGAATATCTTTCCAGTAAAATCCTTTATGTGCCAAAATGCGGCAATTTTTTTTTAGTATATTTGTTTTTGAAAATCACACTTTGTATAAAAAGGTCCTTCCATTTTCTCATCTGTTCGAACAACTGTATCCCTCTGTAGTCCATAGCATCCTGTGGGAATGATTTGCACCATAGTTACTTGTCTTTCTTGTGTGTTGGTGATTTGTTCCGAAAAGCAAGGACTGCCCTGAAAGGTAGTAAGAGGGTTTTAAATAAGCTGCATATAATTAAAACGGTAAATTGGAAAATTTCCTGGAATGTTGCTTTTTGAGAATATTTTAAGGCCTCAGTTTTGTCACATCTGAGCACCTAGAAAGACCACAGAAGATTTTTTTGTGACTTTAAAAAAGTGTAATATGGCTATACTGGGAAAACAGATGGTGCAAGTACAGCATGGGTGGACTCCTGGATAATATCAATCTAAAACATACAGTCTCAGGTGTCACGAAATCCTATAGAAAATACAGTGTAATTTTGCAAAGGAGCTGATACATTTATTTGGGCTGCCAGGTAGGAGGTAAATTTACATCTCCCTCCTGCCAGGACTGTTATGTAGTCAAGGAAGGGCTGTATGAACCAGAAGTGGGACACGTTCTGTCCGAACGTATGAGCTTCAGGATGAGAGGAGACGCCCTTGTCCTGCAATTTGATCAGTGATGGACAGCTTGTTTAGTCTCCCGTCAGTGGAGCTGAAAGGTGGGAGGGAGGTTAATGAAAATATTATGAAGTGGTCACCAAGAAAATATGAATTTCTTACAAATGTTACATCAACATTCCACTTCATCCTCTCTCTTTGAGAGAACTTTGTCCATTTCAGTTTTTTTGAACACGTTTGCTCAGGTCGATGCCAAAAAAACCCTAATTCTCAAATATACTTTAAAAGCAATAAGGTATTTATTTTATTAAATTTTTATGGAGTGCATCAGTGGCTTGATTTACATGGGATTTTTGCTATAAAGATTTCTGTTTTATATGTCTACTTACATACTACAGTCTAGCAGTTCAAATTGCCATATAAGGTAGGCAAAAGGGCAGTTTTGTATTAGTTAAGTTAGCTGAACTAACATCAGTGTGGCTGTGGAGACCCATGTAAGTTCTAAAAATCAAGTTAGGAGCTGATTTTAAACATTTATGTTTAGTTTTTGTAGTCTTCTGTATAAAAATAATTTTTTGTGTCAGACTGCAAATATTTTCATATTGAGTGAAAAGCGAAACATGTACCAGTGACATAATTTATTCTGCTTCACAAAGCTGATATTAAATCTTGAGTAGCAACCTAAAAACACTTGAGAAAGCATCGAAATTTCTTTTGGAGACAGATAATTACTTCAATGTGGTTTATTTTATTAGCAGAAATCTCTCCTGTGGTCAATTTTAAATTGGCGAAAATGATTATTAGCTCCTTTATTACCTGTTCATCAGACTGAGATATTCATGCTTCTCTTGAAGTGAACACTTCTAGCTATAAAAGACCACAGTTATATAAATATGCTTTTTATGACAAGGCTGCCATTTTTTGCTTAATTCTAGGGCAGATAAGATCATATTTGGTGCCTACGGTGTTTTCTGCTATTTAGAATGTGACTGGAATACCCCTTCCATCAAGCTGACCTACCTGAGGCACCTGAACTGGTCACTGACTGTTGCTTGGGGCTCTTCTCCAAGTATGTTCAGGAAAAAAATTAATTTCTCATGACGAGGTGGCTTTTTTGCTACACAATGACTGGATTATCCAAAATTCAACTAAAGCTTTCTTTTTCGCTGTGGGAGAACTTTGGGTTCCTACATTGTCCCTTTGTGACACAGAACACAAGGATTGATTTATCCATCTATGCCTATCTTGAACTTCTTGTTTTGTGTGTTCTTTATGTTTTTTAATCTTTCTGGTCAAGACAAAAAATTTTTGGCAGAGAATCTCTTTCGGACATTGATGCTGAGAAGGAAGGAGCGGTTTCTTGAAGGGGTGAGGTGGTTCTGTTGTCTTTTCTCCATAATTTGAGAAACAACATTTCTGAACATTGATCAGTTACGGTGTTTGTTATGCTATCATTCATTATGGTTAATAATGAATAATTATATAATTAAATAATTAATAGATCTATTAAATAATTAATAGATTACTTACACTGTATTTTCAGTTTTTCTTCTGTATGTTAATGTGGAGATAATGTGTCAGGTTTTAGTGAAGCTTTAAATACTTGTTTAATTGCTCAAGCCATATTTTACTGCAACATCTTTCCTAATACTCTTAATATTATTGTCGTTAGCTGAACTTCGCTGAAGTTCAAATTCCATTAAGAATAACTGCAAGTTCACATCTCAGGCTCTGTTTTAAACCCTGAAGAGATCAGAGTATCAGTTTACACTGTAAGCATGATCTTGACATCCAAAAGCTGTGCTACATTAGCTTTTTTTCCCATTATCTTCAGAGAGTACAGAAAGTGGTACAGAATATGTCTCTTGGGTGGATAATTGTCCTGTTGAAATACATGTGTAAATGCTATTAATACTAATGGACCAGAGAACTAGGTATTAAGGGGCAAAGAGTGCATGTGTTTTACTACTAGGATCAGTGTCTTATTCTGCCTTAGTATTGCCTATCAAGGCAAGGATCAAGGCAGTGGTTGGGGAGGAAGGGTGGTTTACTGCTATTGAACCAGTTGGAAAATACAGGAAATAAAATAGAGATAAAGATTTGAGGGTTTATGGTTCCCCGGGACCAAGCTCCATTTGGTGCATGTTTCTGCTTGGAGACTGTCACTAGTATGAGAAACATAAAGAACAAAAGGAAAAAATTCTGAATATGCCTATTTTAGTCTATTTCCTATTGAGATTGATAATATTTTGTCTAATTTTTTCAAGAACTAAAACTAATCTCACCATGACATATTTCTCCCCTGGCAAAGAGTCCTTCTTTTTGAACTGTTACAGACCCAAGGAGTTTATAACCTGCTGAAAGTCTCTAATGTGATATCTAAAACAAAAGCAATAAAACAGGTTCTGATTAAAAAAATAACATACAATATCACTGTTGGGCAAGAACGTTTGATGTAGGTGTTTCCAGACACACTGCTGTCAATTGTAGGCTGTTAAATCACTCCTGATAGAAAAGATGCCATCTGTATCTTCCTAAAGTCAGTAAATTAATGAGAATCATCTCAGTATCTGACCACACATGCAGAAAACAAGTGCCCTTCATTGAGACAGGATGTTGAGTGATGATGGTTTACCCATGCACAATATTCTCTGAATTTCTGCTGATGCAATTGCAAGAAATGTGTAGTATTTGCTATCAATTGTTGTATTACCCTGGGAAATAGCTCTTAGTGGCAAGGGGGTCCAGGAAGCTTGGATACACTTCAAGAATGAAATTTTGCAGGCGCAGGAGCGGGCTGTCCCTGTGTGTTGTAAGAAGAGTCGTAGGGGCAGACGGCCAGCCTGGATGAGTAGGGAACTTCTGAAGGAACTAAGTAAGAAAAAGAGGATGTATCATCATTGGAAAGAAGGGGATGTAAGTCAGGTCATGTTCAAGGATGTTGTTAAGTTGTGTAGGAGGAAAATCAGGGAAGCAAAAGCCCAGCTGGAGCTCAAATTGGCCACTTCTGTTAAGGACAATAAGAAGAGTTTTTATAAATACATCAATGGCAGAAAGAAGGGCGGCAGCGACCTCCACTCCTTGTTGGATGTGGAGGGAAATACAGTAACCAGAGATGCAGAGAAGGCTGAGGTACTTAATGCCTTCTTTGCCTCAGTTTTTAACAGCAAGGATGTCAGCTCGCTTGACAGTTGGCCCTCTGAAGTGGTTGATGGGGGCAGGGTGAAATATGGCCCTCCTGCAATCCATGAGGAGGAGGTTAGAGACCTGCTGAGCCACTTGGACCCTCATAAGTCTATGGGGCCGGATGGCATCCATCCTAGGGTGCTGAGAGAGCTGGCGGATGAGCTTGCTAAGCCGCTCTCCATCATCTTTCAGCAGTCCTGGCTCACTGGAGAGGTCCCGGAAGACTGGAAGTTGGCCAATGTGACGCCCATCCATAAGAAGGGCCGTAAGGATGATCCAGGTAATTACAGACCTGTCAACCTGACCTCGGTCCCAGGTAAAATCATGGAGAAGATAATCCTGGGTGAAATCATGCACCACCTGCAGAACGGTCAAGAAATCAGGCCCAGCCAGCATGGATTTAGGAGGGGTAGGTCCTGCCTGACCAACCTGATCTCCTTTTACGTCCATGTGACTTGCCTGGTGGATGAGAGGAAGGCTGTGGATGTGGTATACCTGGACTTCAGTAAGGCCTTTGACACTGTCTCCCACAGTAGACTCCTAGGGAAGCTGGCAGCCCATGGCCTAGATGGGAGCACTCTGTGCTGGGTTAGGAATTGGCTGGATGGTCGAGCCCAAAGAGTGATGGTGAATGGTGTTTCATCCAGTTGGCGACCGGTCACCAGTGGTGTCCCCCAGGGATCGGTATTGGGTCCCGTCCTGTTTAATATCTTTATTGACGATTTGGATGAGGGGATTGAGTCCATCATCATCAAATTTGCAGATGATACCAAGCTGGGAGGAAGGGTTGATCTGTTAGAGGGTAGGATGGCCCTACAGAGGGACCTGGACAGATTGGAGAGCTGGGCCGATTCTAATGGGATGATGTTTAATAAGTCCAAATGTCGGGTACTTCATTTTGGACACAACAATCCCATGCAGAGCTACAGACTGGGGACAGAGTAGTCAGGCAGAAAAGGACCTAGGAGTGCTGGTTGACAGGAAGCTCAACATGAGCCAGCAGTGTGCCCAGGTGGCCAAGAAGGCCAATGGCATCCTGGCCTGCATCAGGAATAGTGTAGTAAGCAGGACCAGAGAAGTTATTGTCCCCCTGTACTCGGCACTGGTCAGGCCTCACCTTGAATACTGTGTCCAGTTCTGGGCCCCCCAGTTTGGGAAAGATGTTAGGATACTGGAATGTGTTCAGAGGAGGGCAACGAAGATGGTGAAGGAGCTGGAGCACAAGCCCTATGAGGAGCGACTGAGGGAGTTGGGGCTGTTTAGTCTGGAGAAGAGGAGGCTCAGGGGAGACCTCATTGCTCTCTACAACTACCTAAAAGGAGGTTGTAGTCGGGCAGGGATTGGTCTCTTCTCTCAGGTGACCAGTGGCAGAACCAGAGACTTAAGCTTCGTCAGGGAAAGTTTAGACTTGATATGAGGAAAAAATTCTTCACTGAAAGGGTGATTGGCCATTGGAATGGGCTGCCCAGGGAGGTGGTGGAGTCACCGACCCTGGAGGTGTTTAAAGGGAGACTGGATGAGGCACTGAGTGCCATGGTTTAGATGATGGTTGGTGTTAGTGTTGGTGTTAGTGTTAGGTTATAGGTTGGACTTGATGATCTCAGAGGTCCTTTCCAACCTTGTGATACTGTGATACTGTGATTTCTGTCTCACTTAGAAGGGAAATACAGAGCACTTAATTTCGCCTATGGATTGCAAAAGACAAGGAATAAAAATGATATCTTATCTTGAAAATAAGTAAAAGAAAACAACAGGAGACTGATGCCACTGAGGGTGTTAACACTTTCAGATGAGCCTGCATAAAGGGATCCATAAACCCATGGTTAGTCTGGGCTGCTTTGCAGAAGTGTTGAGGTGTCAGATCTATGCTGGCTGGGGAAAGAGTTGCCAGCGCACCACCACTGCAAACATCTGCTCACATGGGTTAAGTGCCCGCATCTACATCTACATCTGCTTCCCTGAGTTAGTACCCTCAAAATGGAGTGATTTTTGCCCTTCAGTCTGTCTGTCTTTAAAAGCTTAATTCTTGTTCATGTGTGCAGCCCTCAGCTCCATTGAACAAATGATGAGAAAGAGTTTGAGAACAAACTTCTGAAAATTTTGACATTTTCCAAGAAATATAAAATGCTGTGTACTATCATTAGATATTCCACAAAAGCAACATGAAATATTTGTGGAATTCCTTTCTTTAAAGATTGCCAGGCTAAACGTTACCATATTAAGGTATTTGTTTATTTATATTTTCCATAATATTAAATATGGTTATGACTAAAGAGATTCTTGAAAGACACAAGCAAGAGAAGATAACTTTCTATACTTCCCAAAAAGCAAAAATCAGAATGTATTAAAATATTGTAGTCTGTATCAATATTTTGTGTGGAATGTAATAAGCAGACCAATAACAAAGCATTAAGCTAAAATAAGTTAACAGCTGTAGGTAAAAATAAATAAATATGAAGCCTCCAAACTGAAAGACTTGAATTCTGTCACCTAAAATTATCAAAAAATCTGTTGCTATATTTTTGCCTCAGCCAGCTCCAGGTGTGCACCAACAGAAAAAACAGTGTTAAGGGAGGATGATAGCAAACTGTTATTGTTGACAACGATGTGCTTCAGCACTGGGTCCCAGAAAGAATTCTGCAGTTCATTAATTCATTCATCTTCCAACTTCAGGTAACAAACTGAACACCAGCTGAGAGTATGATTATTTTTATTTATGGGAAAGCCTTTCTTTTTGAAACCTTCAAGGAAGCTGGCCAATAGTTATTGTGGGCAAGCTCTTTTCACAGAGATTCCTACAGCGACAAAGTCAGATTGGACTTTTTCATGGATAGTCCAGATAAAAGTATTGGCCAAATCATTGAGATGGGGAAAAAAATCTTTGAGATAGCATTGTCTAGGAACTTCAGGGTTCAGAATATTGTGTGTTCATTAATAATCCAGTGGTTGCTTCTCTGATTATTTTCTGGATCTGAAAAAGAGGCCAATGGAATTATAGGTTTATGACTTGCCTTTCTTCAACCTGTTTCTCAGTACTGTCTTGGTTTATTGGTGGGGTTTTTTAATATCCGAAATTCACTGTAAATCTCACTCTTTCTTGAACTGAGACAGATATAATTTGGCTGAATCACAATTAACAAGCCATAAAATTAATTAGCTGTAAATTGCTTCTTTAATAGTTGTGATGAGATTAAAAACCCAACTCATCTGAGGGCTTTAAAATATATAGGTAATAGGAAATAAATATAAGATAATGAAAATCATATACCCGTACATAGTATTGTCCTTGTTTGTCTTTAGACAATACATGATTTCTAGTTTTGGTAAAACTTGTTTCTAAAAAAATTCAAGCCATGGATGGATGATATTGAGAAACACAAGCACTGGAACTGAACAATAAATAATTCACTTGGGATAGCTTTGTCATTTTGTGATCATTTTATCTTGCTTTTGAACATTTTAGGGTCTTGCCAGGTGTGTTTCTCACACTAATACAATAGTCTGTGCAGGTGAATAATGGAAAAATCAAGAGTGGCAGTGATCGGATGGGAAAGTCTTTTCCATGGAGATGGTAGGACCTAACTGCTGTAGGAAGTTATATCCTTACCTGGTACTTTTGCACAAAGAACATATGGAAAACAAACTGATTACCCAAACCTGCTTTTATAGTGGTCCAAACATATTGCATGGTTCACCAACACGTCTGTATTTATATGAAAATGAAATAGATCAAGGCCAAAAATGTGAATATGTAAAGGTCAAGTTCAGAAAATATTTCCAGAAACTGCAAGGAAGAAGAAATTTCTCAAGTAGTTGAGCAAGATTAGGTATGCTTAGCAGAGAGACTTGTTTTAAAGTGTATTGTTTTACCTCTTGGTAGAATTTCAGTGAATCTTTAATTGTATGACAGTCAGCAGTCTGTCTTCCACTTAAAGCATGAAAAACTTGCTTTCTTCAAGGCACTGGTAATGGAGAACATTGCACTTTTTGAAATGTTTTCACATTTTAAATACAATACTATTTTTTTTTCTCTACAGAAGAAAGTGATTAATTTCTAGTATTACATTTCATGGTCTCTGATACAAATATGACCATTAAGAAACTCTTGGATCAGGGTTAAGTGCAAGACTACCACCAGGTATCAGTGGAAAATAAGTAACAGCTGATTGTGTTTGGCCAGAGAGATTAATTACTCCAGGAGAACTGCAAGGTTTCGAGATATCAATACTTGTTCTTCTTTTAAACAATGAGAAACCTCCACAAACACAATATCAGTTCCTTTGTTTGTTTGTTTATAAGGAAAGGCATTGTGATAATATTTGAACATGTGGAAAACAACCATTGCATAATTCTGTATGTAGATTTAGATTTTTGTGATACTCTGGGAGTTCCAGTATTAATTTTTTTTTGTTATTAAGGTTGACATATACGTTAGAATCTGAGGTGTGTGATGACAGCACGTCCTTCATCAATTGCCTAGTGCCTGAAGAACTTTCCAAGCTCTGACTTATCAAAAAGGCACTGGTGATCTCTTGAGAACCTATTTATTTCAGTGTGCCTGAAGTCCATTAAAAAGATCATTATTTTATGGAGAACACAATGGTCTGCCAGATGTTGTCAATTGTGAGGTGTGGTTGCTTTGTGTTGCTACATTTTTGTTTCTGTTTTTAAGAGCTGATTAGTCCCAAATGTTGAAAGAGGAAGAGAACAGCACATGCTATATTAAGGAAAGCTTTGCCATGCTTCAGAGTGGGCATAGAAGTGATTTGAACCTTTCCAGATGTGAGCTGGGCAGTCAGACCACTGATACACTGAGCCCTTGGCATTTCAGTGGGAATAATGGTGGTGCTACTCTTTAGTCTGCAACAAAGGGGTTTGGTGCTGGTGATATAGGTGTTTGTCTGCTCTCAGGATGAGATAGGGCTCTGGTATGCATGGTGACAGAATCTAGAAGGTGATTTGTTTTGCTGTTTTCCAAAGCACTACTGTAAAGAGTGACATACACAGGCATTTAGGAGCCAAAATCTCAGTGATAGATCAATAGATCTGAACATCTAGTTCACTTATGCGTTACTAAAATTTTATACCAAGATGCTCTGAAGCTCTTTGATCCTAAAAGTACTCATCATTTGCATAATTTTCTATACCGAAATCACTTATATGCTCCAGTGATGCAAAACTCAATAAGAACCATTTTTTATTCCAATGGCAATGAGGTAGCACGGGTCCTACTGGTCATTATGATACCTTTTAATGAATATTTAGGGAATAACTAAACAGAGCAGAACTCTGAAGTTCTGCTTCATCAGTGAGGTTTAAAATAGAAACAGCAAAAAGCAGGGAGAATATAGATAAGTAGCACACAAATGTGCTTTCTTTTGTATTGTGCATATATATAAAGGAATATTTTTTCTCCTTTTTTTGCTTCATTCAATATGCCAGGCTATTTTTCTGTTCTATCAGCTTTGAGGTGTGCGGTGAAAGAAATAAAACTGAGATCTGGAAATGCTTTCTCTTATGATTTGTCTATTATGTTCCAAGTCGTATTTTGGGTATAATTGAATGAATAGTTTTAGGATAAGAAACAATCATTTTAGTTAAAAACTTTCCCATTTTTTTTTCCAAAATGAACAAAGATCACAGTATTAGTTTCTGTCTGCCTGCTCCACAAAGATACTGGCTGTATCTCTGGACTTCTTGCTCACACAGAACTGTGTGTTCCTGGAACGGGTCTGCTGTGGATGCCAAAAAGAAATTGCAGACCCGGAGATGTTGGACATAGAGGATAAAAATGGATGCCTAGCTTTCATGTTGTTATTACCATCCTTTAGCTCCTACTAAGGAAACTTGAAAATGGCAAGCATTATTTTATTTTGTGGTAGCTGTTTTGAATAGTGACAGGCTTCTGAGAAGAACAGAAGTATAAATAGACCAAAGCAGAACAAACCAGAACAAATGTTTAATACATTGAATGGGTAAAGCTCTCCTTCCCACAGATTTTTGCACAGATGGTCCTGGAGCAGTGCCAGGAAACTACAGGTGTAGAAGGCCTTCCTTTAGTCTTCATTCTCTTCAAACAGTTCTCAAACTCGTAACTCCTCAAACCCTTGCTTTTTGCTTGTTGCCAGATGATTTGTAAAGGTTTTGCCAGACAACTAGAAAGCCTATTGCTTGAAATCCTTTAAAACACTCTGCCTTATCTGGTAAGACATAGTCAGCAGCAGAAGAAAAAAGAACATGCTATAGCAAGTCTCAGAACTAGTTAAAGTAGTATTGATTAACGTTGTTTTGCCCTATAGAAGAAGGTGAAGTAGCTGTGTGATGTTACCATAGTAGCTGCAGTTCTTCTTCAGTGACATCCTGAGAGTTACAAGGGTCATGAAGGCTATGCCAGAGACAGGCAGTGATAAATGTCACTGTATTTGTAGACTCACAGATATGAAAGAAACCTCAGGAGGTCATCTAATCCATACTTTTGCCCAAAGGCAAGGTAAACTCCACTTAAAAGATTCTGAAAGGTGTTTGGCTAACCTGATCTCTCCACCAGAAATGCAGATCGAGAAACATCCCTGGATGATTTACTCCAGCACATAACCAATTAGTCTCTCTCTTCTTTATCTTCAGCTACACAGTGCTTTTTTGTCATCTGTCATGGTTCCTTAGCTTTTTTGTGAGGCTTGAACTGAAGGTAGGCTAGGGTGATTCAGACCTCCTACTCTGGTTTAAAATATGAAAGTGAAGATCAAAAGAATAGGTGCTTTTCTTTTGCTTGAAGTTAACAAAATGAGCATTGCTTGACTGGGGAAGAGATTAAATAGAACCTCTTAGCTTCCAGCTACGTTTCACCTAAAGAAATATGAGGAAACTCTGCTTCTGAAGCACATCACGATGAATAATTTAGGGACTCTGGGATTGTTTATTGTACATAAAGGTATTGCAGGCAATAATATATAATTCGTTTTCACAGAGGCTCTGTGTAATTTGGCATAGGATATATGCTGTATCCTGGCAGAAAATAATGTATGCTTGATGAAAACTATCTGTCCGAGCATTAGTGGCTTTGCCAAAATAACAGATCAAAAATCTAATGTGAAATTTATGTCTTCATAAAATTAATGGAGCCCATCAGTAGGACTTGAGAAAGTAGTTAATGATGCTCTGACAGTGTAGTGGCCATAAATTAGCTGTATCAATTTCCCAGAGAACATCTAGGCAGGCAAAACAAGTCTGCATTGCAGCATCTGGTAGCCTGGAGTACGTTGGTCACGATAGAGCCAAGGGACATGACAGCAGTTCTGCTCTAGTTATATGGGATGTAACTGTTGCATGCGAAGACTTGTACAGCTTTGGGTATCTGAATGCAGTGTCAAGTAGCTTGCAGGTGGTTCAAAGCCATGTAGGACTCAGTGACAAATCATATCACCCTTGGCATGTCCCACCAGGGTGGAATGTCGAGCACAGCTTGCTGTATCATTAAGTGGCTTCAGAGCGAGTTGCTTCTTGTTTCACTTTTTTAAACAGTTTTTCAGTTAAAAATATCTATGTCTGTTGATAAGCAAATATTTTTACTTGATGCTTGTAAGAATGTTATACTAAGGTTTTTAGTGGGGGCTGAGAGATGTGTCAAGGTTTTCCATGAGGAAAAAGCAAGACACATTATTCATTCATCTCATGAGAAATATTAAATGAATATGCCTGCAGTACACCAGGTAGGAAGAATATCTCATTTATTTAATTCACTGAGAATAAATAATTCACCAACACTTCTGATTTGTGTCAGCAAAAACTAAGCTTCCATCTTGAGTTGGTTCTCACTTTGTGACTCTTCTGATTAATTCATGAATGTATGCTTAAAACAGCTGTATGCAGACTTTTCTATTTGATGCAAGTGAGTGTCATTGGTATTTTAATGAATACCATTACTTGTAAAATTTTTGAATTCAGCAGGACAGAAATATCCTAACTGAGAAAATGACTCCTTTATGCTGCACTGTTGAAAACACACTAGTTTACAAATAAATTAACATTTGGGTACCATCAAGTCCTAATTTATTTCTGTCCCCCAGTCTCATCTGCCCATCTGTCCTATCTGTTTAGCCTCTATCATTAAGGATATGAAAGCCTTCCAAAGATTGAACATGCCAGAATTTCTGCTTCTGTTTTAGAGTGAAAGCCTATGTGCACAACATCTGCAAATTAGAGCTGGCAACAGGAGAGAATGAATTAAAATATATATCTGGCTTTGGCTGATATAAGTATAAATCAAAGTATAAATCTTATAATCATCTGAGGCAGTTGTATAAGAGAAAAGGTTTATACAATTCTGATAATAAATTAGAAATTCTTTTTTTTTTAAAGTTAAACTAGCTTTTATCACATCCAGAAAGGGAAAAGGGTACAAAAATATTTCTTTTTAATTTTATGGTAATTTTGATTTTAATTTTAACCAAGTTCTTATCAGTCAGTTCTGTAATTATTTCTAATTGTTCTAAACTCACAGAGGTTAAGTTATAAACTGTACTCCATAGAAAATTCTAAACCCCAGAGAATTTGCAAACTGCCAAAAGATCCAAATAGGCATCCATGAAAAAGTGTGTTTTCCATATAATTTGCATTAATTTTATCATGATTTAATGCAAATAAATATTGCACATATACTTATGCAACCAACTGATCATTTACACATGTGGATATCAAATTTAATGAATATATAAACAGAGGAGAAATGCAAATATTATTTTATTGTTTGCAGATGTTACTGACTTTGTATGTATTTCATAAACATTGATTCCTAAACTATCTGGGGTGCTAAAATTAAAGAGCAGTCATTGGGCTTGATTTCATGGTTAGAATTACCAGATGGCTTTTTATGGTCATGTATATTTCCAAGAATTAATTCAATGAATCATGTAGTGTAACATCTACACTTTTTTTGAATGAAGTGGAAAACAAAGCAAGCCGAGTTAGCAACTCAAACCTCTGCCCCAGATTAAATAGATTTGTGAATTTTCAGAGATACTACAGCCTATTTTTGTATACAGCTAGAAACAATATCAAGCACGACAGTGTCTTTACAATGCAGAGTGGGTATGGGTCACTCACAAGATGACCCATCTAAACAGTTTGATTTGCCGGGTCTTTGTTGTTTTTTTTTGCAAAACCTGTAATAAGAAAGGGAATTCTGTGTCTCTATAGATACAGGGAAGATAAATTAACCTGGGTCTTATCAATGCTTTTTTTTTTCTAATCTAGTATTTCTGTTATTGTGATTAATTATTTCTGTATCGATGGGAAACTTATTAAGATTCAATATTTTCAATACTGTCTTCTCTTTTCCAAGCTCAACATGAAACTGATTCCCTCCTGCTCTGTTTTCTTTCAGTGCATCTTCCCATCTGCCCTGGACAATTTAGGTTTATCAGACTCCTTGACTGTCATGTCCCTGGAGGTTTTTAAAATAAGACTGGATGTGGCACTTAGTGCCATGATCTAGTAATCATGAGGACGTTGGACAAAGGGTTGGACTTGATGATCATGGAGGTCTCTTCCAACTCAGATGATTCTATGATTCTATTATTCTATGAACTGAGATACTTCTATATTTTTCAGTCTTATAACAGGATTTATTTATCCTCACCCTAAACATTTCATTATTTTTTTTTTTTTGGTGTAAGAGCAGTGCCATTTCTTCTTTTTTTACCTTGCCCTCATTCTGGTTTTGAACCTACACTTCAATAGGCTTTTTTTGCATACATGGTGGGTTGAACAAAAGCCTTTAGTGGGCTACTGACTTATTTGTCAGTAAAACTAAGAGCATCAGCACATCCTTGCCAGGCACTAACTCTTTTGTTCCCTTCCAGTTCTCTTAGAGTGACTTCTAAGGAAGAAACAACATCTTTGTTTATCACTCCAGATCTTTTCAGTTTTGATCTTACTTTGAATAGCAATTGGAAAGGAATATTCAAGCTCATGTACAATGTCTAGGGATCTAACAAAGTCAAAAGCAGTTCAATGTAAATAATATGAATCTCCATTCAAACAGTGCTGATATATTTCTAATTTTTGTTTGTGTGAGTGATAGTAGGAAGGTCCTGTGTTATCTATATGTTGCCTGTGTCTGAAGTGGACTAACAAGAATGTTTTACAAGACTGATGACAGATTTTCAGATTCTCAAAATTCTGTGGTTGTTTTTAATCTTACAATTGGGTGACTTCTTCCTACTAAGGAATACGTCTTTTTGACCTAAGCAATAGCAAAAAATATTTTCTGACAAGTGTGCAATGTGGAAACACATATAGAAGCACATAGCTGGATGATGGTGTGAGTTATGGGAACTATGTGATTCTTCAGATTTTTGAGATGTTTCATGGCTTACTTGTCTGCTCTGCACCAAGAAATGAGTTGTGTTGTCTGTATCAATATTATAACGATATTTTTAAATGATAACAATGCCCCAAACCAGGAGCAGACTTGCTGCTCTCTGTCTTATGGCTTTTAAAAGAGCTGGTCAGTCTCCTTATATGAGATGTTTTGTTATTCCCTTGGAATCTTTAACTGCCAGAGAGACACATTGAGTCTTCTAAGATTTGCCTCCTGAGAACCTGAGGAGGCCAGCAGCTTTGCAAGTGGTAGGTGAAGCAAGAACACAACAAAAATATAGCAGATACCCTAAAATTACCTCACTATCTGAACAACAAAGCAAACCTTTCTGTTGCAAGATGCTAACCTAGCTGTTAATCTGTGAGCTGTACAGTGAGGAATCTCCCATCTGACACAGGAGCAGCTTGGCTGCTTTCCAGGAAAAGACATATATGAGGTTGGAGATGGGGGTTACAGCATGCTTTGGCCTATACTTCTTTAGCAGGGGAATCACACTGTTACTGGTGAAGTCCAGTGTAACTCACTGTATGACACAGATTGAGAACTAAACTCCAGGTTAGCTGCTGTGACTTTTCATCTGCAGGTTTGGTGGACTGTCACAATACATCCAGGTAAAAAAAAAACAGATAGGTGACTGAGATCTACAGGAATTGCTCAACATCTCTCTGAAATTCTTACTAACTCTTTTGTTTGTATATAATATTCTGTACATAATATCACTGCCATGAGAGGGAGTATGTCCCAATGTTATCCTAGTTGTGTACTTTGTATTGCTGTGTAAACAGATTGCTACTGATTTCATTTAAGACTAGTTTTAAGCAATATAGAAAAATGTCACTGTTTTTTGAGACTAAGTCTGAGATGTGTTTGCAGTTTTACTGTTTCTCAAAGCTTTCCTGTTAAAACAGAAAGGTTTTTTTACAAAGATTAGAGGACATTATGAAAAAAGTTGGTGATTATTCATTTTGAGTGGCAGCAGTGTTGTGACTCACCCTTTCACGGGTATCATTCCCTACATTCATAATGGATTTTGAAAATTGGAACAGGTTTCTGCCAACAAACAAAATATTAATGAAATGTAGAGTTGCATAATGTAGTTTTTGCATAATGTAATTTTTCCCAGAAAATGAAATGACCACCTCCTAAGAATAAACTGTGGAAACACTTTATAGTCTTGTTTTTGTTGTGAGCCAAGTGATGTTATAAGAAACATGGGGACAAGGTTTTCAGTGCTGTTAAAATAGGACAAGGGGTAATGTTTTTAAATTGAAAGGGTAGATTTAGACTAGATACAAGGAAGAAATTTTTTAAAGTGAGGATGGTGAAACACAGGAACAGGCTGCCCAGAGATATGGCAGAAGACCCATCCCTGGAAACATTCAAAGTCTGGTTGGATGGTGCTCTGAGCAAGCTGACCCGGTTGAAGAAGTGCCTGCTCACTGCATGGGAGGTTGGACTAGATGACCTTTAAATGTCCTTTCCAACCCAAACAAATCTATGATTTTATTTGGGTGAGAGCTTGAATATATGTGTGTTGGTAGGTTTATTATTTACAGAGGATCTGCAGATTTGATGAGTAAGACGAAACGGCTGAAGATGTATTATATGGTTTATCACAATGATGGCTGCATTGGCTGTAATCTCTTTATCATACTTGTGAGTATGAAACGGTTTCAGATTTGTTCAAAAGTGTAGAGTGTACAAACATGAAAGTGTGGATGCTGAGGACAGTGGAAACTCAGGAGTTCATTGGCTCATGACAAATGACCTGGATATTTCCTCCCAGGTAGCAGAGAGAGATGTTTCACTAGTCCACAGTGGTTGTTAATCAGTCAAACAAATGCTTCCTACGGTATGGATTGAATTTATTTTGTCCTTGCTTAATGCATGATCCACTAAGTGATAGCCCAACCCTTTTGTTCACTTTCTCATGCTTCTCCCATCCAAGGCTGTAAGTAGGTGTTCAGATTAAGGTCTTTAGCAATAACTTGGGGAAAATAACTGGATTTTCTGCAGTCAAGGGAAGGGTAATAAATAAAAATAAAGCCCATTAATCCTCTTTTCCATTAGTGGCAATGACAGATAAAACTGCTTAGAGACTCCTGAGAAATGTTATGTGGATATTTTACTATATGTATAGTTTTTAGATGCAAGTATAATTTTGAAATGCGATACCTCTATAGATTCTCCAAACGATAGAGAAGAAGCAGATGAATTACAGTACCAAATAATGGGAAATCTCTTCAAGTGATTTCACAACCTTTTCAGTTACTGCTGGCTGCATTGGGTGGATATGAACATCGTAGCTGCAAATGGTGACAGCATACTTTGTGGTAACGGTTGAAATTAAAAACCTTTCTTTGGAGATGCACTTGGAGAATAGGTTTCCTTTGGTACTTCTTTCCTGCCTACTTGCTGTTTGACTTTGGCATATAAGCATTTGTAAAAATTAACTAGTAGTAAATTCATTTACCTGCTTTATATCACAGGTGCAAACAGTAATTATGATTTTATATGTATTTTAAAATAGTGAAAATGATTCATTTTAATGGAATACGAGGAGGAAGGTTTACCCTGTATTGAAGGGTAGGCTAACAATGAATGAGCTTTCCTCTGTTTTATAGACTTAAATCCTTATTGATTTAAAAATGCAAAATTATTTTGTCAGAAGACGACTGTTCCTCAAGCTCTCCTTATAGGCACTGCTGCTCCTGACCTCAGCTGCATTTACTTCTGAGAGAAGACTCAGGTACTTATTTTATTCTGCTTGAAATTCACTGTGCAAAACTGTAATGATGTGATTGAGCAATGAGTTGCAGAGCACCTGCAGACAAGGTGCAAGCACCCGCTAGCAGGGATAACTCAACCCTCCGTCCCTCAAGTCTAGCATTCAGTTCCATTTATTTTATGTTTGACTAAGAAATAATCTACTACTTTCTAGACAAATACGCTTTGCTAACACTTACTAGATATTTTCTTTAAAGCTTGAATGTACATTTAAATGACATTGTGACTTAGATCTTTGCTGTGATTGTGCTTTGGTAATCATTTTAAAATTATGAAATTGTTATGGTTTGAGTTTAACTGGTTGGTTTCCTGACTCTGGCTCAGCCTAGCATAAGTAACTCCATTTTCTGAAAGCTAACTGCATGTTTTTCAGGCAGTTTCTCTCTAGAAGTGATAACATGGAACATTGGTATGCAGAAAGGCCAACATTTATATTTATTCCTCTGGTAACCAAGGCCATCCTCGAGCTGGCAAAAAAGACCGCACCGGCAGGGAGGGGCAGACAGGACAGGTGACTCCAAACTGCCCAACAGAGTTTTCCATCCCATATATGTCATACTTGGTATAAAATTGAGAGATCACAAGGGTCTCACTGTCTTCTGCGATGGCCGAAGTCCAGTGAGGACCTCATTTGTCTGATTGCTTCTGATTCCAGATCTGTGTGTTCCTGAATTCAGTTCCTGAGTTCAACTCCCTCCTAGCCTATTATTATTTCATTACAGTGGTAGTTTTAGTTTCCAATCTACAAGCCTTTTTCCTCTCATTTTCCTATTCCCTTCCCCTAGGGGTAGGGGGAAGGCAATTTGGGAGCCCAACTGCACGGTTTTAGCTGCCAAAATTAGCCGCGTTGGGGCTAAACCATGACAGAAATGCAAAGCAATTGAGGAAGAACATGCAGAAGTGATTCAAAGCCGACTTTTTTAAAAAAGAGCTATTAAACAGGTTAGTCACAGCCATGAGTCACTTTGAATTGAGTCATGCTTACTTTTAGGTAGCTACGGATTATGCAGTTTTCCTGTTTCTCCATGCGACTATGAGTAACGTTGTATTAAGAACTGTCACTGTTTTGGAGGAAGGCTTTTCCATCCTCTCTGCAATGCCCTATCTGAATACAGTTTTACATTAGGCAGCTTCCAATCTCATTATCTGACCCTTTCTTTCAAAACGAGTGTCTGGTTGCATGAAACAAGCAATGAAAGTGTTGAGTCAAGTGTTGAGTCAAGGAGGAAGACAAGCAAGAAAGGGACCTCATTGTCAATCCATGATTTGCACCTTTTCTGGGGTGGGGGTTAGTACGAGATATTAGTAGTTATCCTGGTTTACAATTAGCCCTTTTGCCACCTACCGTGACTGAGGCAAAAGCTTAGGGGTAGTTACATGGAATGGAGATGATCTGTGATGGATAGAAATGTGAGTGGGCACAAATATGTCCTGAGATGGTAACTGGGTTGATGGCTTAGTAACTGTTGAAGCTGGGTTTGGATGTGTTGGATTTTTTTCCTTCTATATTTGCAGTGAGCGTGTATCAACACAGCTGTAGTGTTAGGCATAATCCCAGAGCCTTTACAACCATCTTTTAGACACAAAATTAGCACAGTATGTACTGGCCAAATTTTTTCAGCTTCGTGGCTACCTAAAATTAGTCTGAAACAGTGTAGGTGTTTAAATGTGGGTTTGGAAGCCTGGATTTGGGTTAGAAAATGTAGGCTGGAGTTCTCCAAACACCAGCAAAGAGAAGGAAGTTACCGTAGTTCTGAATATTCCTGAATATGCCTACATTTAGGCTGCGATATTCATAGCTCTTATTAATAAGTGCTGTCAGAAATTTTGTTAATATGAAGGCAAGATGCCATTTCCTTTTACTCTTTACAGAAAAAAATAGATATTACAGTCACAGTTTCAAGGATTATTTATTTTTTTACTGTCTCTGCTTCAGAGAATTTTTCTAAAGGCTCTGATTCTCTCCAAAAATGGATAGCTCACCTAGAAATAAAGCTTTCTTCCATGACTTGTGTCTTGCTGATTGGTTTTGCATGAGTGCTATATGAAAAAAAAATTATTAAAATTAGAATGAAAATGTCTTTCTTATTTTTGCTTCTGTACTGAATAATGTAAAACCAAACCCAACTTTCTCCAGTTTGTCAAAGAGGTCAGGGGACAGATAATTTGAGTTAGAAATTGTGATGGTATCATGAAGAGCATTCAATGTGCTTTACAACAAAGGATTTAAATGCCTCAAAAGTGAAAAGTAATTTTGACTGCCCTTTTGTAACAAAACTATTGCAATAGATAGATAGCAAAGTGGTAAAGCTGCTTGGTGCATAAGTGTCTTTTCCATATGCATCTGTGTCCTTTCAGCAGATCTATACAGGAAATACTTGAGTCACAAATAGTTTTCTTTTGGACCAAATTTATGTGAGAACAGGTCACTTGTTCAGTGTCATCAGTGGCAAAGCTGTACAAGGTCATCCCAGAGAAAATCCTTGCTTTCAAATTCTTTTTCAGCCTTAAAAGCTGCTGCTGACCTGGGATGAGAACATATTAAAACAAATAATCAACATGGAATGCGTTTTATAGCCAAGGGACTTATTGCTGTCCTCTGTGCATGCTACAGCACTTTGCTGAGCTAATTCTGGAGACCTCTCTGAGACATTCTAAGTCAGAACGAAAAGGTAGCTCTTGCAAAGTCTCATTAAGTGAGATTTATCCTGGTCCTTGGAAGAGGGTCTTGCTTTAGGAGCTGGAAAGAGCTGCAAAGCTTGAGCCCATGAAAATCATGACCTGTGTTAAGGACTTTTCCTTGGTGCCATGGTTGGTAGATGGCCTGTGGTCTGGCTGTGTCAGAACTTGGATCTTGGTATTTGAGGCAAGAAACTGTTACCTAAGAAACAGAGATGTCCCTCCAAGCATTGTCTACAGACATTCTTGAGCTCAGTGCTGTCTCATGATATTTCTTGTACAGCAAGTGAACTGAGCCACCTCAGAAGGTAAAAGTGCACACACTTAAGCAGTACCCAGTGAGGAAGGAGAATAAAAAGCCAAGAGTACAGATGGTGTGTGGTTACGTGGATATTGGCTTTGTAAAGAAAATAGGTCCTGTGTTCCCTGTGTTTCAGTGCCTGCTACAGGTTTATCCCTTTCCAAACTAAAATCATATGAAAGAAAATGCTTTTGAATAATGAGAAGGTAAATTTAAATATGTGCATAAGACATTTCTGAGCCATTTAATTATATTTACTTTAGGGTTCTTGTTTTATGCCACAAAACTGAATATTACGTAGCAGGGTTGTGTTATTTAATTTCTGTAGAGTGCTGTGTTTGTCCTAGCTGTTCTAC
The DNA here is from genome assembly GCA_033556795.1 of Tapera naevia. Classification (NCBI taxonomy): domain Eukaryota; kingdom Metazoa; phylum Chordata; class Aves; order Cuculiformes; family Neomorphidae; genus Tapera; species Tapera naevia. Next base: position 7,185,540 of record JAUMJJ010000156.1, read on the forward strand.
TGTCTTGAAAGACATAATCTGCTGAGAATATATATGAATTGAGTTTCCTCAAACTAAAAGAAACTAACTTAGAGAAACAAAACAAAACAAAATGTGTTGAGAGTTAAACATTTTCTCAAACTTCAGATGAACAAGCTTTTATCTGTGCTGAGGAGCAAGGCATTGTCCTTCTGTTAGTTCAAATAGTAGGTGGCAGGACACTAGCACAAATCATGAGCCTGAATAGAAATAGAAACCAAATAGAGGAGGACTACTTGCTATGAGAAGAAATTAGAACAGCAAGGCAGAAGCTAAACAGGAGTTTGCCACTGACTGTGGCTGCTAATATTCACATCATTTCAGTGCAGAGGTAAATGCCATGAATGATGAGAGTTTTCTGGTGTCAATGGATCATGATACTGGAAAAGTTAATGGGCTGAATCAGTGGTTTTCAAATGTCATTGATTGTATATACATTAGAGTGAACAGACATTCAGAAAAACAACTTGGAAAAATAAATGGCGGGATTCGTTACCATGCCTTTTTTGGTGGAAAGGAGAATGAGCAACTGAAGCTTCATAAACCCCTACACAAACAGATAAGTTAATGCCCAGAAGTAAAGAGACCTCCCAGCTACCCATTTCCACTGTGTTTTACCTTGTGATTGTTATGTTGTTGTATTTTTTCTGGATTTCATTTGTGCCTTCCTATTATATCCTCCAATATAAGTTTCATTTCTTTTACCCTCCACATCCTTTACTCCTTATCCTAAATTGCTTGCCATACGGACAGCTTTTCCTTTCAGTGAGAGGTGAGATGGCTGGGAAGAAATATTATGATGAACTGACAGACAGAAATAAGCTAACTAAATGCAGTTCTTGGTAGGCTTTTACTATGGGTCTCCAGAGGGGACTCCAAAGGGGCCTGGGAGAAGTTTGATCTGTATTGGTTTTATATTTATATGACACATCCGGGAAGGTTAGAAAACAACATGTAAATAAAAACATTACATTAATTCTGACTTAATAACATCAACTTCTCTCCTGACCTTACAAGATCCTGAAATTACTAAACACTTGGCAAAAGAGTAACAAGATTCATATGTATAAAAATACTGACTACAGTGAATGGGGTTAAAAACTTCCCTGTGGGATCCTGTGTCTTTTACAATTGTATCTGACATGCAAATGGACATTCCTTGTTTTATCAATTGTAAGAAGAAAAGTTATCTTCAGTTTTTCAAATACTTCAAATGTGATGTAATGCAATGTTCAGCTAAATTCACTCCCAAACACCCACATGTTACTGTGAGTGTTTTCTTTTATTTCCAGCTGAGAAGTAGTTCCAGGTATTTATTATGTTACAAGAGTCATAAGTTACAGTTTATACTTTTGTAACTGCATTTATTATTATTATTTTTCTGAATTTTAGAAATCATCTTGCTGATGCACAGACTGTAGTAGTTATTCAGAATTCTCTGAATAGGATCTAAATTCATAAGTAGAAAGTAGTTTGTGTTGAAGGCAAGTGGCATATAATGGTGCAGTCGTACATTTTGTATCTCTGATTAGTTTAGACATTAATGCTTCATAATCTGGCTGTACCAGTTAGATTTTCTTGTAGTGCAACAAAAATAGAAAGTAGGAAGAAAGCTATGAAGAAGAAATATTCAAGGACCTGAAGGATTTTTCTGGCTCAAATACCCAAAAAATATTCAGGCACATCAGACCAAAGGGATCAGCCCTGCTGGGCTATAAATATTGCAGGCAATGTCCTTGGGTGGTGTAAACTAGCACAGCTTTGCATGGACCCCCAGTACAGCTGCCCAGCTCTCTGAGAGCAGCATGTTGGTGTTTTCTGCTTATAGTCAGGTCATAGAAATACATACACACATTTCATAAACTAGAAAGAGGCTTAGAGGGGATTCTGCGTGAATCTGTTTTTAATGTTACCTGAACTGTCCTTCAGACATCTAGAGGACTAATCAGTGGTTGTCGTTTGGTGCACTACACATGCTTGGGGAGAAGGTCAAGTGCCCTTTGAAAGCACTTTATTACTGATAATGGAGCTTTTTGATCATGCTAATTAAGGAGGTGTTGTCTATAGTTCGTGAGAATAACCAGTGACATTAGGCAGTGGTTGCTGTGAGGGGTGGTGGTGTCAGTGGATTCTACACTGGTGTAGATTTGGTTTTCTATCTTTCTGGCTCTGTGCTAGGTGAAGCAAGTTTGTATGTACTGCTCTGCTAGTTACAAAGAGGATAAAAATAAGTATACTACTACAGACAGATGTGGAGAAAGGCAAGTGCTGAAGCCTTTCAGGCTTATGGTTCTGTGAACTGATGTTTGGAAGAAATGTATATGTATAGGCACATGTCTGTGTGTGCACATGAGGTTACACAAATGGATTCTCGAGTGGTGAGAAAGAGGTCTGCAAAGGGAAATCTGAGAAAAAAACATGTGCTTTCTTGTTTATATTTTGCTTTCAGAAAACAAGTAGATTACTCAGGGTAATTAGCCTTGCTTGCAATACCAACAGACATCCCAAGAAACATGAGGATACGTTCATACACACTTTCATACGTGCCTTGCATATGTCTTTCTCATGTCTAGGCATAAAAAGAACCTCATCTACACACCCAATAGAAAAAGGCATTAATGTTTCCTGAATGTATGAGAAACTCTTTGCTTTTACTTTCAAATATTCAACTTCTTGAGAATGTGATTTAGCTCAAGGTCACCTTTCTATTTAATTCTGTATTGAAAATTCTGGGAAAGCTATATATTTAAGACTTTATTGGGCATTCTTGCACATAAATGACAGTCTGACCTCTACCTATATGATCCCATTCAAAATATGCAGCAAGATCTGCACTCTTAGAAAGAAAAGAAAATTATTGAATGTTTGAGAGTGAAAACTCTTCCTGGTTGACTGGTTCAGTTCTATGCAGTTGTCTTCAGATGAAGAAACACTAAGCATGGAACTCCCTAATTCTGGCTTTCCTTAATTTTGATGTTCACAAAATGCTAATTCCTCTTAAAAACTTTACTACATGTTGTCTCAATTAATACTGTTAATGTTTTCCATTGTTTTTAGTAGGCTTCTAAAATATCTAGACTGGGAGTGTGAAGATGAAAGTGATCCTACAGCATTCCTGCCGTATTAGATAGCTCGGACAAAAAAAAGAAGGAACACTTGAAAAGCCATGATCACCCAGACCTATCAAAACAAAACAAAAAACCCATTGCTGCCATTATCTAAACACATTCTCCACATATGATCTGCTCCAGGGAAGAAGTGCTTTTTTTTTTACGGTGTCTTTGCCTGTATTTTTCTCTCTTCTCTTCCTGCTTTCAAAAGTAGGAAGGAACTTAGAGAGCTCGCACACACATCAGGCAGATGAATTAATTCAGAAAGGTCATTCTTGCAACTCTGATGTTGTTTTCTTAAGTAAATAATGGTGAAGATCAAGGCTTCTTAAATTAGAATGTTTACTTTTATGTGTAATGATTTGTTGAAGCATTCTGGGCACCTCAGTAGAATTAGAGGGGTGTGTGTATATTTTTCCCCAACTTGCAATGCTCAGAGGAAAAACTGGTTTTGAATTAGTGCTGTATTGAGTCTAGCCTGGCTTTGGTGTAAACCTGATGGAAATAGTTTTGTCATCTGTGACAGTATTAAATTATTGGCAGTGGATGACTGCAGTCAAGCTAGTTTTAGTGCCCAAAATGACTCAGTCACTAGCACCAGTTTGACTAGTACAGATGGATTTATTTTGTAGCATAGTGCATGCTGGATAATGATTCTTGGGCATCTCTACAGAGACGCATAGCTTATAGGCCTTCCTAAAGCAGCTTGTTCTTTGATAACAGAATTAGAGGCACATTTCTGGATTTCCAGCTTAGCACAATTATTCAAGTCTGCAGACCTATATGAAGTAGGCTTATGTTAATTCACCAGGGTGCCAGTAGCAGTGCAGCCTTCCAGCAGAGAGCTTAGTGTTGGCTCCCTGCCCCAGTGATTACCTGTGTTCTTAGGAGTTTCCCCCTATCTGCAGGGTTAGTTCTTGCTCAGGTGTGTGCAGAAACATAACCTAAGTGGATGGGACTGAAGTGGTTCCCAAATCAGAATTTCCAGTCTGCACAAAATTGTGCATTTCTATGATATTTTTCCTTTCAGAAGAGCAGGAATCTAACTGATATATGACAAGGTAGGTCTATCAGTGCAAATCTGGAACCTGGGTGTACTATGGGAATGTGTATGGTATTCATGGGCCCACTGCTTGGAAGACATTAGTAAGGAAGACTGCGCAATTAGATTGCCTGCTGAAATACCTTCAGAATGTATAACACTTAAGGTCTGTGCAGTTGCATAAAGCTTTATCCAACCCAACATACATACATCTAATGGAGTTGCCCTGGATTGGATTATGATAACTCAATCTGCGCCTACACTCAGATTGAGTCTCTTCCTGCATGAGCTTGTCTGTGCTTTTTAAGACGTACAGCAAGATCAGCTGAATACTTTTTTCCCCTCCGGTCCATTCGCTCAGATGATGTGCTAATTAGGTCACTGAGAAAATCAAAGTTATAGAAACCGAACTGAGTGCTCACCAACTGACTCCTGCATGTAATTGCTGTATTTGACTTTAATTTGTCTTAAGGTATTTTCTGATGTCTCTGAGAATGCTACCCATAAAAAGGCAGACTGCACATCAAGACAGCGAGTGAGTGAACACATGAATATTTTGAGCCACAGAGTGTAGCATTCAGTATTTATCACTACAGGAAAGAAGCATGTGAGCTCTCTCACATTGCAGCTCCCTGGTTTATGCCTTACTGATAGGAAAATAGCAAAAGTATCCTGAAGAAAGGGTAGGGCACTGGAACGATCCACTGTGTTAACATTTTGCTGCAGAATGATCCCTATTCTTGTCCCATAAGAAGGCGCTGTGAGCTGGAAGAGAACAGACTTGCTGTAGGCAGAGATGAATTACTGCAGAGTCCCTCAGTTTTTCTGCTTAAATGAAAGTGTTGTCATAGGTGTCACCTCAGAAGCAGTGTCATGACCTCAGAAGCAGCAGTGTGACCTGACAAGCAACCATATTTAATCTGCTCTTTGATGGCACTGAATGTATTTTAGCCATGAAAGCATATGTTGTGTATGCCTACAGATAGGAATGAGTGTGACACTGTGTTGGGATGATTTGAGAGGGAGATGAAGGACTGCTGGAGCACTTGAGGGTATTGCTACTTGGCAGGAATTCACATATTCTAAGACAAACAAATTTGCTCAATATTTTTATGAGTCTCTGAGCTCAGCTGGTTCTGGCAGGGATGATTTGACTTCATCCAGAGAGGCAGTAATAGGGAGATCATTCCAACTTTCCCTCTATTTGGGTAGTGGAACATGAGTAACTTCTCCTCAGAGGTGAAGGGAGTAGTCTTGGGCTCCTTGGCATGGCACAGTGTGTCATACTGTGTCTCTTGCGTCCTTCCAAAGAGCCTAGTGCAGCTCCCTCGTATGGCCTAAACATAGTGCAGTACGTAACTGCCTCTGATGCAGCAATTTCAGCACAAGCACTTTGGACTCTCTGGAATAACAAATAATAATAAAGGAAATAGTCTTGCAATAAATGCTAGTCACACGTTATAGGATTGCACTGAATTTGTCATTAGATTGCAGATACTAAATGCAAAAATACTAAATTTCTCAGAACATTAGAGAATTTACGGTTCTTTGTAAATATGTAATTCTCGTTCTAAACATACAGTTTATTTTCCCATACAAATTCTTCATTATTCTGTAGTTAAAGCTGAAAAGCCTTATCATTATCTGAGTCAGAAATGCCCTTAAGAGAAGACAGTCATTTACTGAGATGAGCAAATTCTGGAAATTGAGTCAAAAGTTTTGTTCTGCAGGTGAAACCAAGCTGCCACAAAGTCTGCAGGGTTTGTCAGTGTGTATAGGTATGTGTATTTGTGACAATTTTGGCATCTGTAGTTTGGAAACGTCACTATTCCTTCTCTTTTCTGGCCTTTTGATCTTGATTGTTGAACTGTCTTATGTTTTGCTGAAACCAGAACTACTTCTGCCCATTTTTGTCTCTCTACCTCTCTCTTCTTTTGGAGTCTTTGGCAACTAGACGATAATGTCTTTGTAAAGCATTCACATGCTTATAGTACCAACTAATGCTGTTCTGAGCTTATGAACGTATCATTTATATTGACCATGTGTCTCTATTATGTTAAAAACAGAGCTGGAGACTAAGTGATTCCTGTTTCAGCATTCCTCTTGACCTTGCAGTAAATCTCTTGATGGTACAAACCAAATAGAGAAAGGAATGCCTGTGTCTATCTATTTGTCAGTCATAAATAGGCAATATATTAGTTGAATTTTGGATGCGATCCTGGTATCTCTATAATATATGTAGATTTTTGCTCTTGAATTCTCTGACATTTTTTTCTTGCCAGCTGAGAGCTATCATGATATTTATGTTGGCTTGATCAACATTTGTCAAAAGTGGGTAAGAATAAGACTGAGTGTAAAGCGGAAAGATTTTTCACTGAGGAAGTGTCTTTCTATAGACATGATATTGCAAAAATATGGATAACTTAAACTGTTTAGCATAAATAAGGAAAAACTTATTAAAATATCTTTATTTTCGGAATTTCAGAAATATGTATTTTAATAATTTCAAAATATGAAGTCCTTAAAATTATATCTGCTACTAATTCCAAACTAATTCGAAGTCCAAAGCCTGAAGTCCAAATCTTATTTTACATACAGGTGTAGCATTGTTTTCATTGAGCCTTCAGGATAGCGAGAGACCTGATACATCATCTGAACATGGTGATGAAACACATCTGGCACTGAGAATTCCAGTGTGTTGAAGTGGGATATTTTATAGAGTTACAGGCCTAATTGACTTAAAAATTGTTATTGAAAAATGAGGAATTAGGAGCAGTATTTTTTTCCCTGTGCTTAGGACTTAGAGGGAAACAGAGATGCAGGTTCAAGCATCTTTGGCTTATTCTTGTAAGGCAGGGTAGGGCCAGGGGCTCTTTACCTTTTTGTCTCCTCTAGTCTCACCCAGAGCACATGAGTAGGAAACACGTGAAAGGAAGTGGAGTCAGCCAATAGGGCCAAGCCAAAATCTCTGGTGAAATAAGCTTTTGACCCTAAAGAGAAATGACTTCTTTCTAGAAGGAAAAGAGACGTTATTTTGAGTATACTATAGTTTATCCTTTGGGTTCATCCAGGAGTAGGATGGCTTCATCTGTGTGATTGGAAGATTATCTCCGAAGCAGTACCCTGGGTTTAGTTGGCCTTCATTTTCATGTATTTATTAATAGTATTCTGTTTTACATGACATCTGGGGTTTTTTTGAATGATTTCTCAAACTTTCAAGAAGACACAATCCAATAACCCTGGCCAAATGCCATCTTTAAAACTAAGGGAAAATAAATAAAGTACTTGCCTAGAAGACATTTAGCAGCAACTGTATAGCATTGAGGTCCAAACAAACAATGGAAAATGATGACTTTTTAAACTTGGTCTCAGTCCAAACCATTCCTGATTTTTAAACTGATCTTTAATCATATTGTGACTTGTCACAGCAACAAAGGCCTGCAGTGTGTTTGCACAGTGCATGAACTAGCAGAGAACTTGACTTTAACTTTTACATGTGGAAATGAAGTTCTATCTACAAGAGCATTCTGTATTTGCTCCCCTTCTTGTGTGGGTGTGTGTATGGAAGTGGGGATAAGCATTGAGTCTCTCTATGCTCCACTTGATCCAAACTGTGATGCTTATCAGTGTGATTTTGTGATAAAAAGTTGTGATTCCTCCATTACACACTTGAAATGTGAGTTGTGAACCTAGCCTAACTGTAAAAAATCAGAGCCAACCACTTAAGCATTCTGAAATATATTTATTAAAAATAATATCAGATTTTTTTAATGGCCATCTACTTTTTGAGCCCCTAAATTGAGTCTTTTTGATTGGTACAACAACCAGAAGCATACCTTTTGTTTAGAGGTTCTTCTGCAAATAGAAAAACAAGAAAGAAATTTATATATGTATAGTCAGAAATACGAGGAGAAAATTTTGAAATTTTAGATCTAAGGCAAGATTTAAATGCTAATCATTAAATTTAGCTTTTCTGTTCACCTCTTTCTCTCACAAAATCCTGCTACTCTGAAGGGCAAAAATCTCTACAGACTGGCTGTGATATTCTGATATTCAGGTAATTTTTGTCATTTAATAACTTCACATATATGTACAAATATGGGAAAGAAAAGGGCAAAATAGTGTGTGCAAGCAGATAGGAAGGCTGGGAAGAGATCAAGATAAGATACACTGTTAGCGCTCTTGCTGAAAGAAAGGAAATTGTTAGGGCTGTGCCTCCTGGCTGCTGATGCTGCCTGGGAAATGTGTGTCACCACCGCGCCGCGGCACAAGCTGCTATGGGGGAAGGATGCTGCACCCCTCTGTATCCCTGCTCCACTTGGTGCTGCTGCCCACGAGGTGCCTTTGTCACAATCCGATGTGCTCCTAAGACGCTTTTGTCTGCATCGCCTTCTCCTCCCCCTCCCAAACAAACAAAAATCCCAGTGATGTTGGTTGTTTTTTTTTTTTTTTTTTTTTCCTTCTGCTGTAAGATTTCAGGATGATCCAACAGTGCATTTACTGGATTTTAGAGGTGTTGTTCAAGGGGGAATTCCTTTGCTGCCTCAAACCCAGCATTTTACAGTATCCTGAGTTGACCCCTTAGTGAATGTGTTGCATCAGGTCTGACTCATTTTGTTGCAGGAGCACAGCAGCCTATTCCTTTCATAGGAATGGTTTCTTCTATTACTTGCTGTTAGCTTAATAACCTTTTTGCTACTTGAACATAATCTGCCAGATTATTTTTTTCATAGATTCCTTTGGGGTTTGGCCATGAGCTGAGTATGTAAGAGACCACTGAACAGGAAGAAAAAACCTCCAGAGATTTTAGCTGAGCAACCCTATTTCAGTAATAAAAACAACTGCGTTTGATGAGGCAGTTACATACAGCAAACATTTAAAGGACGAAATGCCAAATACTTGTTCATAAACCTAAGCCTTTATTAGCAACACTGTTACAGTTATAAAAGAATACGATCCCTTTCTGAGCCTCACAGCCTGCCTGCATCCCTGTATTAATTTGAAGCGGGGCTGAATGTGCTTTGTGAGTGTTATAGGACTAATCCCTAAGGTTCCTTGATTATGAGCATGTGCAGAGCAGCCGAAGGTACAGTTGTGCATGTAGAGCTAACACACAGAGACTTGGCTTGCAATGCCATGTTTGTGCATGTGTTCCGACAACTGAGAAGGGTACAGGGAGCCTGCCTGCCTTGCTGACTTATCTGATGTTTTCTTGCTTCTGTCTCAGCAGCATTCAGGATAATCCCTTCAACACGACAGCTTTAGCAGAGTAAGTGAACACTTTAAAGATGTCCTCATTTTTAAAAAAGAATGAGTTTAGTTACTGTTGAGAATAATTGTTAGTAATATACGAGAAGTCCCAAGCTATCTGTCATATATTTTTATTCAGATTGCTGTAATTTAAGCATATTATAGACTGTATGGGAAGGATTGCATGAAAAAGCTGCCTTTACATGCTCTGTGACCATTTAATAGTGAAATAGCTTTCTGGGAGAATGTATATTTGCCCACCACATGTGTTTAAATGTATGATTTTCTGTGTAGGATAAATCTCCTGTGAAAATACTGCTCATTTCTGATGATCATAGCAAACACAAGCGTGTCAGTTTTCTAAGAACACATGGTCTGTAGTTCCTGCAAATATTATTAAAAAATAAAATTATTTTCAAATTTTGAAAAAAAATAACTTGACATGATTTAGACAGGCCAAGTACCAAATATGTCATTTCTTTGTAATCAATTCCATAAACTCATTAGAAGGCCTTTCATCTATTCATAGTCGTAAGGATATATATGTTGATTTTTTTTGTTGTTGTTTTGCAGAGAAAACAGAACTGGGCAAGGGAGAACATTAGAAAGTTAGAAAGGCAAAGGCTTTAGGAACTACTAGTAATGAAATGGTCTTTTATTTCAGTCTAAACAACAGTTTTGGTGTTCTCTACATGATTATTGTGCATGCTTTTGATTGTTTTGAAAGCTTCTAGGGAAGATTCCTCAGCAGTCATGTGCCAAGGAGTTTCTCAGGAAAGAAATTATTTATAGATCTGTTTGTATATTAGATGTGTTTTACACTGCTAAAATATTCATAATTTAAAAATAAAGAAAAACACTTAACAGCACAGTGAGCTCTTTGCCTGAGTGTTGTGGGGACAGGATACATTCTGAAAGGAGGCCAAGATATAATTATCAGAGCCATCCCTAAGTATTGTCAAAATCACTATAGGAAAAGTAACATTTCAGAGAGATACAAATAATTCCCCTCTCATACACTGCTTTGCTTTATTTGTTTACATTGCCTTGCTTTATTTAGTATATTAACTTTGTCACTCTTTGTGTGATTGTGGCGGATATGGAAAGATTGAAGAGAAGCTAATAAATCATTAAGTAATTTTTTATTGTTTTCCTGTGTCCCTACTAGTCAAGTGGTGAATTCTGGAATGCTTCCCCTTCATGGAAGAATAAGCAGATTGTGTTTTTCTTATTTTTTCTCTTTCCCTTTTCTCTGTCCATAAGTGCATCTATTGATTCCTGCAGAGATTCCCCTGGAGCAGCCTCTGTGTCTGCCTCACCCTTGAGGTTTCTGGGACTTGGTGATGACCTTCCTCTGTGAGGCTTCGTGTGACATTAATACAAAGGCCAGGATGGTGCAGAATTTGACTGTGTCGTGCCAGCACGGCCCTTGGGGAAAGGGAGAGGGATGCAGACGGAGCTGTGTGGAGCTGAGGGGTGGCAGCAAGGAAGAGCTGGCACTGGGCCAGGCGTTGAAATTCCCTCTTGTTGTTGGTGCTGTGTCAGGGGCTTTAATTTTTAATCTTATCATTAGATGCTTTTAGAAAACAAAGCTTGCGAACGTTGACATCTGAAAAGCATTGCCCAAACAAACAAACTTGATTTTCAGTGTTGATTTCCCTAAATCCTGTTTAGATCTTCCTCCCAAAGCCTGTTTGTGAGAACTGCTGAGGATACACATTTCTTACTGATTTCAGCACTGGTTGTTTATGCTGGCCTTATCTGAAAATAGGTTACTTTTGTATAGCAGAAAAAAAGAGAGAGCTTGCCATGCAATTTTAGCATTCCCATTTGACAATTTCTATCTTTACTTGTGGCAAAGGTAAAATCAGGGCTTCCTGAATGATATAAAATCAGTGATAACAATACTTTCAGGAACATTTGTCCAGACAAGGCAAGTGCCTGGGGCTACTAAGCTTCCAGCAAGCCATGCATGCAACCTGGTTTAGAAGTTGCTCACGTGAACGTCTTAAAGGTCAAGTCAGCAAAAGGGAACAGTTTTCAAGTTGTACTGAAATAGCTCCCATGGAAAGGTGAAAATGGAAGAAAGTTAAAAAAGCTAATCCCATTAAACCAGAGATCCTTGGAAGAAATATAAAGAGGCAGTACTATAAAGAGTCAGAGCAGCAGTCCATCTAGACTATGATCCTATCTCTGACCTAATTTTGGCCAGGAGTGGATGTACTTACTTTTAAGAGGGATATTAATTGGCCAGTAGTTAGATTGAGTACTGAAGGAGAAGAATTCACGTCACTGGTTTTGTCAAAAGGCATACTTGCTGCCAAAATTAAGTTTCAGCCCACATGGATTTATGACCTGAAGGTGTTGGGTGTATTCTGTGATGTTTTAGGAATGAATGAGGTGCTGCTCTAGTTTTTTGGGTTGGTGGGAACTCTGCTACGTGGTCACAAGCTTTCACAAAATTTATCAAACTCTTAAATATCCCTCTGTCTGTTAAGGGAAAGACTAGTGGCAAGAACACATAAGCTACATTTTTTAAAGAAGCCAAGGTAAAAACACTCTGTGCTTTAATAATGGATATTTGCATTATATCACGCGTTCATCTTTTTAAAGGTTGTGTTATTGTTTCAATCTCTAGCACTCTTGTATGAGTGAGATTTCTTCGTTAATATTTATTCTTACACAGAAGAATTTCTGTTAATTTCACAGTGTGCTTCTTCTGAACTTCTTCACAATCTTTTTATTACATGATAGACGTCTTCTCTGATTCATTATTGCTTATTTTGCCTTTCTACATCTATCTGATTATTCAAATACATTTGTCATACTCATGTATGTTGCTTATAGGTTCTGCCTTGTTTTATGACTTTTATCAGTTGCTGGATGCTAAGTTAGGATCTCTTCTTCCCAAGATCAGCTTACTACAGCCAGCTCAGAGAAAGCAACCCCAGGGCATTTCCCCAGTTTGAGGGATATGCTCACAAATATGCACACATATGCACACATCGACTTCACTGATGGGGCTGTGCTCAGTCGTCCATTGTCCCTCCAGAGAGTATTTGCAGTCACCAGAATGGTATTTCAGGACTGAAGGCTGCCAAGTGTGGCAGCTGGTGAGAGGAAGGGGAAAGCGAAGCCAGTAGCAGAGCTGCTCCCTCCCACCTGCTCTTCCTGTGGCACACTCAGGAGGGAAATTTGGTCCTTTTAGGGGGTCCCTGGCCCTTGTTGCCTATGGCTTGACCCATGGTAAAGCACAGCAGACTTGCTGGCTTCTTACTCTGCTCTAGTGTCTGTGCTGGGATTTCTGTCCACCCATCTTTGTCCTTGACACTTTCTCCTCAGTGTATTTCCTTGATACGTGTTTTTCCATCTGAAATTTCTTATCATGTTCTCCATCCAGGTTCCTGGTTCCTTTCATACTGTGCTTCTTTCTTCATACTCCCAGTATGTCCTATCCTCACACTTTGCTGGTGTCAGACACCCATAAGGTAACTGGTAATAGGCCAGAGAGGAGGGTGTGATTGGCATCCGGAGGCAAAGGCAACAAGAGTTCTATAGTGAATATATCGTTTTGTGTATAAACCCCTGTCTTCCATCTGTCATCCCACTTCCTCTTGTGAGGAGAACTGCACCCTTCGAAGGAATTTTGTGTGACTAGGAGGATTTGCAACTGTAGTTATATGTTCCAGTTGCTTTCATTCATATGCTGATGTAGTCAGGAAGTATAAACACTTGAGTGTCCCTTTAAATATTTTCTGCTGTAGTCTGGCTTTTGATAAAGATATTAGCAGGCGACTGATGGGAAAGAGGAATATATCAAAAACCTTGCCACCAAATTGCATTGCAGAGCTATGAGGTTATCACTTAATGTGCTCTGTCCTAAACGGGGCTTCTCTTCTGAAAATTAACCAATTCAGTGGAAGTGCGAGCTGCTTCCCCCGTAATGAAGAGATTCCTTGGACAGCAAACTTCAAGAGATCCAAGCATGCTTAGTCTCTGTGTCTTGTGAGTATGAACAGAGGGTGAGGAGAGAACTCTGACTTTTCCCCAGATATAATACTCAGAAAGGGTGTATGCGTATTTATTAGAAGTGTATGCACTTATAAGTATGTTTATTTGAAGAAAAACTGCTCAAAGGCTTTGCAGTTATATCATTCCTCAAAGTTCAGCCGTGCTGCACAATATAATATTCAATCCTGACTGGTTGGCATATTTATCCAGAGTTCTCTTTTGATTAGGCAGCTGTATGACAATTCTGTTTTTTGTAACTTAAGGGGATGTAATCGACTGTGATTCTTCAGGCACCTTAAAAGGTTCTGGTAGTTCACTTTTTAAGACTAATAATTAATTTGGGGATTCTTTTCCCTGCTGCACAGAGAAAGACTGCTTTACTGTAGTTAATATTTTTGTGAGTCTAGGGGAAAACCACCTCTGGCTAATTGTTTTTAATTTTTTTTATATGAAGTATACTATTTAACAATTAAATACAGAATTTCTTGTAATTTCATTAATTTTTATAACATCTGAATTATCTGTCATCATTATTTCCATCTGGCTGAAAATGACATGCTAAATTGTGTACACTTAACATCTCAAATCCTCTTCTTCCTCTGAGATTTCAACTATTACGGAGTAGCTATGGCATTAAATGACCCCAGCTAAGATGTGAGAAGGAGAAATGTGTTTATACTTTGAGCTGTGTTGTCATGTTATTAAAAGCTACATTTCTGCAGCTGGCAGAAAATCAGCAATTGTTTTGTATCCATTTTCAAGGTGTGATGGGGATTCAGACTCTGTGCATGAAGATCAAGGAGCCAGTTCCAGCCTCAGGTATTCTACTGCAAATTTTGTCTGAAATCAGTTGGCAACAAATAAAGCTGTCAGGGTACTTCTGTTAAACCATTAGAAAGAAATATTTGTTCTCAAGGGAATGCAGAATTTCTGGGGTATTACCCGCTAAGGCTATGGGAAATGCATATTTGTTTTGTACACCGTACTAATTACTGTTATTATATAACTAAATATATTATGGTCTGTGTTATTAATTTCACATCATATTACTTTTGTTCTGATGCAGCTCTGATGCTAATACATTTAATTTTACTATACAACAGTTGGTACAAAGTAGTAGTAAGTGGAGTTTTGCAACTGTACAAGGATATGCTCATTGATGAATGTCTCTGTGAAAACCAAATCCTTAGAACCGTAATTTAAATGAAATATTCTTGAGGTTCATTGCTAGAGGATGCAACTTAACCTTTTAGAAAGATTTTAAGATCAGATGATACCTCAAAATTAGCAACGCTTCTGTACAATTTTGAAATGCCTGTAGGATATAAAGCACCCTACCCTGTAACTATAACAACTGCCTGGGAGCACACTTGCAGAAGGCATGGGCAGCAATAATGTTTAACTCCACAGGCACCCTGTGAGCATCCATCTGGATGCTGATGGGATACAGATGGAAAGTGAGTTTGGCAGCTCTGAATCCTTAGGAGAAAATGTTGAATTAGCAGGTTACGCTTTCTCAAAAAACTCAGGGCGGTTGAATCCAATAGTCCTTGACTCCCTCAGTTATGGAGGTTTTGTACCAGAGGAGAGGTCATCTGTGAGCTAACCATTAGGATTTTACCAGCTGAACCTAACATTTGAAATTACACTGGCTAACTAAGCAACAGCCAGGGATTTCAGAGCAGTAATACCAATCTGCTCATCCTGCCAGCTAAGCAGGCAGCCTCACATTCTGCATTGCGGTAGATTTCTTAATGGTGGCAGGGAGACACTCCCAGTGGAAGACATTAGAGCAGTCCAAGGTTGGATCTGTTGGGTGTGGGTGAGACTGGCAAGGTCTTCTTAGGAGAGGTTGCACTCTGTAGGCTAGATGGAGACAGAAGATGCCCCAGATTCAGTGGTTACCTGAGCATCCATGAGCAACAGTGTCTGTTTGATCCACCAGATGTGCTGTCATACAGGAAGACCTTCTCTCCAAACTAGGAGCACAATAGTTGTGCCTTCCACTCAGACACATCCCTGGCTGTTCAAACCCTACTCTGTATGCCTACATCCCTCACTTTGACCAAAAGCACTTAAAACCAGAGACCACCAGAAGGGTAATGTGGCTATCGTATGCATTACTGCATATGATAACATTTTGTGGGATTATAGACTAGTGTAAATCATTGGACTAGGAAAGGTCTTCCACATGAATAAGAGTGTTTCAGATTTTATTTGAGGAATATGAATCACAGGCCTGAAGCCAAAGAGTGTCTCCAAAACTAGTCTTATTTAAATGGCTCTACAGTGAATGTGTAATAATACTATCAGTAATTTAGCCTGTGATTTGACAATAAACAGTAGCCTCTCAGATTCATTTTACTACTGTATGCAGTGTTTGGTGTGTAGACTATTCAACTTGGTAAAATTAAAATGCCGTGAATAGCTAAGAACTTGTTACTGTTCTTCCTTCATAATGTTTTGACAGGTGTCTGAAGTCCTGCCTGATGCATTTCATTTTTATTTTTTTTACAGAGATGATGATAACAAAGAAAATTATCCGGACAACGCTTCTGTGTTAGAGGAAAAGCAGCTGCCTTTGCAAGATACTCAGCAGCACAAGCAACAGACTGTAACTGACTACATTCTAAAGCCTGAAATGGGCAATTTAAAGCTGAGAAAACCTAAGGCCATTGTAAAGTTAGAAAACGGAAAAAGTCACGAGGAAACTCAGGTAAAGAACTAAACTTACCAACGACAGGATTATAGAACTGTGTCTGAGCAAACATAGCTTTTGAAATGCAAAGTGGGACTCCTTGGTAATCCATAATGTGATAGAGAACACAAAAATCTACCTTGATTTTTAGGAACCTGGAGACCTGGAACACTCCTGTAAAAACAGACAGTTTCTTTCAGCCAGGGAATTGGGAGAGGAATTTGCTGCAACTGTTAGCAGAACTGAGTGGAGAGCATAGCTAAAGATGTGCAAATATCTCTTTGTAGGTTTCCTGTGTCTGCTTGCACCAAATAGAAAGATTTTGGTAGCTGCAGCATTTGATTAGATTTCTTCTGTTTTGTTTATTTGTCGGTGAATCTCTTGCACTGGTATTGTGGCTGCCAATAGATTTCATACTTTCCCTTTGTCTTACTTCCTTTATTTTCACAATTTTAAGTAATAAATCTATTCCAATGGAGATTCTGGTACTGGTGTTCTTGCCCGTAGGCTTCCCTAGTTGAGTTGAGGGAAGCAGAACTGCAGAATTGTAACTTTTCTAAAGTCAATAAAAGAAGTCTAGAAATAAAAAGCTTATGCTGCTGTCTGTGGAAGTATATTGCTATGTAGACTCCAGAGTTACCACCTCCCAGCAGCTGCTGGAAGTGCCTCTGTTCTCCCCTGATGCTTCCCGAGTCATGTTTCGTGTGCCATGTAAGGATAGGGCTCTGGTCCAGGTTTAACCACTCAGCTAGAAATATTCTCATAACCAAGACAGTTGATACTAACATTGGTAGTTTGTCCACCTGTAGGAGGCACAAAGCCTGAGAGATGTCTGTATTTACATCTCTTCTTTGATGTAGAATGTGTTTTGTTATTTTTTGTCTCCTTTTCCTCTTTGTGGATAGAAATATGCAGACTGCTTTCTGAAGTTCTTTGAACCCATCATAGATCAGAAATTACTTTGGTTCATTTTTTTCCAATTCAGAATGGGAATTAATCACTTAGGATGGAAGGTCTTATCTTCTAAGTGAGGAATACCAGAAGAAAAAGTAAAAGCAAATGGTATTCCAATGGTATTATCATATTCTCTTTCAGAATATCAATATCAACTCCTGCCCTAATCTTGTTGCATGTATTTCCTGGAGTTCATCCCTGAGATGAAGTAATTAACTGCTAATTTTTAATTTTTTTTTTAACTGAAATGTTGTTTAGGCTGCAGAGGGGCAAGGTGTGCATGTTTATCAGCAACTGAGAAAAAAGTTAGGAAGTTGTGCCCTGTGAAGATGCCAGAGAGGCGTTTCAGGATGAGAAGTAATCATAAATAGGGCAAGATCTGTCTCACAGGTCATCTGCTGCTCTTTCAGCTACTTCTGAGTCTCCTGTTTCCCTGCTCCCTGTGTATGTTGTGCCGGTATCTCTCACCTGATAAAAGCTAACACAGCACAGATTTACTGCTCCATGGTATTTTACATGTCCTGAAGTAGTTCACTGAAACTGTTGATATCCTTTCATGGAAAAACTTGTTGAGTATATAATTAGACTGCCATAAAATACCAGTGCAACTTAGATATGCAAACTCTGGAAGAAAAAACGTGTCACAGGACTGAAAGGCTTGAATTAGGAAATACAAAAGTGGTCCTGGGCCCCCATACGACCTACATGTACTACATGTACATCTCGGCACATTGGAAGAGGAAAGATGTGTAGACACTATTTTGTCTTGCCTTTAATTTGATGGGAAAGCTTGAGGGACAAGAGCTAGTATAAAGCTTTGAGTGTAATATAAAACAGAAACACAAAGCAAACATCCCTCTGTAACAGGCACTCCACTTATTCACAGAGGGAACTGAATCATATTGTAGTTCTTTTCAATGGATATCTTATATCTGTAATGAGTTCAGTGGTGCTTGCTGTAAAGAGTTTGCCTCTTGGAAGGCTTTGCAAAAGGAAACTCTTGTCACTAGTAAGGATGTGCATGCTCCTTGGCCCCAAGTGATTGCCTTGCTGCATCTCAGCTACCCTAAGGGCTTTTGTTCTTAAAGAAGCAAGCATCTGGCTCCTGGCTTTTTTAAGGTCACTATGATAAACAAGACTCTTCTTTCAGAAGAGCTCTGTGAAGGGTTTGTTTCTGTCTGTGGGTTTTCACTGGGATCCTTGGTGCATTATGGGCTCCCAAACCCTATTAGAGCTGTTTGTATTAGCAGCTCTTGTCATGCATTGGTAGCAACTGCTTCTCTCCTTCTTGAAGCTGAAAGCAAAGTGCTGCTGTGCTGTTTCTAGTAGTTGTTGTTTATATGAATATGACAGGTTGTTATTATCTGGAAAAGTGGGCCAGACTGATGCTTTGAAACACTGTGCAACTGCATACACCTTTCTTTTGTGAAAAACCTTGCTACCAAGCCACTCAATAAGACAAATGACGTACTTAGAGGCAGCCGATGTTGAGTTGACAGTCATATCTGAGTACATGCATTTATGAAAGAAAAGCATGATGCACTGCACATGGTGATTAAACTGTTCATCCTTGTTTGCTGAGTTTATTGATAGAATGCTTTTTCAACAGTCTCCTTACTTCCCCAACCTGATTTCTCTGTGGCATCAGAAAGAGACAGTGACAATATCACAGTATCACTTTTAAAGGTGTTTCTCTGATAAGGAAATTCTTGCTACACACTCCTACATGTTATAAACCTGTGAGATGCTTTTTCAGAAAACTGTCCCTTTACAATCAGAATAGGCTATTGGGATATAAATAAGTTCACTAAATGTGTCGGGCAGATTAAAATCTGCTTTGATGGGAACCAATTGTGCCTCTCCACTAGTTAGAATCCAGGGGATTTCCACTGTAAAAGGTCATTGAGAAGGGAATAGACCTACGGTGTTCAAGCAGGTGAGAGATGGTCAACTTGGGGATTTTGAGTTTCACAAGGCTCAGTCTGCTAAAGTGTGATTCCTGTGCCTCTGATTGTTTTGACACAAGTGTGGTACTGCAGTCACCTGCCTTAGGCCTTGATGAAGAAAACATCGTTAACATTTACACTGGTGATTAACCAGACCAAGTCTGATAAAAGTTCAGTTGACCACTTATCAGCTCATAAAACGTCACTTAACAAAAGCTGTGCCTTGGATATCATAAGTCATTTCTTTGAGGGCAGGAGCTAGGATGTGGGGGAGGTGGTAACCTTACCAAAGCATGGGAAGAGAGGAAGACAGCTGGAATGTGATTACTCTGCTGTACTCCAGCTATTTGATTTCATTTTTCCTATGGTTTCATGACCTTCTTTAGCAATTCTGTGATGTTAATCTGTAGAAAATCAAATTACTTAGGATTTATTTGACTTCAAGAGGTAAGGAAGAGTATGCTCTCGGGAGCCAGAGTAAGAACAGATGGTGAGGAATGGTAAGTCTGCTTTCCTTGCCTAATCCTTTCTCCTGTCACTCACCTTTGATGCATGGTCACAAATACAGATTATTAAATGAGTCTTCCTCAAATTCCTTATTGATGCTGAGATATACTTATAAAATGACACTAAACAGGCTAGCTAATAGGTAGAAGTAGTAAAATTTCAGATTTAAGGTCGTATTATCAAGGTAAACAACTATAAAAATGAAACAGTGGCCTGACAATAGATGCCTAGAGATTGGAATGCTGAAAACTGCTGTGTGAAACTTAGTATTCTGATAATAAATTAAGTGGGTAAATTGTATAGACCTCAAAGAACTTCCAGTAATTTGACATTAAAATTGTGGTTTTAAATACACAGGAAAAAAAAAAACAGAGCCAATGTTGACATGTTAACTGTGCAACACATGAACGTGTCAAGCAATGTGCAAATTCTACTTCAGTTTTTAGGTATATTCTGTTTATGCCTGAACTATACCTCCCATTGTTGATTCCATCTGTTCAGTTCACTGTCCATTAAATATATCTGCTTTTTTTTTTATATGGACTTGCATTTTCAGGAGGGTTAGGAGGCACTTCTGCTCAGAACTTCAGGCCTGGCTATTTTCTGTATTGACAAAGAGCCATGAGGTGTACCAGAGCTGTGGTTCCAAATGGTGATACAATATTTTGCATAGTGCTTGCATTTGAAGAGAGATTGAAGTGTTTTGTGTTGGATAAAACATATGAAGGATGAAATGCACTTTCTGGTGTTCAAGACCAGATTAAACTGCTGCATAAATACAGCAAAATTTGTATGCTTGTATTGTAATTCAGATGCTCTGACAGGGATGGGTTATGACATGCTATGTTTTTTTTTAAGGAAAAATAGTAGGGAAAAGTCCCACTTTCAAAGAACTTCATTAACTTACCCCTTTGCAATCCAAGGGAAATATTACAACCCACTTTACAGGCAAGGATATTAAGATGTGCTGAACAGATCTAGTCACAACCCTGCAACTGGTTTTTGAAACCTTGGAGTCAAATTCATTCCTTTGTAATTCCTACTCCCTTTGTTGATTTGGTGGACTACATTGGCTTTTTTTATTTCCCGTGTGGCAGATTGGCTGATGTGAACTTTTTTCCTCACTGCCTTTCACTCCTTCTGCAGTAAAACTCTGCTCCTAAAGCTATGCATGTTCTAGGGAAGGCAAAGAGCAAAAGGTAAAAGAAAATTGGTTAAATCCTACAAATCTTATTTAAGTGAACTGCTTTTGTCAGCCAAAAATTTTCTGATGATGCCCAAGTAATAAAATACTACTGACATGTGAGTAAATAATTTCAACTTAAATGTGAATGTATACATGGGCAAAAAGACACCTCTTAGCTCAGAAGCTGACATTTGTTATCTAATAAACTGAGAATAGTTTATAGTCTGCTTTGATTTCAAAAAGTGTTTTACAATGAAAGAAGATACCACTGTATTTAGAACCTTTTCTAATCTCTGTTTTCCAGTATTTTTCAGATTATTACCAGAAAATAACAAAGAGCCATAATCAACAACCGGTCTCATGGAACACTTTTCTGAAAACAAAATATTCAGCTAACCCTAAGTGCTTTCAAAATTTTTTGTTTTGCTTTGTGCAGGAGCTGGAAAGTGCATTGCCAGAGCTCTCAGAGTTGCAGGGGAAGGCTGGATCCTCATCTAACGACTGTGCACAGAACATGGCTTTGAGATGCCAGGAAGCCGTCGTGAGACTTCAACCAAGGTAAACTTTGGAATAAGACAGTGCATTTAATTTCTGATTAAGTGTAGGAAAGGCTTATTTGTTAGATGCTTTTTGTGTAAATATTGTGTAAAATATTCAGACTCCCAACTCCTGTTGGCAGTTGTATTTTGTGTTTATATGCCTAGAACTGTTTGGAGAATGTGAAAGGGATGAAGATAAGAATGCAAATTTCATCATTCTTTAAACCCCTTATATTTTAAGCAGGAAGAACATCCTCACTTCAGAAACTCCAATTCTTCTGTGCCAAGTTTCAAAAATATCTTGGCACTTCTTTTATTTTCCCCCAGTGCTGACTTGCCTCACTCTTTCTCCAAGCTGTATTCTTACTGAGAATGGGAATCCACATATGTGATTTTAACATGGGTATGCATTTATTTATAATTTAAACCCTGGATGCCGTGGTAACTGTGCTTCTGACACCATGGAGGGTACAGGATGTTCAGGTCAGGCACTATCTGAGTCTTGATGGCTGAGTCAGTGCTGATCATGAAGCAACTCAGCTCTGGTAACTGTTCATAGAATCATTAAGATTGGGAAAAATGCTCTAAGGTCATCAAGCCCAACCAAAACCACAGTTCCTCTTCTGATCCTTTATGGCTGTGCAAAAGGCTGGAAATGGGTTTTATCTCGCCAATGGACTTGATCTAACATTTAGGATATGTCCTAAGGATAAGATTTAGCTCTTACTGATGGGCAAATAACATCACGCTCTTCTCGGTCATCAGTTTTTGGGGCAGTACTTTACAAATTTGCCATGCTGAGATGCTGATTTGGCCCTGCTTTGCTGTGTACACAGAGTTTCAGGCAGGGGAGTCAGGTCTGTGCTCTTTGTTCTCTGCATGAGAGCCTTGGTGCTGTGTGGCAAAACTCTGGCTCTCTTTGGAGGGACCGGACCAGCAGCTGTACATCCCGGGAATGTTCAGTTGGTCAGGGCACAGCTAATAGGTGTACAGAGCCCACTGCCTCCAAAATCCATTTGAAGTCAGGACTAGGTTAAGAGGGACAGTTGCATTCCAACAGCAGTTTGGTGCTTTATGTGAAATAAACTGGTTGCCTTCACCACAGCATTTATTTGGCAATTGTGTAAATGGTATTCATTTGTGCTCAAAAGGGAAGTTTTAGTGGAGTGACCAAGCATTTAATCAGCTTTCATGAAGAACTCCTTTCACTTTACAATGCTTGTATCTGCAATCGAGACATTGCTAAGTCCTGTGTCTTAGAAAGTGTTTCTACTTAGTCCCATATTAGGGAGCTTCATGGCTTTTTTTTTTATGCTACGAAAATACCACACAGATTTCCTGTAAAAAGGAGCATAGTGAGTTTGGTGTCAGTCAGATCTCCCTAGTGGCTGTGCTGGCTGGAGGTCTGTGTATGGCTAAGTAATGAAAAAACAGTGGTTAATTTTGGTTGATGAAAGAAACGTGAACTCTAAAGACAAGAACCAGAGTAGAGCGTGCATGGATGAAACAGCAACCACAGCAAAGTTCCTCTCTCCACTTTAACAGTCTGGCCTTTTTAGTTTGACTTAGGAAGCCTGCTATCCACAAGTGCTAAATCAGCTAAATAATGGCACCTGGATATACCATGCTAAGAGCTGTAAATGATAGAGATAAAATCTCAGCTCTGTCCATGTCTTAGTTTGATCATTATTACAACAAAATGGAGGTAACCTTACTCTCAAATAAAGAACTTCAAATATGGAGTAAACACTCATTAATGCATGCTTTCTGATCTTTTTGGAGAAGAGATGTCCACAGTGCTGCAGGAGTGCTGCTGGGTAGGCTCGTCTATCAGTTGTGTGTGAGGAGGACAAGAGAAGAATAATTTATTTCTGATTCATACTAAGAAAACAGTTGAGTATTTCTAGCGTGGCTTTTGTTACTTCACCTTTAATTTAGTTCCTACAGACTTCTATAGTCTGTTATTAGTCTCATTCGAGTTTAAAGATGCCTCTGAACTGCACTGTGTTTTTAAAAATCTGTTCTATTAGGTGTGGGGCAGCTAAGAACAGGGTAGTTTTAATTTGTTTAAATATGGATTAAAAACTACTGAGATATGAAGTCCCTGTTAATTAAATTCAGGGTAACCTAATAAGGGATGTTCATAAACAGATATGTGACAGAGAGAGGAACAAAACAGGCAATATGAGAGAAAATATCCACAGAAATACAACTCATAAGTCTACGTGCTGATTGCTGTTTTTGGGGGTACTTTCATTTTATGATAACCACTGAAAGATTGAAGCAGTTTTAGTGGGATTTGAAAAATAGACTTGGTGAAGAGGTTTACAGTCAGAAGAATGAAGGAATACTGTCTATTCTTGGCTAAGCTATACCTGACCTGTGAATCAAGGATTTTAATTTCAAGAGGTGTTCATCATGCATGATTTATGAACATCAGCATCAATTTAGAATACAAAATGCCATTTGCATGGAAGGAAACCTTTACATTTTACTACAAGAGCATAAATTTCTAATGCTATTGCTAGTGATTACATCGAATACTGCTCTAGTCATTTTGTGTAGTTTGGCTTGGATGAAAGTGTAATATAACTTTGTACCTTTGGGAGATAAAAGTTACATGCAGGCTCCAGGAAAAAAATGCTACTATAAAGAGAATTATCTTTTTTTTTTTTCAGCATGTGATAGGGAAGCCACTATGGAACAATACATGTGATTTCAAAAAGCTGCTCTTATCAATTGCCTTCTAAAGGCAATCAGCAAAACTAACAGGAATTGCAGAGCTGTGTGTGCTGTTACCTGAGTGGAGGATGGTGTTTTCTTTACATGAAGGTACAAAGAGAGGGGTCTGAAAAGCGGGACTCTTGGACAGTGGGAATATCAGTGTTTCAGAGAAGGCTTCATTCCAAGTTAGCATGGGAAGTGCACTTTGGGATTAAATTTTCTGCCAAAGGAAAATTCCTAAAAGTTCTCCCTTTTCCCCATTCCTCAAATAAAATATGAATGAAGTGATATTGTTTAGTAGAACTCAGCTGATCCCTGGGATGGTCCCTGATTTCTGCAGTGGCTGTAGGAAGGCAAGTGCTGTCAGACATAGGACTGTTCTCCAGGAAAACTGGAAATGCTGGGAGTCTAGAGCTGCCTTGGATCTTGGGCTCAGCCAGGGTCTCCCAGAATTTATATGCTCCTTTGAGAGAGACCAATCTCTAGTGAGGCTTTCAGTACTTAAATTTTCAAGGCAAGTAGCTTTTGACAGTGCAGTTCAGGTAGGACTCATAGTTTCCATTCTATTCGCTGAAGAGCTACAACTCATGGATATGTGGGAAGGAGCAGGGAAGCTGCAGAAATACTGATGTCCCCACACCATAAGTCAGACCTGCACAGGTTAGGCAGAGCTTGTGAGGCTCTGTTCCCGCACAGGCAGCGTTTGAGCAAGGATAAAACTTGGCCAGATTCCCTCAGAGTCCTGCCTCACACCTAGAAAAATTCACCACGATCAGTATGTGTCTGCAGAGAGTTTTCTGTCAGCAGTCACAATTTGCTGATGAAACATTGCTTTGCTGGGAAATGATTGATCAGTTCCTGAGAACCGTTTCTTCAGGAATCCTGGCATTAAAATGTTGATGTTCATGGTTCCAGTGTTGAAACTCTTTGTATCAAAGCATGGAACATCCCTGAGCAAGTGGGTTGCAACACAATTAAAAGGGAAAAAAAAACAAAACCAAAAAACTAAAAGAAAAAAGACCAGGTGGGGAGAGGACGGAGGGGGAAAAAATAGCATCTTAGTGTAGCCTCAAGAAAGGAATATGCTTGGTGAGTATAAGAAACACTCATGATAACAAAAAGAAGTGCGGTAGGCTGCAGTCAGCTTTTCCATAACTGCTGTGATGAGACAGGCACTGCTACGCTGGCTTTCTGTCTGGCTGCTTATTCCAGCATTCAGGGACTGCCCAAGGAGTAGCCTAAGATGTATCTAAACAGCCCTGGGCCTTTAGCAGTGCTGTTTCTTCTCCTGCAAGCATACACTTTATGTTCATCCAAAAGCTTGCTGCAGTTCTGTTTGGTAAAGGTTCGTAAGCAGGCTTTTGAAATATTCACACACAGTCCTGTCAGAAGGTGATGACTATGTTTGTGTTTCATAATGCTTTTTGCCATTTGTAGAGGTCTCAGAAAGGATCTTTTTGTTTTCCCAGCACTGAGGTGTGCTGATCGTGGGGTCTGCCTTTCTGTGAACTCATGTGATGTAACCCCTGGATAGGCTGAATCAGTCATGGTACTGAGACTGCCCTGTGTGAGCTGGTAACCTGGTAGACCACTCTCCCACTGGGAAGGGTAAACACTGCTAGACTGGAGACAGGGAAGGAGTATTGGTCCAGGTTATACTGAAAGTGAATCTGGAAAAGGGGTTTCGTCCTAAAGCACAGTATGTGGTTTGCTTGCCAGGATTTATCCTGGGATCATTAATGCATTAATTGGCCCAAGACGCTGAGCAGTGTCATGTATAAACACCTAAGTCTCCCGAGGATGGAGTTAGTATAATTCAGGGTTAGACTGGATTGAGACTTGCAAATTACAGCATCTAATCCTTCTTTCTGGGTTTAGTCAGGGAAATAAGAAGTGAATTCACTTAGATTATCTTTAAACATTTTTCCTAGTTTTTAAATTAGGTGGTTATATTTGAATTTTATGTGAGTTTAGAAGTGATATGATGCATAATTCAATAATTCACATGTTCTGGTCTGTTTTTTAAAGAGCTTACTGCTCATGCAAATTGATCTTCCTCTCGAAGTCTGGTAGAAGCTCTGTTATGATAATTAACATTTAGATTTATTTTTTTAAATTTTTATTACAGCCCCAGTCTTCAATTGTACATGTTACTGGGTTGCATCATTGTCATCTGTGTCATGCAGGATAGGATAATCCTACCAAAACTGGAGTTACCAGGAGGGAGGATGAGAGATCAGATCTTTCATATTTTATAAAGAATATTACATATATTAGAAAGAATATTATAAATTTGAGTAGTAGCCACGGAGAGAATTCCGTTGTCATTATTTTATGTGAAGCAAATTATACAAAATAAAGGTTGCCTGCAATTATTCAAAATTTCAGCTAAGGCTTAAAATGATTTTAATGTATTCAGCACAGATGGAAAATAAGGACTTGTTCCTCCTGCTTTTGAAGTTAATGGATATTTTGTAATTGACTTTTAATGAGAGTAGGATCCAACCCATAGTTATTAAATTGTAAGCCCTTTGTTGCCTGGTGACAATCAGATAACCTGCCTTTGCCTAACAGAGAAGTTAATCTTGGTGAAAACAAAAGAAGCACACCCCAAAACACTCTATATAAAGATCAGCTTAGCATACAGATATGACTGTTGATGTAAATGGTCTTGACACAAAAACAGTTACTCACCTTAATGATTTCAGTATCTCCAGAATCCAAAGAAAGCAAAACTAAGAGCATCTTACTCCACTATTTTTAGCGAAAAAGAAACAGTAAAATGCAAGTCTTCTGCATCCCTAAAAGAACATAATCCTGAACAAGAGGTGATGCTTCAGGGGTAATGTAAACTTTTTACTTCCTGAATTGCAAGACTGATGGATGATATAGTTGTGAATTATGTAGAACTTTGCATAGCACCTGTAAGAACTGCTGCTAGCATTCAGGGTATTTTTTTGCTGTCTTTTTTTTTTAAAAAAAAATTTAGGAGAATTCACATTTGCTGTGGTATGCAGCCTGAAAGGAGTCTTCGAAGAGCAGAAGTGTATAAATCTGACACCTGTCCTCCTCCTTTCCTTATCTCTAGCTCTAATTCAATGCAACAAATCACCCTAAGTATATTTCTTCATTAGTGAGTCAAATCTTCAGCTGTTTATAGCCTTGCAGGTCCTTCCTTATGTGTTATTAAACCAAGCTATAAATATTTCAGTTTCCTATTAAGTTAGTCCTTTTGCTCTCCCTGTGCTTTTTCTCCATTTTCTTTAACTCGATTCTGCTGCCTCATACTCTCCTCTGTGCTGTATAAAAGCTACAGATATGTTGTTAAGCATTTACCTTTTTGGTTTTGTAATTCCATTTTCCTTCTCTTCACATCATGGAGACATTTGCTGTTCATTTTCAGGTGAGGTGACAGAAAGAGTATGTATGTGGAGAGCTACATAGAGATATCGATAGATGTTTGTACAAGCCAGGACAGCTTGCTGCATAATTATCTCCAGAAATCACTCACTTGTGATCATGTAGCTGTGCATCTTGAGGGAGGTGCAGGTAGCTCGTCTGTGAAACTGCTCATTCTGGTGTTGGATGTAACACCTCCAAAATAAATTGGTTTTATTCCTACACACATTGCACACCTTGGATCCTGTTTGGGGGCAAGTGGTTGTTCATTCTGGCATATCTATCTAATGTGTTTATTTGTGTAAGGAAAGTGACATATCCAATATTTCAGTCTTTAAATGCCTCATAAATCCATGAAGGACTATAACAAAGGCATATGCATCTGTCTGTACTGATTTTGAGAGAGACTTACAGAGACTTACAAAACTATTTGGTTTTGCTAGGATGCCTCTGAGCACAATAGGTTGAGAAAGAGAAATTATTTTGCCCAGAGTAATCTGGTTTTGTATTAGTTTTGATTGTGCGTGTGAGTGAGTCTCACAGAGCCCAGCCACCTTTTCAGCAATGTGGAGTCTCATTCTCTGAGACAGCCAGAGTTTTCTTGTTCCAGCTGAGTTGTGAGCATAGCTTGCCATACACCCATGTCAGGCTTTGAAGTTGAGTTGTGGAAAACCTCTGTTTAAGGGAAGGGCAGAGTTGTTGTGTGAGTCTGTTCAGGTTACTCATCTAATCTATGGGAGGCTTTTGTCAGGCTTCAGTTGCGTTCTTTGGTAGAATGAATTTGTAAGCTGGTGAGTGTGTGGTGTGTGTGTAACCCTAGGCCATGACCGCATCTGCCTGGATGGGGCACAGTTGTTTCATTAGCCATAGTCAGAAGGAAGACGCTTTTCCCTTCCCATTCCAGGATCTTCCTTTCCTGTTTCCATGTGGAGAAGCAATGATACCCTTAGGGAAAACCAAAGGTACGGACATCTCTGGTGGCTGCAAAGTGACCCTCATTAGAAAACCTGGAATTAGAGCTGCTCATGAGAGTCCCATGGGCCTTTATGAAATTTGCAAAACAGAACCTAAGCAGAAAGTTGAAGACTGGGAGCTTGAAATACCATCAACTTTAAATTTGGAAAGATTTATTCTTTATGGTCTGGTACGGGAAAACTCTTGTTCCTGACTTAAAACTTGTGGGACAAATTGTGCTTAGATTTAAACGTATGTTTGAGCTTTTTCTTGGCTTTAACCCTATTAGTTCACTGAGAAACTAAGTGCTAATAATGGTTCTCTAGGACTCTTTCTGTGTGACAGAGCGAGCCTGGATTTTAATGTCATAGTTTCCAGGACCTCATCCACAGTTTAAATATATTATTTAGGATTCCAGTAAACTCATTGTTATTTTGAATGAGGTATAAAGTACTGATGTAACTTTCATAGAAATGTTATTTTTTTAATAAAACAACTTTATTCTGTAACTTGTAATTTATGTACAAACATGATGAAAAGTCTGAAATATTTGCAGCACAGATAGACAACCTATTGAGTGAAAATTATTGTTTTGTTTTGTAGAACAGATAAGAGCGTGTGCATTTCAACAAAAGAAGAAACTGAGCAGCTTAACAGCTTAAAGGAGGTAAGCTTAACCGAAAGTTGAAATAAGGTGTTAGAAATTTTGAACTAGATATTTGGGTTTTGTTAATTCTAAGGTCATGTAATCACTTGAGAATTTTAGTTTAGCTTTTCAATGAAACATTCTAGTCATGTTTTTGGAGAAAAGATTTAGAATGTCATATGAGACTGCTACAATAGTTTAAAAGCCAGAAGCAGGCAATTTTTAAAATATTTTAAGCCAATTTCATTCTGCTTTCTGTTTGCGCTCAGAAAGGAACTAAACATTCAATATTGACCGAGTGAAATGCCATCATTTGATTTTTTTCATCACATTGGAGCTCAAATGTGTTCAGCTATGAACTATGTTTTGTTTAAAAACAGAAGTTCTCAGGGTTGCTACATCCTATATAAATAAACTATGAACAGGATAATGTAGTTTAAAGGTACTCTTGTTGTAAGGTGGGAGGAGGGAAAGATGGGAGCGAAGAGATGAAGCAAGGGAAGCCAAATGACACCTGTGACACTCGAATCAAGAGCTGTTTTCACAGGGATTATGGTAGAAGGATGACATGAGAGTAGAGCACAAAGAAGCTGTGTGATCATGTCAAGCAATGGATGAGGCTGTGCTGGAGTCTCACGATCAGCAATACACTGGAGGTCAGGAACAAGCCTTACAATTGTTCAGAGCATGAAATCTTATAAAGTGTCTCCCACAAACCAGGATATTGCATGCCAATACCAGCCCAGAGTATGCTTACGTACTGCAAGGGCAGTGTACAATACTGGACTTAAACAAAGAGCAGATAATGTTTTTAAGAGTACACCAAGACAACAGAACAGCAGAAACAGGCAGGAGAGAGTTGTGGGGGAAGGGAAGCCCATTCCTGTTAAACCATGGAAAAAACAACTTTGTTTCCATAATGAGCCAGAGAACATCTATGTCTATTAATAGATGCCTGACTTTCGTTAGAGGAAAACCACAATGTGTCCTTTTAAAGGAATTCAGACTTAATTTTCTCCTTGCAATGAATTGCTTCCTGTGCATTTGTGTCATTGTTGTGCAGCTCGCTATTGAAAAATCTCGGTTCTGAGTAGTAAGGCACATTTCATACCAATATAAGGAAATATACTCAACCTCTGTCTAGCCAATTAAGGCCCCAGGAGAAATCAACAAGTTATTGTTTCTTTTGAGAAGCCCCATTCTAATAATCACCAAAGTTTCTACTTAAAATCTTAAATTTAAAATTCTTGCAAAGGATTCCTTAAAGGTTAAGATAAAATATTATAATAAATAAAACCAGTGTAAGATATTAAAATAGACAATTTGATCAGAAAAATAAATAAATTACTGATAGTTTATGGGAAATGAGTAAAGGTTATGTTCTAGTGCTTCCTTTACAGAATCTTAGATTGTGTTATGTCTCAGGTCTGCTGCAAACCCAAATGGACATGTTTCATAAGAAAATAAATTTCCTTTTTGGGTTAGAGAAAGTGATGTGTCTCCTCAACTGTTCACTCATGGCTTTATGCAACCCCAGGGCATATCTTGTTCTATCTCATTGTTGCTTGTTTGTTCCTCATAAAGGAAATTCTGAATGGAAAATGTTATATTCCTCAAGAAACAAATATTGCCTTAACAGCATACAGATTTATTTATGTACTTGTAAAATATGCCTATCTTATTTCAACCTGAACTCTAAGGTTAAAAAGCAAGGGAGATGCTTTTATACATCACTGTTCTAATGTGACTTATAAAAGCATTAACTTCCTTAGAGTGAAGAAATTAAACAGGTTGATATTTGCTCAGTTTCTTTTCTGTGTGAATCACTTCAAAGACCATTAAATATTGAAAGTTTAATTATTATCCTTCTCTGCTTCAGCTCATTTCATAAATACAGTAAATCCATCATCAAACTGGATATAATAGACTATCTCCCTGTCCTGGAGGGGCAGGAGCAGGGTGCAGGCATCCGTAGAAACACCATGTGTGGTGTAGGACAGTTTCTGTTTCAGAGGAAAGCGCAAAGTTTGGGCTTTTCTTCTCCTCCCTTCTCCAGATTAGGTAAATTGCTGAGTGTGTGCAGAGCAGAGGAGTACACATCCCACCACTGCAGTCATATCAGGGCTCTACAGGTACTTGAAGAATCAGGAGAAAGCTGGAAGTGTTAAGTCAGATTGTAAGTGAACTTGGAGCATTTGAGAAGATGGAGAGCTTAGACTATTTTTCTCTCTTCTTTCCTTCTTTTTGCTGGCAGTTGGTAGGATGCTGGCCTGCCTGCAACAAGCCTAGGGATAGAGAACCTGCTGCCAGTTGGTGACATATGGCCTTGTTCCCTCCCAGAACATCTTCCTACTCTGCTTGGGCTGCAGTTGCAGAACCAAGGGGCTGGATTTTGCTGCCACAGAGCAGGAGGTCCAAGGCTTGTAGGATTCATCCTGGCTACTCTGGCATTTGCCAGTACTTCAAACAGCCGTCTGATAGATGGAGGAAAGGACGTATGGCAGGGCAGGCAGCAAGGTCATCCTAACCATATATCAGGATAGTCCTGTTTCCCATGAGTTGGTGACCCTGGGCAGCTTTATGCTTGGTCTCTCCTTAAAGATATGTATCCTTACATGTGTTCCCATAAATATAAGGTTATTTTCACATATAGCGTGCTGTGAGAGTACTCAGCCATGTTTTAGGGGTAAGATGAGGCTGATGGCATACTCCAGATTCATTATCTCCCTGGTAACATCAAAATTATGAAAGCTGCTTACTCTTTTTCTCCCTACATCAAATCCCTATCAAGGGATGAAATCATATAAGATATTTCTATTATTATTATTATTGTATGAATTTTTTTTTAGTATTTGGCAGTGACTGGAAATTTACCATCCACCCACCTTCCACAGATGGGTTAAAAATATCATTTAGAGCAACTGAATATAAACTATCTGGTGAATTACAGCATAAGTATTGCTGAAATACATGTTTAACAATGTAGACTATGTGAAAACTTTTATACTGAACTTGTCATACATATTAAGGAACAGTGATGAAAAGTGAATCTATTTTTTCAATGCGGGATATTTTTTTGCCAGATCCTTGAAGTAACAGTCTATAAAGGCTAGGTGTATTTGTTGGTTATTCACCTACATTCACCTTGTATATTCTTCTGGTGTGATTGCCCATGTTCTCCTTACTTGCTTTATAATTTCTCATTATAAGAAAAATCTCTGGGCTGGCATCGGGGTCCTCAGTGGTCTGTAACTGGTACAGTGGTCTTTTGCTAGATGACATTAATGCCTGTAAAATGCTGCCCATTTATTGAGATAATTCTACAGCCATGTTGTTTGGGTCTAGCTGGGGTGAGAGGCAGTGGAAAATGAGGTCTGTCATGCCACAAACACTCTTCCCAAAATAGTGCCATGGGTTCAATTGAATTCAGCACCCTTCCCTTGACAAAGGAAATTTATTGCCACTTGAAAGCTGTTGAAGGTGAAATGGTTTCCATCATTCTGTCTCTAATTCAAGAAAGCCCTGTAGAAGATTAAAGAAGCCTTTGAAAGTGCATCATAAAAGATGCTCCAATTGATGGTAAGAAGTCTGCTAAATACACCAAAAGCAGGAAGCCAGATAGGGTATTGCTGGGACTGTTGACTGGCTGACATGTCAAATGGGCACTAAGGTGATAAGGTGATAGAGAGGCTGAAGGAATTCTTTATAGTGATCTTCTCTGAAAAGCCCACATCAGGGACATTTACACACCTGGAATAAAATTCTTTAAGCAGATAGGTCAAAGTAGCCTGATCAGTTTCAGGTAATATATGTGAAATATCAGATCAAACAGCGACAGTTTGATCTGTGAGTGATCTTGATAAGGGACAAGGAAAAGATTCCAGTCATTGAAGAGTTCCGGGGAAACTGAGGTGTGAAGATGAGGCACTGCTGGTCAAGATGGGTAAACTATCCTTACAAATAACAGCTCGGCCAGAGGATGGTACGTTAGTAACACAACCTGTACCCAGGAACAGTAGAAGTATCTTCTGTCTCAGATCATAGACACCAACTCGATATCATGCCATATATTTAAAGAATATTACATTCAGGCATTTCATGATGAGTCAGTGTTTGATTTTGAAATCACTTAAGTCCTAGCATTATAGGATGACATGTCATAATGTATCTTGACAACAGATGAGAGGAACTTAATTCTAAAATAAATGTATAATGTAACAGAAGACATTTCTTTACTCACACATCTGCAATATAAAACTGCTTCTGGTAGGAATGGCCTGAGCTTCTGTTTGCTCTGAGTCCAGGAGAAGGAAGATGTTCCTGGATTTCCTTTTGGACCTAAGCTGAGGTCAAAGTTCAAGTGTTTGATTGTAACCTGATCTGTTTTGTGGAACAGGATATGGATTTTGAAACATGACAGCACACAGAGGGTCACATTTGTGGTGCTTTTTTGAAACTTCTCTGGTTTTGGTATCTCCTAGAAAGAGCTACTTTCCACTCCCTGTTCAATACCTGAATTCTATAAAAGGAATGAAAGGATTAAAGCTGAAATCTTCCCTGCTGTTCTCAGACAAATTGCTTTTTTTTTTTTTATTTAACCTAAAAACACCGATATCCTTGGGTTTATAAAAGGGCTGTATTACAATAAAAATAATGCGAAAACTTATTAAACTACTCTCTACATAGATGACATTAATATACAAAAGAAATTATTCCAATAAATAAATTCATTATTTCATTAAATTAATCAATAAATTGGTTTCAGGTCTTTGACAGAGTGGGGAAAGGAAATTTTTAGGGTAGGAAATTGAGGATTTTTTTTCTGTTGCAATTCATATTTTTTTCCAGAAATCAGTCTTGAACAGGTACCATTTGAATGACTTAACATTTTACTTATAATTCTTTTTATGCCAGTGGTGTGATTATTAAGACAGCCTTCTGAAAATTTGTTTTATGTTGCAAGCTGTATTTTCCTTGAAAGAGGGGAAATGAGTGTGTGGGATATCAGTAGTGACTCATTTTGCCCAGTGAGATGGTGGTTAGGGCTTTCACAGCATTTACATCACAGTAAGATGCTTGTGTCAGATTGTACAGCTGAATATTGCAGATTAAAATAAGAAATGGACCAAGCATGGCACAGCAGCTGGAAGTGATGTTATAGATAACTAGTGTTGTCCTCATTGATTTGGCTGCAGCAAGTGACAATGATCTATTAATTTTACCTTTGCAGCAGATAGGAAACGATCTCGTTGTCCTGTAGAAGCAGCAGCAACCTACATAAAAGCTATGTCTACATAAAGAATTATCTCTAAAAAAGCCAATTAAAAAATATCTCTTCCGAGAATCCCGTGAGGGAGTGTGTTCTCAGTAACTCTTTTTTTGCTGCTGCGTACTGCACAATAGGCTAGAGAGGGAGATTTGTTTTTTTATGAATGGTAAATGGGGAGGGACATAATGTCATCAGATCGTGATGTCAGCCCAATGAGTGAAATACTTGCTTAGTGTGTTGCTCCACGACCATGAAAAGGGACACCATATCACTTTGGCTTCCTAGAATAAATTGTATTTTGCTGACGAAGTCATCTTTCCCACATGTCACGAATAATCCATGTAAATTGGGACTTAAATAACCAGAAGTCAAGAAACTCGTGGAATAGTGCACGTTTGTTCTCTTGCACGTCATCTCAGAGCTGCTAGTGGAACAGCCCTTTGCAGGCACTGCTAATGGGCTCAGTGAGTTGAAGAGCTATCGCTGTGCTCTGTGGCTCTCTATCTAGCCCGATGTTCTGCTTTTGTCTGCAGAATTCTTTGTTGAAGCTACAAGCCCTTGAAACCGATCTCTGCTCTGCATTTCTGCCAATCCAGGAAGAAACTCCTCAGCTACCGGCACCCAAGGATCCAGCCCCTTCATCTGTCCAAACGAGTGTGCAAGCTGATGGGGCCAGTTGTGGAGGTAAGCGATCATTTACAATTATAAGAAAGCCTTGTGACTTGCAGTTAATAGCAGATTTGCAGTCCTCTGGGAAACAGTGCAGAGCTGATGCAAAGCATTATTTCCTGATGGAAATGCTGTGTGATGTAAAAAGGAGTGATGCCTGTTAAAAGAATGGAGATTAACGGCTATAGCATTCCGTTTTCCTAAGAGTGACTCCTGTTTTGTCAGGCAGATTTTGAGAATCCTGATTATTTTATTTTCAGTTTTAATCTGTTGGTTTTGTTCAAGCAAATTTATGCTCTTTACTTCCTATATCTGTATTGTGTGAGAACACCTGCCATATCATGTAATTCTAATTTTGTCATTCTTTTTGTTAAAGCAATATGACTTCATTTCTCCTATTATTGATTTTAATTTAATGCATCAGCAGAGAGAGTGAGGGTGTTTTAC